>OU466858.1:53182879-53807879 GCA_911865555.2 Thlaspi arvense | reverse complement strand
AGCTAGTTATACTTATTAATCATATGCCTTGAAGATAGCATTGTTTGAATAGGTTTGAAACATCACTAGTTAGGTTCTAATCCCCTCTTAATCAATAACCCCCGTCATAGATCCTTACTTCATCTATTTGAATATCCTGCTTTGTTTAGTTCAGTCTTTAGACCTGTTTCGTGTGATCACAACTGCTTTCTTGAATTTGGCTTGATTTAAGTGATTTGCTGTATTTTTGGTGTCTTATGAACTTAGATGGATTGATACCTTGCATGCTGCAATGACATTATTGTATTAGGATTTATTTAGCTAGTATCACCTGGGAGAAATTTTGTCCCATATTGGGCTTGTCATGCCCGATATGATGCTCGACATAAGTGTCCAGGAGAATCATTTTACAACACCGGGCTTGAAATGTCTGATATGCTTCCCTATGTGCCCTTGGCTTTGAGCAATATCGAGTAAGTGATGCCTGATATGCTGTCCAATATGCTCCAGGAAGTGCAGTATCGACCTTGGCATGCCCGATATGCACCTCCACATGTGCCAAGAACACATGTTCTGATTCTCCAAATCATTCAACCACCTTCCTTGATTCGCAGCTGCTTTTAGGGTCATAAGAAAATCATAAACATAAACTCAAAAAGCAATATTATATACAAGGATACCATGAGAATGCCTCCCAAGTGCGCTTGTTTAGAATCACTAAACTTGACTTTTCTTCCTCCTTAGGCAAGTGGAGGTTCTTGGAGGTGAATGTCTGTATCATCTCTAAGGGTGTCACTTGCCATATATGGCTTCAATCTGTGACCATTCACAGTGAATTCTTCATCCTTACCAAACAAAGTCACATCTCCATAGGGAAGCACTTCCTTGATCTTAAAGGAAACAACTTCAGCCTTGAGTTGAAAAGCGACACCTTATCTCCAGTTTTGAAATCCTTAGGCCTTATCTTCTTATCATGGAAGGATTTGGTCCTTTCCTTGTAAATTCTGGAGCTTTCAAATGCTTCTAGGCGATTCTCTTCCAGCTCATGGAAGTTGATAAGCCTCTTTTCTTGGGCAGTTTTGATGTCAAATTTCAGCAGCATTTTTGTCCATAAAGCTTTGTACTCAAGTTCCACAGGAAGATGGCAAGCTTTACCATATAGAAGTGAGAATGGTGACCTTCCAATATATGTCTTGAAGGCTGTCCTATATGCCCGAAGAGCATCATATAACTTGTGAGACCAGTCTTTCTTTGTTATGCCCACAGTCTTCTCTAAGATAGACTTGATTTTCCTGTTAGACACCTCCAGTTGACCACTGGTTTGAGGGTGGTAAGGAGTAGCAACCTTATGCTTCACACCATTTTTCTTGAGGAAGCTCTAATAAAACTTGTTGATAAAATGGCTCCCTCTATTACTTATGACACATCTTGGAACAACAAACCTTGGGAAGATGATTGACTTGAAGAGCTTAAGCACAACCTTGACATCATTTATCAGACTAGCTATTCCTTCCACCCACTTTGACACATAGTCCGCTGCCAGAAGGATATACTTGTTCCCATAAGAAGAGGGAAATGGTCCCATGAAGTCAAACACATAAACTTCAAGAATTGGGCTTAGAGGCATCCCATCTCTCTTGCTTATTCTTCCTTTCCTTTGGCAAGCTTCACAAGAAGGAATCTAGGCTTGAGCATCTTTGAGAAAAAATAGCCACCACAACCCAGCTTGAAGCACTTTTGATTATGTCTTGAAAGTGGCAAAGTGACCACCCTAGGTTAACCCATGACAATGCTGGAGGACGCCTTTCACATTTTTGTCTGCTATGCACCTTCTAAACAGCCTATCAGCTCCCCTATTGTAGAATAAGGCTCATCCCAATAGTAGTGAGACACATCCCTGAAGAAGTTCCTCTTGTGATAGGAATCAAGGTTGGTTGGGATATCTCCACAAGCTAAGTAGTTGGCGAAATCTGCATACCATGGAAGCTTCTCTTTTAGAACATAAGCCTCTCTGATATCTCTCATATTTAGATCATTCAGGCTTGTATTTAGTTCATGTTTTAGTCTTCTCTTGCATGTTTTCCTTCTCTTTTGTCCCATTTTCCTTTGTTTTTAGACTTAGGTTGCATTTAGGTTGTCGTTTGCATTTTCTTTGCAGAAGAAATGTTTTTAAGTACCTAAGGAGCCATTAAAGACAAGGAGGAAGCATGAGAATGATTCAGGCAGTTGCCCCAGCAAAGGAGGATCAAGAGGAGCTAAGGAAGTGGACTTTTGGATCGATGTCGAGCAAGCTGGCACAATATGGAGAGACAGGACACTGATGTTGTGCCTGTATATCACACGACATCTTTGGCCCGAGATCACCAAGAATCACATCGATCTCCGATCTTGCCAAAGCCATCACGATATCAAGCATCTGAAGAATCAATGTCGTGCGCCAATGTCGACCTCCTAGCACGACATCCACCAAATCCGAGCCTCACTTATTTACAAGAATGACATTGCTTTAGGGTTTTAGCAAGTCTTGTTATTGCTTTTATCTCTTAATTAATTTCTGGTTTTTGTAAGAACAATATCCTTCCTTTAATCCAGGTTTTTGTATTTGCAATCTAAATCTTTCTCAATCCTTCTTTCTAATCATGTTTAACCCATTAATCTTTATGGATTTGATGGTTTTGAATATGATTAGTGAGTAATCTTCCATAGGTTCTTAGTTGTGGTATATTAGGGGAATTTAAGGCTTGAATAGGGTTTGTCAGTGCTTAATATTGATTGATTCCTCTCTACTACACTGTTTTAGGCTAGATTTTTCTTCATCACATGAATCTAGAATTAGGCTTTCTCTTATGCCCACCAAGTGTTTGATGAAATGCTGATCTTGTCTTTTAGATGATTTACTTGCCTTAGCTCAAGAGATTGAACCTGCTTTCTATCGATTCTAGAACTAATTGGAGTTAGTTCTCGTGGTTTTATTGCTCAGGCACCAGCTCAAGCCTCTTCTAGTTCCCAAGATTCTGAAATCAAGAGTCTCATCCAACAGGTGCTACAATTTGCTGATGTTCACAACAAGATAGACTCAGTTTATGTGGAGCTCACTAGCAAGTTTGATGGTCTAGCTGCAAGAGTGAAAATTTACGAGAATAACAAATGAATAGCTATTGGACCACACCCCCAAGGTAATCTTCCAGGCAAGTGTGAGATGAATCCCAAAGAGTATTGCCAAGCTGTTGACTCTAAAGAATATTTGGGTACTACTGAGGAAGAAGCTGTTATAGAGGAGTTCCTGTCTTTGTTCAATGAGGACATTGAAGCTCAAAGAAAGGGGGAAGAGCTTAACAAGGTTACAGGGGTTAAGAAGGAGGATAAAGCTCATGAACTTCCAGTTTACCAACCTGCTATCCCTTTTCCACAAAGGTTCAAGAAAAAGCTAGTGGCGAAGTGAACCACTCTCTATACTGCTCAAATGAAGCTTAGAGGTGTTGATGTTGAGAATGAGCAGAAAGAAGCTCTAGCTAAGGTTGAGGAATCAGATGTTAAGAAGCTTGGTGATCCTGGTTGTTTCACTATTCCTTGTGAGCTCAAATGGAGGACTATCAAGAGTTGTCTATGTGATTTAGGTGCAAGCATCAATCTACTACCCTCTCCCACAGCTAAGAAATTAGGGTACACCAAGTTTCAGAAGAGCAATGTGTCTCTCACAATTGCTGATGCACAGTCAAGACACCTCTAGGAGCTCTTAAGGATATACCCATGATGATTGAAGGTGTAGTAATCCCAACTGACTTTCTAGTGTTGGATGTATAAGGGAATATAAAGAATCCAATTATCTTGGGAAGGCCCTTCTTGGCTTCAGCTGGAGCTTTGTTTGATGCAAAGAAGTGTACCATTGAGTTAAGGCTGACCAAAGATATGGTGTTAAAGTTTGACTCCAAGGGTAAGAAGATTGAGAATGAACATGCTTTCTATATAGAGCTGAATAAGAAAGAGGGAGCTGCTGAGAATTGGCCTGCAATTGATGGTTACATTGGTCCAAACTTTGATGAATGCTGTCTCCTCTTGCTGTTTGAAGAAACCACTGAGGAGGAGGTCCTCAAAGTGGAGGTTTCGAAGATTGGTAATGAAATCTTATTAGGTTATGCTGAAGAAGGGTTAGTCCTTAGGCCCTACCTCTCTAATGGTGAAGTTGGTTACAAAGTTGATTGCAAGGGCAAAGATAAGCCATTTGCAAAAGTGAAGATTGGTGGTGTTGCTAAGAGGCTGAAATGTAGCATGAAGAACTTCAAGGCATCAGCTTAAGCCACAGAGCAGAAGGTTTTAACAAGGAGCTTCACAGGTCCTTCTCACACCAACTAGATGAGCCAAGAAAAGTCAAGCTAAGTGACTCTAAAAGATCACACTTGGGAGGTAGTCCCATGGTATCGTTGTACATAGTTATGCCTTTTAGTTTATTTTTATGCATTTTACATTATCTCTAGAAGCATGTGTGAAGCTAAGGTGATAAGATGGTTTGGGAACTAAATAGACATGTTTTGGCTGATGTCAAGCATAGATGTCGAACTTTCCAAGCTCGACATCCGAACATCGAGTATGAACATCGAGCTGAGGAGCTCGACATCATTTGAGCCTAAACATGTCGACCAAACACATCGATCTACCCAGCTCGATGTGGGGAGAAAAGTAACTCGGAGCTGGATGCCGACCACCCAGATCGTGCGAGCATCTACATCACGCGACATGCAAGTTTGGAGAAAATGGATGGATGTTGTGCATTCACATCGCACGACAAGGGCCCGAGAGTTGAGCTATGGATGGCGAGCAGTAATGTCGAGCTATTAGTGCTCGACATTCTGATGTCAACCATCCACATTATGCAGCATCCCAGGACCGAGGGTAATGGTGCGGACATCGAGCATCAATGTCAAGCTGCCAAGCTCGACATCCGCCTATCGAGCTGGCTAGCTCGATGTTACCCGGGAGGTAAGTCTCTTGAATTTCTAAAAGTTTCCCTCTTCTTGGCTTGGCTCTAAGGGAGTTTAAAATTTGAATTTTTGGCTCCTCCTCTGCCATTCTCACCCACTCCTGAGCACTTTGTCTTCTGTCCCCACTCCGAAAGATTCATTGTCCCCTCCCTTATTCTATATAAACTACACTTGCTCTCTTCTCTCTTCACACTTCTCATTTCTCATATTTTTCTTTGTAGCCACGAAAATCTCTTGTTCTCTCTCTCTTGTTCTTTTCTTTTACAAAGTGCTCAAGAGTCCACAAAGCTTTGCATCTACCCTATTCATGTCTTGTTCTTTATGGTTAGAAGTTGTAGGTAAATTTGAAACCTTATGCCATTTGAACTAGTTATATTTAGTTGTTATCCTTGTTTTAATTTTTGCATGGTGGATTGTCATTGTTTAAGCAAGCTAGAATGTTATATCTGATTAGTGTTCATAATCTATTGTCTTGCTTTGACTTATGTTGATCATGCATTTTCACCATCTATTTTGTTTAGAGCCACCATGGTTATGTTCTTTTCTTCTTGGATTCTCTTATTTCATTAGAGACTAGCATGATTAATCATTAGTTAAACCTCTTGTACATTTAAGAATTTTTTATTATTTTAGAGCATTTTATCATTGTTCTTCATCCATTACTCTTGTACTTAATGGTCTTTTGTGATTTATACTTGTATGTACCATGGGAAGAACAAAGGAAGTTGCTGTGAACAAAAGCCTACAAACAAGATATAAGGATCCTGCACAACAAGCAACAAAAGACAAGGGCAAGAAGGTTGTTGAGGGTCAGTCCTCAAAGTCTGCTGGCAAAATGATAGTGGAAAGTATGGCTGCAAAAACCAAGTCGAAGGGGAAGGAGAAGACAGTTAAAGAAGTTCCCAACAAGGTACCAACATCAAGAGAGTTTGTGGAGCTCTTCAGTAAATGCATCTTCAAAGCCACAAGGTACCCTTGTGTCTCCACCATGAAGGTGCTGGGAATATATGAGGATTGCCAAACTATATGTGCAGCAATGGGGCTTGGGAAGTTCACAGAGATGGCCCTCCCTTCCTACCAAAACCTTACCATCCAATTCCTCTCAACAATCCAAGCGGTGAACTATGAAGATAGTGAGCTGGAGAATGGAGATGGATGGATTGCCTTCAAGCTTGGCAAGCCAAAGTACACAGATAGTTTCAGTGAACTCTATGCAGCCCTTGGGATGGACTGCTACTTCAGTCAAAAGCCTCTGTTCCAAATCAGCATCCATGAAATTGTGCAGCTTTGGGGAGTGATTCGTATTGATGAGTTCATCCCTGGAGTCACAACAAGCACAAGCATAAGGCATCCTTCATTGAAGTATGCTAACAAGGCCCCTTGCACACACTTTGTATGCAAGGAAGGAGACCCACAAAATCTAATCTAAAGAAATGGACATCATGTTTAATGGTCTGCACAAGATGGTGAACATCAAGGACAGCAAGGTGATCAATAAGCCATGGGAGTATCCTTGCTATGGTTGCATTATCTTTCTCCAATGTGCAGCTGGGGATTCTTCTCCCTTTTGCACTTGGTTGCAATCAAGCTTCTATAGGTGAAGAGCTGCTAAAAGAGTAAGGTGACATAGGGTGAACCTTGAAGATCATTCTGAAGATGCTCTGCCTGCACAATGGATGTATCTTTCTATCTTAAGGAGAACCCTCTTCATTAGGAAGAGTATACAAGACAATCATGTCTACCATTTCATCACACCAGCAAATCAACATGCTATGTTCCTTCTCCCAAATGTGCAGCACACCTCCATATCAATAAGAGGCAACATTAATTTTCACCCAAGTGAAAGAATGCTGTATTGATATACTCGTATATTTCGCATATTTAGCATGCATTTAGAGTAGTTTTCATGCATTCATCTTACATAATAGGCTAGGTTTGCACCATTTGTCTCATGGAAGATCCACTAAGCCCGAGTCGTTTCAAGGAAGGGATCGGGGACAAGATCGACCGAGGTGATCGATCGTGAGTAACGACGTGGATTAAAGCCATACAGAACGAGAGCCAGATCAAGTTCACGACTCGATCATCCAAAGATTGACAAGCAGATCGATTGAATTACTCGTTCCATCTGACCGAATCGACCCAAGGATCGAGCAAAAGCAGACGTTCTAGCCGGGAGATCGAGTGATCAGATCGACTACTCAGCTCGATCCCTACACCTTACCCGGACAGCTCACTTCTGGATTTTAGTGAGGGAACCATTTTTCTTGTTGGCCTATTTTGGGCAATGAAACCTTATCACTTTCTTTCACCACGCTTTGTCTACTACTTTTTCGAGCTCTCCTTTAGGCTTATCGCCATTGTTAACCTTTTTAAGCTTTTCTTATTTTTGAACCTTAATCTTCATTAATCTAAGCATTTCTTTTAATCACTCTTCCTGCTTAGTAGCTTAATCATGCTTATCTTTTCTTGTGTTGCATTTCCATCAGTTTTAATCATATGTAGCGAGTAGTTTCCTTTGGGTTAAAGGTTGGGGCGATTAAGAGGGTTTAAAAGGTTTAAGCTTGGGACTTTTTCTTGTTCTTAATTTATTCTCTTCTTGGATTTGGGCTCTTAATGCTTATATAGTCTTGGGAAAGATCTTTATGATCTCAGAGATCTCCTTACCTTGGCGGGATTCAGGAAATCTCTTAAAACCAAAGCCAAGAGACTAGCTCATCCTTTTCCAAACGCCATGGATGCTTAGGGAGCTAGTTAGGCCATTATTTGAGATCTTTGCTTAATGTTCTTCAACCTCTTTTTCCACTATACTCCATGGGTTAGGAGGAGAGGTTGAGGAAAGGGTTTATACCATACACCATGGATAAACCTTCTTTAGCTTCTCAAGGCTTAGAGATAGCACAAAATGTGTAGATCTAATGTTTTCAAAACAAAGCTTGAATCTTGAACCGTCTTAATATGACCCTCAACCATAGATCCTCTTTTTAGCTTTTCAACACCTTTAAATCATCATCCTTTAGTTTAAAGTTTGCATCTTTAGCTTTAAAAGTCATTGTTCTAGGTTGTTAGAAATTCTCTGTTTTCTGCCTTTAGTGTTCGATTTTTATAAATTAGTAGTCTTGCATTTTAATCTCTTAGAAGTCTTCTGCTAGTTGGTTAACATTGTGCCCTAAGCAAATGCAATGCAACCTATGTGAAAGCACTAAACTTAATCCTAAACAAGTGAATGCAACTATATGCTTTTCTTTTTGGTTTGCAAAAGATGCAAAACAATTTTAATTTTTAATTTTTTTGTTTTGTTTTTCTATGTACTTATATGTATGCATGTATCCATGAGACTCAAAGAAGATTGCAAAGGAAAACTAAGAACAGAAAACATAAAGTCAAACCCCAAATCCTTCCCTCACACTTAAATTACACAATCCCTTGTGTAATAAAAGAGTGAAAGAGAGAAGCAACACAAACATATAAACATAAACGTAAAACAAATGTGTGTGGTACATACAAGGGAAGAAATGTGGTACCTTGATACTGGTGTGAGGAGTGATGGAAGGTGTATGAGAGCTCCTCAGTTTCATCTTGCAGGTAACATTGAGCGAGACAGCTCGATGTTGGTGCTCGATGTGAGGACATCTAGCTTGGTAGCTCGATGTTGCAGCACGATGTGAGTGCCATTGCTCCCTTCCCTTGGATATCGCACGATGTGGATGCACGATGTCCACTAATTTTTCTCCAAACTCGCACATCGCATGACATAGTTGCTCGATATGCCTTGACCTCCTCTCAGGCAAAACATGTCGCACGATGTAAGTGCTCAATATCTTGCCCGAGGCACCTTTTCTCCCTACATCGAGCTTGATAGCTCGATGTGGTTCCTTGATGTTCGGATATCGAGCTTCGCAGGCTTCATGTCTGACTTTAAGGTTTTTAAGCTTTAACTCAATCCTCAAACACACATGTCATTGTAGTACTTGAGGTGTCAATCCAATCCAAAGGCTGAGGAACAGATGAGATGTAGAAGACTTGCTAAGCTAGGCCTAATCAACGAAGGGGAGTCTGATCTAACAACCTAAAACAGGAAATGCAAACTAGAACACATAGATTCAAGACTAATGAATAACAAGGTGAATTAAAAAAGATGATCAAGGTGAAAGAAACAATCAATGCATTAATCTCTAGGCAAGGAGTACTGATATAGACTAGCCCAATCCCTCAACACTAATCCCTTATCTAATCACATATTCAAGATAAATCCCTTTACTCAAACACATGATCATCAAGCATGAAGGTCAAAGTCCATAGAGCCAAAAAGCATGCTAGACATCTAGTTTCCTATTGTATGTTTACTAATCTCTTGTGCAATAGAACTAACATTAACTAACACTCTCATGCATAATCAATGCCTAAAGAAAAATTTCCCACCAATGTGGTGTTAAGTACTTAAGCACAAGCTATACAAGACATGACATCAACCATAACTTCTTTCAAGCATTTCAGCAAACACCTTAACTGCAATACTAGAAAGCCTAGGATCTACTTATCCTACAAAGAGGTACTAAGAATGAAGAACAGTTACACAAGAAGAGATAATCAAAGATCCAACATTCTAGCACCATAACAATCATTAGAAACACTTTTGTTCTTCAAAATCCAAGAATCTCAAAAACTGAAGAACACAAATTCGAAAATAATAAGGGCAATAACAAATGGAAAACAAGACTAGAAGATGAAAGACTTAAGATTCAAAGATGAAAGAAAAAAATATAAAGTATATACAATGATCCAATCTCAACCCACATAGGGTTTGTTCTTGTTCTATGAAAAACCAAAGCAAAGCTTTGAGGAAGAGAAAGGATAAAAGAAAATAGATCTAGGTTTAGCTATTTATAGGGAACATCCCTAAAATAGCCTTAGCAAGCATAAATTTAAAATTCAAAGATGATCAAAGATGGTTTTCGGACCAAAACCTATCGATCAGAAGGAAGGAGGTGATGCTCAATGTAGGTGATCGATAGGGTGATCGATAGGAACTTCTGGTTACGGACAGTGATGCTTGAACTGCCGTATCTTTTGAATACTGATCGGACTGACCGGATTCAACCTCCGTTGGAAAGCATACTCGATCCTCTACAACTTCTATGAAGGACGTGGAGGCTGAATAGCACCGGAAGACCTTTGTTTAGACCCATATATTTCATATCGATCTGCATATCGGACAGATTTCTATCAGCTTTGGTCGATACAGAACTTTGGTGCTGCCTAAAACCCGTCATCTTGACTATTATACTTTGTTCTTCATGTCGTCATCATTCACCATTCTCCAAATGTATTCCTTGCTCCATTTAGACCTGAAAAAGACTCCAAACAATGCAAAACATGCAAATGTCTAACCTAAAACCTATAATGTCTAATATGAATGCAAATGTGACAAAATATAATGAATGAATGCATGAAAGAGACCAAAAAATAAACTAAATTCAAGCTAAAACATGGTATATTATGAGGATATCAACAATCCCCCACTTAGATCTTGCTTGCCCTCAAGCAAGTATGAACATGGTGGAAGAGAAGTTTGAAAGTATGAGCTATTTGGTTTGAAAGATGCCAATAATTAAAATCAAGTCATTGTCCAAGTTAATGATTCTAAGATGAAAATGATGTTTGTTCTTTCTGAAAATCTAGCCATACTCATCTCAAGTACATATAAGAAAACTCAAGCCGATCTTACACAAGCAATCACATCATCCAATCTCTTTAACATTCTATTAACTCATCAACCAAGTGGATCATGCGCATGCAAATCTTGTGTTTTCATTTGGCTAAGGATAAGGCTTATGAGACAAAGATGACCTCAAACAATTTCGAACTGGTTATATTTAAGTGCAAGTGTTCTCTCAAGAAAATGGAATGAGCCTTAGTAAAATGCTAAGGGTAAAAAACAACTTATGCATAGAAAGGTAAACTCCCATCTACCCCAAAAACCCTTAAGTGATCTAAACTCCTTTGCTTCTTCCCCAAAACATAATCTTATTCTACCCATAGAAATTCTCTGTTTTCTGCCTTTAGTGTTCGATTTTTATAAATTAGTAATCTTGCATTTTAATCTCTTAGAAGTCTTCTGCTAGTTGGTTAACCCCTCAGTGGGATTTTTAAAATTGTTTTCGCTGTCAATAAGCATTCGCATTTAGATTTTTTCGATTTTCTCCCCCATTTACCCGATTTCACTTATATTTGCTTTGGTCTTGCATTCTTAGTAGCTTTCATCAACCTAGGCTAGATTGATACCCCTCTTGCACTATACTACATCATAAACATGTGCATTTGGCTTTGATTTGAACCCCAAAAATCCTGTTTATCAAATGGCGCCGTTACCACATTGCTTCTCCAAGACCCACCTCTAGCCTGAACAAAGTAAAGTCAAGCTAGTGACATAAAACAAGCGCACTTGGGAGGCATTCCCATGTCTTATCTTTGTACATATTTTTGCTTTATTTTGTTTCAATTTTATACTTTTTTAGTCTACGTGTGTAGGTGAAAGGATAAGGGAGCTGGATGTCATGATCTTGGAGTCAAAAAGGGCAAGGAAAAGAGATGTAAAAGCCAGAGATCGAGTGATAGATCGACCTATCCTAGCTCGATCTTTACTAGATCGAGCTGGTGAATCGAGTGAAGTCACTCGATCTAGATGAGATTGAGTGGACAATCGAGTGAGTCAATCGATTTAGAGAGGATGGCCCACCCATGTGTTTAGCTTGAAATGCAAACGGGGTGTGGATCCACTGACCTCACTCGATCCTCGAACTGGATCGATCAGTTTACTCAATCAGCTCACTCGATCCTTGCCCAAACGACATCGAAATCGATCAAGGGACTCGATCTAAGGAGTAATGCCATAATCACGTAGGATATTGGAACGAGGGGGTACACTCGATCTAAGGCCTGATTCAATTTGAATCGAGCCCCCAATCGATCATCCCTCTCGATCCTAAGCAACATGGGCATGAGATAGAGGTCAAGATCGACCAAATTGACTTGATCTCATGCCGAGTTTAGTTCAAGTTTTCCCCCTCTTTTCTCTCTTCCTCCTATTTTAAATTTGAATTTCGGTCAAGGCAAGCATCTTTGACCATGAAAGATGTGCCTTGACCACAACTTTGTCAGAAACCACTTGCATTGCATCCAAGATTTTTTGTTCTTATAAACACATGCATCCACACTCTCTCCATTGTGTTTCGAAACTGTTTTCTAAAGAAAAGAGAGAGTGTGAGTTCTGTTTTTCAAAGGCATATAGCATCTTTCAATCATCCTTTTCAAAGGTATTTCGAATTGCTTGAATTCCATGTTTAAGTTTTTAGAAGTTTTCCTTTTCTTGAGTTGGTTAATTGTTAGTTGCTAAGGGATCATGTTGAATTTTTAAAAGTATCTAAATATTAGGGAAAACTGCTTGATTTAATCTTATCTAAAGATATTTTCTTCTACTATTTATTGATAATATTTAGAAAATCCCTAAAATTCCAGTATTTATGCTAAGAGTTTTTCTCCCTTGCCTTGTCTCTTTCTCTTAAACCGCTGCCTATACTCATCTTCTCTTTGAGAAATTGTGATTCAGGTACCAATGGCACCCAAGAAAAGCAGAGATTTGGCAACCTCAACTCAATAGGAAGCTCAACAAGTGGTTCAGGAGAGGGTTAGATGGACTAAGGAGGAGAAGAAGGCAAAGAAAAGGCTAGAGAGGCTCCGGTTTGAACCCACCAAGTTTGCAAGCAGGGACCTCTTGGGGAAGCTAGGATTGTTGGAAGATTTTGACAAGCTGCTCAAGGACATGGGGCTTGCGTGCTTGTCAAGACTGCCCTACTTACCCCGAGGCAACGCTGGACTTCCTCTCAACCTTTAACTTCTCCTATGAAGATCCAAGCCTTCAAGCTCCCTCCAAAGGTCACCTGACGTTCAAGATCAGGAGGCAGGCTTACCACCTCTCCATCACCGAGCTGTGTCAAGCCTACGGTTTTAATGCTGCAGCCAAGCAAGTGGAGTTCCCTCAGCTCAAATCAGCCAATGACCTTTGGGACTTGATATGCGATGATGACTACAAAGCCAACACCGCGATGATCAAGAAAGTTCGCAACCCCGTGCTGAGATATGCCCTCAAACTCCTAGCCAAGACTATCAGTGGGTGATCCGTGGCTCCAATGGTCACTAAGAATGAGTTGTGGTTTCTCTTCCAAGGAGTTAAGAAGATCGTTTGCAGCAAAGAGGAGAATGATGAGCCGATGGAGGATGAACTAGGCAACGACGTCAACTATGGTTGTATCCTGGCCTCTTCTTTGGTCAAGTACAAGGCGTGGGCATTGAGGTGTAAGGCGAGCTCAGCACTTATTGGACGCTTCCTCACACCGTTGTTTACACAAGCCGGAGTACCTCTTCAGGAGTTTGAGCCTTACGCGGAGAGAGCCTACATGGACTAGACCTACATGCGCAACACGGATTCCTTAGGTCCTACGCCAGCTCCAGGGTTTTATGCCTACCTATTCTACAACTGTGAGCGTTAGAAGAAAGTGTTCATCTTGCCCAACCAAGAAGAAACGAACATTGACAACATGGGAACCATCGAGTTCTTGCCGAGTGAAGAGGAATGCTTCGTAGCTCTAGGAGGCACGACTGCAACACCTCAGATCCCTCGAGCCCCTTCAGAGTTGCCTCCTTCAGATGCCATGATGCCAGCGAGTTTTGACCTCCCAAAGCTTGATTATGACCCGAGAACAAAAGCAGAAAAGTTCCTTGCTTCAGTGGTGGAGATCCAGCGCAAAGTCAACAAATGGCAAGGGAAAATGATTAAGAAGTTGGCTAAGAAGATCAAGGACCTACAAAAAAGCTCATCTGCGGCGTCTTCAGGTGAAGAGGTTGAGCAACCGGAGAAGAGAAGAAGATCAACCGGAGGAGTTGTGATCTGTGAGCCCCAAGGCGACAACCAAGCCGCACGCCTTTCTCTACAAGAAGGCACAAGCAAGGGGAAAGGCAAGGAAATCACCGACGACACTCCTCGCAAGAGCAGGAGGACTGGAGCATCCTCAAGCTCCAGTCGTGCCTAACTCCAAGGTACCACACACAACCTTGTAAATAACATGCATCTTTTTCATTTTTTGCTTTGTGTTTTGATCTCCTCTTGAATTTGTTTGCCACCAAGACGGTGTCATTCAAGTTTGGGGGAGAGTGTGTGGTTTGACATGTTTATTTTGGATCTTATTTTGAGTTATCATACTTGAGTCATCATGTAATATCTAAGGCATAGAAAATACAAAAGTTGGATCATTTGTTTTGATTTTCGTGGCTTAAGTTGAACATTCATGAATTGAATCCTTTCCTATCAAGTGAGAACCTTAATTTCAACTTTTTGAATTATCATACTTATGCATTTGAAAAATAATATATGGATCACATATACATATTTAGGCTTTCTTTTTCCCTTTTCACCACTCTCTTGTAAGCCTGAATAGAACTCCTCACATTGACCCTTATCCTCCTTTCAAGCCAATTTTCTTGTGTGACATCATTGTGAGGTCTTATTTTTGGTTTGAACTTGGCATAAAGTGTTAGGTTTGGGCGACATGATTAGGCTCTCATATGATTGCTAGCTTTGCATTTGGAAGCTAGTTTTAGGCTAAGTTTGGGGGCGGGGATTCAATGGTGTTGATTGCTTTTGCTTACTTGTTTTCGGTTTGAAAAGTGTTGGTGTTGGGAATTTGAAATAAAAGGGATTGATGGTTTTAAGTGGTGGTCTTGTACTTTTTTTAAAACAAAAGCTCAGTTTCAAAAGAAAAGAAGGTAGCTCTCAAAAAGAAAAAAATCAGAAAAAGAAAAGAGCCAAAAGGCCAAATGCTTAAAAGAAAAAAAAATATAAGAGAAGAGAGCTACCAAAAGTAAAAGAATAGAGCTTAAATGTTTGTGTTTGATCACCACTAGCCGTAAGAAGAGTAAAGATGTTTTCTGCTTTTGTGGGTTAAGCTTGGCGCCTTGCCTTGTTGTTGTGGGTAGTCTCTAAAACGTGAGTGAGCTTTAAAAAGAAAAAAAATGAGAGAGGGTTCTAGGATCATTGTTAGTGTATATGGGTAGATGAGAGTCTAGTCATGTATGCATCAATTGCCTTTACCTTTAACATTATGCATAAGTTCATTCCTTTTTGAGATAACCCATTGCTTGATATACCCATTTAAATGAGATCATTTTTATCTCATAACCTTTGTCCCTAAGCCAAATGTATTCGGTTTTAAAATGCATAAGTGTGATTCACGGTTTGAGCTTAATGAATGTTAAAAGTTAGGATTCTTGGATTGTTTGGAATATGAGAGTCATGATTTGAGATTCAACATATGATGAATATGGCAAAGTTCTTTGGAGTATGAGTTTGTGCATTGCATCTTAGGATTAAGAACTACGACCATTGAGTTGATTCATTTGAAAAACACTTCAAGGAATTTGAAAACCTATCTTCCTTTCTTGAATTTTTTTTGCTTGAGGGCAAGCAAAAGGCAAGTTTGGGGGAGTTGATATACTCATATATTTCGCATATTTAGCATGCATTTAGAGTAGTTTTCATGCATTCATCTTACATAATAGGCTAGGTTTGCACCATTTATCTCATTTTAGGTCCTAAGTGCACTTTGCATATTTCAAGCATTCTTGCATCATATTCAGGTTGTTTTGGATGCTATGGAGGTTGCGTGGACATGATAAGGATCGAGAGGAAGCTTGTGGACAATCGGGAGAACTCAGCCATTCAGCAAAGGGACCGAGATCGAGAGAAAGGTCGAGCTAGGCAGGTCGATCTAGATGAGATCGACCAGAAGATCGACTAAGCCCGGGTCGTTTCAAGGAAGGGATCGAGGAGAAGATCGACCGAGGTGATCGATCGTGAGTACGAACGTGGATTAAAGCCATGCAGAACGAGAGCCAGATTCACGACTCGATCATCCGAGGATCGACAAGCAGATTGATTGAAGTACTCGATCCATCCGACCGAATCGACCCAAGGATCGAGCAAAAGCAGGCATTCTAGCCGGGAGATCTAGTGATCAGATCGACTACTCAGCTCGATCCCTACACCTTACCCGGACAGCTCACTTTTGGATTTTGGTGAGGGGACCATTTTTCTTGTTGGCCTATTTTGGGAGATGAAACCTTATCACTTTCTTTCACCACGCTTTGTCTACCACTTTTTCGAGCTCTCCTTTAGGCTTATCGCCATTGTTCTACTTTTTAAGCTTTTCTTGTTTTTGAACCTTAATCTTGCTTAATCTAAGTATTTCTTCTAATCGCTCTTCTTTCTTAGTAGCTTAATCATGCTTATCTTTCCTTGCCTTACATTTCCATCGGTTTTAATTAAGAGGGTTTAAAAGATTTAAGCTTGGGAGTTTTTCTTGTTCTTAATCTATTCTCTTCTTGGATTTGGGCTCTTAATTCTTAGAGAGTCTTGGGAAAGATCTTTATGATCTCGGAGATCTCCTTACCATGGCGGGATTCAGGAAATCTCTTAAAACCAAATCGAAGAGACTAACTCATCCTTTCCCAAACGCCATGGATGCTTAGAGAGCTAGTTAGGCCATTATTTGAGATCTTTTCTTAATGTTCTTCAACCTCTTTTTCCACTATACACCATGGGTTAAGAGGAGAGGTTGAGGAAAGGGTTTATACCATACACCATGGATAAACCTTATTTAGCTTCTCAAGGCTTGGAGATAGCACAAAATGTGTAGATCTAATGTTTTCAAAATCCAAGCTTGAATCTTGAACCTTCTTAATATGAACCTCAACCTTAGATCCTCTTTTTAGCTTTACAAAACCTTTAAATCATCATCCTTTAGTTTAAAGTTTGCATATTTAGCTTTAAAAGTCATTGTTCTAGGTTATTAGAAATTCTCAGTTTTTCTGCCTTTAGTGTTCGATTTTTATAAATGAGTAGTCTTGCATTTTAATCCCTTAGAAGTCTTCTGCTAGTTGTTTAACCTCTCAGTGGGATTTTTAAAATTGTTTTCGCAGTCATTTAGCATTCACATTTAGCTTTTATCAATTTTCTCCCCCATGTACCCGATTTCACTTAGATATGCTTTGTTCTTGCATTCTTAGTAGCTTTCATCAACCTAGGCTGGATTGATACCCCTCTTGCACTATATTACATCATAAACATGTGCATTTGGCTTTGATTTAAACCTCAAAAATCCTGTTTATCATGTATCATGGTGGACCTCTTGCCACAGAAGAAGAAGATGAGAGTGCCAATAGCAGTGAAGAAGAAATAGAAGAACAGGAAGTTGACGCTGAGGTTGAAGAGGGATCTCAAGAAGACGAACAAGAAGAAGAGTTGCTGGAATAAAATGCTAGAAGGTTCCACTTTGAACCTTATTAGGTGCCAAGTCAAGGGAGCTCATTCAAATATGCTCATGACCATATCAAAAAGCTTCAGAGATGGTGCAAGTGGCAAGACAAAACAATCAAGAAGCTTGTCAATTTGGTGAAGGGGAAGTTCAAGAAGAACAAATCCAAAACCCAAGGAGCTTCTCACCAAAGTCATGGCCATGAGTTTGAGCAAGAGCAGGAAGAGACACAAAAGGAAAAGCACCAAGAGGAGGAAGAGGCGAATTGGATGCCACCAAGGAAATACTCTTTCCAAATGCAGCAGCCAGATCAATGGCCAGCATGGGAACCTTCAAAGGCCTCATCATATGAGCCTAGGACCCAATCATTATCTGCATGGGAGGCGCCTCTCTACTCCTCTTCTGAGCCTTACACTACTTGGCAAGAGTGGGACTCTCAAGGGAACTCAACTCAAGTGACTACACCTTGGACTTGATGGGTACCTCCAACAACAGCTTCATCCTCACAAGAGAAAGGAAGGAACAAGAGGAGGGCAAGCAAGTCTCCCCAACGTGGTTCTTCTTATGAGCAAGGAAAACTGAGGAACTCTTCTACACCTCCCATCACTCCTCACACCAGAATTAAGGTACCACATTCCTTCCATGTATATAACAATGCTTTTTTTTTAAGTTTATGTTTATATGTGTGTGTTTACTTCTCTCTTTCACTCTTGTATTAAACAAGACACAGTGTAATTTAAGTGTGGGGGCGGGATTTGGGGTTTGACTTTGTGTTCTCTTTTCTTAGTTTTTTTTTTTGCATTCATCTTTTACTCTCATGCATACATGCATACATCTAAGTGCATAGAAACACACTTGAAATTAAAAAATTTTAAAATTTTTTGTATTTCTTGCAAACCAAAAAGAAAATCATGTAGTTGCATTCACTTGTTTATGATTTAGTCTAGTTTTTTCATATAGGTTACATTACATTCGCAGAGGGCACAATGATGATAATTCATTGTAAAGTTCTTAGTGTTTAGAAATGATTTCAATGTCTAAGTGGTAAAGTGTTTGATGCACCATGAAAGGTTAGAAGTTAAGGCTGAACCATGTTTTAAATGCTAAATCTGATTCTTTCATCTTATGCTGAAACCATTTGTTCGTTGAAAATCAACTCTATTATATTAGAACCTTAATCTGAATTTTAATTATCATGTTTATGCATTGAAAAGTGATTACATGGCTACGTTTAAACATACTTGGATTATCTTCTTCCTTTCTTTCCACTCTTGTTAATCCAAGTAGCTGATCCTCATCATTATGGAACAGTTAATCCACACCTTTAACCAGTCATTCCTTTTGAACCTAAACACTTTTGTGAGAGTTGTGAGGCCTTGCATTCATATTTTCGAATTCTCTCTTAGCAAAAAGTGTTTGGATTAAGGCTGGCAAGGAAAAGCTCTCTTGTAGATACCGGCTTGCATTTGGAGCTAGGTACTAGGTTAGGAGATTGGGGAAGGGTAGTGTTAAGTGGTTTGAGTTTCATTGTTTATATCCTTTAAGAAGAAAAAGAAGTAAGGGAATGGTAGTGTGGGGAAAATAAGTTAAGTTTGTGGTTAAGTAATTAAGGAAAATAACTCCAAGTGTTAAAGAAAATAAGGTGCCAACAACAACAAAGCTTACAAAGGTCATCTAAAAGGAGAAATCAGACCAAAGCAAACAACCAAAGGTGATGAGAATGGTGCCTAATCAACAAAAGAAGAGCAAAGTCCAAAAAGGAATCAAGCACAAAAGCAAAGAAGAAGGAGTTTCCCCACATATGAAGAAGAAAGTAATCAAGTGCTTTGGGAAAGGGTAGATTTAGGAGTTTCACTTGTGTTTAGAAAAGATTAGGTTCATCTTTGGGTAAAAAGATGGAAGAGAGCTTTTACTTGCATGTATAAGTGTGCTTTTACCTTTAGCATTTTGCCTAAGATAGAATCATTTATTTGAGTGATCCCTTGAACTTTGAACCCTTATTTGAATGAGATCATTTTCTTCTCATTACTTGATTCATTGGCTACATATTGAAATGAATGTTAAAGAGTTGGTTGATTTGAGCACTTGTGTTGGATAAGAATTATTAGGATCTTTAAGTATGACTGGTCATGATTTGCATCCTACAATTAGGCACTTGGACATTGATTTCACTTCTTTACTTTAGCATTTTCGATTTTAGTGCCCACCTTTAAACCTCCTCTCCCATTTCTCTTGGTTTCTTTGCTTGAGGGCAAACAAAAGGCAAGTGTGGGAGTGTTGATATCTCTCATATTTACATCATTTAGGCTTCCATTTAGTTCATGTATTAGTCTTCTCTTTCATGTTTTTCTTTTCTTTTGTCCCGCTTTCCTTTGTTTTTTTACTTAGGTTTCATTTAGGTTGTAGTTTGCATTTTCTGTGCATAAGAAATATTTTTAGGTACCTAAGGAGCCATTAAAGACAAGGAGGAAGCATGGAAATGATCCAGGGAGTTGCCTTAGCCAAGGAGGACCAAGACGAGCTAAGGAAGTGGTCTTTTGGATCGATGTCGAGCAAGCTGGGACGATATAGAGAGGCAAGACACTGATGTCGTGCCTGTATATCGCACGACATCTTCGGCCCAAGACCACCAAGAATCACATCGAGCTCTGATGTTGCCCAAGCTATCACGATATCTAGCATCCAAAGAAGCAATGTCATGTGCCAATATCAACCTCCTAGCTCGACATCCACCAAATTCAAGCCTCACATATTTACAAGAAAGTCATGGCTTTAGGGTTTTTGTCACTTAGTATAAATACTTTTGGACCTAAGGGTTTTAGCAAGTCTTGTTCTTGCTTTTATCTCTTAATTACTTTCTGGTTTTTGTAAGAACAAGATCCTTCCTTTAATCTATGTTTTTGTATTTGCAGTCTTAATCTTTCGCAATCCTTCTTTCTAATCATGTTTAACCCATTAATCTTTGTGGATTTGATTGTTTTGATGATGATTAGTGAGTAGTCTCCCATAGGTTCTTAGATGTGGTACAGATTAGGAGAATTTAATACTTGATTAGGATTTGTTAGTGCTTAATATTGATTGATTTCTCTCTATTAGACTGTTTTTAGGCTAGAATTGCCTTGATCGCATGAATCCAGATTTCGGCTTTCTCTTATGCCCACCAAGTGTTTGATGAAATGCTGATCTAGTTTTTTATAGGATTTACTTGTCTTTGCTAAAGGGATTGACTGTCTAAGAAGTATTTTGGCTTAATTAGAATTCGTTTATGCTTGATTGCTATTGATTCTAGCATTAATGTGAATTAGTTCATGTTAGGATGTTTAACAAAGTGTTATTCACTAAGGTATTGGGTTTAGCTTGCTTAACTGTGAATTCTATGCCTAGAAATTAGCATTACGCTTGTTTGCACTGTCAATGAGTTTGATAACAGCCTAGTCTTGCATTTGAGTTCTCCAAACTCCATAACCACATCCAGGATCCTTTCTTTTTATTATTTAATTTCAAAATTTGCTCTGCTCTATTTTTGTTGCTCTGTTTTGCATTTGAACATTGATTAAGTATTGCTTTCATTAGTCTTACTTAGTCTTTGGTTCACTTAATCTATTAGGTTGCTAGTTTTAAACACTCTCTTCTTTTTTTTTGGCTTGACTTAATGCTTCTATTGCATTCCCAATGGTATCTATCTTAGACCATTGGATTTGATAAAACCATTGAGATACTACAATGACTAGTACAAGCTTGGGTGATTGAGTATCAAGACCTAAAAACTCTTGTATCACTCTCCCATTGTAGTGTACAAGGACATGAACTGCTCTTCAGGTTAAAAATCATTAATGTGGATCAGATCATCTATCTTTAGTCTTGAAAGATGACCAGCAACACCATTCTCAATCCCTGTCTCTTGTCAACAATATCCATGTCGAACTTTTGAAGCAGCAAGATCCATCTTAGCAGTCTAATCTTGGTGTCTTTCTAAGCATAAATGTACCTTAGTGCAGCATGATCAGTATAGACAATCACCTTGGACCCAACCAGATAACTCCTAAACTTTCTAAAGGCAAAGGCTACTGCTAGAAGCTCCTTCTCTGTTATGGCATACTTGGTTTGAGCATCATCAAGATTTCTGCTAGCATAGGATATCACATGCAGCCTCTTGTCTATTCTCTGACCCAACACTGCATCAACTGCCAAGTCACTTGCATCACTCATAATCTCAAAAGGCAGGTCCCAATTAGGCGCCTAAACTATTGGTGCACTCACAAGAGCCTTATTGAGGGTTAGAAAAGCCTGCAAACACTCTTCATCAAAAGCAAACTATGTTTCCTTGCATAGCAGTCTTGTTAGTGGCCTTGCTATCTTGGAGAAATCCTTGATGAACCGCCTATAAAAGCCAGCATGTCCAAAGAAGCTCCTTATCCCTTTGACTAAGTTTAGAGGGTCTAGGTGTAGCATCACATCTAACTTGGCTTTATCAACCTCTATTCCCCGTACAAATATCTTGTGACCCAATATTATGCCTTCCTTCACCATAAAGTGACATTTCTCCCAATTCAGCACCAGATTTTTGTCTTCACATCTCTATAGTACCTTGCAAAGATTAGACAAACAAGAAGCAAAAGATCCACCACACACAGAAAAATCATCCATATAAACTTCAACCATTTCCTCAAGCAAATCAGAAAAGATAGAAGCCATGCATCTTTGAAAAGTAGATGGTGCATTACATAACGCAAATGACATTCTTCTATAAGAAAAAGTACCATAAGGACATGTGAAAGTGGTTCTCTCTTGATCATTTGGATGAATAGGGATTTGAAAGAAACCACTATAGCCATCTAGAAAACAGTTATTAGGGTGATTGGTTAATCTTTTTAGCATTTGATCAATGAACGGCAAAGGGAAATGATATTTTCTAGAAGCTGATTCAATTTCTTATAGTCAGTGCACAGTCTATGTCCTGTTATAGTATTTGTTGGGATTACCTCATCTTTATCATTTTTTAACTATTGTGATCCCTCCCTTTTTAGGCACTACATGGACTGGTGAGACATAAGTACTGTCAGAAATGGGATAAATCACGCCAGCTTCAAGCATTTTCAAGATTTCTTTTTTCATAACTTCCTTAAGTTTTGGGGTTAGTCTTGTTTGAGGTTCAATTGAGGTTTTTGTCTCATCCTCTAGATGAATCCTGTGAGTACAAAGCTAGGAGATATGCCTTTGATATCATCTAGTGAATATACATTGGCTCTCCTAAACCTTTTTAGCTATTTAACAAGAGTAGAGATTTTATCATCATTGAGGTTTTCATTGAACAATTACAGGATAAGAAGAATTAGAGCCTAAGAAGACATACCTTAGCCCTTGAGGAAGTGGTTTGAGTTCCACTTTGGGTGCTTTGAGCTCCCTCTAGTCATCCTCATTGGTGCTCTCCTCCTTGGTGTCAGCACCCTTGCTTAGAGGACTATCTTCTTGGACTGAAAGCACATCCACTCTTTTGTACTCTAGCTCCTCAAATGGCTCCCATTCATCAAAGGCCTTATGAGAGTCAAGCCTTAGCATGTATCCCAAAATTAAGTTTATCCTTAGAACATAACTCTTCTTGCACCTCCTCATGCAGTCTTTCTAACGTCTTAATTCTAAACACTTATACTTCTACGGTAGGCTGTTGAATGATCTGGTTAATATCAAACTTAAGGACATTGTCCTTACCCAAATTCAGCTCAATTTTCCCTTTCTTGACATCAATGACAGCTCCTGCAATAGCCAATAAAGGTCTACCAAGGATAAGAGGGCTCTTGGATTCTTCATCTATCTTAAGAACAACAAAATTGGTAGGGACATCTAAGCTGTCAATCCTGATTGGTACATTTTCAAGCAGTCCCTTGGGAAGTCTTATAGACCTGTCAGCTAGCACCAAAGATATCCTACAGTCCTTTACCTTGGTGAAGCCTCACTAGCTTGCAAATCACATAAGCAATTGTCAAAAATGAGAGGGCCTATAGAGCAAGGTATAGGAAAGCTACCTTGATCACCTAGCTTGTTGGGAGTCACCTTATGTTGAATAATAGCGCTGCACTCATGTGTAACCACTACCATCCCTTGCAAATATTTTGCTCTCTTGAAGAAGGACTTTTGGGTCACTAAATTCAATCCATATCTAATCAGATGTAGTATATATGAGGTTTAATCAATCCATCTAGGTGCTAGAATAAAAGAGATGCAAGGCACTAACTAAGGTTAACCATGTATAATAAAGAAGAATGATTCTAACAACCTAAGTGATCAAAGATGAAAGGCAGAAGTGAAAAACAATACTAACAAGACCAAAACAAACAATGCAATGCAAAGAAACTAAATGCAACAGGAACTAAGATAAGCAAAGCAATAGAAGTGCAAGAACCAAAATAAATACTAAATGCAATAACTTGAAATGCAGGGCAAGGAATAAAGCAAGAACAATGCAAATCAAAACAGAGGAAAACAGAACACAAAGTGATGAAAAGCAAAGAACAATGAGGCACTGATTCAAGGATAAAGCAATGATGACTTGGGGATTACTTAGTGTCAAACATAGGGTGGTCAAGAGTGATAACAAGCAAAGAACATGATCAAGCGACTAAATCAATCAATCCGTATCAAGAGCAGAAATAACTAAGTTAAGCACATGTCAGACCAACTTGTGATGGCGTATCTGTGAAAAACCAGCATGAAAACACAAGGCTCTAAAAAACTAAACAATATACAAAGACGGAATATAATCATCTAAGCAATTATCCCAAACATAGTTCTTTAAGGCATTTAAACAAACACTTGTGATGCAGCAAACACCTGTAATCTATTTCACTCAAACAAGCTACTCAAGCCTTAAGAACAACTAAGCAAGGCGAATCAAGCAAGGATCAAGCTAAAACTCCCTAAGCTATCAACTAATCTTCCCCAGATCTGCTCCAACCTCAAACCATATGAAACTACTCACAACTGAAACAGCTTGTTTTTGGTCACTAGATCAAATTCCCTTTGCCTCTAATCAGTTGTAGAATAGAGATCAGGTATCAATCCAATTGTGGGAGATGAGATGCAAACAATGCTGTAAGCTAAGCAAGATTGGGGTTTGATTATGTGAGAACAAGTCTAACAACCTAATAGTGCAATGAAAGAAAAGCATAAACTAAATGCAAGTGAACAGACTTAAATAATGAACTTAAAGCAATGACTAAACAGGAATTTAAGCAAGAAATGACTACTAAAGCAAGAACTAAGCAAGATGACCTTGAAGACAATTAATTAAAAGCAAGACTCAAGGTTGTAAGCAATTGTGGGATTGTGGTTTTCAAGAGTAACAAGGGGATTTCTACTAAGGCACTCAACAAGCATTAACAAGCAAGATATTCTCAATGTTATGCTCCTAGACAAGGTATCCAAAGTGAACAACTTGGCATCAATAAGAAATTCATATTCAACAAGATTGAAGTGTCAGACCCACTTGTGATGGCGTATCCTTCAACCATAAGCATAAAGATCATAACCATTCTAGCCTAAGAGATGCACCAATAAAGCAACTACTCTCTCACCCAAGCAAGAATTCAGATCAACTTATAAATCTTGTGAGCCAATAAGGACCTAAGCAGCTATACACCAATCAAGATTATGGATTTAAGCACCAACTTGCAACACCCTAACAAAGCTAAGCAATGAACAAGAACGAAGCAAAAGCAAGATCTTTTGATGCATACTATCTAGCCATCAAGTCAAAAATCTTAAAAACAGCATTATCAAGCCCAAAACGAATCATCTAACAGGGTGAACTATCACTTTGGTGTCACTGAACAAAGAAAACATAGACTATCGAGCCAAATAAGCGAACTGTACTTAGAGATGAGATATCAAGACATCAAGTGAACCATATGCAACTATCAAACCATATTCAATCAAAAGGAGCAAGCTTTATCAACATTAATCACTTTGCAAGAGAAGGAGATAACAGAGAACCATTAAACAAGCCTAATCACCCCTTAATCATATCTTAATCACTACTTTCCCTACTTAGAACCCTAAATCTAAGGAAGACTACTCACTAATCATGTTTAATCCCATTGATTTAGATTTAAACATAACTAGATGAGGTTAAAATGCAATGATGATAAAACTAAACTGCCAAGGTGCAAGAACAAAGTTCAGAAGACAAGATTAAACCATAAAGATGCAAACTTTATTAAACATAACGATCTTTAAGGCAAATCGCCCTTTAAGGTTTAGGAAAGGTTTTTTTGATAGAAAGCGAGACTTATATAAGATTGAACATGATAAAGATAATGTTATGTGGCTTCCCTTTTATAGTAGGGAGCCAAAAGAAGCATAAAAAACCTAAAAAGATAAGATAAGGTTAACAAAAGTCAAATGGTCTACGCCGATGAGTTGCATCGAGGTCGTACGGTCGATGTTCTGCTCGATATGCGACCTCGATATGGCCCGTGCAGCGTGTATCGACATCCTTCCTCGATGCTGGTCCACGATGCAGACCAACGGCTTCAAATTCTCGTGCTGATCCTTCTCCTCTCGTCCTGCTGCTTGCATCGAGCATACTCCTTGGGTGTTCTGCTTGATATGTGACCTCGATATGGACCAGACTTTGCAAGAACTCCATTTCTGGTATCTCCTTTGATCATGAACTGCTTGCATTCCTTCCCCAGCTCCAAGAAACTCCAAAAACACCTGAAAACTACCACAAACATGCACATGTATGCAAATGTATGCAATTCTAAGTTAAATGCATGCTCTGTTCATTCTAAGTGCAAATGATACCTAAATGCTAAACTATAATTCAAAAACAGAGGAAAAGATGCATGAAATGCACCCTAAAATGATCTAAAATAGCAAGCTATCAATGCCCCCACATGTAGCTTTTGCTTGCCCTCAAACAAACAAACACTTAACATGGTGATGAGATTTTAAATGGGAACTTATATCTTTGAAAATGCTAATAATAAATCAAAATGAAGTCCATGTTCCTAATTCTAGAGTGCACTTGATGGAAGAATACTTAAAAAACTTAGCCACTTTCATCACAAAACAAGAATGATCCCTAAGCTAACAACGTACACATGCTCATCAAATCAATCTATCTTTTTAACATTCATTTATGCTCAAACCGTGAATCATGCTTATGCAAATGCGAAAGTGTCATTTGGCTAAGGGACAAGGCTTAGTGGAATGAAAATGATCCCACTTCACAAACTGGTTTTGGTTTTTAAAGGATTCTCTCAAGGAAAAGCATGGTTGTGCTTTGGCAAAATGCTAAGGGTCAAAGAACAACTTACACATACAAAGGAAGACTCCCATCTACCCAAGATCTATAAAATGTGTTCCTAACTCTAGCTAAGCAATGAAAGACCTTCCTATGATACCCTTTTCAAGAACTTAAACCCTTTAAAACCCAAAAACTTTTCTTCTTCAAGCGTTTTGGAGGACATTTCTTCTTTTGAACTTCAAGTGGTGGCGATTTGCTTCTTTTGAGTTTGGCTCCTTTATTTGGTGATGCTGGTGCTTTATTCGCCTTTGGCTTTTTGATTTACTGGTTTTGCACTTCTTGCATCTTCTTTTCTTCTTTAAACATGAGCCTTCTTTCTTTGAGTTTAGAATCGCCATTTCCACCCTTTTGCTTGTGTCACACTCCTTTTTCTTTTGTGCCTTGGCTTCTTTTCTTCTTTGCCTCTCTTAAAAACTAAACCAAAGATAACTACAAACCATTCCCCAAACATCCTAACATTTCTAACTCAAGAATGAGCTAGTTCTACAATGGAAGTACTTCCCTTGTAGTTCCAACCCAACACTTTTTGCTAAGCAACAACCATGAAGGAAGAGGCCTCACAAATCACACACTATTAATGTTTTGGCTTGAGAGAAGGTTTTGTTAAGGGTGGGGAAATCTAAATGGATATTTTCGAGAATGGCAAAAGAGAATAAGAAGATCCAAATATTTTAAGCTATCCATGATATCAATCACATAAGCATAAGGCATGATAATTGCGAATTCAAATTAGGTTCCACTTAAACAAAGGTTGAAATCATTTCAAAGCATGCTTCAGTCTCAAACAAAGCTCACACAAATGCAAATTCCAAAATTGGTTCGGGTTTATTTCTAGTTCAACATCAAATGCACCAAAGTATTTAAAACAAGGGCTTCGTTTTAAAAATCACTAGCATTCACAAAGATGCACTATCATACTTCCCAATTTAAACAAGCAAGCTAGTCCTATATGAATGCATGAAGTCTAAAACCTATAAGAAAGCATGAAAATCAAACTCTTTTTTGTGAAGCAATTTTTTTGGTTTTTTCTCTATGGCTTAGATTCTATGAAATTATGATGCATGGTTCCTATTCTACTATGCAAATGCAAATGAAAGCATCAGTCCATCATACACCCTCCCCCACACTTAAATTACACAGTGCATGTGTAATAAAAATGCTAAGGAGAGTGCTCACAAACATCAAGCAAACAATCGCAATAAAAAAATGAGGGGTATTTACAATGGTTATGTGGTGTACCTTACTTCAGGTGGAGGAATGGTGAGAGACTGAACTCTCAATGGCATGGGAAGGTGAAGCTTCCTCCTTTGATGTAGTTTACTGTCTAGTCCTTCTTTTCTTTCCTTTTCGCCTTGGAGCAGCTACATAGGATGAATGCCTGGCCAGTTGAGGAACTTGTGTCCTTGGCCGCTCACTGATGTGGAATGAGTGTCTCTCTTGGACTGTCCTCTCTGGCGTGTCTAATATTACCATATATTTTGCATGCATTTAGGATAGTTTTCATGCATTCATCTTGCATTATAGACTAGTTTGTTCCATTTGTTGCATTTTAGGTCCTAGGTCCCTTTGCATTCGCATTTTGCACATTTCTTGCGCGTTTGCATCATTATCAGGTTGTTTGGAGCACTCTGGAGTTGTGGAGGTTATATGGACGCGAGGAGGATCAGCTAGAAGCTTATGGATACTTGGAGAACTCAGCCATGCATGCGAAGGACCCGAGATCGAGTAGGAGATCGAGCAAGGCAGGTCGATCTAGATGAGATCGACCAGAAGATCGAGTGACCCAAGTCGATTTAAGAGGAAAGATCGAGACCAAGATCGAGAGAGGAGATCGATCTGGAGTACGGACGTAAATGACGCCATGTAGAACGAGAGCCGGATCGAGACCACGACTCGATCATCCAAAGATCGAGTAGAAGATCAGACGAAGTACTCGATCCATCCAACCAGATCGACTTGCAGATCGAGCAGCAGAAGGCAATCACTGAAGACGATCGAGTGCACTGATCGATCGCAAGATCGATCTCGGGTACTTTAACCGCTTTTGGAGCTTAGGGGGGGGGGGGAGGGAGGGGGGGGGGGGGGTGACCATTCCAGCTGTTTGGCTATTTTGGGATAAGGCAGCCATCGCTTTCTTTACACAACTTTCAGTCTTATCTTTTCTGTTCTTCGTTCTTTGGGGGATGAGCCATTGTTGAACTTTAAGCTTTTTTCTTGTTTTTGAGCACTCTGAATCCTTTGAATATTAAGTCTTTTCCTTTAATCAATCATTTAATCATGCATAGTTTATCTTTCATTGCATTTCATTCTGTTTCAATCATGATTAGCGAGTAGTTTTTGTTTGGGTAAAGGGTTGAGGTGATTCAAGGGTTTAAGAGGTTTAAGTTTTGTGTTTTTCTTGTTCTTCATTCCTTTTCTTCTAGGATCTTGGGGTCTTAAGGCTTCGAGAGTCTTGGAAAAGATCTCTATGATTCGAAGGCTGTCTTACCCTGACCGGATTCAGATATCCTAGAAAACTAGATTCTAGAGACTAATCGACCCTCTCCCAAACACCATGGATGTAGAGGAGGTTAGTTAGGCCGTAGATTGAAATCTGTTTTCCTTGCTCTTTGATCTCTTTTTCCACCAAACGCCATGGGTTTGGAGAAGAGATTGAGGAAGTGAATCATACCACACGCCATGGATGGTTCTTGATTTTGATTTCAAGGCTTAGAGAAAGCTCATCATTGAGTAGATCTATGTGTTTTCAAACCAAAGCTTGAATCTTTGAACACTCTTGAATATGACCCTCGACCCTGAACCCTCTTTTAGCATTTATAAACCTCTGTTTATCATTCTCTTGTCATAAAGCTTGCATTTTGTTCATTAAAAGTCATTTGCTTTAAGTTGTTAGATCGGTCTGTTTTACTCGATTCAGTGCTCGATATTTAGTTATTAGTAGAGTTGCATTTTTAATCTTCTGCTTTCTCCTAGTAGTAGCTAACCCTCTTCCAGGGATTTTAAAATAGTTTTGCATCCCATTTGGTCGTTGCATTTAGTTTTCACTGATTTTACCAATCATTTTCTCGATCTGCTTAGATTTGCTTCACACTTGCATTCTTAGTGTTCTTCCTGCTTCCTAGGTTGGATTGATACCCTTACTGCTATACTACATCATTGATTGTGGTTTGGGATTTGATATTTCACCTTGCAATAACAATATGTTTATCTGTGTCCTTAGACATGTCTTCAGCATCAAATCCTCCTCCTTGTGGCTCTGTTTTGACCGCTTGATCAGATCTCTTGGCTGATGAAGATCCTCCCAACTTTTTCTTGAGCTTCCTCACCTTCATCTTAAATCAGTCAACCGACTTCTTGCTTGCTTTGACCGTCTTCAGAAACCCTCTGATGGCTTTGTCCTGGAAGTGGTTCCATCTCTCAAGAAGCCTAATATGCTCATGTGCAGCCTTTGAAGTTTCAGATGTGCAGATCACATCATATGGGTCAAATTCATAAGGGCGTCTTGACACTCATATTCCTCCATCCCTTGATGTTGAACCTCTTGTTCTTGATGCTGCTCTTCAATGTCTTCTTTCCACATCTGAGTCTCTGATAGTGCTCATGTTCTTCACTTTGCTTGGTCTCATCAATGGTGGGTCAGTCCTTGGGTCATACAGTTCATCTTGTGTTGGCATGAATCAGATGTTCTCATAGGAGGTGAAGTTGGTTAAGCGCTTCTTGGGCAAGATGATCTTCCTCTTCCTGTTTTCCAGTTGAAACTGATAGCCAAATCCTGTCTCAACAGCTCCTGAAAGGTATCCGATCTTACTGAGATAAGAGACATCTAGGAAGATCATTGTAACATCTTGTGTGCCAAGCTCAACTCCAGCACCAAGCAAGATAAGAGTGATCACACCTCCAATGGCTATCTTTGGCTTCTTGTCTCTAGAGTTGAAAGCCCATTGATGGCATGCTAGAAATTGCTTCATTAGGATTGTCACAAGACTAACTCCTAAGCGCTCTCCTTGGATCTTTCCATGCCTTGTTTTAACCATTATGTTCTTCAAGCTATTCGCAAGCAACCCCATCTCTTCTTCTTTGACCATACTTTGCTCTTTTCTGTTGAAGAGTGTGCTGGTGAGGACTCTATGAACATATTTGAAAGCTGGATGGCGGATGCTAGCACTCTTCAGATGACCAGCTCTATAAGCATCATTCGCTATTTCTTCTCATACATGCCTTAGCTCATCATGCTTGAAGCGCATCTTTAGTGCTCTTGAGCCTTGATCAAATACAAAGATTTCTTCAAGTTGAGTGAACCCCATGGTTTACCATGCCCTGTTGGCTCTGAACTTGATGAATCGGTTTCCAAACTTGTAGAAGTACACCTTGAAGCTTGCAAGGAACTTACAAGAGAGTTGCTTGTAAGTTGGATAGCCAAGACTAGAAAATTTCTCCAGTCCAATGTTGCTCAACAGCTCGTCCACTTCAGTCTTGATTCCTAGCTCTCCCAACAGACCAGGATCAGCATATCTTGTGGGAGTGAAGTCCACTCTCCTCATCGCTCTCAAGTAGTCCTTCAGCTTTGGTGCTGCATCTTGGACTGGTTCTTCATCGACTACTTGCCTTTTTCCCTGAGCTCTGTTTCTTGCAGCAACATTTGAGTCAGAAATCTCCTCATTTCCTCTGGTGTTCGACATAGTACCTGAAAACGCAATGCTTGAAACAAGAATTAGTATAGTATCCTTTGAGAGCACTGTGCAGGAAATTAATTTTCAAAATTCAAGCAGGAAATGAAAAATTCAGCAAATATTCACACTGATCACCAACAAACAGAGTCGAATTTAGCAAAAACTTTCAGCTCAAAAGGATATATACAGATAAAACTAAAATTCCCACAGTAGCAAGCAGCGATTGCAACAATTTCAAGCATATGAAGCCAAAAACATCATTCTTTCTCTACCAAAATATGAAAATGCATCAGATTCACTATCACCAGTCTAATAAGAAACAATTCAATGGTCAATATGCTGGAAAAACAATAGCATGCCTAGATTTGGCAGAAATCTAAACATAAAGTCAAACTAAGCACACAAACAGCATTTTTCAAACATTTCAACCATAAAATTTCAAAGATGAGCAACAACGGTGACATGCAAATCAAAACCATAAACAAAATTGAGCAAACAACCATAATCAATCATTCTAATGCATCCTACTTCAATTTGCAAAGATTAAACTCAAGAAACAAGGGATATAAACAAAGTTTACCTTATTTCTTTGACCAAAAAGATGAAGTGCAAGAGAGAAAGAAAGGATGCTTGAAAAAGTATGTTTAGCTCGATATGGATGTGTGTGGAGATAGAGATGAAGATTGCTAGTTATAATGCAAGAGGATAAGGGATATCTAGAAACATCCAAAGATAATGCAAGAAAATCTGATTTAAAATTTAACAAATGCATGTGAGGGGGAAAGAAAATATTCTTTTCCCATCCATCAAGGTCCAAAAAAGGTTTACTCAATTTACCCATGTAAATTTTTTTTTTAAAAATTATTACACGGATCATATCGAGCAAAACACTCCATGTGATACCTCGATGTGTACCATATCGGGGACGTCGGGTCCCGTGGCTCGGTGATGATGCTCTGCTGCCTTGGGGGTTCTGTGTTCTGGTCAGCTTCTCCTTCAGGGCATTTTGCATCGAGCAGTCTCAGTAGATGTTCTGCTCGATGTTGTTGCTCGGTGTAGGGAGACACTTCGGCTTGCATGATCCTTCCCGTGGGCAATGCATGGCACCGTCTGGATGCTTGTTCTTGGCTCGGCCATTATCCATCGAAAAAATATGTTTGTGTTTTGCTCGATGTTACATCTCGATGTGGAACGTTTCGTACTTGGTTGCTGATCTCCTCGGTGGTTGTCGTTCCAGACACCGTCTTGCATCGATCTGGTTGATAGCACCCATATCGAGCAGAACCTTGGATGTTCTGCTCGATGCAACTCTTCGGTGTAACTCCATCGAGAAATTTGGTCGATGTACGGGCTATATCTTTTCGATGTACGGACTGGTGATCACATCGAGCAGGTCTTTTGGTGTTCTGCTTGATGCTACACCTCGATGTAATCTCCACCGTGTGTCTTGATCGATGTACGGTCCACTCTCCTCGGTGTACGGACAGGGGCTTCAGCAGCGATCACATCGAGCAGGGGTTTTGGTGTTTTGCTCGATGCTACACCTCGATGTGATCCCCATCGTGCAATCTGCTCGGTGTACGGACTGTTCTTACCTCGAGATAAGCTGTATTGAGCAGCAATGACTGATGTTCTGCTCGATATGGCTCCTCGATATGATAACAGAGTTTTCTTTCCTTGGCCTTTAAACCATTCTACACATCCATGTACCGGTTCTTTGACTTCTGAAACACTAAATAAAGACATCAGTAATAAAAGAAAACACTAAATAAAGACATCACAAGGCTTGACTTTGATGGTTTGAGGACTAGTGAGAAGAGGTTGATGGAGCTGGTACTCCTACCTCTTTCTTTTGGTAAACCCAAGTGCCCAATGACATCAGTCTCTTCTTCTCACGAGCTGTCTTCCTGTTTCTCTTCTTCTTGACACTTGGTGTGATCAAAGGCTTCACTTCCTTGGTGATCAAGCTTTCATCCTCTTTCAAACCATCTTCACGCTTCAAATCAGTGTTAAGCTTCTGTTCTGGCTCATCAGGGAGAGTGTCTCTCATCAACATACTCATTGTGAAGCTCATAGCATGCTCCACACGCTCTGGAAGTTGCTGTTGCTCACTCTCTTCTTCAATGATTGTTCCACAAAAAGCTATGGAAGGAGAGACAATCTTGTAGACTTTGAACTCATCAACATTCTTCAAAATCACAGAGCTTCTCTTGAAGTCTACTTAAGATCCTGATGTTGCGAAGAATGGTGTTCCTAGAAGAAAAGGCACCTCTCTTGAATATGTCTTCTCTGTAACTACAAAATCTGTTTGCACCAAGCAATTCCCAATCTTTAAAGGAAATTCTTCACCATGCCTAAGGGTCTTGTTGAGGTGTTATCCACAAAGGTGATAGAGGCTTTGCAGGGCTTCAACTCCTTGATTCCAAAGGTTTGGCTTAAGTGGAGAGACATGACATTCACTGTTGAACCTGAATCACACAAGGCTCCAACATTGTCTAGCATCTCTAGCTCACAAGTGATGAGAAACTTTCCTGGATTGGGAAGCTTTGCCAATGTCTTCAGCTCCTTGCTTCTCTTCGGATTAGCCCCCACATTCTCTAGAATTGGCTCCACTACTTCCAGCTTATCAAAGACTTCTTTGAGGAACCTGATTTGATCTTTCACTTCAAGCAAAGTGGTGCCATGAGCAAGCTTTATTCCAGCGTCTTGTATGTCTTTCCAGAACTTTGAATAGACTGCCATCTGAGCCTTTGTAAAGTGCATCGTGGGGTAAGAGATTGGTGGTTTCTACGCTTGAACTTCAGGAGCTTTACGCTTCTCATTGCTGCTTGAGGAGCTGCCCACTTGGCGGTCATATAACTCCTTGAAGTCTTCAGGACTTTCTCTAGCCAAGACCATCAAAGCATGGTATGTCTCTACAAGCTCTTTATCAGCTTTACAAGCTCTTTATCAGCTTCACTGAGCTCTGGTTTGGCCTCTTCTTCTGGAACAACTAAGGCTTTCTCAGCCTCTTCTTTCTCAGCAGCTTCTTGTGCGGATCTCTCTTGCTCTTCTTCTCTGTTCAAGCTGTCATCTAGTCCTTGGAGGAACTTCTCTACAATATCAGCAGCTTCTTGATCATCAATGGTGACGTTGATGACATTCCCCCCACACTCAGCCTTTAACATGTCCACATGTAACAGCATCTCTTGAAGCATAATGCCAAGCTCTTCCAATGAAGCATCTTTATCATCAAACTCTTCATCCTCTTCATCAAGCAAGTGGCAGAATTCTTTAGGATTTGCTTCACTCTTTCCTGGTAACTAATTCTGAGGTTTTGAAGATGAAGCTCCTTTGCTTTCTAGAGACGACTCTTCGGTTCAGAGCATCTAACTTGCCATTCAGGTCAGAAGTAGTGGCGTTTATTTTGTTATGCACTTCAGCAAATTTCTTGTGCACCTCTATAATGGTGTTGGCTTGATCAGTCAACAAATGTTGCATCATCTGCTTTAAATCAACATCTTGAGTGCTGGAAGATGTTTGTCCATTGCCAAAACCTGGTTGGATAAAAGCGGGTTTTGGCTGAAAGTTAGCTTGTTGAAAACCGCCCTGAAATGGTAGTCTTGAAGCAAAGTTGTTCTGCTGGTGGAAATGAACAAAAGGTTTGGTTCCTTGGTTCTGTTGAGCAGCATGTGATGGATAGACTTGATCTTAAGGGTTAGCCACGTTGGTGCTTCTGTAAGAGAAGTTGGGATGGTTCCTGTAGTTGTTAAAATCCCCTACTTGTTGATTCATGTAGAAGGCTTCTTCTTCTACAACTGTCCCATCTTCCTCTTGTGTAGCAACACTATCACCAACAAAACTGACACTCTTGAAACATACACTCAACAGCTTGTCTAACTTGTCATTCAAAGCTTTAATCTCCTTTTTTGTTGTGCTCTCACCTTCAGCGCTTACAACAGCTCTAGATGTAATGTCATATTCTTCACCATAGTTTCCATCAAAAAGCGCCAAATTCTCCACAAGATCCAGACCATCTACAACAGTATTGCCCATAAAATTTCCATTAGAAGCTGTGTCCAAGAGCATCCTGTACTTTGGCATCATTCCTCTATACAAAGTAGAGAGCAAGCTTTCATTTGTGAATCCATGATGTGGGAACTGCAAAGTGTAAGATTTGAACCGCTCCCAAGCTTCTGCAAATGTCTCATTCCCATGCTGAGTAAAGCTGCTTATGGTGTTTCTGAGCTTTGCTGTTCTTGTTGAGCTGAAGAATTTGTTGAGGAATGCTGTCTTGCACTCATTCCATGTAGAGATTGAACCTTGTGGAAGTGTCTTCTCCCAATTATGTGCTTTGTCACCTAAACTGAAAGGGAACAAGCGCAGCTTCAAAGCATCTTCAGAGACTCCTTCAATCTTGGTCATACCACACACCTTATCGAACAGGTCAAGATGATTCAAAAGGTCTTCATTGGGCAGGCCATGGAATCTGTTGCTTTGCACTTTGTTGATCAACCCAAGCTTGATCTCGAAGTGATTTTAATGTACAGCTGGAGCGTGAATGCCATTCCTGTTGTGATGAGTATCAGGCGCATCACCAGCTCCTATTGGTTTTGCAGCTTTAAGTGCATGAACTAGTACTCGCAATCCCTGAACTCCAGCCGCTTGGTTCAAAACTTCTTGTGCTTCGTCTATGTGTGCTGCAGCTTGTTGTAGTGGTGCTTGGCCAACAACACCAACATGTGGTAACTGAGCTTCTTGCTCTGCCATCCTCTGTTCTTCTATCTCCTGAACTCTCTGTCTTACAGCTCTTTTCCTATGAATGTTGTCAATGAAAGGAGTCAGATTTGATGAGCCTTTAGACCTCAAATTCATACATCTATCTGAAAAAATAGAGCACATACAACAGAGCAAATTAGTAACTTTTAAAGTAAAGAACTTAGTCTAACAGCAATGTTAAACTCAAACAATCCACAATGGCAATGGCGCCAATTTGAAACAGCTTGTTTTGGGTCACTAGATCAAATTCCCTTTACAAATCTGTTGTAGAATTGAGATCTTTTGATGCATAATATCTAACCATCAAGTCAAGAATCTCAAAACCAGCATTATCAAGCCCTAAGCGAATAATCTAGCAGGGTGAACTATGACTTTGGTGTCACTGAACAAAGGAACCATAGACAAAGCTAGACTATCAAGCCAAATAAGCGAACTGTACATAGAGAAGAGATATCAAGACATCAAGTGAACCATATGCATCTATCAAACCATATTGAATCAAAAGGAGCAAGCTTTATCAACATTAATCACTTTGCAAGAGAAGGAGATAACAGAGAACCATTAATAAAGCCTAATTACCCCTTAATCACATCTTAATCACCATATTCCCTACTTAGAACCCTAAATCTAAGGAAGACTACTCACTAATCATGTTTAATCCCATTGATTTGGAGTTAAACATAACTAGATGAGGTTAAAATGCAAAGATGATAAAACTAAACTACCAAGGTGCAAGAACAATGATTACAAGACAATATTAAACTATAAAAATGCAAACTTTATTAAAGATAACGATCCTTGAGGCAAATCGCCCTTTAAGATTTAGGAAAGGTTTTTTGATAGAAAGCTAAACTTGGATAAGATTGAACATGATAAAGATAATGTTTTGTGGCTTCTCTTTTATAGTAGGGAGGCAAAAGAAGCATAAAAAACCTAAAAAGATAAGATAAGGTTAACAAAAGTCAAATGGTCAACGCGGATGAGTTGCATCGAGGTCGTACGGTCGATGTTCTGCTCGATATGCGACCTCGATATGGCCTGTGCAGCGTGTATCGACGTCCTTCCACGATGCTGGTCCACGATGTAAACCAACGGCTTGAAATCCTTGTGCTTATCCCTCTCCACTCGTCCTGCTGCTTGCAATGAGCATACTCCACAGGTGTTCTGCTCGATATGCGACCTCGATATGGACCAGACTTTGCAAGAGCTTCATTTCTGGTATCTCCTTTGATCATGAGCTGCTTCCATTCCTTCCCTAGCTCCAAGAAACTCCAAAAACACCTGAAAACCACCACAAACATGCACATATATGCAAATGTATACAATCCTAAGCTAAATGTATGCTATGTTGATTCTAAGTGCAAATGATACCTTAATGCTAAACTATAATGCAAAAACAGAGGAAAAAATGCATGAAATGCAGCCTAAAATAATCTAAAATAGCAAGCTATCAACAACACATAGCAAAATAACCAGAAATAAGCAGAGATGATAGATCAAACATGATTAAAACAAGAACTGGAAGAAAAATGACAAAGGAAATGCCATAAAAATCTCTTTGTGGTTTCCCACAAGGTCGAAAATAGTGTAAAGAAAAAGAAAAGATGCTAAAAAGATAAGGTTTTTCTTAAATAAGCTAAGAAGATAAGGTTTGACAAAAAGTAGAAAAAATCTTGGTCAATTCTCGGCGTTGACACACCGAGGTGCAAAGGAACGTGTTCTGCTCGATGCTGCCAGCTCGATGTCGAGGTGGGTTCTCGGTGTTCTCCTCGATACAACACCTCGATATGCTCTGTGCAGCGCGTATCGACGTCCTTCCTCGATGCTGGTCCTCGATGCAGATTAACGGCTCGGAATCCTCGTGCTGATCTTTATCCTCTCGTCCTGCTGCTCGCATCGAGCATACTCCACGGGTGTTCTGCTCGATGTGCTTGCTCAATATGGACCATTTCTGACATCTCCTTTGATCATGAGCTGCTTCCATCTCTTCCCCAGCTCCAAGAAACTCTAAAAACACCTGAGAATCACCACAAACATGCACATGTATGCAAATGTAAATGTATGCAATCTTAAGCTAAATGCATGCTATGTTGATTCTAAGTGCAAATGATACCTAAATGCTGAACTATAATGCAAGAACAGAGAAAAAGATGTATGAAATGCAGCCTAAAATGATCTAAAGTAGCAAGCTATCAACACCCCCACACTTAGTCTTTGCTTGCCCTCAAGCAAATAAAAGATTAAACATGGGGATGAGGTTTTAAAATGGGAACTCATATCATTAAAATGCTAACACTAGATCAAAATGATGTCCATGTTTCTAGTGCTAGAATTGAACTGATGGAACTGTACTCTAAAACTTAGCCACACTTATCACAAAATTAAAATGATTCTAAAGTTATCAATCTACACAAGCCCTCAAATCATTTGACCTTTTAAACATTCATTAAACAAGTAACCAATGGATCAAATTTGTGCAAATCAAGTGAAAGCATTTGGTTCAAGGGACATGGTTATGAGATAAAAATGATCTCATTCATCAATGACTCAAAGAAACAGGGGATCTTTCATATGAAATGACTCTATCTTAGGCAAAATGTTAAGGGTAAAAGCACTCTTATGCATGAAAGTCAAAGCTCTCTTCTTTTGTCCAAGTCCCAAGTTATTCCCCTAAATATACCTTTTTCCAAAGCTGTTTTTATCTTTTTCTTCTTGAAATGTGGGGAACTTCTTCTTCTTTTCCCTGTGTGGCTGACTTCTTTTAGAACTTGCTCTTTCTTTGTTGTATAGGCGCCAATTTTCATCACCTTTTTGGTGGATTGCTTGGCCTGATTTCTCTTCTTTTAGATGACCTTTGTAAGGTTGTTGTTGCTGGCGCCTTTTTTTCTTTGTAACTTAGACCTTTCTACTTTTTTTCACTTAGCCAGAAGATACAATCATCTTCCCACAATATCATTTTCTTCATGAAACCATTCCCACTCTTCTTCTCTTCTCAAAAGATACAATCATTTAAAGCTTAAACCACTTAACTCTACCCTTTCCCAAAACTCCTAACCTAGTATCAAGCTCAAAATGCAAGCTAATGTCTACAAGAGAGCTTCTCCTTGCCAGCCTTATTCCTAACACTTTTTGCCAATATAAGTTCGAAAATGATGATGTAAGGTAAGTTAGAAGGAAGGATTGGTTCAAGGTATGGTTAACTGTCCCTTAATGATGAGGATAAGCTACTTAGATCAACAAGAGTGGTAAAAAGGAAGAAGATGTTCAAAGTATGTATATTGGTAGCCATGCAGTCACTTTCAATGCACAAACAAAATAATTAAGAGTTCAAACTAAGGTTCCACTTATATAAAGGTCAATATAAAATCAAGCAAGCTTCAACTTCAAACAAGAGTTTCAAAATCATAAATTAAAAGAGTGGTTCAGCCTTCTTTCAAGTGCTTCATCAAATGCATCAAAGTACTATGAACAAGGGCATCATTTTCATAAACCCTTAGCATTTTCAAAGATTTACTATCATTATACCCATTTTAAACAAGCAAGCTACAACCTAAGTGAATGCAGGAAGTCTAAGTCCTATATGAATGCACATAAAAACTCTGTTTTTAAGAAACCAATTTTCGAAATTTTTCAAATTTTTAGTGATTTTCTATGCCTTAAGTGCAATGCATGGTTGTCTAGCTATATGTAAATGCAGCTGTGATGAGAATCTGATGCAATACTCGAAATCACTTCAAGTAATGTTCCTTTGAAATCAAATGCTTTGAGATAGAGTTGGCGGAATGAGTAGCTTGACGGTTGGTAAGCTGGTTGGGGCGATGAATGTGGGATTTTATTGAGTCTTCAGGACGTGATGGGTGTATGTAATCCTCCAGAATTGATTTAGGGTCGAGATTGATGGAGGAATGATGATTTAGGTCGGACTTTCCCTTAGGAGTGAGGTAATGATCTCCGTTTAAGGCAAGTAGCTTCATGGTTGATTCTTCCTGGGTTTGACTTGGTTTAGGACGGTTCTTGGATTGATTTTCTGGTCTTGAACGTCTTGGTACACTCCTTGGTGGTTCAATGGAAATTATAGGTCGAATACAATGTCTTGGCTTGATCATTATTTGAGCTTCCCTTGTTGACTGCTCCAATGGCTCCGTTTATGGGAAGAGGCGGTTCTCTCTTGGTTTGAATCAATTGTCTTCGGTTCTTGGCTTTTGTACTGGCGTGGTTCTCCTCTAAATGCTCCAAAATATAAGGTAAGGTCGTGCTTTCCTCATATAACTCGCCATATGTACATGTAGGTCCAATTAGATGTCTTGGCGGTTTAGCTTGATTTTCTAATGTTCTGTCTTGAACCGGCTCGTCATTTGGTTGAGTAAACTGATCCTCTTGATGGCTGGAACGGTGGCGTTTAGAGAATAGATCCACTTCTCCTTTAAAAGCAGCTACAAACTCGCCTTTCTCCTCAGCTAAAAGCCCTCCATTCCTCACGGCTACTAGCTTGGTGTCTCCTTGGCTCCACTTCTTGATTGTTTCAAGTGCATTGTACTTGAGTCTTACATCATCCTCTCCCTCTTGTAGAGGTTTTGACCTCAAAACTGTAGAACCTGCATCAAACAACCCTAAGTTAGTCTTTGGAAAATGTTGTATGTTTAAGAACTTACCTTGGGAATTGGCCTGTAAATGCTCCATTAGATGAGTGAATGGAATGTTTTTGGCTTCCTTAAGCTCCAGTGTTGATTTAAAATTAACTAAGGGTGGTTTCTCCTTAGCAAACATCAAGCTTTCACCACTATTACCCACGCCAATAGTTTTATCATCTTTGAACTCTTGCTCTTTAAATCCTGCAAAACAATTCTTTGACAAAGACAAGTGCATCATATCTGTGGGATTTAAATCTAAAAAATTTTGAATAGCAAAATAACTACTCTTCCCTTTAGCTCTGTTTTGTAAAACTCTCACTTCATTTTGTGGTAAAGGAGCAAGAATTAATTTACAATGGTTGAAAGAGAAGGAGTATTCATTGGTCCTCCCATTATGTGCAACATCTCTATCATACTGCCATGGCCTTCCAAGCAGTACATGCCCAGCTTGAATTGGCGCCACATCACATAAAATCTGGTCTTTGTACTGGCCAATGGAGAGAGGAACTTCTACTTGCTTGTTCACCTTCAACTCTTCTTTGTCATTAAGCCATTTAAGCTTGTATGGCCTTGGGTGAGGTTTAGCTTTAAGACCTAGCTTCTCTACTAAACAAACACTAGCAATATTAGCACAAGAACCACTGTCAATTATTAAATGACATACCTTGTTCTGAATACTGCATCTGGAGTGAAAGAGATTGTCTCTTTGTTCTAGATCCTCCAAAACTGGTTGAGAGTTTAAAGCTCTTTGAATGACCAGTAAGTCTCCTTCATCAGCATATACAGTGATTTCTTCTTCTGATTCTTCAGCCATAGCCTCATCTTGTGAATCATATCCACCATCTGGCCTAATAATCATGGTCCTCTTGTTTGGACATTCTCTTGAAACATGTCCCCTGCCTTGACATTTAAAACAAACAATGTCATGATGTCTAGTTGAATTACTAGACTTACATTGCTCTTGGCTGTTTGATTTAAATCGTGATTCAATGGAAATGCCTTTGCCCTTGTCTACAAATGGCGTAGGTGTTGGCTGTTGCTGCTGCTGATTTGGTTGAGCTTTTTGTTGATTCCAAGTAGCATTGCTGTCTGAGCGGTTTCTAGTAGTTGTTTTCTTCTTTTTTTGCTTCTCTCTTTGAACAGCTAAGTGTAGAAGCTCAGGCAAGGAATGGTAAGGCTGCATCTCCACCTTCCTCTGAATTCTTTCTTGGAGGCCATCCATGAATTGAGACATCAAGGACTCCTCTGTTTCTTCTAGATCTAATTGACTTCTTAGGAGGTCAAACTCTTCATAGTACTCCTCCACACTCTTAGAACCCTGAAAAAGAGACCTAAACCCATCTTGTGATTTGAGGATATCTCAGCCTCCTCTTCTCAGCTACTTCTCTGTCCTACCAAGCTAGAGCATGGTCAGTGAGACTAGCTACTGCAAGAGCAATATTCTTAGGCTCAGTGTAGGCATAGTAGTCAAATAAGTGCTCCATCCTTCTTTCCCATTCTAGATAGGCGGCAGGATCAAGCTTTCCAGCAAAAGTTGGTGCAAGCAGCTTCACTTCTGGTGGTAAGTGTCTATCCTCATTATAGGGCCTGTTCCTCTCATTGTTTCTTCTAAAAATTTCTTGAGCTTGTTGTGCTAGATTTGGCGCTGGTGGTGGCACATCAGGAGGGTCTCCTACTCTGTTTGCATCAGGAGGAACGCCATTGACATTTCTTCTTGGCAAGAGAGGTGGTGGTCTTTCTCCTTCTAGGCGGTTTAGGCGCTCATTGCTCTCATTCCTGAAAGTGTTGAGATTCTCATTTAGATTGGCAATGGCAGCCAAGATTGCTTGCATAGGATCAGCTGCTGGTGTGTTATCTCCCATGGTACCTTGTAAAAATTAAGTGAAACAAATCAGAGATGTGTTTTAAATGACAATAAAATACAAGAACAAGCAATTAATCAGGATTCGACCAGTTGAGGGAGAATGATTGTAAAAATTATCAAATAGATCGGAAATTCAAAAGAAATAATTTTTTGTGGTTTTTAAGAGTTTATTTTAAAAGAAGCAAGAAGAAATTAATTTTTTGAGTTTTTCTGGATTTTATAAAAATCGAACAAAATGAAGAACACAGAATTAAGCGGTTTTGACCAATTGAATTGAAAAATCAAAACAAATTACCAAAAGATCCGAATAATTTTGGGAAATAATGTTTTGTGTTTTTAAGAGATTAAATAAACCGAAACAAAAATCAAAAACAATTTTTATGGATTTTATATTTTATAAAAGTCTCAAAAGACAGATGAAAATAAAAACAGTTTTTGTGGATTTTTAATTTTATAAGAAAGGTAAGATGAACGAAAATAAAAATAAAAAAAACTTGAGAAGGGAACTGAAAACACCTGGATAAGGAGCTTTTAGCTCTGATACCAATGATGCAATACTCGAAATCACTTCAAGTAATGTTCCTTTGAAATCAAATGCTTTGAGCTAGAGTTGGCAGAATGAGTAGCTTGATGGTTGGTAAGCTGGTTGTGCTTGATGACCCCAAACACAAGGGTTAGACTCTTAACTCTTCAAGGGCTAATCCTCACAAGAAGTGTTTAGACTCTACACGATTTGATAAGCTCTCTGAATCCCTCAAAAGAACTAAACAATTCGCAGGAACAATGAATTCAAAAGAAATCTTTCTTTAGAAAATAAAATAATACTTTTCTGATTAATAACATGGGTGACGAAAATACATGAAGTGAGGAGCTTATATAATGCTCAAGAGTAATGAAATAAAATGGTAAAGAAGTAAAGAAAAAGCATAAAATGTGGGATCTTTAGTCTTGGTTGATTCCTCCAAGCCGTTTGGCTTTAAGTGGTTGGTGGCTTGAATGGGGCGATGAATGTGGGATTTTATTGAGTCTTCAGGACGTGATGGGTGTATGTAATCCTCCAGAATTGATGTAGGGTCGAGATTGATGGAGGAATGATGATTTTGGTCGGACTTTCCCTTAGAAGTGAGGTAACGATCTCCGTTTAAGGCAAGTAGCTTCATGGTTGATTCTTCCTGGGTTTGAATTGGTTTAGGACGGTTCTTGGATTGATTTTCTGGTCTTGAACGTCTTGGTACACTCCTTGGTGGTTCAATGAAATGATAGGTCGAATATAATGTCTTGGCTTGATGATTATTTGAGCTTCCCTTGTTGACTGCTCCAATGGCTTCGTTTATGGAAAAAGGCGGTTCTCTCTTGGTTTGAATCAATTGTCTTCGGTTCTTGGCTTTTGTACTGGCGTGGTTCTCCTCTAAATGCTCCAAAATATAAGGTAAGGTCGTGCTTTCCTCATATAACTTGCCATATGTACATGTAGGTCCAATTAGATATCTTGGCGGTTTAGCTTGATTTTCTGATGTTCTGTCTTGAACCGGCTCATCATTTGGTTGAGTAAACTGATCCTCTTGATGGCTGGAACGGTGGCGTTTAGAGAATAGATCCACTTCTCCTTTAAAAGCAGCTACAAACTCGCCTTTCTCCTCAGCTACAAGCCCTCCATTCCTCACGGCTACTAGCTTGGTGTCTCCTTGGCTCCACTTCTTGATTGTTTCAAGTGCATTGGACTTGAGTCTTACATCAGAATGCAAAAGGTTAGTTCAAGCAAACCCTCCCCCACACTTAGAATACACAGTCCAATGTGTATTATAAATGCAAAAGGAGGCAAACCACAATGTAGAAATGAAGTGTACGGGAAAATGTGTAAAGAGTAAAGGAAGAGGAAAGTGTGTACATGCAGTGGAGGTTGGAGGGGTAGAGGATTGGATAATTATTGGTCGAGGTGGTTGATGGTGCCCAAATGATCGAGGTGTACTTGCAGTTTTTGAGTTTTGAAAAGCAGTTGTCCATGTCGCGGTTGGCTATGGGTGTTTTGCTCGATGCTGCACCTCGATGTAATCACCCTTGGGCATTTTGTTCGGTGTACGGTACTCGTTCTTCGATGTACGGACAAGAGGTTCAGGGGTGAATGCATCGAGCAGAGTTCTGGAGGTTTTGCTCGATACAACACCTCGATACTATCCCCATCGTGCAATCTGCTTGACGTACGGACTCCGTCGTCCTCGAGATGAACTGCATCGAGCAGGACTTGCAGAGGTTTAGCTCGATATGACACCTCGATGCAGAAACAGAGTTTTAAAGCCCTTGGTTCTCCAGTTTGTTTGGCCAATCTAATCACTTTTCACATCCTGAAAACACTTAACAAACAGATCAAAAGCAAAAGGAAAGCATATTTACATAGATAGTCATGGGATTACCTCCCAAGTGTGCTTTGTTTAAGGTCTCTTAGCTTGACCTTCTTTGCTTTGCTAGGTGGGCACATCGAAGAGACTAAGATCAGTCTCCATTGACAGAACCTCTGAGGCTAGATATGGCTTGACTCTGTGTCCATTGACTGTGAATTCCTTTCCTTCAGTATTCAGCAATGTGATTGCTCCATAGGGAAGAACTTCTTTGATCCTATATGGCCCATTCCATCTTGATTTGAGTTTTCCAGGAAAGAGCCTTAACCTTGAGTTGTAGAGAAGAACCAAGTCGCCTGATCTGAACTCCTTGTTGATTATCTTCTTCTCGTGGATAGCTTTAGTTCTCTCTTTGTAAATCTTTGAATTCTCATAAGACTCCAACCTGATCTCTTCTAGCTCATGAAGTTGCATAAGTCTCCTTTCTTGGGCGCTTTTGATGTCATAGTTGAGCAGTTTGATTGCCCACTTAGCTTTATACTCAAGCTCTACTCTGAGGTGACACACTTTTCCATACAACAAGTTGAAAGGTGATCTCCTTATTGGTGTCTTGAATGCAGTCCTATAAACCCAAAGTGCATCATCAAGCTTTGCGGACCAGTCTTTCCTTGTGATCCCTACTGTCTTCTCTAAGATGCCTTTGATTTCTCTGTTTGAGACCTCAACTTGACCACTAGTTTGTGGATGATAAGGCGTTGCCACTTTGTGTTTGACTCCATGCTTCTTCAGAAGATTGTCAAAGACCTTGTTAATGAAGTGACTTCCACCATCGCTTATCACTACTCTAGGCACACCAAATCTGGGAAAGATTACAGTCTTGAAGAGCTTCACAACAACAGAGGAATCATTCGTTGGACTTACAACAGCTTTGACCCATTTGGAGACATAATCAACTGCCACTAAGATGAACTTGTTGCCATACGATAAAAGGAAGGGTCCCATGAAGTCGATCCCCCATATATCAAAGATCTCGGTTTCAAGGATTGGGTTCTGAGACATCTCGTCCCTCTTGCTTATGTTCCTCTTCCTTTGGCATGCTCCACACCTCTTGATGAACTCATGAGTGTCTCTAAAGATGCTAGGCCATCAGAATCATGCTTGTAGTATCTTTGTAGCTGTCTTGAACGTCGCAAAATGGCCTCCGTAAGCAGATCCATGGCAGTGGAAAATGATGTCTTGTGCTTCTTCTTCTGGTACACATCTCCTGAACAATCCATCTGATCCTTTCTTGTACAAGTATGGATCATCCCAATACAGTTGAGATAAGTCTTTGAAGAACTTAGCCTTGTGATAAGGCATTTGGAAGTTGGGAAGGTGGTCTGAAACTAGAGAATTCACGAAATCTGAGTACCAAGCAGGTTCATGTCTTGCACAGCGGCTGCCTCATTCCAGCTCTTCAGCACTTCGTATGCTATAAGTTGCTCTGCAGGAAGAGAGTCATCAATAGAAACAATATCTTCAATCCTCATTCTTGATAAGTGATCAGCTACTCCATTTTCAATTCCCTTCTTGTCAAGTACCTCGAGATCAAACTCCTGAAGTAGATGTATCCATCTGAGCAAGCGTGGCTTCATGTTCTTCTTGGCATAAATGTAGCAAAGTGCTGCATGATCTGTGTAGACTATGACCTTAGAGCCGACCAGGTAGCTTCTGAACTTTTCGAATGGAAACACAACTGCTAGCAGCTCCTTCTCCGTCGTAGAATATAATTATGAGTATCAACCAGAGTGCGACTTGCGTAGTATATAACATGTAGTTTCTTGTTTACTCTCTGACCAAGCACCGCTCCAAGTGCAAAATCACTAGCGTCGCTCATTATCTCAAATGGCAGGCTCCAGCCAGGTGCCTGGACAATGGGAGCACTCACAAGCGCTTCTTTGATTGTCAGAAAAGCCTGCATGCAGTCATCATCGAAGATAAACTCTGTCTCTTTGCACAACAGCCTAGTGAGAGGTCTTGCTATCTTGGAGAAGTCTTTGATAAACCTTTTATAGAAGCCTCTGTGTCCCAAGAAACTTCTGATCCCTTTCACTGATGTTGGTGGAGCCAGATGCATCATCACTTCTATCTTGGCTTTGTCTACCTCTATTCCTTTCTCGGAGATCTTGTGCCCCAAGACGATTCCCTCATTGACCATGAAATGGCATTTCTCCCAGTTTAGCACTAACCCTGTATCTGAACATCTCTTTAAAACCTGACAAAGATTAGACAAGCAGACACCAAATGAAGATCCATAGACACTGAAGTCATCCATGAATACTTCCACCATTTCTTCAAGCAAGTCAGAGAATATAGAGGTAACACATCTTTGAAAGGTTGTTGGGGGATTACACAGTCCAAATGGCATTCTTCTATAAGCAAAAGTGCCATAAGGACATGTGAAGGTGATTTTTTCCTGATCATTGGGATGAATTGGGATTTGGAAGAAACCACTATAGCCATCTAAAAAGCAGTAATAAGGGTGATTTGCCAATCTTTCCAGCATTTGAACAATAAAAGGTAAAGGATAGTGATCTTTCCTAGAGGCAGAATTCAGCTTTCTATAGTCAATAAACATCTTATGTCCTGTTATAGTTCTAGTTGGGATAAGTTCATCTTTTTCATTCTTAACGAACGTGATTCCTCATTTCTTAGGCACAACATGGACAGGTGAGACCCATGTGCTGTCTGAGATAGGGTAAATCATGCCTGTATAGAGGAGTTTTAAGATTTCTTTCTTTACAACTTCCTTAAGGTTTGGGTTTAATCTCCTTTGGGGTTCAATGGAAGTTTTTGTCTCATCCTCTAGATGAATCCTCTATCTGCTTCTCAAAGAGTTGCATGTATTTCTCCACTAGATGTTTCTTGATTCTTCCTGGAAAGGGGAGTGGTAGCTGGTAGGGAGGAGGAACAAAGACAGGTTCCTACCTTGTAGGCTGTATGGCTTCTTTTTGTGCGTCATCAACCACTTGTTTCCCTTTCCTTACACGCTCTGCTTTAGCTTTCCTTTGATAAACAGGATTGTTTTTGCAAGCATGAATATCATAGCTCAAGCAACCTATAGATGTAGTATAGTATGCAAGAGAGTATCAATCCAGCCTGGGTGAAGAATGAACACTAGGAATGCAAGTACTAAGCAAATCTAAGCAGGATCGGGTAAATAGATGGTAAAATAAACAAAAACTAAATGCAATGACCAAACTACTACGAAAACTATTTTAAAATCCCTGGAAGAGGGTTAAGAACTACTAGGAAAAAACAGCGGATTAAAAGAGCAAATCTACTAATTACAAAAAATCGAGAACTAAAACGGGTAAAACAGAAACTTTCTAACAACTTAGATGAATGACTTCAAATGATTAAAGAAGCAAGCTTTATGACTAGAGAATGATAAACAGAGGTTTTAAAATGCTAAAAAGAGGGTTCAAGGTCGAGGGTCATGTTTAAGAGATTCAAAGGTTCAAGCTTTGGTTTGAAAACACCTAGATCTACTCATTTGAAGAGCTTTCCCTAAGCCTTGAGAAACTTAAACTAGGATCATCCATGGCGTGTGGCAAGACCCCTTTCTCTGACCCTTCCTCCTAACCTATGGCGTGTAGTGGAAAGATTGGTCAAAGAACGTTAAAAAAAGATCTCAAATATTGGCTTAACTAACCCCCTCTACATCCATGGCGTTTGGGAGAGGATAGATTAGTCTCTAGGATTTGGTTTTCAAGGATCTCTGAATCCGGTCAAGGTAAGAGAAACCCTGGCATCATAGAGATCTTTTCCAAGATTCTCTAAGCCTTAAGACCCCAAATTTTAGAAGAGAATGAGTTAAGAACAAGAAAAATCCCAAAAGCTTAAACCTTTAAACCCTTGAATTGCCTCAACCTTTAACCCAAAGAAAACTACTCGATACACATAGTTAAAACCGATTCAAATGCAAGAGAAAGAAAGCTAAGCATGATTAACAAATGCGATTAACAAAAAACACTTAACGATTAACAAGATTCAAGGTTCAAAGACAAGAAAAGCTTAAAGAACAGAACAATGGCTGAATCGCCTAAAGGAAAGCTGGAAAAAAGATAAGACTAAGCGTGTGTGATGAAAGTGATAGCCTCCTTTTGCCCAAAATAGCTAAACCGCCAAATAGTCCCCTCACTACGCTCCAAAGATGAGCTGGCTGGATAAGGTGCCAGAGATCGAGTTGAATGATCGATCTATGGCTCGATCTTCTTCATGGATCGCTGTCTCTTGCTCGATCTTCAAGTCGATTTGGTTGGATGGATCGAGCACCTCATTCGATCTTCTGGTCAATCCTTGGGTGATCAGGTCGTGGTCTCGATCTGGCTCTCGTTCTGCATGGCGTCATCCACGTCCGTACTCACGATCGATCTCCTCTCTCGATCTTGGTCTCGATCGTCCTCCATGAAACGACTTGAGTCGACCTTCTGGTCGATCTCGTCTAGATCGACCTGCCTAGCTTGATCTGCGTCTCGATCTCGGGTCCCTTGCTGAACGGTTGAGTTCTCCAAGTGTCCACAAGCTTCCTCTTGATCCAATGCACGTCCACGCAACCTCCACAACTCCAGTGTGTTTCAAACAACCTGATAATGGTGCGAAAATGCAGAAATTATGCAAATTGCAAATGCAAAGTGATCTAGGACCTAAAGTGCAACAAATGGTAGAAACTAGCCTATAATGCAAGATGAATGCATGAAAACTAACTCTAAATGCATGCTAAATATACAAAATATATGGTACTATCAACTCCCCCAAACTTGACTTTTGCTTGCCCTCAAGCAAACAAAATTCAAGAGAGGAAGAGAGGTTTTAAAAACAGGGGCTCAAATTCCTTGCAAAAGTGTTTTTCAAATGAATCAATTCAATGGTCTTAGTTCTTAATCCTAAGATGCAATGCACACACTCATACTCCAAAAAACTTAGCCATATTCATCACATATTGAATCTCAAATCATGACACTCATATCCCAAACAATCCAAGAATCCTAACCTTTAACATTCATTAAGCTTAAAACCATGAATCACACTTATGCACTTTAAAACCGAATACATTTGTCTAAGGGACAAGGTTATGAGACAAAAGTGATCTCATTTATAAGGGTGATTCAAACAATGGGTTATCTCAAAGAATGGTTGAACTTATGAATAATGCTAAAGGTAAAGACAATTGATGCATACATGACTAGACTCTCATCTACCCATATACACTAACAATGATCTTAGAACCATTTCTCCTTTTTTCTTTTCTTTTTCAGCTCACTTAACCACCTAAAGACTACCCTTACCAACAAGGCAAGACACCTAGCAAAACCCCAAATAACCACATCACTTTAAAACCTTTTTGGCTAGTGGTAAGGCTATAAACATACCTAACTCTTTTCTTTTCACACTTTGATAGCTCTCTACTCAAATTGTTTTTCTTTTTAAACATTTGGCCTTTTGGCTCTTTTCTTTATTTATTTTTTTTTTTAATTTTTTTTTCTTTTCTTTTTGAGAGCTACCTATTTTTAAAGCTAGAGCTTTCATTTTAAACACAAAGCCTTCCACTTTAAACCATTAAACCCTTTTATTCAACTTCCAAACTTCAAACTCTTTAAACCGAAACAAAAACAGAACAACTCCCATGAATACTCGCCCTATCCTATGCCTAAAACTAGCTTCAAAATGCAAAGCTAGCATCAATATGAAAGCCTAATCATGTCGCCTAAACTTAACACTTTATGCTAAGTCCAACCGAAAGAGGCCTCACAAAGATTCATCACACAAGAACATTGGCTTGAAAGGAGGGTAAGGTAAAGGTGGGGAAGTCTATTTAGGCTTACAAGAGAGTGGTGAAAGGAAGAAGAAAGCCTAAATATGTATAAGTGATCCATGTATCTTTTTTCAAATGCATAAGTATGATAATTAAAGTTCAAATTAAGGTTCTCACTTATTAGGAAAGGATTCAATTCATGAATGTTCAACTTAAGACACGAAAATCAAAACAAATGATCCAAATATGGTTAGAGCTTACTTTCAAAGTGTGAACAATGCATCAAAGAACTACTAACTAGGGCCTTGAAATAATTCATGAGCTTAAAACACTTTTCAATAAAAACTTTTGCCCCTTATGCAAATGTAAACAACCTAAATGATTTTAAAAATTTTAGACTCAATCCTACAATATTTAACAATGCAAATGCAAGCTACATGAATTTTTTTAAAAATTTTGATAATTTTTATCATTTTTTTTTGTTTTTTTCTACGCCTTACAAGTTGCATGATGACTCAAACGATGATAACACAAAATAAGATCAAAGAAAACATGTCAAATAACACACACACACTCCCCCAAACTTGAATGACACCGTCTCGGTGGCAAACAAATTCAAGAGGAGTCAAAACACAAAGCAAAAATTAAAGAAAATGCATGATATTTACAAGGTTGTGAGTTGGTACCTCGGAGCTAGGCATTGCAGGAGCTTGAGGATGCTCCAGACTTCCTGCTCTTTCTAGGAGTCTCGTGGGTGACCGCCTTGGCTTTCTCCTTGCTTGCTCCTTCGTGTAGAGAGCGGCGTGCAGCTTGATTGTCGCCTTGGGGCTCACGGATCACTATCCCACCAGTTGATCTCCTTCTCTTCTCGGGTTGCTCAACTTCTTCGCTTGAAGACGCCTCGGATGATTTCTTTTGCAAGCCCTTGATCTTCTTAGCAAGCTTTTTAATCATCTTGCTCTGCCACTTATTCACCTTCCGCTGAATCTCCACAACAGAAGCAAGAAACTTCTCCGCCTTGGTCCTTGGCTCGTAATCAAGCTTGGGAAGATCGAAGCTAGCTGGCATCTCAGCATCGGAGGGAGGTGACTCTGAGCGTGGGCGAGAAACTCGTGGAGGTGCGGCTGTGGCTCCTAGAGGTACATAACTTTCCTCATTGCTTGGTAGAAATTCGATGTTGCCAACACCTAGAAGCTCCGTTTCCACTTGATTTTGCAAGATGCACACCCTCTTCTCATTTTCACAGTCGAAGAATAAGTAGGCAAAGAAGCCTTCAGCTGGCGTGCGTCCCAAGCTGTCTGTGTTGCGCATGTATACCACATCCATATAAGCTCTATCCGCGCAAGGCACAAAGCCAGGAAGAGGTACCCCGGCCTGAACAAACATCAGTGTGAGGAAGCCTCCTATCAGCGCGGAACTCGCCTTGCACCTCTTTTCCCACGCCATGTACTTGATCAAAGAGGAACCCAAAATGCATCCATAATTGACATCATCTCCAAGTTCATCTTCCATCAGCTCGTCATTCTCCTTAGGATCACATAGAAGGTGCTTAACGCCTTGGAAGAGAAAACACAACTCATTCTTGGTGACTGTTGGAGCCACGGACCTTCTGCTGAAAGTGTTGGCTATGTGCTTGAGGGTGTATCTCAGCACGGGGCTGCAGACTCTCTTGATCTTGGCCGTGTTAGCCTTGTAGTCATCGTTGCTGATCAGATCCCATAGATCGTTTGCTTGAGTGAAAGGAGGAAACTCAACGAGCTTGGCGCTAGCTTTCAGACCGTAGGCTTGGCAGAGCTCGGGGATGGAGAGGTGATAGGCTTGCTTCCTGATCTTGAAGGTGATGTGACCTTGTGATGGAGTGGGAAGGCTTGGATTCTCGTAGGTAAACTCCAAGGTGGCTAAGAAGTCTAGGGTTGCCTCGGGATAGGTTGGGCAATCCATCCTTGACAAGCACCGGAGCCCAATATTCTTGAGAAGCTGATCAAAATCTCCCAATATCCCCGTCCTTGCCAACAGATCCCTGCTCGCGAACTTTGTAGGGTCAAACTGGAGCCTCTCCAACCTTTTCTTAGCTTGTTTCTCCTCCTTAACCACTTCTTGAGTTCCTTCTCCTTGTGTTGTCTCATCTCTGTTCCTTTTGGGTGCCATTGGTACCTGAAACACAAATCTCAAAGAAGAGAATGAGTATAGGCGACAAAATTGAGAGAACGACAAGGTAAGAGAGAAAAACTTCTAACAATAATCCTAGATTTTTAGGGAATTTATAAAAATTATAGCTAAATACTAGAGGAGAATATCTAGAGATAGGATCAAATCTAGCAATTTTCCTAATATTTAGCTAATCCTAAAAATTATCCTAATCCCCTAACAACTAACAATCATCCTAAGCAATCAAAAGGGAATTTTTCATAAATTTAAACAAGTAAATCAAATAACCGAAAATAGCTTTTGAAAAGATAAAAGCAAGAAGCTATTAGCCATAAAAACAGAAACTCACACTCTCTCGTTCTTTAGAAAACTCGAAACACAAATGAGAGAGAGTGTGGATGCATGTGAATTTAAAGGCAAAGAAAAATATGGATTATGCAAGTGGTTTTCTGACAAAGTTGGTCAAGGCACATCTTTCATGGTCAAAGATGCTTGCCTTGACGAAGTTTTGAATTTAAAATAGGAGGGAAAGTGGAAAGAGAGGGAAAACACAAACTTACCTCGGCATGAGATCGAGTCAGTTTAGTCGATCTTAGACTTGATCTCATGCCCATGTTTGCTAGGATCGAGCGGGTTGATCGATTAGGGACTCGATCTGGATTGCATCGAGTCCTGGATCGAGTGTGCCCCCTCGTTCCATGATTTTACTTCATTTTGGCTATGCTCCTTGGATCGAGCCACGTGATCGATTTGGGGGTCGTTTGGGCAAGGATCGAGTGGCAGATCGAGTACACTGATCGATCTATCTGTGAAGATCGAGTGAGGTCAGTCGATCCACACCTCGTTTGCAATTCAAGCTAAACGCATTGGTGGTTCATCCTCTCATGATCGACTAACTCACGCGATTGTCTACTCGATCTCATCTAGATCGAATGATTCCACTCGATTCACTAGCTCGATCTAGTAAAGATCGAGCCAGGGTAAGTCAATCTAGCACTCGATCTCTTGCCTATAACTCTCCTTTCCTTGACTCCTTTGACTCCAAGATCATGATCTCGAATCCCTTATCCTTTCACCTTCACACTTAAACATAAAAAGCATAAAACTGAAATAGAAAGAAAGCAAAAAAACATATACAAGATAGACATGGGAATGCCTCCCAAGTGCGCTTTCTTTAACATCTTTAGCTAGACTTTACTTGGTTCAGGCCAGAGGTGGGTCCTGGAGAAGCATTGTGGTGCGCTCCTTGCTGCAATCACTCGCCAAGTAGGGCTTAACTCTGTGCCTGTTAACCGTGAAAGCCTTTCCACTCTTGCCAACCAAAGTAACCACTCCATAGGGTAGAACTTCCTTGATCTCAAAAGGTCCACACCATCTAGACTTGAGCTTCCCTGGGAATAGCATCAAGCGTGAGTTGTCAAGCAAGACCAGACTGCCCTCCTTAAGCTCCTTATGCACCAACTTCTTGCATGAACCGTCTTGGTCCTTTCCTTGTAGATTTTGGCGCTCTCATAAGCGTCTAGCCTTAGCTCATCAAGCTCATGGAGTTGAATCAACCTCTTCTCTTGTGCCGTCTTGAGACTGAAGTTCATCTGCTTCACTGCCCACAGTGCTCTATGCTCTAGCTCTACAGGTAGGTGACATGCCTTGCCGTAAAGGAGAGTGAAGGGAGTGGTACCAATAGGATTCTTGAAGGCGGTTCTATATGCCCATAAAGCATCGTCTAGCTTACTTCCCCAATCCTTCCGAGGTGCTCCCACTGTCCTCTCTAAGATAGCCTTGATCTGTCTATTAGAGACCTCTACTTGCCCACTAGTTTGTGGGTGATAAGGTGTAGCTACCTTGTGCTTCACTCCATACTTCTTTAAGAGACCCTCAAACACTTTCTTGATGAAGTGGCTGCCCCATCGCTGATCACTACTTTTGGTACTCCATACCGTGGGAAGATGATGGTCTTAAAGAGTTTAACCACCACCTTTGAGTCATTACTTGATGAAGTGGCTGCCCCAGCTGCTTCTCAACCCACTTAGACACGTAATCACCAGCCACCAAGATGAATTTGTTGCCGTAAGAAGATGGGAACGGACCCATGAAGTCTATTCCCCAAGCATCAAAAACATCAACTTCAAAGATTGGCACCTGAGGCATCTCGTTCCTCTTTGTGATGATCCCTGCCCTTTGACATGCTTCAGAAGACTTAACAAACTCATGAGCATCTTTGAATAGTGATGGCCACCAAAACCCGGCTTGTAAAACCTTTGTTGCCGTCTTGAAAGAAGCAAAATGACCTCCATAGGATAAGCTGTGGCAGTGAAGAAGGATGTCCTGTGCTTCCTCTCTTGAAACACATCTTCTGTACAAGCTATCTACTCCCCTCTTGTATAAGTAAGGCTCGTCCAAAAAATAATAAGAGATGTCTCTCATGAACTTCTTCTTGTGGTAGTGGTCAAGATGAGTAGGTACCTCTCCACAAGCTAAGAAGTTCATTATATCAGCATACCAAGGTAGATCTTCTTCACTCAAACTCAAAACTTCTTTAAACTGATCCTCTAGCCGTGTGCATACAACAGTGTTGACCATCATGAGCTGCTCTTCAGGGAGTGAATCATCTAAAGGTAAGGCTTCATTGACCCTCAGTCTTGAAAGGTGATCAGCTACACCGTTCTCTATCCCCTTCTTATCCTTTATATCCATATCAAACTCTTGTAGAAGAAGAATCCACCTTAAGAGCCTCGGCTTGGTATCCTTCTTCGAATAGATGTATCTCAAAGCAGCGTGATCCATGTATACAACAACCTTAGAGCCCACCAAGTATGATCTGAACTTCTAAAAAGCAAACACAACGGCCAGCAGCTCTTTCTCGGTTGTAGCATATCTCACTAGCGTGTCATCCAAGGAACGACTGGCGTAGTAGATAACATGCAACCTCTTGCCTTTCATCTGCCCTAGAACAGCCCCCACGGCGTAGTCACTCGCGTCGAACATGATCTCAAAGGGTAAACTCCAGTCTGGTGCTTGCACAATAGGTGCTGTGACAAGAGCTTCTTTGATGGTCTTGAAAGCATGAAGACACTCATCATCAAACACGAACTCAGCTTCTTTGCATAACAGCCTTGTAAGGGGGCAAGCTTTCTTGGAGAAATCCTTGATAAACCGCCTATAGAAGCCTGCGTGACCCAAGAAACTCCTTACACTCTTCATATTAGCCGACAGCTCAAGACTCATCATGACCTCAATCTTTGCTTTATCAACCTCTATCCCTTGCTCAGATATCTTGTGACCGAGTACAATCCCTTCCTTCACCATGAAGTGACACTTCTCCCAGTTCAGCACCAAGTTTCTCTCCTTACATCGCTTGAGTACCTTGCAAAGATTTGACAAACAAGCAGAAAAGGATGCACCATACACAGAAAAATCATTCATAAAACTTCCACCATTTCCTCTATAAGATCAAAGAAGATAGACATCTTGCACCTTTGAAAGTTTTCTGGTGCATTACATAACCTAAAAGGCATCATTCGATAAGCGAAGGTACCATAAGGGCATATGAAAATTGTCTTCTCTTGATCGTTAGGATAAATTGGTATTTGAAAGAAACCACTATAACCATCAATAAAGCAGTAATATGGGTGATTAGCTAATCTTTCAAGCATCTGATCAATAAAGGGAAGAGGAAAATGATCTTTTCTAGTGGCTGAGTTAAGCTTCCTATAATCTATACACATTCAATGTCCAGTTATGGTTCTCGTAGGAATCAACTCAACATTTTCATTCTTGATGACCGATACCCCCATTCTTTGGTACCACATGGACCGGAGAGACCCATGTGCTATCATTGATAGGGTATATCACGTCAGCCTCTAACAGTTTTAAGAACTCTTTCTTCACTACTTCTTTCAAATTAGGGTTTAAGCATCTTTGATGTTCAATAGAAGAAGTGTTTTCATTCTCTAAGTGAATCCTGTGAGTACAAAGCATTGGTGAAAGGCCCTTGATGTCACTTAGAGAGTACCTAATGGCCCTTCTATACTTTTTCAACTCCATAAGGAGTGTGTTTAACTCATCATCACTCAGATTTTCATTCACAATGACGGGATAAGTGTCATTATATCCCAAGAAAGAGTACCTTAGCCCATGAGGGAGCTCCTTTAGGTCCACTTTTGGGGCTAGCAGCTCGCTCCAGTTCTCCGCGTGGCTTGTGTTGATGTTGCCATCCTCATTAGCCTCCTTAGAACCCGAGTCATGAGCTTTCAGGCTGCCATCTTGAACCGCTGTCTCCTCTGAGATCGAGTCATCCAGTCGATCTTCCTTTCGTTCTGGTCCAGATCGATTGCACTCACATCGATCTCTTGCTCGATTTGATGTGGATCGATTCACTGAGTCGTTCTCTGAACTGATCGAGTTGCTTCTCTCGATCTCCTCATCGATTTCTTGACCGGATCGACCAACCTCCTCGATCTTCTTGCAGATCCCTGTCTTGGATCGAGTGAAGTTCTCGATTTCCTGATCGATCTCTAGGCATCCGCCTACATCTTCTTTCACAACCTTGCGAGAGTCAAGGATATGAACATACTCCTAGGTCTGCTCATTCAGGAAACCATACTCTCCACACTCCTTAGTCAATGCTAGCTGGAAGTGATCTTCTTGTGCCAATTCCTCAAGCAACTCATCGGCTAACTAATCCAAAGTTTCAATGTAGAAAGCTTGTCCTCCAATGGTTGGCTTCTTCAAGACTTCATTGATATCGAAGTCTAGCTTGATGTCTTTGCCCAAATGTAGAGAGATCTTGCCATTCTTCACGTCAATGTTGGCTCCAGCGGTTGCAAGAAATGGTCTTCCAAGGATTAGAGGATCCTTTGGCTCTTCATCCATTTCTAAAAAAACAAAGTCGGTTGGCACGTTCTCTCCACTGATCCTCACGAACAAATCTTCAAGCATACCCACATTAAGCCTTATACTTCTATCAGCGAGCACAAGAGAGATTCTAGACTCCTTATACTTGGTGAAACCGAGCTTCTTTGCAATGGAATGGGGCATAAGATTAATGCTTGCACCAAGATCACATAAGCAGCTTCCAAACATCAAAGGACCAAGAGCACAAGGAATGGTGAATGATCCTGGATCTCCAAGCTTCTTAGGAACAATCTCCTTGTGAATAATAGCACTGCACTCTTCACTAAGCACCAAAACATCTTCACTCTCCTTGCTCTTCTTAGTTAGTGTATCCTTGGCGAACTTAGCACATTTAGGCATCATGGCTAAACTATCAACTAAGGGCAGCTTGATCCCAACATCTTTCAAATGTTTCTCAAAGACTGCTCTATGCTTCTCAAGCAGCTGCTTCTTGAACCGCCCAGGAAAAGGAAGCTTCGGTTTGTATGGTGGAGGAACAAATGCATCTTTCTCTTTGCTCACCTTCTCTACTTTCTTCTCTACAACGGCTTCCTTGCCTTTCCTTGGTCTTTCACTCCACACATTATCAAAGGTAATCTCCTCATCATTTGAAAGCTTATCCTCCCCCTCTTGAACCACAATGTCCTCATTGTCTTTAGGTGCAACTCTCGGTGGAAGCTCTTTACCACTTCTCAAGGTAATAGCGTTTGCATACTCCTTGGGGTTTTGCTCACACTTGCCCGGTAAACTGCCTTGACCGCTTGTGCTAGCTTTGCCTTTCTCTAACTGTTTGATCTTGTTGTTCAGATTGGTGATCTGTGTAGAGACGTCAGTAAGAGAGGAGTCTAGCCGGTTGTTCATCTCAACAATCTTCTGATTTGTAGAAGCTTGACCTTGAAGCTTGACCTTGAAGCAACTGTTGATACATTGCTTGAACCGGATCCTGAGGTGGGGGTTGCATTTGTTGCTGCTGTGGAACGAAACCAGGAGGAAACATAGGAGTGTAGCATTTGTTGCCTTGCTGTTGCTGCTGGAAATTGCCTTGCCTCTGACCTTGGTACCCGCTGTTTTGTTGAAACCCCTTGTTGTAAGGTACAAAGGGCTTTGCTTGTTGAGGGGGATACACCTGATCATTTGGATTCTCAACGTTGGTGCTCCTGTATGAGAGATTGTTGTTGGCTTGGTATCCTTGTGAATGGCCCTGAGGCTTGTTGTAGTTATGACCAGCATTCAGCCCAAGAAGTAATGGTGCCTTGTGGAAGGGTCTTCTCCAAGTGCCTAGGCTTATCTCCAAGAGAAAATGGAAAGAGCCATAGCTTGAAAGCATCTTGCGAGATCCCATTGATCTTTATCATCCCACAAACTTGCTCAAAGTTGTCAAGATGCTCCAAAGGGTCTTCCATAGCCAGTCCATGGAATTTGCTGTTCTGAACCATAGAGACAAATCCAGGTTTTATCTCAAAATTGTTGTTCTGTACTGGTGGAGGAGTGATCCCAAAGTGGTTATGATGTGTATTTGGAGCATCTCCAGCACCAATGATCCGTGGTGGTCTAGCTGCGTGGTTGGGGTTTCCATTACCCCTTCCTACAGCACCGTGAGCTGGTGGAGGTCCCTCAGGGTGTTCTTGCTCAACCATTCTTGCAAAGTCTACTGTACCAGCTTGCACGATCTCGTCAAAGGCTTGAGCTTGCTCTCTTGCTCATCTTGATCTTGCGTGTCCGAGTTGGTGAATATTGTCCAGGGTTTTAAGTAGATTGTTGTCACCCCTGGAGCGAAAATTCATGTACCTGAAAACAAAATCAGTAAGGTAGTGCTAGGCACCAAATCCTAATGCTTCTTAACAAACCCAAGTTAGCAACGGCGCCATTTGATAAACAGGATTGTTTTTGCCAGCAATAATATTAAAGCTCAAGCAAGCTATAGTTGTAGTATAGTATGCAAGAGAGTATCAATCCAGCCTGGGTGAAGAAAGAATACTAGGAATGCAAGTACTAAGCAAATCTAAGCAGGATCGGGTAAATAGATGGTAAAATCGACAAAAACTAAATGCAACGACCAAACTACTACGAAAACTATTTTAAAATCCCTGGAAGAGGGTTAAAAACTACTAGGAGAAAACAGAGGATTAAAAGAGCAAATCTACTAAATACTAAAAATCGAGAACTAAAACGGGTAAAACAGGAACTTTCTAACAACTTAGATGAATGACTTCAAATGATTAAAGAAGCAAGCTTTATGACTAGAGAATGATAAACATATGTTTTAAAATGCTAAAAAGAGGGCTCAATGTCGAGGGTCATGTTCAAGAGATTCAAAGGTTCAAGCTTTGGTCTAAGAACACCTAGATCTACTCATTTGAAGAGCTTTCCCTAAGCCTTGAGAAACTTAAACTAGGATCATCCATGGCGTGTGGCAAGACCCCTTTCTCTGACCCATCCTCCTAACCTATGGCTTGTAGTGGAAAGATGGGTCAAAGAACGTTAAACAAAGATCTCAAATATTGGCTTAACTAAACCCCACTACATCCATGGCGTTTGGGAGAGGAGAGATTAGTCTCTAGGATTTGGTTTTTAAGGATCTGTGAATCTGGTCAAGGTAAGAGAAACCCTGGCATCATAGAGATCTTTTCCAAGATTCTCTAAGCCTTAAGACCCTAAATCCTAGAAGAGAATGAGTTAAGAACAAGAAAAATCCCAAAAGCTTAAACCCTTAAACCCTTGAATCGCCTCAACCTTTAACCCAAAGAAAACTACTCGCTACACATAGTTAAAACCGATTCAAATGCACGAGAAAGAAAGCTAAGCATGATTAACGAAAGCGATTAACGAAAAACACTTAACGATTAACAAGATTCAAGGTTCAAAGACAAGAAAAGCTTAAAGAACAGAACAATGGCTGAATCGCCTAAACGAAAGCTAGAAAAAGATAAGACTAAGCGTGTGTGATGATAGTGATAGCCTCCTTTGCCCAAAATAGATAAACCGCCAAACGGTCCCCTCACTACGCTCCAAAGACAAGCTGGCTGGATAAGGTGCCAGAGATCGAGTTGAATGATCGATCTCTGGCTCGATCTTCTTCATGGATCGCTGTCTCTTGCTCGATCTTCAAGTCGATTTGGTTGGATGGATCGAGCACCTCATTCGATCTTCTGGTCGATCCTTTGGTGATCGGGTCGTGGTCTCGATCTGGCTCTCGTTCTGCATGGCGTCATCCACATCCGTACTCACGATCGATCTCCTCTCTCGATCTTGGTCTCGATCCTCCTCCATGAAACAACTTGAGTCACTCGATCTTCTGGTCGATATCGTCTAGATCGACCTGCCTAGCTCGATCTGCGTCTCGATCTCGGGTCCCTTGCTGAACGGCTGAGTTCTCCAAGTGTCCACAAGCTTCCTCTCGATCCAATGCACGTCCACGCAACCTCCACAACTCCAGTGTGTCTCAAACGACATGATAATGATGCGAAAATGCAGGAGATATGCAAATTGCGAATTCAAAGTGATCTAGGACCTAAAGAGCAACAAATGGTAGAAACTAGCCTATAATGCAAGATGAATGCATGAAAACTAGCTCTAAATGCATGCTAAATATGCAAAATATATGGTAATATCAACTCCCCCAAACTTGCCTTTTGCTTGTCCTCAAGCAAACAAAATTCAAGAGAGGAAGAGAGGTTTTAAAAACGGGGGCTCAAATTCGTTGCAAAAGTGTTTTTCAAATGAATCAATTCAATAGTCCCAGTTCTTAATCCTAAGATGCAATGCACACACTCATACTCCAAAGAACTTAGCCATATTCATCATATGTTGAATCTCAAATCATGACTCTCATATCCCAAACAATCCAAGAATCTAAACCTTTAAGATTCATTAAGCTTAAAACCGTGAATCACACTTATGCACTTTAAAACCGAATACATTTGGCTAAGGGACATGGTTATGAGAGAAAAATGATCTCATTTATAAGGATGATTCAAACAATGGGTTATCTCAAAGAATGGTTGAACTTATGAATAATGCTAAATGTAAAGACAATTGATGCATACATGACTAGACTCTCATATACCCATATACACTAACAATGATCCTTGAACCCTCTCTCATTTTTTTTTCTTTTCAAGCTCACTCAACCACCTAAATACTACCCTTATCAACAAGGCAAGACGCCTAGCAAAACCCCAAATAAACAGATCACTTTAAAACCTTTTTGGCTAGTGGTAAGGCTATAAACATTCTTAGCTCTTTTCTTTTCACACTTTTATAGCTCTCTACTCAATGTTTTTTTGTTTTTAAACATTTGGCCTTTTGGCTCTTTTCTTTATTTATTTATTTTTTCTTTTCTTTTTGAGAGCTACCTACTTTAAAAACTAGAGCTTTCATTTTAAATACAAAGCCTTCCACTTAAAACCATTAAACCCTTTTATTCAACTTCCAAATTTCAAATTCTTAAAACCGAAACAAAAATAGAACAACTCCCATGAATACCCGCCCTATCCTAAGCCTAAAACTAGCTTCAAAATGTAAAGCTAGCATTAATATGAAAGCCTAATCATGTCGCCAAAACCTAACAATTTATGCTAAATCCAACCAAAAGAGGCCTCACAAAGATTCATCACACAAGAACATTGGCTTGAAAGGAGGGTAGGGTAAATGTGGGGAAGTCTATTTAGGCTTACAAGAGAGTGGTGAAAGGAAGAAGAAAGCCTAAATATGTATAAGTGATCCATGTATCCTTTTTCAAATGCATAAGTATGGTAATTAAAGTTTAAATTAAGGTTCTCACTTATTAGGAAAGGATTCAATTCATGAATGTTCAACTTAAGCCACGAAAATCAAAACAAATGATCCAAATATGGTTAGAGCTTACTTTCAAAGTGTGAACAATGCATCAAAGAACTACTAACTAGGGCCTTGAAACAATTCATGAGCTTAAAACATTTTTCAATAAAAACTTTTGCCCCTTATGCAAATGTAAACAACCTAAATGATTTTAAAAATTCTAGACTCAATCTTACAATATTTAACAATGCAAATGCAAATTACATGAATTTTTTTGAAAATTTTTAAAATTTTTATCATTTATTTTTTGTTCTTTTCTATGCCTTACATGATGCATGATGACTCAAAGGATGATAACACAAAATAAGATGAAAGAAAACATGTCAAATAACACACACACTCTCCCAAACATGAATGACACCGTCTCGGTGGCAAACAAATTCAAGAGGAGTTAAAACAAAAATTAAAGAAAATGCATGATATTTACAAGGTTGTGAGTTTGTACCTCGGAGCTAGGTATGGCTGGAGCTTGACGATGCTCCAGACTTCCTGCTCTTTCTAGGAGTCTCCTGGGTGACCGCCTTGCCTTTCTCCTTGCTTGCTCCTTCGTGTAGAGAGCGGCGTGCAGCTTGGTTGTTGCCTTGGGGCTCACGGATCACTATCCCACCAGTTGATTCCTTCTCTTCTCGGGTTGCTCAACTTCTTCGCTTGAAGACGCCTCGGATAATTTCTTTTGCAAGCCCTTGATCTTCTTAGCAAGCTTTTTAATCATCTTGCCCTGCCACTTATTCACCTTCCGCTGCATCTCCACAACAGAAGCAAGAAACTTCTCCGCCTTGGTCCTTGGCTCGTAATCAAGTTTGGGAAGGTCGAAGCTAGCTGGCATCTAAGCATCGGAGGGAGGTGACTCTGAACGTGGGCGAGCAACTTGTGGAGATGCGGCTGTGGCTCCTATAGGTGCATAACATTCCTCATTGCTTGGCAGAAATTCGATGTTGCCAACACCTAGCAGCTCCATTTCCACTTGATTTGGCAAGATGCACACCCTCTTCTCATTTTCACAGTCGTAGAACAAGTAGGCAAAGAAGCCTTCAGCTGGCGTGCGTCCCAAGCTGTCTGTGTTGCGCATGTATACCTCATCCATATAAGCTTTATCCGCGCAAGGCACAAAGTCAGGAAGAGGTACCCCGGCTTGAACAAACATCGGTGTGAGGAATCCTCCTATCAATGCTGAACTCGCCTTGCACCTCATTGCCAACGCCTTGTACTTGATCAAAGAGGAAGCCAAAATGCATCCATAATTGACATTATCTCCAAGCTCATCTTCCATCGGCTCATCATTCTCCTTAGGATCGCATAGAAGGTGCTTAACGCCTTGGAAGAGAAAACACAACTCATTCTTGGTGACTGTTGGAGCCACGGACCTTCCGCTGAAAGTGTTGGCTATGTGCTTGAGGGTGTATCTCAGCACGGGGCTACAGACTGTCTTGATCTTGGCCGTGTTAGCCTTGTAGTCATTGTTGCTGATCAGATCCCATAGATTGTTGGCTTGACTGAAAGGAGGAAACTCTACGAGCTTGGCGCTAGCTTTCAGACCGTAGGCTTGGCAGAGCTCGGGGATGGAGAGGTGATAGGCTTGCTTCCTGATCTTGAAGGTGATGTGACCTTGTGATGGAGTGGGAAGGCTTGGATTCTCGTAGGTAAACTCCAAGGTGGCTAAGAAGTCTAGGGTTGCCTCGGGCTAGGTTGGGCAATCCATCCTCGACAAGCACCGAAGCCCAATATTCTTGAGAAGCTGATCAAAATCTCCTAATATCCCCATCTTTGCCAACAGATCCCTGCTCGCGAACTTTGAAGGGTCAAACCGGAGCCTCTCTAACCTTTTCTTAGCTTGTTTCTCCTCCTTTGTCCATCGAACCCTCTCCTGAACCACTTCTTGAGTTCCTTCTCCTTGTGTTGTCTCATCTCTGTTCCTTTTGGGTGTCATTGGTACCTGAAACAAAAATCTCAAAGAAGAGAATGAGTATAGGCGGCGAAATTGAGAGAAAGACAAGGTAAGAGAAAAAAACTTCTAACAATAATCTTAGATTTTTAGGGAATTTATAAAAATTATAGCTAAATACTAGAAGAGAATATCTAGAAATATGATCAAATCTAGCAATTTTCCTAATATTTAGCAATTTCTAAAAATTATCATAATCCCCTAACAACTAACAATCATCCTAAGCAATCAAAAGAGAATTTTCCAAAAATTAAGACAAGCAAAACAAATAACCGAAAATACCTTTTGAAAAGATGAATGGAAGAAGCTATTAGCCTTAAAAACAGAAACTCACACTCTCTCACTCTTTAGAAAACTCGAAACACAAATGAGAGAGAGTGTGGATGCATGTGAATTTAAAGGCAAAGAAAACTATGGATTATGCAAGTGGTTTTCTGACAAAGTTAGTCAAGGCACATCTTTCATGGTCAAAGATGCTTGCGTTGACCAAGTTTTGAATTTAAAATAGGAGGGAAAGAGGAAAGAGAGAGAAAACACAAACTTACATCGGCATGAGATCGAGTCGTTTTAGTCGATCTTAGACTCGATCTCATGCCCATGTTGGCTAGGATCGAGATGGTTGATCGATTAGGGACTCGATCTGGATTGCATCGAGTCCTGGATCGAGTGTGCCCCTTCGTTCCATTATTTTACGTCATTGTGGCTATGCTCCTTGGATCGAGCCACGTGATCGATTTGGGGGTCGTTTGGGCAAGGATCGAGTGGCAGATCGAGTAGACTGATCGATCTATCCGTGAAGATCGAGTGAGGTCAGTCGATCCACACCTCGTTTGCAATTCAAGCTAAACGTATTGGTCTTTCATCCTCTCATGATCGACTGACTCACGCGATTGTCTACTCGATCTCATCTAGATCGAATGACTCCACTCGATTCACTAGCTCGATCTAGTAAAGATCGAGCCAGGGTAAATCGACCTAGCACTCGATCTCTTGCCTATAACTCTCCTTTCCTTTCCTCCTTTGACTCCAAGATCATGATCTCCAATCCCTTATCCTTTCACCTACACACCTAAACATAAAAACCATAAAACTGAAATAGAAAGAAAGTAAAAAAATATATACAAGATAGACATGGGAATGCCTCCCAAGTGCGCTTTCTTTAACGTCTTTAGCTCGACTTTACTTGGTTCAGGCCAGAGGTGGGTCCTGGAGAAGCATTGTGGTGCTCTCCTTGCTGCAATCACTCGCCAAGTAGGGCTTAACTCTGTGCCCGTTAACAGTGAAAGCCTTTCCATTCTTGCCAACCAAAGTAACCGCTACATAGGGTAGAACTTCCTTGATCTCAAAAGGTCCACACCATCTAGACTTGAGCTTCCCTGGGAATAGCTTCAAGCGTGAGTTGTAAAGCAAGACCATACTGCCCTCCTTTAGCTCCTTATGCACCAACTTTTTGTCATGAACTGCCTTGGTCCTTTCCTTGTAGATTTTGGCGCTCTCATAAGCGTCTCGCCTTAGCTCATGAAGCTCATGGAGTTGAATCAACCTCTTCTCCTGTCCTGTCTTGAGACTAAAGTTCATCTGCTTCACTGCCCACAGTGCTCTATGCTCTCTCTCCACAGGGAGGTGACATTCCTTGCCGTAAAGGAGAGTGAAGGGAGTGGTACCAATAGGAGTCTTGAAGGCGGTTCTATACGCCCATAAAGCATCGTCTAGCTTACTTGCCCAATCCTTCCGAGTTGCTCCCACTGTCCTCTCTAAGATAGCCTTGATCTGTCTATTAGAGACCTCTACTTGCCCACTAGTTTGTGGGTGATAAGGTGTAGCTACCTTGTGCTTCCCTCCATACTTCTTCAAGAGACCTTCAAACACTTTGTTGATGAAGTGGCTGCCCCCATCACTGATCACTACTTTTGGTACTCTAAACCGTGGATAGATGATAGTCCTAAAGAGTTTAACCACCACCTTTGAGTCATTAGTCGTGGAAGCTATAGCCTCAACCCACTTAGACACGTAATCAACAGCCACCAAGATGAATTTGTTGCCGTAAGATGATGGGAACGGACCCATGAAGCTATTACCCAAGCATCAAAAACATCAACTTCAAAGATTGGCACCTGAGGCATCTTGTTCCTCTTTGTGATGTTCCCTGCCCTTTGACATGCTTCACAAGACTTAACAAACTCATGAGCATCTTTTGAATAGAGATGGGCACCAAAACCCGGCTTGTAAGATCTTTGTTGCCATCTTGAAAGAAGGAAAATCACCTCTATTGGATAAGCCGTGGCAGTGAAAAAGGATGTCCTGTGCTTCCTCTCTTGAAACACATCTTCTGTACAAGCTATCTACTCCCCTCTTGTATAAGTAAGGCTCGTCCAAAAAATAATAAGAGATGTCTCTCATGAACTTCTTCTTGTGGTAGTGGTCAAGATGAGTAGCTACCTCTCCACAAGCTAGGAAGTTCACTATATCAGCATACCAAGGTAGATCTTCTTCACTCAAACTCAAAACTTCTTCAAACTGATCCTCTAGCCGTGTGCATACAACAGTGTTGACCATAATGAGCTGCTCTTCAGGGAGTGAATCATCTAAAGGTAAGGCTTCATTGACCCTCATTCTTTTTAGGTGATCAGCTACACCGTTCTCTATCCCCTTCTTATCCTTTATCTCCATATAAAACTCTTATAGAAGAAGAATCCACCTTAAGAGCCTCGGCTTGGTATCCTTCTTGGAATAAATGTATCTCAAAGCAGCGTGATCCGTGTATACAACAACCTTAGAGCCCACCAAGTATGATCTGAACTTCTCAAAAGCAAACAAACGGCCAGCAGCTCTTTCTCGGTTGTAGCATATCTCACTTGCGTGTCATCCAAGGTACGACTGGCGTAGTAGATAACCTGTAACCTCTTGTATTTCCTCTGCCCTAGAACAGCCCCCACGGCGTAGTCACTCGCGTCACACATGATCTCGACGGGTAAACTCCAGTCTGGTGCTTGCACTATAGGTGCCTTGACAAGAGCTTCTTTGATGGTCTTGAAAGCGTGAAGACACTCATCATCAAACACAAACTCAGCTTCTTTGAATAACAGCTTTGTAAGGGGGTGAACTATCTTGGAGAAATCCTTGATAAACCTCCTGTAGAAGCTTGCGTGACCCAAGAAACTCCTTATACCCTTCATATTAGCCGGCAGCTCAAGACTCATCATGACCTCAATCTTTGCATTATCAACCTCTATCCCTTGCTCAGATATCTTGTGACCGAGTACAATCCCTTCCTTCACCATGAAGTGACAATTCTCCCAGTTCAGCACCAAGTTTGTCTCCTCACATCGCTTGAGTACCTTGCAAAGATTTAACAAACAAGTAGAAAAGGACGCACCATACACAGAAAAATCATCCATAAAAACTTCGACCATTTCATCTATAAGATCAGAGAAGATAGACATCATGCACCTTTGAAAGGTTGCTGGTGCATTACATAACCCAAAAGGCATCCTTCGATAAGCGAAGGTACCATAAGGGCATGTGAAAGTTGTCTTCTCTTGATTGTTAGGATGAATTGGTATTTGAAAGAAACCACCATAACCATCAAGAAAGCAGTAATATGGTTGATTAGCTAATCTTTCAAGCATCTAATCAATAAAGGGAAGAGGAAAATGATCTTTTCTAGTGGCTGAGTTAAGCTTCCTATAATCTATACACATTCGATGTCCAGTTATCTTTCTTGTAGGAATCAACTCATCTTTTTCATTCTTGATGATTGTGATACCCCCTTTCTTTGGTACCACATGGACCGGAGAGACCCATGTGCGATCACTGATAGGGTATATCACGTCAGCCTCTAACAGTTTCAAGATCTCTTTCTTCACTACTTCTTTCAAATTCGGGTTTAAGCGTCTTTGATGTTCAATAGAAGAAGTGTTTTCATTCTCTAAGTGAATCCTGTGAGTACAAAGCATTGGTAAAAGGCCCTTGATGTCACTTAGAGAGTACCCAATGGCCCTTCTATACTTTCTCAACTCCTTAAGGAGTGTGTTTAACTCATCATCACTCAGGTTTTCATTCACAATGACGGGATAAGTGTCATTAGATCCCAAGAAAGCGTACCTTAGCCCATGAGGGAGCTCCTTTAGGTCCACCTTTGGGGCTAGCAGCTCGCTCCAGTCCTCCTCGTGGCTTGTGTTGATGTTGCCATCCTCATTAGCCTCTTTAGAACCCAAGTCATGAGCTTTCAGGCTGCCATCTTGTACCGTTGTCTCCTCTGAGATCGAGTCATCCAGTCGATCTTCCACTCGTTCTGGTACGGATCGATTGCACTCACATCGATCTCTTGTTCGATTTGATGTGGATCGAGCATTGGATCGATTCACTGAGTCGTTATCTGAACTGATCTAGTTGCTTCTCTCAATCTCCTCATCGATTTCTTAACCGGATCGACCAACCTCCTCGATCTTCTTGCCGATCTCTGTCTTGGATCGAGTGAAGTTTTTGATTTCCTGATCGATCTCTAGGCATCCGCCTTCATCTTCTTTCACAACCTTGCGAGAGTCAAGGATATGAACATACTCCTAGGTCTGCTCATTCAGGAAACCATACTCTCCACTCTCCTTAGTCAAAGCTAGCTGCAAGTGATCTTCTTGTGCCAACTCCTCAAGCAACTCATCCAAAGTTTCAAAGTAGAAAGTTTTCCTCCAATGGTTGGCTTCTTCAAGACTACATTAATATCGAAGTCTAGCTTGATGTCTTTGCCCAAGTGTGACTCCAGCTCAGAACCTCTAGGTGCTCGGTCATAATCTTCAGTGTAATTCCCATCACTCAAAGCCAAGTTCTCTATAAGCTTCATACCCTCTTCCACTTCTTAACCAAGAATGTTACCCGTGCTTGCCGTATCAAGCAACATTCGGATCTTGGGTAATGTTTCGCGGTATATTGTTCTCAAGAGAGTCTCTTCACTGAAGCCGTGGTGAGGACACTGAATTATATAGTCTTTGAACCGCTCCATAGCTTCACTGAATGTCTCGTTCTGCCTTTGAGTGAATTCGCTGATCTCACTTTGCAGCCTAGCTGTTCTTGTGCTCGAGAAAAACTTTGAGAGGAACGCCTTCTTACATTCAGCCCAAGAAGTAATGGATCTTTGTGGAAGGGTCTTCTCCCAGTACCTAGCCTTATCTCCAAGAGAAAATAGAAAGAGCCGTTGATACTAGGATTTTTGCAAGCAAGGTGAAATATCAAATCCCTAACCACAACAATGATGTAGTATAGTAGTAAGGGAAATCAATTCAACCTAGGAAGTAGGAAGAACACTAAGAATGCAAGTGTGAAGCAAATCTAAGCTGATCGGGAAAATGTTTGGTAAAATCGAAGAAAATTAATTGCAATAACCGAATGATATGCAAAAATATTTTAAAATCCCTGGAGGAGGGTTAACTACCACTAGGAAAAAGCAAAAAATTAAAAATGCAAATCTACTAAGAACTAAAAATCGAGCACTGAATCGAGCACTGGATCGAGCACAAAATCGAGTAAAACAGATTGATCTGAAATCTTAAAGCGATGACTTCTAATGAACAAAGAACGCAACTCTATGATAAGAGAATGATGAACAGAGGTTTTAAGATGCTAAAAGAGGGTTTAGGGTCGAGGGTCATATTCAAGAGTGTCAAAGGTTTAAGCTTTGGTTTGAAAACATATAGATCTACTCATTTATGAGCTTTCTCTAAGCCTTGAAAAAAAAACAAGAACCATCCATGGCGTGTGGCATGATTCACTTCCTCAATCTCTTCTCCAAACTCATGGCTTTTCGTGGAAAAAGAGATCGAAGAGCAAGGAAAACAGATTTCAATCTAATAGCCTAACTAACCTCCTCTACCACCATGGCGTTTGCGAGAGGAAAGATTAGTATCTAGGATCTGGTTTTCTAGGATATCTGAATCCGGTCAGGGTAAGATAGCCTTGGAATCATAGAGATCTTTTCCAAGACTCTCTAAGCCTTAAGACCTCAAGATCCTAGAAGAGAAGGAATGAAGAACAAGAAAAACACAAAACTTAAACCTCTTAAACACTTTGAATCACCTCAACCCCAAATCCCAAAAGGAACTACTCACTACTCATGAAAGAAACCGAACGAAATGCAATAAACAAAGAACTTAGCATGATTAAAGAGCGATTAAAGAAAAACTGCTTAATATTAAAGGATTCAAGTTCAAAAAGTAAAGAAAAAGCTTCGATGTTCTACAATGGCGAATCGCCTCTGAAAAAAGCATAAAAAGATAAGACTGAAAGTTGTTGATGAAAAGAATGGCTGCCCTTTGCCAAAAATAAACAAACCGCCAACTGGTCCCCCCTTCCCTACGGTCCAAAGCTGAGCTGGCCGGATAAGGTCGTAGAGATCGACCTTGAGATCGATCAGTGAACTCAATCGTCTTCAGGGATCGCCTTCTGCTGCTCGATCTGCAAGTCGATCTGGTTGGATGGAACGAGTACTTCGTCCGATCTTCTAGTCGATCTTTGAATGATCGAGTCATGGTCTTGATCCGGCTCTCGTTCGTCAGTTACGTCCGTACTCCAGATCGATCTCCTCTCTCGATCTTGGTCTCGATCTTTCCTCTTGAATCGACTCGGATCACTCGATCTTCTGGTCGATCTCATCTAGATCGACCTGCCTTGCTCGATCCGCCACTCGATCTCGGGTCCTTCGCATGCAAGATTGAGCTCTCCAAGTGTCCACGAGCTTCTAGCTAATCCTCTTCACGTCCACATAACCTCCACAACTCCAGAGTGCTCCAAACAACCTGATAATGATGCAAAAGTGCAAGAAATATGCAAAATACGAATGCAAAGGGACCTAGGACCTAGAATGCAACAAATGGAACAAACTAGCCTATAATGCAAGATGAATGCATGAAAAACTATCCTAAATGCATGCAAAATATGCAGAATATATGGTAATATCAACACCCCAAACTTGCCTTTTGCTTGCCCTCAAGCAAACAAAATTCAAGAAAGGAAGAGAGGTTTGAAAGTGGAAGCTCAAAACGAACGATGTCAATGGAAAAACAGATTCAACACCCAAGTTATAAGTTCTAAGATGCAAAGAGGTTATTCTACATTAAAAGCTTTAGCCATACCCATCAAAGCAAAAATTGAACTCTAGCTTAGTCTACCTAAGCATTCAAATCAACCAACTCCTTAACATTCATTAAGCGATAACCAATGGATCAAGTTTGTGCACATCAAGCGAAAGTGATATATCATGGTTTTTATGGGTTTTTGACCATGATATAAGTCATGTTTATAGAGTCTTTTTGGTATTTTCGAGTCTTTTTGAGTCTTTACAGGTTTGGATACGTTTGGAACTTATTTGGAGATATTGGAGCATTCTGGAGCAAAAAAGACGATGTTGCTGAAAAAATCAAGTTGTGTAAAAATTGTACACTATCGAGCAGAAATTGTGCAGTGCGCGTGCAAATCCCGTGTCGATCGACACTAGGGTCTTGGTGTCGATCGACACCAAAAGTGCACAAATCTTGCCCGAGTTTTTAAAGATTTTTGAAGACTTACAAGTTCGCCCAGAAGTTTTATATATTTGCAGTTTCGCCCCAAATCATGTTCTGGGTCTATAAAAGGATTTTTATGGTCATTGTTTAGTCCTAAGCTTTATTTTACAAAGAGATTAAGAGAGAGTATTTGGAGAGATAAATCATTCTCCTTTAGAGAGGATTTTGAACTCCTTTATTTCTTCTATCGATTTCTCTTATGCTTTCTATTCAAATTATGATTTGTGTTTCATTGATCATATCTGAGTAGTTTGCTTGTTAGGTTTAGGGTTTTTCAAAGGTGATGATGAATTGCTAGGTTGAATTGTATTGTTAGGGTAAAATCATTAGAGTTCTTCATCTGGATTTGTGTTTATTGCTTATTCTAGCTTCGCGACCTAGAATCTGATCTTAGGTTAATTAATAAATACGGAAGTATTTTTATTCACCAGAACTAATCTTAGATGAGCAAAACTCCTATCTGCAAAGGAATTTGGTTTAGGATTTTGTGAACAATTGAACCTGATTTTAATGCTTGTTTGAATTGATAGGATTTGCAAAGGAATTTGAGATTCTAGGATTTAGACATAGATAATCTCTGCAGCGGAAGTTGATTGGTTGTATATTAGTGTTTCAAGTTCAAGAACAGTGCTTAATAAACTCATAACATTCTGTCTAGATTTGCAATTCGGATTCACCTGCGAAATCCCCAAAGCTTAGCATTTGTCTATTTGATTTAAAACCTCCCAATCGATTTGCTGCTTTCTTTTTATTACTTGCATTACATTCATTTAGTTTTGCTTAGCTTGATTTGAACCTGAAATTTATTGTGCAACAATCTAAGTCCTTGTGGATCCGAACCCTAAGTACTACAGTGATCTCTTAATTTGAGAGAGTAGCTCTAAGGGTTAATTTGAGCATATCAAATTTTGGCGTCGTTGGCGGGGACTTAATGGTTGCCTATAGATTTTAGTTTTAGAATCTTATCTAAGTTTTTATTTTTGTTACTAATATTTTCTTATCTGTTTCAGGTGCATGCCTAATCGCATCACTCGAAGCAAAAGGAAAAGGAGCTGATCGACTTGGACAACCAGACACTAGCACGTTTAGAGCGAACAAACAGGAAAGCAAACAAACCTGTTAAGATGGTTGCTCCATTGGTGCTGATTCAAGGTGAAGATGGTCTGCTGTATGATGCAGAGGGTAACAGGCGAAATGAAGAAGGACAGCGACTTGCTGATGATGGCGCTGTGATTGAGGAACGAGCTGTTCCACCAGTTGCGCATAATGTGAAACAACAAGCTGCTGCGAATGCTGCTGGGCGTTTTCAACAGAGGACTCTTGGAGATTTCAATAGGCCTGATCAGTTTTATGCAAATAGAGCTGCAATCCGCCCTCCTGCCTTTCAGAGGAATGACTTTGAAGTGAAGCCTGCTTATTACCAGCTAATAGGACAGCACCCTTTCCATGGTCTTCCACATGAGCACCCTATGGATCACATAGAGAGGTTTGAGGATTTGGCTTCAAGTGTCAAGGCTAATGGAGTTAGCAATGACTTCCTGTTTTGCAAGATGTTTCCTTATTCTCTTGGAGGAGATGCAGCTTATTGGCTGAAACAACTAGAGCCTGGCTCTTTGACTACTTGGGAGGACACCAAGAACACCTTCCTCAAAACTTTCTTTGATGATGCAAGGTCTGAAGAGTTCAGAACGAAAATTGCCTCCTTCTCTCAAGGACCAGCTGAAGCTTTCAAGACTGCTTGGTTGAGATTCAGTTCATATCAGAGGGACTATCCACATCATGGTTTCAATCAGGTGCAACTACTTGGCATTTTCTTCAGAGGCATTGACTGGAAGTATCAGATGGCGTTGGATGCTGCTAGCGATGGGAACTTCAACACCAGGATTCCAGCAGATGCAATCACATTGATTGAGAACTTAGCATCTAGCAATAGTACCAAGAATGCAGACTTTGAGAGGAAGAAGCTTGCTGGAAGTGTGGATAGTAATCAGTTTGCAGCAAGTGAAGGCTAAGTTGGATTCTGTGCATAACCTTCTGGTGGGTAAGAAATAAGTCCAAATTGCTGCTGAAGTGGGGCAATTCTAACCAGTTGAGGAAGAAGCTGTTAACTTCATCAATGGAGCTGGTTTTCAAGGTCAAAGGTTTGGCAATTACCAGAAGCATTTTCAGAGCAACAATTTCACTAGGAACTATGGTTCCTCTTCTTATCAGCCACCTCCTGCACCATCAGCCTCAAGTAAGATGGAAGCTATGCTTGAACAGCTGCTAGAGGGTCAGAAGAAGATCAGTGTGGACTTTAATGGGAAGATTGATGCCTTGTATACTGATTTGAATGGGAAGGTTGAGTCTTTGAACACACATGTCAGGAGATTGGATTCTCAGATTGCCCAAACTGCTGAGTCTATCAAGAGACAAGATGGTTTTCTTCCTGGAAAGACTGATACCAACCCCAGGCGTCATCTCAATGCCATCATGGTGAGAAATACAGAGAATTTCGTGGGACTTGAGGACTCTGAAAAGGACGACATTGCTGTTCCAGAGGTAGTGTTGATCGACACCAGTAGAAATTTGCGAATTTTCAAACTTTGACGAAGGATTATCGACACGGATCAATGCAAACCGTCGACACCACCTACTGGTGTCGATCGACACCATTCGCGAACAGAGCCAAATCGTCCTGAGACTCCTAAACCAGCTGCAGAAAGAGTCTAACAGCCTAAGATTCCTTACCCAAGAGCTCCTAGGAAGTTTAAACAGGAGATAGAAGAAGCCAGATGCAAAGCAATGGTAGATAAGCTGATAGTTGAGCTACCCCCAGTTGATGCAGTCAGGCTTTCACCTGCACTAAGAAGATATGTCAAGAGAATGGTTGTGAATGGTATAAGTCCTGAGGAAGGAGCATTGCTGACCAGAGACATCAGTGCAGTTCTCTTGGGAACAGTTCCAAAGAAGAAGAAGAAGGTGATTGTTTCTGAGCAAGTCAGTGTTGTGATTCAGCGCAGGATTCCAGAGAAGTTACAAGATCCAGGAAACTTTGTGCTAGATTGCTCAATTTCAACAGAAAGGTTTCCTCAATCTCTTAGTGATATAGGTTCAAGCATCAACTTGATGCCTTCCTCTATTGCTGCTAAACTTGGAATGACTGATTTCAAGCCAGCTGGGATGTCTCTTATCCTAGCTGATCGATCAACAAGAACCCCAAAAAGTGTCTTAGAAGATGTTCCCATCAAGATTGAAGGCTGCTTAATTCTCACAGATTTTGTAGTTTTGGACTATGATGAAGAACCTACAGATCCTCTTATCCTGGGAAGACCATTCTTGGCTACATCTGATGCCATCATTGATGTGAGGAAGGGGAAGATAAACCTTGATTTGGGTGATGTTATCATGAGTTTTGACTGGGACAACCTAAGAGAGAAATCCACCACTGATGGTCAGACTTTCTCTGTGAGGGCTTCCAGAGATGATGAACCAATCATGAGGCTTCAGAAGACATTACTATTGGGTATGTCAATGAGTCAGATGCTGGTGAGCAAGTGAACAAGGTGATTATTCAAGAGGCAATGTCTGAAACTTCTGAGAAAGTTATTGGGTTTGAGGATTGGAGTGAAGACCATATCTTCAATACTAGGCTTGAAGAAGAGGTTCCAATCACTGACAAGTTGCTGGAGGAAGACGAATTTGTGATGGAGGCAAGGATTGCAGAGTTGAACTGCAGGAAAATTGCAGAAATTCAAGTTGCAGAACTCGGTGTCGATCGACACCCACCTAGTGTCGATCGACACCCTCCGCAGAGTCACCCAAAATCGACCAAAACAAAAGGTGTTCGGAAAGCTTCTAGTCATGAAGGAAAAAGAAGTGTCCCACCCAAAGTCATATCCCGCCCGTATGTTGTTCCTCACTTCCTTGAAAGTTTTTTGGTATTTTCGAGTCTTTTTCAGTCTTTACAGGTTTGGATACGTTTGGAACTTATTTGGAGATATTGGAGTATTCTGGAGCAAAACAGAAGATGTTGCTGAAAAAATCAAGTTGTGCAAAAATTGTACACTGTCGAGCAGAAATTGTGCAGTGCGCGTGCAAATCCCGTGTCGATCGACACTAGGGTCTTGGTGTCGATCGACACCAAAAGTGCACAAATCTTGCCCGAGTTTTTAAAGATTTCTGAAGACTTACAAGTTCGCCCAGAAGTTTTATATATTTGCAGTTTCGCCCCAAATCGTGTTCTGGTAATATAAAAGGATTTTGATGGTCATTGTTTAGACCTAAACTTTATTTTACAAAGAGATTAAGAGAGAGCATTTGGAGAGATAAATCATTCTCCTTTAGAGAGGATTTTGAACTCCTTTATTTCTTCTATCGATTTCTCTTATGCTTTCTATTCAAATTATGATTTATGTTTCATTGATCATGTCTGAGTAGTTTGCTTGTTAGGTTTAGGGTTTTTCAAAGATGATGATGAATTGCTAGGTTGAATTGTATTGTTAGGGTAAAATCATTAGAGTTCTTCATCTGGATTTGTGTTTATTGCTTATTCTAGCTTCGCGACCTAGAATCTGATCTTAGGTTGATTAATAGATGCGGAAGTATTATTATTCACCAGAACTAATCTTAGATGAGCAAAATTCCTATCTGCAAAGGAATTTGGTTTAGGATTTTGTGAACAATTAAACCTGATTTTAATGCTTGTTTGAATTGATAGGATTTGCAAAAAAATTTGGGATTCTAGGATTTATACATTGATAATCTCTGCAGCGGAAGGTTATTGGTTTTATATTAGTGTTTCAAGTTCAAGAACAGTGCATAATAAACTCCTAACATTCTGTCTAGATTTGTAATTCAGATTCACCTGCGAAATCCCCAAAGCCTAGCGTTTGTCTCTTTGATATAAAACCTCCCAATCGATTTGCTGCTTTCTTTTTATTACTTGCATTACATTCATTTAGTTTTGCTTAGCTTGATTTGAACCTGAAATTTATTGTGCAACAATCTAAGTCCTTGTGGATTCGATCCCTAAGTACTACAGTGATCTCTTAATTTGAGAGAGTAGCTCTAAAGGTTAATTTGAGCATATCAGAAAGCATTTGGTCAAAGGGATATGGTCATGAGATGAAAATAATCTCATTTAAATAAGGGGTTAAAAATTCAGGGGATCACTCAATGGAAGAATCCTATCTTTGGCAAAATGCTAAAGGTAAAGGCACACTTATGCATGCAAGTTAAAGCTCCCTTCTACCTTTTTTATCCAAGATGATCCTAAAAACCTCTAAAACCCCAAGTGTAACCCCTAAATCTACCCTTTCCCAAAGCGCTTGATCATCTTCATTCTTCACAATGGGGGAAACTCCTTTTTCTTCTTTCCGTGTGGTTGACTTCTTTGTTTGAACTTGCTCTCTTTTGTTGTATGCTTGACGCAGCTTTCTTCACCTTTGGTGGATGGCTCGGTCTGATTTTTCTTTTTTTTGAATGACCTTTGTAATAAGCCTTGTTGTTGCTGGCGCCTTTCTAATAAATCACTAAGAGCATTATTTTCTATTTTACTTAACCACAAACGATTTGTTCCCCCTTTTGCTACTAATCCCATTCTTTTCCTTCTCTTGTAAAGATGTAAACATAAAGCACTTAAACCACTTAACAACCCTTTCCCCAAACTCCTAACCTAGTACCAAGCTCAAAATGCAAGCTGGTGTCTACAAGGGAGCTTTACCTTGCCAGCCCTATTCCTAGCACTTTTTGCTAAGATAGGATTGAAAATGATGCAATGAAAGGCCTCACTACTCACGCAAAAGTGTTTAGGTCTGAAAGAAGGTTTGCTTTAAGGCGTGGTTAACTGTCCCGTTATGATGAGGATCAGCTACTTGGATTAACAAGAGTGGTAAGAAAGGAAGAAGATAATCAAAGTATGTATATGGGTAAGCCATGCAATCGCTTTCTATGCACAAACAAAATAATTCAATGTCAAGATTAAGGTTCTACTAAGATGAAGTTGGCATCAAATCAAAGCGAGTTTCGACATATGACTAGAGTATCAAATGCTAGTAATCAAGGTATGGTGTAGCCTTAACTTCGAACTCACTATATGCAATCAAACAACAAACAACCTAGGCATTGAAAACAATTCAAACATTGACAAGTTAACAAGTGTTTATCATTTACTCCCTATGCAAGTGCAACAACCTTAATGATTTTAAAAAATTCTAGACTCAATCCTACAATATCTAACAATGCAAGTGCAACTACATGAATTTTTTTTTTGAAAATTTTTAAAACTTTTATCATTTTTATTAGTGTTTTCTATGCCTTATGATGCAATGCAAGACTCAAGAGATGATAACAGAAAATAAGATCAAAGAAAACATGTCAAACACACCACACACTCCCCCAAACTTGAAAGACACTGTCTCGGTGGTAAACAAAGCTCAAGAGGAGTTAAAACACAAACAAAAATCAAATGATGCGTGGTATATACAAGGGTTTGGTTGTTGGTACCTCGGAGCTAGGCTCAGATGGAGTTTGAGGATGCTCCAGACTTCGTGCTCTTGCTAGGAGGGACTTGAGTGACCGCCTTGCCTTTTTCCGTGCTTGCTCCTTCGTGTAGAGAGCGGCGTGCAGCTTGCTTGTTGCCTTGAGGCTCACGGATCACTATCCCACCAGTTGATCTCCTTCTCTTCTCGGGCTGCTCAACCTCTTAGCTTGAAGGTGCCTCAGATGGTTTCTTCTTGAAGTCCTTGATCTTCTTGGCAAGCTTTTTAATCACCTTGCTCTGCCATTTATTGATCTTGCGCTGAATCTCGACGACAGAAGCAAGGAACTTCTCCGCCTTAGTCCTCGCCTCAAAGTCAAGCTTTCGAAGGACGAAGCTCTCGGGCATCTCAGCATCCGAGGTAGGCGACTCTGAACGAGGGCGAGCAAGTCGTGGAGGTGCGGCTGTGGCTCCTAGAGGTGCGTAGCATTCCTCAACACTTGGCAGAAACTCCACATTGCCAACACCTAGCAGCTCTGTTTCTACCTTATTTGGCAGGATGCACACTCGCTTCTCATTCTCACAATCAATGAACAAGTAGGCGAAGAATCCCTCAGGTGGCGTGCGCCCCAAGCTATCCGTGTTTCTCATGTAAACCTCAGCCATATAGGCTCTCTCCGCGCAAGGAACGAAGTCAAGAAGTGGTACACCGGCTTGAACAAACATCGGAGTGAGGAAGCCTCCTATCAGCGCTGAACTCGCCTTGCATCTCATCGCCCATGCCTTGTATTTCATCAGAGAAGCAGCTAGGATGCAGCCGTAGTTAACATCATCTACGAGCTCATCCTCCAATGGCTCGTCGTTCTCCTTAGGATCACACAGCAGGTGCTTAACGCCTTGGAACAAGAAACATAGCTCATTCTTGGTGACTGTAGGAGCCACAGACCGTATACTGAAGGTATTGGCGATGAATTTGAGCGTGTATCTCAAGACAGGACTGTGGACTCTCTTGATCTTCGCCGTGTTTGGCTTGTAATCATCGTTGCTTATCAGATCCCACAAGTCGTTGGCTTGAGTGAAGGAAGGAAACTCCACTTGCTTGGCGTCAGCCTTCAAACCATAGGTTTGGCAATGTTCTTGGATCTAGAGATGATAGGCTTATTTCCTGTTCTTGAAGGTGAGGTGACCTTGAGAAGGAGTGGGGAAGCTTGGATTCTCGTAGGTGAACTCCAAAGTAGCCAAGAAGTCCAAGGTTGCCTCGGGATAAGTTGGGCAATCCATTCTTGATAAGCACCAGAGCCCAATGTTCTTGAGAAGTTGATCAAAGTCTCCCAAGATCCCCATCATAGCCAAAAGATCCCTACTCGCGAACTTTGTGGGATCGAACCAAAGCCTTTCCAGCCGTTTCTTGGTTTGCTTCTCCTCTTTTGTCCATTTGACCCTCTTTCGAACCACTTCTTGAGCTTCTCCCTCTTGTGCTGTCTCTTCTCTCGTTCTCTTTGGAGCCATGGTGCCAGAAACACAATTCTCAAGCAAGAGGATGAGTAAAGGCGGTGAATGTTGAAAGAAAGACATGGTACAAGGAATTTTTTTTTTCACAATTACCCTAGATTTTTGGGGAATTTATAACAATATTAGCTAGATAATAGAAAAGGAAATCTAGAGATATGATTAAATCTAGAAATTTTCCTAATATCTAGCTATTTTTAAAAATTCGTTAAACTCCCTAACAACTAACCATCAACCAAAGCAAATAAAAGAAAATTTTCTAAAAGATTTTAAACAATAAACCGAAAATACCTTTGCAAAGATTGAAATCAGATGTTGTTAGCATTTAGGAAAAGAAAATCACACTCTCTCTTGCTTTAGAAAACTCAAAACACAAAAGAGAGAGAATGTGTGGTTTCATGGAAATATAAAGGCTAACAAAGATATAAAACCATGGGCAAAACAAGTGGTTTCTGACAAAAGTGTGGTCAAGGCTCATCTTTCATGGTCAAAGATGCTTGCCTTGATCACAATTCAAATTTAAAAACCGGAGGGAAAGAAGAAAAGAGGGAAAGAAATTACTTACCTCAGCACGAGATCGAGTCCATTTGGTCGATCTAGGACTCGATCTCATGCCCATGTTGACTAGGATCGAGAGGTTTGATCGATCAGGGAGTCGATTCAGATTGCATCGAGTCTTAGATCGATTGTGCCCTCTCGTTCCATGATTTCTGGTCACTCAGGCTATGCTCCTTCGATCGAGCCACGTGATCGATTTGGGGGTCGTTTTGGCTTAGATCGAGTGGCAGATCGAGTAGACTGATCCATCTATTCTCGAGGATCGAGTGATTCAATCGATCCACACCTCATTTGCTTTTCAAGCTAAACGCATAGGTAGTTTATCCTCTCATGATCGACCGTTCCACTCGATTATCTACTCGGTCTCGTCTAGATCGACTGACTCCTCTCGATTCACTAGCTCGATCTAGTAAACATCAAGCCAGGATAAGTCGATCTAGCACTCGATCTCTAGCCTATACTTAACCCTTCTCGCCTCTTTTGTCTCCAAGATCATCATCTCCATTCACCTATCGTTTCACCTACGCACTTAAACATAAAAAGCATAAAACTGAAATAGAAAGAAAGCAAAAATATGTACAAGATAGACATGGGAATGCCTCCCAAGTGCACTTTCTTTAACGTCTTTAGCTAGAATTTACTTGGTTTAGTCCTGACGTGGGTCTTTGAGGAGCAGTGTAGTGCTCTCCTTGCTGTAGTCACTCGCCAGGTAGGGCTTAACCCTGTGCCTGTTGACCGTGAAAGCATTACCGCTCTTGCCAACCAATGTAACTGCTCCATAGGGTAGAACTTTCTTGATCTCAAATGGTCCACACCACCTTGATTTGAGCTTGCCCGGGATTAGCTTCAACCTCGAGTTGTAGAGTAGCACCAGACTGCCTTCCCTTAACTCCTTATGAACCAGCTTCTTGTCATAAACTGCCTTGGTTTGCTCCTTGTAGATCTTAGCACTCTCATAAGCCTCTAACCGTAGCTCATCAAGCTCATGAACTGAATCAACCACTTCTCCTTAGCTGTCTTGAGGTTGTAGTTCAGCTGCTTCACTGCCCATAGTGCTCTATGCTCCAACTCAACTGGAAGATGACATGCCTTGCGGTATAGAAGAGTGAAGGGAGTCGTGCCTATATGAGTCTTGAAAGCGGTTCGGTAAGCCCATAAAGCATCATCGAGCTTGACCGCCCAATCTTTTCTAGTAGCCAACCTGTCCTCTCAAGTATAGCCTTGATCTGCCTGTTAGACACATCTACTTGCCCACTAGTTTGAGGATGATAGGGAGTTGCTACCTTGTGCTTCACTCCATACTTCTTCAAGAGGCTTTTAAACACTTTTTTGATAAAGTGGCTTCCTCCGTCGCTTTTAACTATCTTAGGAACTCCAAACCGTGGGAAGATGATGGTCTTGAAGAGCTTTATCACCACCTTAGCATCATTGGTTGGGGAAGCTATAGCCTCAACCCACTTAGACACATAATCAACGACTACCAAGATGAATTTGTTGTCGTAAGAAGATGGGAAGGGTCCCATGAAATCTATACCCCAAGCGTCAAAGACATCAACTTCAAAGATTGGCACCTGAGGCATCTCATTCCTCTTCGTGATGTTTTCAGCTCTTTGACAAGCTTCACAAGCCTTAACAAATTCATGAGCGTCTTTGAACAGCGATGGCCACCAAAAGTCGGCTTGTAACACCTTTGTAGCGGTCTAGAAAGAAGCAAAATGACCACCATATGAAGAGCCGTGACAATGTAGAAGTATGTCCCTAGCTTCTTCCCTTGTTACACACCTTCTATATAAGCTGTCCACTCCTCTTTTGTACAAGTATGGCTCGTCCCAAAAGTAATGGGAGACATCTCTCATGAATTTCTTCTTGTGGTAATGGTCTAGATGAGAAGGCTCCTCTCCACAGGCTAAATAGTTTACTATATCAGCATACCAACCTTGAAACTCAAAACCTCTTCAAACTTGTCTTCAAGCCTTCAACATACTGTCGTGGTGATCATAATGAGCTGCTCCTCAGGAAGTGAATCATCTAATGGCAAAGCTTCATTCACTCTCATTCTAGAGTGGTGATCAGCAACACCGTTCTCTATCCCCTTCTTGTCTTTTATCTCCATATCAAACTCTTGTAGAAGGAGAATCAACCTTAAGAGCCTCGGCTTGGTGTCTTTCTTCGAGTAGATATACCTCAAGGCAGCATGATCCGTGTACACAACAACCTTAGAGCCAACCAAATATGACCTGAACTTCTCAAAACAAACACAACGGCCAGCAGCTCCTTCTCGGTTGTAGCATATCTCACTTGCGTGTCATCCAAGGTACGGCTGGCATAGTAGATTACATGCAACCACTTATCTTTCCTCTGCCCTAGAACAGCTCCTACGGCGTAGTCGCTCGCCTCACACATGATCTCGAACGGTAAGCTCCAATCTGGCGCTTGTACTATAGGTGCCGTGCCAAGAGCTTCCATGATGGTCTTGAAAGCGTGAAGACATTCATCATCAAACACAAACTCAGCTTCTTTGCACAACAGCCGTGTAAGAGGGCGAGATATCTTGGAGAAATCCTTGATAAACCGCCTGTAGAAGCCAGCGTGGCGCAAGAAACTCCTTACACCCTTGACATTAACCGGCGGCTCAAGACTCATCATGACCTCAACCTTAGCTTTATCAACCTCTATCCCTTTCTCTGATATCTTGTGGCCAAGTAAAATCCCTTCCTTTACCATGAAGTGACACTTCTCCCAGTTGAGAACCAAGTTTGTCTCCTCATATCGCTTAAGTACCTTGCAAAGACTCAACAAACAAGCAGAAAAGGACGCACCATATACAGAGAAATCATCCATAAACACTTCCATCATCTCAGATCAGAGATGATCGACATCATGCACCGCTGGAATGTTGCTGGTGCATTACACAACCCAAATGGCATCCTTTGATATGCGAAGGTACCATAAGGGCATGTAAATGTCGTCTTCTCTTGATCGTTAGGGTGGATTGGTATTTGAAAGAAGCCACTATAACCATCAAGAAAGCAATAGTAATGATAATTAGCAAGTCTCTCAAGCATCTGATCAATAAAAGGAAGAGGAAAATGATCCTTTCTGGTAGCAGAATTAAGCTTCCTAGAGTCTATACACATACAATGACCAGTTATAGTCCTAGTATGGATCAATTCATCTTGTTCATTCCTAATGACTGTTATTCCCGTCTTCTTAGGTACCACGTGGAGGAGATACACACATGCTGTCACTGATGGGGTATATCACATCAGCCTCTAACAGTTTCAAAATCTCTTTCTTAATTAGTTCTTTCAAATTCGGGTTTAAACACCTTTGATGTTCAATAGAAGAAGATATTTCATTATCTAAGTGAATCCTATGAGTGCAAAGCATTGGTGAAAGGCCCTTGATGTCACTTAGAGAGTATCCAATGGCCTTCCTATACTTTCTTAGCTCATTAAGGAGCGAGTGCAACTCATCATCACTCAAGTTTTCATTCACAATCACGGGATAAGTCTCATTAAGCCCTAAGAAAGCATACCTTGGCCCTTTTGGGAGCTTCTTTAGGTCCACCTTTGGGGCTAGCAGCTCGCTCCAATCCTCCTCGTGGCTTGTGTTGACGTTGCTGTCCTTATTGCCCTCCTTAAACCCCGAGACATGAGCTTTAAGACTGCTATCTTGAACCGTTGTCTCCTCCAAGACCGAGTCATCCAGTCGATCTTCCACTCGTTCTGGTGTAGATCGAGAAACTTCATTCGATTCACCTACTCGATTTGATGTGGATCGAACAGGAGATCGAGTCCCTGAATCGTTCTCTGAACTGATCGATTGGCTTCTCTCGATCTTCTCGTCGTTCTCTTCCCTGGATCGACCAGCCTCCTCGATCTTCTTGTCGATTGCTGTCCTGGATCGAGTGATCTTCTCGATTTCCTGATCGATCTCTAGGCATCCGCCTTCATCTTCTTTGACAACTCTTCTAGAATCAAGGAGATTAACATACTCTTGGGTCTTCTCACTTAAGAAACCAAACTCACCTCTCTCCTTAGTCAAAGCTAGCTTCAACTGATCCTCTTGTGCCAACTCTTCTAGCAATTCACCAGCCAAAGCATCCAATGTTTCTATGTAGAATGCTTGTCCCTCAATGGTTGGCTTCTTCAGGACCTCATTGATATCAAAATCCAGCTTAATGTCTTTGCCAAGGTGCAGGGCGATCTTTCCATTTTTTACATCAATGATTGCTCCGGTGGTTGCAAGGAATGGTCTTCCAAGTATAAGCGGATCCTTAGGCTCTTCATCCATCTCAAGCACACCAAAGTCGTTGGTACATTGACATCGCTTATTCTCACTGGAAGATCTTCTAGCATACCCGCTGGAAGTCTTACGCTTCTGTCAGCTAACACAAGGGAGATCCTACACTCTTGGAACTGTGTGAAACCTTGCTTCTTTGCTATAGAGTGGGGCATCAGATTAATACTTGCCCTCAAATCACATAAACAGCTCTTAAACTTCAATGGACCTAAAGCACAAGGAATGGTGAATGATCCTGGATCTCCTAGCTTCTTAGGAACTATTTCTCTGTGGATAATAGCACTACATTCTTCACAAAGCACCAAAACTTCTTTACTCTCCTTGTTCTTCTTTGTAACGGTGTCTTTGAAGAACTTAGCACACTTCGGCATCATAGCTAGACATTCCAAAAGAGGAAGCTTGATCTCAACATCCTTTAAATGCTTCTCAAATAAGAGGCACATAAGCATCCTTCTCCTTAGTAGCTTGCCTCACTTTCTTCTCTACAGCCACTTCTTTGCCCTTTCTTGGTCTCTCGATCCACACATTATCAAAAGTAATCTCCTTATCAGCTGAAAGCTTACCCTCCCCCTCTTGAACTACAATGTCCTCATTGGTCTTAGGAGCAACTCGCGGTGGAAATTCTTTCCCACTTCTTAGTGTTATAGCATTTGCATACTCTTTGGGATTCTGCTCACACTTGCCCGGTAAGCTGCTCTGACCGCTTGTACTAGCCTTGCCCTTCTCTAACTGCTTTATCTTGTTCAGATTTGTTATTTGTGTTGAGACGCCAGTAAGAGAGGAGTCAAGGCGGTTGTTCATCTCGGCAAACTTCTGATCAGTTGAAGCTTGACCTTGAAGCAACTGCTGGAACATTGCTTGTACCGGATCTTGAGGTTGGGGTTGCATCGGTTGTTGTTGTGGAACGAAGTCGGGAGGAAACAGATTGTTGTTGGCTTGGTAACCTTGTGAATAACCCTGAGGCTTATTGTGGTTCCAGCAATCCAGTTAGCTTCTTCTTGACTCAAGTATAACTCCTCTAAGACTTCTTCGGCTTCTCGCACAAAATGAACGTGCTTATGGCTTGCAAGAACGAGCTTATCTATCTTCTCATGGAGGGACTTAAGCTCTTTCTTGTGTGACTCAAGCTCGGAACCTCGAGGTGCTCAGTCATAATCCTCGGCATAATTCCCATCACTCAAAGCCAAGTTTTCTATGAGTTCCATACCATCTTCCACTTCTTGACCAAGGAAGTTACCCTTGCTTGCCGTATCAAGTAGCATTCGGATATTGGGTAATGCTCTGCGGTATATTGTGCTCATGAGAGTCTCTTCACTGAACCCGTGGTGAGGACACTGAATAGTATAGTCTTTGAATCTCTCCATAGCTTCATTGAATGTCTCGTTCTGCCTTTGAGTGAAGCCATTAATCTCACTTCTCAACTGAGCTGTTCTTGTGCTTGAGAAAAACTTTGAGAGAAAAGCTTTCCTACATTCAGCCCAAAAAGTAGTGGTGCCTTGTGGAAGTGTCTTCCCCCAATGCCTAGCCTTGTCTCCAAGAGAAAATGGGAAGAGCTGTAGCTTGAAAGCATCTTCCGAGATCCCATTGATCTTAATCATCCCACACACTTGCTCAAAGTTGTCAAGGTGCTCTAAGGGGTCTTCTATAGACAGCCCGTGGAATTTGCTATTCTGAACCATAGAGATGAATCCAGGCTTTATCTCGAAGTTGTTATTCTGGACTGGAGGAGGAGTGATCCCAAAGCGATTGTGATGCGTATTAGGAGCATCTCCGGCACCAATGATCCGTGGGGGTCTAGCTGCGTGGATGGGTTTCCATTGCCCCTTCCTATACCACCGTGAGCTGGTGGAGGTCCCTCAGGTTGTTCTTGCTCAGCCATTGTTGCAAAGTCTACTGAACCAGCTTGCAAAATCTCTTCAAAGGCTTGAGCTTGCACTCTTGCTCTTCTTTGTCTTGCGTGTCCGAGTTGGTGAATATTGTCCAGGGGTTTATGTAAGTTGTTGTCACCCCTGGAGCGTTAGTTCATGTACCTGAGATCACAAACAAGAAGGTAGAGCAATGAGTAATCAAAATAAAAGGTAATGGCTTAGTCTTTGCAAACACCAAATCTTAATGCTTCCTAACAATCCTAAGATGGCAACGGCGCCATTTGATACTAGGATTTTTGCGTGTCCGAGTTGGTGAATATTGTCCAGGGGTTTAAGTAGATTGTTGTCACTCCTGGAGCGAAAATTCATGTACCTGAAAACACAATCAGTAAGGTAGAGCAATGAGTAATCAAAATAAAAGTTAAAGGCTTAGTCTTTGCTAAGCACCAAATCCTAATGCATCCAAACAAACCCAAGTTGGCAACGGCGCCATTTGATAAACAGGATTGTTTTTTGCAAGAAAGAATATCAAATCTCAAGCAACCTATAGTTGTAGTATAGTATGCAAGAGAGTATCAATCCTGCCTGGGTGAAGAAAGAACACTAGGAATGCAAGTACTAAGCAAATCTAAGCAGGATCGGGTAAATAGATGGTAAAATGGACAAAAACTAAATGCAACGACCAAACTACTACGAAAATCCCTGGAAGAGGGTTAACAACTACTAGGAGAAAACAGAAGATTAAAAGATCAAATCTACTAATTACTAAAAATCGAGAACTAAAACAGGTAAAACATGAACTTTCTAACAACTTAGATGAATGACTTCAAATGATTAAAGAAGCAAGCTTTATGACTAGAGAATGCTAAACAGAGGTTTTAAAATGCTAAAAAGAGGGTTGAAGGTCGAGGGTCATGATCAAGAGATTCAAAGGTTCAAGCTTTGGTTTGAAAACACCTAGATCTACTCATTTGAAGAGCTTTCCCTAAGCCTTGAGAAACTTAAACTAGGATCATCTATGGCGTGTTGCAAGACCCCTTTCTCTGACCCTTCCTCCTAACCTATGGCGTGGAGTGGAAAGATGGGTCTAAGAACGTTAAGCAAAGATCTCAAATATTGGCTTAACTAACACCCTCTACATCCATGGCGTTTGGGAGGGGATAGATTAGTCTCTAGGATTTGGTTTTCAAGGATCTCTGAATCCGGTCAAGGTAAGAGAAACTCTGGCATCATAGAGATCTTTTCCAAGATTCTCTAAGCCTTAAGACTCCAAATCCTAGAAGAGAATGAGTTAAGAACAAGAAAAATCCCAATAGCTTAAACCCTTAAACCCTTGAATCGCCTCAACCTTTAACCCAAAGAAAACTACTCGCTATACATAGTTAAAACCGATTCAAATGCAAGAGAAAGAAAGCTAAGCATGATTAACGAAAGCGATTAATGAAAAACACTTAACGATTAACAAGATTCAAGGTTCAAAGACAAGAAAAGCTTAAAGAACAGAACAATGGCTGAATCGCCTAAAGGAAAGCTGGAAAAAGATAAGACTAAGCCTGTGTGATGAAAGTGATAGCCTCCTTTTGCCCAAAATAGCTAAACCGCCAAACGGTCCCCTCACTACGCTCCAAAGATGAGCTGGCTGGATAAGGTGCCAGAGATCGAGTTGAATGATCGATCTCTGGCTCGATCTTCTTCATGGATCATTGTCCTTTGCTCGATCTTCAAGTCGATTTGGTTGGATGGATCGAGCACCTCAGTCGATCTTCTGGTCGATCCTTGGGTGATCGGGTCGTGGTCTCGATCTGGCTCTTGTTCTGCATGGCGTCATCCACGTCCGTACTCACGATCGATCTCCTCTCTCGATCTTGGTCTCGATCCTCCTCCATGAAACGACTTGAGTCACTCGATCTTCTGGTCGATCTCGTCTAGATCGACCTGCCTAGCTTGATCTGCGTCTCGATCTCGGGTCCCTTGCTGAACGGCTGAGTTCTCCAAGTGTCCACAAGCTTCCTCTCGATCCAATGCACGTCCACGCAACTTCCACAACTCCAGTGTGTCTCAAACAACCTGATAATGATGCGAAAATGCAAAAAATATGCAAATTGCGAATGCAAAGTGATCTAGGACCTAAAGTGCAACAAATGGTAGAAACTAGCCTATAATGCAAGATGAATGCATGAAAACTAGCTTTAAATGCATGCTAAATATGCAAAATATATGGTAATATCATCCTTGCAGCTCTTTCCCACTCCTTGTAGTTATTGCTTGCACAGCTGGTGGCAGTTATTGTTTAACTGTTGTAGAGGACATCTGATTGGATTTAAGCATAGCAAGCTCATCACTGACTTTCTCAAACTAATGTAGTACACATTCTGTACTCTTTTGATGAGCAAGCATATCTAGTTGATGTGCAGCCTTTAAATCCATTGTACTCTGTGTGTGAGCGGTAAGTAACTGCTCAAGCAGCTTAGTTGCGGCTGTGTCTGGTGTAGACAGTGATGTGGTTGAAGGACTAAGGACATCCAGAACTGGTGAGGCAGCCACTTGATGTTGAGGAGTAAACTCTGTGCAAACATACTCTCTTGGTGTTCTGCATATTGAGGTGTAAACCTGTGGTTTTATTGTATCGGAACACCAAACTGATTGTATTATGGGGCACTCTCCCTTGTGTGTTTTTGAGGACTGTAAGCATTGTAGCTATCATAGCTTAAATCCTGGTATGGCTTATGATGAACATTCTCTTGTTGCTGCACATAGTAGGCTTCAACTTCTAAGTTATAAGCATGTGTAAGAGCTGATGTCCTCTCTGTTGCCTTTGGTGTGTGATGTCTAGACTGCCAAGCAACAAGTCTAGCTTATCATTTAATGCTAACATATCCAGCTTAGTTTGTTGATCTGAGGTTTCAGTATTCTTCTTTTAGCTGTCCTCTTGCTCATCCACATAGTCACCATTACTCAAGCCAAGGTTTTCAATCAGCTGCAAACCAACATCAACTGTTGTACCCAAGAAGTGGCCGTTACTAGCTGTGTCTAACAGCATCTTGAATCGTGGTGACACTCCTTTCTAGAATGTTCTGAGCAATGACTCTTTTGAGAAACCATGATGAGGGCAGCGCAATGTGTAACCTTGAAATCCTTCCCATGCTGAACAGAATGGGTCATCTTGTGACTGTTTGAATCCTGAGATGTTCTGCCTTAGTGTAGCTGTCCTGGTAGAAGAGTAAAACTTTGCAAGAAAAACTCTTTTGCAATCATCCCAAGAATTTACTGATCCAAAAGGCAAATATTTTTCCCACAAATGCGCACGTTCACCAAGAGAGAAGGAAATAACCTCAGTTTGAAACCATCTTATGTGATGCCATTGATGTTTTGTAGACTGCAAAGACGTTCAAAGCTGTCCAAGTGATCAAGCGGATCCTCTATAGATGTGCCATTAAAGCGGTTGGCTTGTACCATTGCAATCACAATACTCTTGATCTCAAAGTGATGCTCTTGAGATAGTGGAGAGAGTATACCTCTGCGTCTAGTATGAATGTAAGGAGCATCATGAGATCCTATATGCTGTGCTCCTCTAGCAATCTGAGGCACTGGCCTATGTAACCTCTGAACTGGTACTTCATCTTCTCTGAACTGAGCTTGATGAGCATGTCTATGATGTTGTTGATCAGCCATTGTACCTGAGATAATAAAGCAAGAAATGTAAAGCGATTAGTAAACTAAAAGGTCATTAAATCTTAGCAAGAACCTAAACTCAATTAACTAACAATCCTAGAATGGCAACGGCGCCAAATTGAAGAAGGACTTTTGGGTCACTAAATTCAATCCCTCTCTAATCAGATGTAGTATAGATGAGGTTTAATCAATCCATCTAGGTGCTAGAATAAAAGAGATGCAAGGCACTAACTAAGCTTAACCATGTATAATGAAGAAGGATGATTCTAACAACCTAAGTGATCAAAGATGAAATGCAGAAGTGAAATGCAATACTAAAAAGAAAAAAGCAAGCAATACAATGCAAAGAAACTAAATGCAACAGGAACTACGATAAGCAAAGCAATAGAAGTGCAAGAACCAAAATAAATGCTAAATGCAATAACTTGAAATGCAGGGCAAGGAATAAAGCAAGAACAATGCAAATAAAAACAGAAGAAAACAGAACACAAAGTGATGAAAAGCAAAGACAATTAGGCGCTGGTTCAAGGTTAGAGCAATGATGACTTGGGGATTACTTAGTGTCAAACCTAGGGTGGTCAAGACTGATAACAAGCACAGAACATGATCTAGCCACTAAATCAATCAATCTGTATCAAGAGCAGAAATAACTAAGTTAAGCACTTATCAGACCCACTTGTGATGGCGTATCTGTGCAAAATTAGCCCACAACAAAAACAGAGGTGTCTAAGTTAAACACATGTCAGACCCACTTGTGATGGCGTATCTATAACGCAATATAATCATCTAAGCAATTATCCCAAGCATAGTTCTTTTAGGCATTTAAATAAACACTTGTGATGCAGCAAACACCTATAATCTATTTCACTCAAACAAGCTACTCAAGCCTTAAGAACAACTAAGCAAGGTGAATCAAGCAAGGATCAAGCTAAAACTCCCTAAGCTATCAACTAATCATCCCCAAATCTGCTCCAACCTCAAACCATATGAAACAACTCGCAACACATAGCGAAATCAACAGAAATAACCAGAGATAAGTAGAACAAACATGATTAAAACAAGAACTAGAAGAAAAATGACAAAGGAAATGCAAAACTTTATTAAAAGAGTGATCTTAATCAAAATCCCATAAAAATCTCTTTGTGGTTTGCCACAAGGTCGAAAAAAGGGTAAAGAAGAAGATAAGATGCTAAAAAGATAAGGTTTTGCTTAAATAAGCTAAGAAGATAAGGCTTGACAAAAAGTAGAAAAAATCTTGGTCAACTCTCGGCGTTGACACACCGAGGTGCAAAGGAAGGTGTTCTGCTCGATGCTGCCAGCTCGATGTCGAGGTGGATTCTCGGTGTTCTCCTCGATGCAGATATGCCCTGTACATCACGTATCGACACCCTTCCTCGATGCTGGTCCTCGATGCAGATTAATGGCTTGGAATCCTCGTGCTGATTCTTTTCCTCTCGTCTGGCTGCTCGCATCGAGCATACTCCACGAGTGTTCTGCTCGATGTGCTTGCTCGATATGGACCAGACTTTGCAAGAACTCCATTTTTGACATCTCCTTTGACTATGAGCTGCTTCCATCCCTTCAGCAGCTCTAAGAAACTCCAAAACACCTGAGAATCATCACAAACATGCACATGTATGCAAATGTATGTAATCCTAAGCTAAATGCATGCAATGTTGATTCTAAGTGCAAATGATACCTAAATGCTGAACTGTAATGCAAGAACAGAGGAAAAGATGCATGAAATGCAGCCTAAAATGATCTAAAGTAGCGAGCTATCATCTCTCAACCACAGCATCTTTCAAATAAGTTTGGTAAGGAAGAACCAACACAAAGGCATCATGTAAGGTCATAGAAAGCTTCATTTTCTTCATGTGCTCATCAAAGAGACACCCTTATTTGGCAATCAGTTCCTTCTTGAACGTTCCAGGAAATGGTAGTGGAGGTTTGAAAGGAGGAGGGATATATGTTGGTTCTTTAATTATCTCCTTAGGCGCTGAGACAACACTTTTGCAAGTCTAGACCAAATGTCCTCAGTCTCTAATCGAATGTTGTATATGGATGAGAAATCGAACAATTGTGGATGAATTGAGAAGCAAACAATGCTGTAAGCTAAGAAAGAGGGGTTCTAAGTGGTGTAAGATGCAAGACTAACAACCTAGTCAAGCAAGAAAAAGAAAACTGAACAACAATGCTATTAAACAAAGACTAAGCAATATGAAACTAAACCAAGTACTAAGCAAGATGATTACTGAAAATAAGCTTGCACGAGTAACTAAGCAAAGCAGTTTTAAGACAAATAATAAAAAGCAAGATCCAAGGTCCTAAGCAATAATGGGCAAGTGGTTTTCAAGAGTGACAAAGGGGATTTTCTAGTAAAGGCAATCATCAAGCATAAATCACGCAAGCAATTCTCAATATTATAATCCCTGACAAGGTATCTAAGGAAAGATCTTCCTAATGGCTAATAGGCAAACCCAATTCAACAAGACTAGAGTGTCAACCCCACTTTTGATGGTGTATTCTCTAATCATGAGCATATAGCCTAAAAGAAGTACTAATCAAGTAAACTTCTCTCACCCAAGCAAGAATTCAGATCAACCTATCAATCTTTTGAACCATATAGGGACCTAAGCAGCTAACTCAACCAATCAAGTATATAGAATCAAGCTCACAATTGTGAAACCTAACATTGCTAAGAAATGAACAGGATTCAACCAAAAGCATGTTCTTTCAATGAAAACTATCTAACCATCAAGCAAGAGTATCAAAATAAGCACTACTAAGCCCTAAACGAATCATCTAGCAAGGTGAATTATCACTTTGGCGTCACTGAACGAAGGAAACATAGACCAAGCTTGACTATCAAACCAAATATGCAAATCATGCCAAGAACATGACTTTAAGCTATCAAGTGAATCATCTGCATCAACGATACCATATTAAATCAAAGGGAGAAGCTTTATGAACAATAAACACTTTGGAAGAGAAGGAAACAATAAAGAACAAACTAATCAAGCCTAATCACCCCCTAATCACATCTTAAATTCAACATTCCCTACTTAGAACCTCAAATCTAAAGTAAACTACTTACTAATCATGTTTAATCTCATTTGGTTAAAGTTAAACATGATTAGATGAGAATAAATGCAAAGATAATGAAACTTAACTACCAGGTGCGAAAATCAAAGATCAGAAGGCAAGATTAAACCATAAAAATGCAAACATGATTAAAGAAAAGAAGAGTGTTTACAAACTTAGGCAAATTGCCCTTTTTGGGTGAAGAATAAGATAAGAAAACTTTAGAATAGATAATGACATCAGGATAATGTTTTGTGGCTTCCTTTTTACAGTGGGGAACCAAAAGAAGGATAAAAAACCTAAGAAAAGATAAAGTCAACTAAAATCTTGTCAAACACGCCGATAAAGCATATTAGGGTTGTACGGATGGTGTTTAGCTCGATGCACCACCCCGATATGGTCCGTGCAGCGCATATCGGGTTTTGTAGCTTTACCTGCTCGATGCAGCACTTCGATGTAGACCAATGCCTTAGTATCCACGAAGCAGTCCTCTTCATCACACACCACGGCTTGCATTGGGCAGACTCCACATAGGTTTTACTCGATGCTTCTCCTCGATATAGGACCAAACTTTGCAAAGCTCCTTCTTTGGCATCTCTTTGAACATGAACTGCTTCCATCTCTACCCTAAACTCTAAGAACCTCCAAAAACACCTGAAAAGCATCACAAGTATGCATATGTATGTAATCCTAAACTAAATGCATGCAATGTTCTTTTTAAGTGAAAATGAGACTGAAATGCTAAACTAATATGAAAAAAACATGGGAAAAGATGAAATGTACTCTAATCGAATGCACTTTTGCATTGTAACCATGTTATGATACTCCCATGCAGCAAACTTTTCTCCCATAGCCGAGGTCTATCCCCAAGTGAGAAAGACAAGAGTTTGAGCTTCAAACAATCATCAGATATTCCACTCATCCTAGCCATTCAGCAAGTCTTCTCAAAGTTGTCAAGGTGATCAAGAAGATCTTCATTTGACATCCCAAAGAATCTGTTGTCTTGGACCATTCCAACGATCCGTTTTTTGATCTCAAAGTGATTGTCTTCCATAGGAGGGATGATGCCAAGTCTTGAAGCAATGGAGATTGGTGAGTCACCAGCGCCTATAGGTCTTTGTGGCTTTTGGTCTCTCGAACCCCAAGCACCTTGTAAACCATGTGGACCTTCCTGTCCTTGTAAGCCTTGGATCCCTTGTGGACCTTAAAGACCTTGTGGACCTTGAAGACTTTGTGGACCAATACCAGCAGCATATAGAGGTTCTTCCATGTTTCAACAACTGATTTGTGCTGTTATGAATCCAAAATCTTGGACCTTGAACTTCTAATGCAGATTTAGATACTTAAGACCAAGTGTTTTGGTACCTACAAAAGAAATGTTAGACCAAAAGGAGTAATTAGTAACCAAAAACGAGAATAAAATCTTGATCTCAAACAATCTATAAATCCTAATGCTCAGTGTAATCCCAAATGGCAACGGCGCCAAATTGATATAGGCTTTTGACCTATTTCAATTACCTACACATACTCATATCATTGTAGTAGAGTAAGACTCTAAGAATGCAATAGATCATTTATATTAAGCTAACAAGAGTGAATAAGGGAAACAATGATTCTAATAACTAAAGGAAACTTCAGACAAGCAAAAGCAAACAGAGCAAGACTAAGATAAACAACAATTTCAAACTAAGCAACGCAAAAAACAAAAGGGACTTAAGATTGGGTTATTGATAAGGGGAACCTTCTGCCTAATTAATAATTCTTGCAAACTCGTAACAATACTATTCCCTAGCATAGAATTCACAACTATGATTAATCTAATCATTTAGCACTAATCAGTTTGCTAATTAACTAATCAATATCTAATTCTCATTAGTGAATAGATAATCAACAAGCATTACAAGCAAGTAATCTAATTCTATATTGCCAATCTACTCCCTAAATATCTAATCCTATAGGCTAGGATAAGCAAATCACTTACTTGCTAATTCAAGCATTTCATCAAACAGTTGTTGGGCATAAGAGAAGCCTAATCTCAAAATCAACTTAGCAAAGGTTAATTTAGCATTAAGAGCATCAGCAAAAAGGAAAAATGAAAGAATTAATACCAAGCAATCATTAATCAAGCATAGTGAAAAAGGACTTTTTCAGTCTAGTAACAATTCCTCTTCTAATCAATTGCAGTATAGAGATGTATCAATCAAATTTGGGAGTATTGAGATGCAGTCTATGAACTAAGCTAAGCAAGGATTGGGGTTTTAAGTGAAGAAACCAAACTAACAACCTAATGATACCAGCAATTTAAAACTAGAAAGAGAACTAAGTAAGTAATGATTCAAAATGAAGCAAAATGTTAATTAAGGCTAGTAAACAAGAACAACAAGAGGATAAGCGAATTAAAATTATGCATTTAAAATTAAGACTCAAGATCCTAAGCAATGATGGTCAAGTGGTCATAAGAGTGATTAAGGGATTTCTAAAAACAAAAGCATTTAAACAAGCAATCAAGCAAGCATTTCTCAATATTGAAAATCGGAGACAAGGTATCAAAAGAGAATCAGCTCATGGTGTTTAAGTCAAATTCATTTCAATAAAACTCGTGTCATACCAACTTTTGACTGTGTATTTACTAGCCTTGATCATAAAGCGAAGAATCTTAATTGTCTAAAAGAAGCACCACTCAAAGGGAACCTCTCTCTCTCAAGCAATAATTTTATTCAACCTATCATCGGCTAAGAAGTTTTAAGGACCTAAACAGCAACTCAGCAATCCAAGAACATGACTTTAAGCTCATCCTATGCGAAACCTAAGCACACAAAAGCAATACATCAAGTTTCAAACAAAGGAGTGTTCTTTAATGTAAACTAGCAAGCCATCAAGCAAAACTCATGAATCCCACACTCTCAAGCCCTAAGCGAATCATTTGGTATCACACACTATCAACTTTGATGTCACAAGTCAAAGGAACCATAAGTGCCACAAACTATCAAGCCAAATAAGCGCACCCGTCAAGCAAATTATCTACATCACCATAACATATTCAATCAAAAAGGAGATACTTTGTACTCATTAACAGCTTTGCAAGAGAAGGAAACAACATAAGTTAACAATAAGCAAGCCTAAACACCCTTAACCAACCTTTAATAACCACTTTTCCTACTTAGAACCTTAAATCTTTGGCGAACTACTCATTAATCATGTTTAAGGTCATTGGGTTTGAGTTAAACAAGGTTAGATGAGAGAAGATGCGAAAATGAAAGAAAGAAATAAGCCAAACTACCAAGGTGAAAGAAATCCAGAACGAGAAACAAGATTTAAAACATAAAAGCAAGAATTACTAATTAAAAGAAAAAGGGTTTTACAAAGGTTCCTAAGAGAATATGATGAATAAGGAAGAGAGGATATGAGCGTATCTGATAGAACTTGTATGAATTGTTTGTCTCCTTCTTTTTTATACTAAGGACCCAAAAAGTGGGGAAAAACCTAAAAATTTAGACTTGGTCAAAGATAAGGTTGGTCAACCCCGAGAAAAGACACCTCAGGCAGTCCAGACAAGTGTTCGGCTCGATGCTCTATCTCGATGCAGACTTTCCACGATGCGGGTCGTCCTTCTGGTTTTGTGCTCGTCATGAAGTGGGTTTCGGGCTGTATCGGGCAAGACAACGGGTGTTCTCCTCAATGATGGGACCTGATATGTCCTGTATCACCAAGTCGGCATGTGCGGCCTTCTTTGCTCGACACACCATTCTGATGTAGACCATCGTCTTCAAGTCCACGTCCAAGTCTTCCTCTCCATGTACTGCGGTTCGTATCGGACATGCTCCACAGGTACTTTGTTCGATGTTTCATCCCGACAGAGACGTAGAAATTGCGAGACTCCATCTTATGCCACTTATGTGGACATCAGCTGCTACAGTTTCCTTCTCAAGCTCCAAATCCTCCAAAAATATCTGAAATACACCATAAACATGCACATGTATGCAATCCTAAGTTAAATGCATGCAATGCTACTTCTAGATACAAATGGCGTGAAAATGATAAGAAATGATGCAAGAACAAGAGAAGGTATGTACAAAATGCAGCTTAAAACACTACAATATAGCAAGCTATCAACATCCCTACATTTAGCAAATAAACATCTAGTATGATGATGAGATTTTAAAATGGGAACTCATATCCTTAAAATGCTAACAATAAATCAAAATGATGTCAATGTTTCAATCCTAGGATGCGAGTGATGGAACCATACACTAAAAACTTAGCCACTCTCATCTCAAAGCAATAATGATCACAAAGCTATCAACCTACATAAGCTCATCAAATCAATCAACATTTTTAACATTCATTAATACTCAAACTGTGAATCATGCTCATGCAACTGCAAGTGTGTCATTTGGCTAAGGGACAAGGCTTATGGAATAAATATGATTCCATCTTATCAAACAGATTTTGGTGTTTTAATGGGTTATCTTAAGAAAATATGGTTGAGTTTTAGTAAAATGCTAAAGGTGAGGAACAACTTGTGCATAGAAGAAAAGAATCCCATCTACCCAAATCCCATAAGATAAACTCCTAACTATTTTTAAACAATGAAGACCCACCTAAGGTACCCTTTTTGTGAATTTTAAACCCAAGTGAAAATCCAAAACTTCTTCTCTTCAAGCTCTTGGAGTGACAATTTCTCTTTGAACTTCATGTGGTGGTGGCTCCTTTTTAGTGTTGCTTGTTGCTTCATTTCGCTTTTGGTTTCTGATTTAAACTTGTTTTGCACTTCTTGCAACTTCTTTGCTTGTAAACTTGAGCCTTCTTTTTTTTGTTTTAATCTTGGCCGCCATTTTCCACAAATTACTTATGTCACACTCCATCTCTTTTGCCTTGCTTTCTTTTCTCCTTTCTTCTCTTTTAAATAAACCCAAAATGAACCCATCTTTTCACAAGCTCCCTAACCTATCAAGCTCAACAGTGAGCTAGTTCTACAATGGAAATACTCCCCTTGTAGTTTAACCTAACACTTTTTACTAAGGTATAACCATGAAGAAAAGGCCTTATAATAGCTCAATATTAATATTTTGGCTTGAAAGAAGGCTTGGTTAAAGGTGTGGTGGTCTAAATGGATTTTTTCATGAGTGGTAAAAGGGATAAGAAATTCCAAATATTTTAAAACAAACCATGACAACACTCACAAATGCACAAGACATAATAATTGCAACTTTCATTAAGGTTCTTCTAAGATAAATGTTGAGTTCATTTCAAAGCAAGCTTCAGTTTCAAACAAGGTTTTCAAGAGAAGGGATAAGAAAGTCCAAATATTTTAAAACAAGGTTTTCAAGAGAAGGGGTGCCTTGGTGGCTTGGCTGGTGGTGCTTTTGGCCTTTCAACGATATGGAAGGAGTGTCTCCCTTGAGCAGTGGCAGGAGGCTCAACCTCAGACATGCTATCACCCTCGGATCCTTCCTCTTCTGCTTCGGTTTCCACACCCTGGTCAGTCTTCTTAGTAGATGATGATCCTCTCAATTTCTGCTTTAACTTCTTCACCTTCTTCTTAAGAGAGTCAACTGATTTCTTGATGTCAAGGTTCGCTTTTACTGACTTCATGAGGCCTCTTATGGCCTTGCCTTGAAATTTGTTACACCTTTGAAAGACCTGAACGTGTTCATGAGCAGCCTTTGATGCTTCAGATGTGCAAAAATACTCGGTAAGGATCAAAAGAGTAAGGCCGACTATCATAGTCTTGATGCTCCAATGCTTCTTCTCCTTGCTCTTGAACTGCTTCGTTCCCTCCATCATCATCCTCCACATCTGAGTCTCTCTCTATATTCATGTTCCTGACCTTGCTAGGTCTCATCAAAGGTGCATGCCTCCTTGGATCATACAAGTCATCCTCACTTGGCCTGATTCGGGTGTTCTCAAAGGAAGTGAAGCTTGTTAAGCTTTGCTTGGGCAGTAGGATCTACTTCTTCTCGTCATCGAGCTCAAACTGATAGGCATATCCTGTCTCCATAGCTCCATAGAGGTAACCGATCTTCCCAAGGTAAGAGACATCTATGAAACATATCCCAACATCCGGTTCTCTAACTTCAACACCAGCTCCGAGTAGGATAGGTGTTATCAAGCCTCCAATAGCGAGCTTTAGTTTCTTAACTGTGGTGTTTAAGGCCCATTGCTGGCTATAGTGAAACTGCTTCATGAGAATGGTAATGAGTCCCACTCCTAACGCTTACCAGCAATGTTTCCATGGCTTGTCTCCACTAAAATGCTCTTCAAATCCATCACCAACAAACCCATCTCTTCTTCCTTAACCATGTTCTGTTCTTTTCTGTAGAAGAGGGAGCTTGTGATAACACGGTGGGAACTCCTCACATGCTTTGATATGTCCATTATTTATACCATTTTAGCTTGCATTCATCACTAGTTTTAGTCTCTAAACATGCATATTTTGCTTCTTCTTGTCCCATTTGCATACATTTAGGAGTTAGTGTAGTTTTAGAAGCTACATTGCATTTTGCATGCATTTGGAGTTTTATTTAGGTACTTGAAGGAGTGTGGAGCAATGGGTGTGAGCTGGGAATGGAGCAAGGCAAGAGACAAAGGCGGATGAACCAATATCGATGATGATATCGACACCATGTGATCGATATGGAGCATATCAATGGGCATATCGACCACCACGACATCGGTACAGAAGAGGCAAGGTGTGAAGGGAGCATATCGACTTAGACACCTCGATGTAGCAGGATGGAGTCCATATCGAGCAGTGTATCGACGTCCCAAGACCGATACACATGACAGGGTATTATCGAGGTCCCATATCGACTTGCTTGATCGATGAGCCTTTACTAAAGGGCGATTGTATCGACTTCACACCCTGGAGAGCCAAACCGATACAACTCAGAAGCCTTCTGTATCGACGTGCATATCGACCAAGAGGCATCGATACAGCCCAAGAGAAGAGAAGATATCGACATGTGTATCGATATTCCATGTCGATATGGTCCATCCGAGTCAGCTTACTTTTGGTTTAATCTTGTTTTACTAGGGATTTTCCTGTTTCCCTATAAATACTTAAGTCCTAAAATGGTTAGGCAAGTTCGATCTTGTTATTTTTTTTCTGTTCTTGCACTTAAAACCTTTCCTTTTTCAGCTTTGCTTTGTAAGATCTTGCTTGAATAGGGAATTTCTGTATTTGCCTTTGATCTATTCTTCTTTAATCTGCTTCGTAATCATGCTTAACCATCTTTTCTCTTAGGAATTTGTGGTTTTGACTTTGACTAGTGAGTAGTCTTATCTAAGGTTTGAGATGGGATAGATTAGAGGGGTTTTAGCACTAGATTAGTGATGTCTTGTGCTTAATATGATTGTCTTCTCTCTATTAGTGCTTAACACTAGATTAGTCTTGGCCAGGCTTGTTTAGTATCTCGGCCTTCTCTTGCGCAAGGTAAGTGTTTGATGAAATGCTGCTTAGAGTCTCTTAGAGGATTGTATGCTTAGCCTAGGGAATTAGATTTCTAAGGTGCATTTTGGCTTTATAGGATTGGAGTTCTGTTCTAAATGCTTGCTGGTCATATGTTTGAGTAAAGGGATTTATCTTCAATGTGTGCTTAGCAAAGTGATTAGTGTTAAGGTATTGAGCTAGTTATAGTTGTTAATCCTATGCCTAGAAGATAGAAGCACAAGGGCTTTTCTTCCTTAATGATCATTTCTTCTTCTTTCAAGTCAACCTGAGGCCTCTTTCCATGATCATACCTCTTCTTAGACTCATCAGGAAGAGTGTCTCTCATCATCATACTCATGGTGAAGCTCATGGCTTCCTCCACACGCTCTAGAGGATCCTTTTGATCAACCTCTTCTTAAACTATGGTTCCAAAAAATGCAATGGATGGAGACACTATCTTGTATACTAAGAATTCATCAACATTCTTCAGCACCACTGAAATCCTCTTGAAGTCAATCTGAGCTCCAATTATAGTCACGAAGGGAGTGCCTAAGAGTAGTGGTATCTCCTTAGAGTATGTCATCTGCTTCACAACAAAATTGGTGGGTATGAGACAGTTTCAAAGCATTAGTGGGAAGTCTTTAACTATTCCAAGTGGACGCCTTGAGGTGTTGTCCACAAAAGTGATGGATGACTTGCAAGGCTTCACCTCATTGGTTCCCAAAGTTTGACTGAAGTGAAGGGACATCACATTGACGGGAGATCATGAATCACACAATGCCTCCACTTTATCCAACATATCGAGCTTACAAGTCACTTAGAACTTTTCAAGGTTAGGTAACTTGGATAGTGTCTTCAACTCCTTCTCTTCTTCATGTTAGCTCCCACAGTGTCTACTATAGGTTCCACAACCTACAAGTTGTGAAACACTTCTTTGAGGAAGGGAACTTGCTCTCTAACCTCAAGCACAGTAGTACCATATAGCATCTTGATCCCAACATCCTCTATGTCGTTCCTAAACTTTAAGTAGTCAGGTGTTAGGGCATTAGTAAGAGCTACAGTGGGGTAAGGGACCGGTGGAGAGTAAGCATGTAACTCAGCAGCCTTGCCCTTGTCAATGACGCTTGTCGAAGCTCCTACTTAGTGATCATGTAATGCCTTGAAGTCTTCAGGACTCTCCTTGGCATACACCATCAAGGTGTGGTAAACCACTATCAGCTCTTTGTCTTCTTCACTAGGCTCTGCCTTAACTTCTTCTCTTGGAGCAGCCAAGTCTTTTTCAGCCGCCTCTTTCTCAACTCTTTCCTTTTCTAAAGTGAGTTCTTCTTCTTGATCTTGAAGAAACTGTTCAATGATGTCTACAGCCTCTTAGTCCTCTATGATAATATTTAAAACATCCCCCCCACACTGAGTATCCTCCATGTCCCAATGGAGTAAGAGTTCTTGAAGCATATACCCAAGATCTTCCATTAATGCATCTTTCCTGGTAGTGGATTTTGAGGCTTTGAAGAAGAAGCGCCCTTGCTCTTAATGGACTTCACACGGTTGGATAAGGCTTCCAACTTGGTGTGAATGTCACAAACATTGATCTCTATCTTGTTATGCACTTCTGCAAGGCCCTTGTATATGTCTATAGTGAGAGAAGCTTGACCATTAATGACTTATTTCATTATTTGCTTAAAATCAGCTTTTTTTGGACCGCCTTGTGGATGTTGTGAGTTGACAAAACCAGGTGGAAAGGGTCTTGGTTGGAAACCATTCCCTTGAAAGGTTTTCCTAGGTATATAACCTTGAGAGTAAGGAATAAACGGTCGGTTTTGGAACAGAGGTTGAGTACCTTGTTGAGGATAGCTCTAGTCTTGAGGTTTAGCTACGTTGGTACACCTGTATGAGAGGTTGGGATGGTTGCGGTTGTTCTTGCAGCCTCCATATACTTGTTGGATCATATAAAAGGCTTCCTACTCCAAAACTGCTCCATCTTCTTCTTGTGTAGCATCAGCTTCACCAACAAAGCTTATACTCTTTAAGGAGACACTTAAAAGCTTGTCAAGTTTATCATTCATAGCCTTCATATCTCACTTTGTAGAGCGCTCATTCTCATTGCTTCCAACAGCTCTTGTATTTCTATCATACTCATCTCCATAGTTGCCATCCGAGAGGGCTATTCTCAACCAAAGCTAAACCATCCACTCCACTGTTTTCAATGAAGTTTCTGTTTGATGCTGTGTCTAGCAGCATCCTATACATGGGACTGACTCTACGGTAGAGTGTAGATAACATGCTCTCATTTGTAATGCCGTGATGTGGGCATTGAAGTGTTTATGACTTGAATCTCTCCCATGCCTCACAAAAGGTCTCGTTTCCATGTTGTGTGAAGCTACTTATGGCGTTCCTCAGCTTAGCTGTCCTAGTAGAGCTGAAGAATTTCTTTAGAAAATCAGTATTTCACGATGATGGAACCTTGGCGAAGTGTTTTCTCCCATTGGTGAACTTTGTATCCAAGGCTAAAGGGATTGAGCATTAGCTTTAATGCATTCTCTGATACTTCTTGAATTTTTTTCATTCTGCAGACCTTGTCAAAGTGATCTAGATGATCAAGCGGGTCCTCATTCGGTAAGCCATGGAAACAGTTCCCTTGAACCATGTTGATAAGACTGAGCTTGAACTCGAAGTGGTTCTGATGTACTGGTGGAGCATAGATTCCAGTACGGTTGAGATGAGTGTCTGGTGCATCTCCAACTCCAATAGGTCTTGGAACTCGTGGAACATGAACTGGTACTCTTATCCCTTGTACACCAGATACATTTTGACCTTCATTATTCAAAGCCGCGTGAACTTCTTCAATGCGTGCAGCTGCAGCCTGTATTGGAGCTTGTCCAACTACTCCTACATGTGGTAACTGAACACCTTCCTGCTCTGCCATGGTCTGTTCCTCTAGCAACTGAACTCGCTGTCTCGCAACTCTTCTCCTAACCCCACTGTCAAGGTGATATATATTGTCAATGGTCAGGACTAATTGTGTGAGCCCTGAGATCTCAAGATCATACAGTGGTACTTGAGAAAACAGAGAAATCGCAGAGTTAATTAGTAAAATAAAATACTTAGTCGAAGTGCAAAGATAAACTCAAAAACATTCCACAATGGCAACGACGCCAAATTGAAGAAGGACTTTTCAGTCTAGGAACAATCCTTTTTAAATTAATTGCAGTATAGAGAGGTATCAATCCAATGTGGGAGTATTGAGATGCAGTCTATGAACTAAGCTAAGCAAGGATTGGAGTTTTAAGTAAAAAAACCAAACTAACAACCTAATGATGCATGCATTTTAAAACTAGAAAGAGTACTAAGCAAGTAATGAATCAAAATGAAGCAAGATGATAATTAAGGCAAGTAAACAAGAACAACTGGAGGATAAGCAAATTGAAACTATAAATTTAAAAGCAAGACTCAAGATTCTAACCAATGATGGTCAAGTGTTCATAAGAGTGATTAAGGGGTTTCTAAAAACAAAAGCATTCAAAAAAGCATTCAAGCAAGCATTTCTCAATACTGAAAATCCTAGAGAAGGTATCAAAAGAGAATCAGCTCATGGTGTTTAAGTTCAATAAAACTAGTGTGTCAAACCCACTTTTGATGCTGTATTCACTAGTCTTGAGCATAAAGCAAAGAACCTTAATTGTCTTAAAGAAGAACTAGTCAAAGGGAACCTCTCTCTCTCAAGCAATAATTCTAGTAAACCTATCATCGGCTAAGATTTTTTAGGGACCTAAACAGCAACTCAACAATCCAAGAACATGACTTTCAGCTCATCCTATGTAAAAACTAAGCACACAAAAGTAATACATTTAGTTTCAAACAAACGAGTGTTCTTTAATGTAAACTATCAAGTCATCAAGCAAAACTCATTAATCCCGCACTATCAAGCCCTAAGCGAATCATTTGGTAACACAAACTATCAACTTTGATGTTACATGTTAAAGGAACCATAAGCCCCACAAACTATCAATCCAAATAAGCGAATCATGTGAGGAAGCAAGACATAAACACATCGAGCGAATCATCTACATCAACATATAATATTCAATTAAAAGGAGATACATTTTAGTCATTAACAGCTTTGCAAGAGAAGGATACAACAGAGATTAACAGTAAGCAAATTATGTAGGAGTTTGATAACTTGCTATTGTATAGCATTTTAGGTTGAATTTCATGCATCTTTTCCTTTGTTTTTGTATTATAGTTTGGCATTTTAGTCTCATTTGCACTTAGAATCAACATGGCATGCATTTAGCTTAGGATTTCATACATTTGCATACATGTGCATGTTTGTGGTGATTTTCAGGGGTTTTTGGTGGTTCTTAGAGTTGGGAAGGAGATGGAAGCAACTAATGTTCAAAGACAATGTTAGAAAATAAGCTTTTGCAAAGTCTGGTCCATATCGAGCAAGGATATCGAGCAAAACCTCCATGGAGTGTGCTCGATGTAAGCCGCAAGACGTGAGGAAGAGGATCAGCATTAGGAGTCTAAGTTGTTGGTCTGCATCGAGGTCCAGCCTCTAGCAGAGAAGCCGATACGTGCTGCACGAGCCATATCGAGATTGCACATCGAGCAGAACACCATCCGTACCACCTCGATGCAACTCATCCGTGCGTTGACCACTTGACTTTTGTTGACCTTATCTTATTTTTAGGTTTTTTATGCTTCTTTTGGTTCCTTATTGTAAAAGGGAAGCCACAAAGTATTATTTTTATTCAAGTTTAGTCTTTCTACCAAAAAACTCTCTCTTTTCATCTTGTTCTAAAAATAAGGTCGATTTGCTCTAGTAATCTTTTCCTTTAATAAATTTTGCATTTTTATGCTTTAATCTTTTCTCTTGATCATTATTTTAGCACCCTGGTAGTTAAGATTTATTATGTTTGAATTTTAATCTCATTTGACCATGTTTAACTCTAAGTAAATGGGATTAAACATGATTAGTGAGTAGTCTACCTTAGATTTAGGGTTTTAAGTTGGAAAAGTTGTGATTAAGATGTGATTTAGGGGTGATTAGGCTTGATTAGTTGTTCTCTGTTGTCTCTTTCTCTTCCAAAGTGATTATTGTTAATAAAGCTTGCTCCTTTTGATTGAATATGGTTTTAATTGATGCATATGGTTCATTAGATGGCTTGTTATTTCATCTTTAAGCATGGTTCGCTTATTTGGCTTGATAGTTTGGCTTTGTCTATATTTCCTTTGTTCAGTGACACCAAAGTGATAGTTCACCATTGCTAGATGATTCGCTTAGGGCTAGATAGTGCTGGTTTTGAGATTCTTGCTTGATGGTTAAATAGTACGAATTGAAAGATCTTGCCTTTGTTTCATTCCTGGTCATTGCTTAGCATAGTTAGGATGTTGCAACTGGGTGCTTAAGTCCATTTTCTTGATTGGTACTTAGCTAACTAGGTCCTTATTGGTTCAGAAGATTGATAGGTTGATCTGAATTCTTGCTTGAGTGAGAGAATGTTTGTATACTTAGTGCTTCTCTTAGGCTAGAATGGTTCTCATATTTATGGTCATGGTTGAAGAATAGGCCATCACAAGTGGGTTTGACACTTCAATCTTATTGAATTTGAATTGCTTATTGACGCCAAGCTAGTTCCCTTTAGATACCTTGTCTAGGAGTTCAACATTAAGAAATGCTTGCCTTTGAATGTTTGATGTTTGCCTTTGCTAGAAATCCCCTTGTCACTCATGAGAACCACTAATCCCACAATTGCTTAGAACCTTGAGTCTTGCTTTTAATCAGTTGTCTTTAAATTCATCTTGCTTAATTCTTGCTTAGTGATTGCTTTAAGTTCATTTCTTAGTTCATGTTTACTTGCATATGGTTTCTGCTTTCTTTTCATTGCATTGTTAGGCTGTTAGAATAATTTCTTCACAAACAAAATCCCCAATCTCACTTAGCTTACAGTATTGGTTGTATCTCATCTTCCACAAGTGTGTTTGACAACTAAAACCCTATACTACATCTGATTTGGGGATTAGGATAATTTTGAAGTATAAACAGAACTTGCAAAAAGACCTGCTTCAAATTGGCGACATTACCATTTGTGGATTGTTGGAGTTTAACATTGCTGTTAGACTAAGTTCTTTTCATTAAAGTTACTAATTTGCTTTGTTTTCTTTGTTCTGTTTTTTCTGGTCCTTGTATGAATTTGAGGTCCAAAGGCTCATCAAATATGACTCCTTCTATTGACAACATTCATAAGAGAAGAGCTGTAAGACAGAGAGTTCAAGAGTTAGAAGAACAAACGATGGCAGAGCAAGAGGCTCAGTTACGACATATTGGTGTTGTAGGACAGGCACCATTACAGAAAGCTACAGCACACATAGATGAAGCATAAAATGCTTTGAACCAAGAGGCTGGAGTTCATGGTTTCAGAGTACCAGTTCATGCACCTAGATCTGCAAGACCTATAGGAGCTGGTGATGCGCCTGATACTCACCACAAAAGGAATGGCACTCATGCTCCAGCTGTGCACCAAAACCACTTTGAGATCAAGCTTGGGTTGATCAACGTGGTTCAAGGAAACAGATTTCATGGCCTGCCCAATGAAGACCCTTTAGTTCATCTGGATCAGTTTGACAAGGTGTGTGGTATTACCAAGATTCAAGGAGTCTCTGAAGATGCTTTGAAGCTGTGCTTGTTCTCTTTCAGTTTAGGTGACAAAGCACATCAGTGAGAGAAAACACTTCCACAAGGCTCTATATCTACTTGGGATGAATGCAAGACAGCAATGTGATAGGTTGCTATATTAGAGTATTTTAGGCTGCATTTCATGCATGTTTTCTCTTGTTCTTGCATTATTTCTTATCATTTAAGTCGCATTTACATGTAAAAGTAGCCATGCATGCATTTAGATTAGGAATGCATACATTCCCATGTTTAAGATGTATATCAGGTGTTTTTGGGGCTAAGGAGACTTATTGGAGGATGGAGGATCATTTGGAGTCAAAACAATATGCAAGAATAATGAATCCAAGCTATTTAGAAGCTGCACTGAGGTCCAACATCGAGGTCTTTGCTCGGTTCAACAGGATGCGAGTTAAAACATTTCATGCATGTTTTCTCTTGGTCTTGCATTATTTCTTGTCATTTAAGTCGCATTTACATGTAAAAGTAGCCATGCATGCATTTAGATTAGGAATGCATACATTCCCTTATGTTTAAGATGTATATCAGGTGTTTTGGGGGCTAAGGAGACTTATTGGAGGATGGAGGATCATTTGGAGTCAAAACAATATGCAAGAATAGTGAATCCAAGCTATTTAGAAGCTGCACTGAGTTCCAACATCGAGGTCTTTGCTCGGTTCAACTGGATGTGAGTTAAAGATCGGTCCGGCAGAAGCATCTGCCCTCATATTCAGGCTCCACAATCTTCATGAAAGTTGTAGAGGATCTGACTAGCTTTCCAATGGTCGTCGAATCATCTCATTTGGATCTGGGGTAAAGAGATAGAGCGATTTCAGCTACGCAATGTTCACCAGCCTGCTATACCGGGGATGCGCAGCAATCAAAACATCAGGCAAAACTCCTCGATGCGTGCTGAACCGACAAAAGCTGTCTAAATCAACAGGGACAGACTGCATCGACCAAAACATCTACCGTACACCTTGATATGCTTTATCCAAGAGTTGACCAACTTTTTTCTACTTTTGACCAAACCTTATCCTTTCACTTATTTAAGCTAAACCTTATCTTTTTAGCATCTTATCTTCTTTTTTATCTTATTTTTGATCTGAGGGGAAACCCAAAAGGGGATTTGATGACATTTGATGAGATTTTGATTAAGATTACTCTTTTAATAAAGTTTTGCACTTCCTTTGTTATTTTCCTTCTAGTTCTTGTTTAATCATGTTTGATCTGTCATTCCTGCTAATTTTTGTTGATCTTGCTATGTGTTGTGAGTAGTTTCATATGGTTTGAGGTTGGAGCAGATTTGGAGATGATTAATTGATAGCTTAGGGAGTTTTGGTTTAATCCTTGCTTGATTTACCTTGCATAGTTGTTCTTAAGGCTTGAGTAGCTTGTTTAAGTGAAATAGTTTATAGGTGTTTGCTGAATCAAAAGTGTTTGTTTAAATGCCTGAAAGAACTATGCTTGGGATAATTTCTTAGATGATTACATTGCGTCTTAGTACATTAGTTGGTCTTTAAGAGCCTTGTGTTATCATGCCGGTTTTGTAAAGATACGTCATCACAAGTGGGTCTGACATATGCATTACTTAGATATCTTTGCTCTGATTGAAAATTGATTCATTTAGTGGCTTGATTATGAATTCTGCTTTCCATTAGTCTTGACTACCCTAGGTTTGATACTATGTAATCCCCAAGTCATCATTGTTCTTGCTTTGTTCCTTACCTTGCATTTGAAGTTATTGCATTTAGCATCCAATTTAGTTCTTGCACTTCTATTGCTTTGTTTACCTTAATCATGTTGCATTTAGATCATTGCCTTGTTAGTTTCTGTTGCATTAAGTATCTTTCCATTGCATTACTTGCTTTAGTCTTGCTAGATTTCCCTTTTGGTTGTGCATTTCTTCTTTAATCACGTAGGTTCTTAGAATCATCTTTCTTCATCATACATGGTTAAGCTTAGTTAGTGCCTTGCATCTCTTTTATTATAATTTCTAGATGGATTGATCAAACGTCTTCTATACTACATCTGATTAGAGAGGGATTGAGTTAAGACTTGCAAAAAGTCCTTCTTCAATTTGGCGCCGTTGCCGTTCTAGGATTCTTAGATAATTGAGTTTAGGTTCGTGCTTGGATTTAATCACCTTTTACTTTACTAATCACTTTACCTTTCCTGCTCTGTTTTCTCAGGTACAATGGCTGATCAACTACATCATATACATGCTCATCAAGCTCAGTTCAGAGAAGATGAAGCACCAGTTCAGAGGTTACACAGGCCAGTGCCTCATATTGGTAGAAGAGCACAGCACATATGAACTCATGATGCTCTTTACCTTCAGACTAGAGGCAGAGGTATACTTCCTCCACCATCTCAAGAGCAACACTTTTGAGATCTAAAGCAGTTTGATTGCAATGGTACAAGCCAACCGCTTTAATGGCACATCTATGGAGGATCCGCTAGATCACTTGGACGGCTTTGAGAGTCTTTGCAGTTTACAAAACATCAATGGCATCACAGAAGATGGTTTCAAACTGAGGTGTTTTCCTTTCTCTCTTGGTGAACGCGCACATTTGTGGGAAAGATTATTGACTTGTGGGTCAGTATGTTCTTGGGATGATTGCAAAAGAGTGTTTCTTTCCAAGTTTTACTCTTCTACCAGAACAGCTACGCTAAGGAAGAACATCTCAGGGTTCAAACAATCACAAGATGAGCCATTCTGTTCAGCATGGGAAAGATTTCAAGGTTACACTTTGCTGCCCTCATCATGGTTTCTAAAAAGAGTCATTGCTCAGCACATTCTATAGAGGAGTGTCACCACGGTTCAAGATGCTGTTAGACACAGCTAGTAACGGCCACTTCTTGGGTACAACTGTTGATGATGGTTTGCAGCTGATTGAAAACATATCTTTGAGTAATGGTGACTAAGCGGATGAGCAAGAAGACAGCTACAAGAAGAACACTGAAACCTCAGATCACTAAACAAAGCTGGATGTGTTAGCACTATACGCTAAGCTAGACTTGTTGGTTGAGCAATCTCTACATCACCCACCAAAGGCAACAGAGAAGACCTCAGCACTTGGACATGCTTACAACTTAGAAGCATAAGCCTACTATGCCCAGCAACAAGAGACTCTTAATCATAAGCCTTACCAGGATGCAAGCTATGACAGCTATAACGCTTACAATACTCAGCGCACATAAGGGAGAGTGCTCCACTATACAATCAGCTTGGTGTTCCTATACAACAAAACCACAGCTCTACACCGTCCTATGAAGAACACCAAGAGCGTATGTATGTTATACAAGAGTTTTGACTCTCTTGGTCAATCACCCATTGTACTAGTCAGTTGTAATATAAGGGTTTTATTGTCAATCCAAAGGGGAGTTGTTGAATAACAAAAGAGTTGCAAGTAGAAAGCTCTAAGTTAAGTGAAACAGAAAGGTTGTTGTTGCCTAAGAAACTGAACTAACAACCTAAAGTGATCATACACCAAAGAGAACTCAAGAAGAGGCAGTTTAGCAATGATCAAAGAAGCAAAACATAGTAAATAAGCATAGCAATTGGCAGATCCAAAATTCAAATAAAGAGAAGATAAGTTCATAGATGTGGTTATTGATTTTGCAGGAAATCAGAAGCTAATTAAGATTGTTACAAACATCATTGATCAAGCAAACAAGCTACCAATGCTGATTCCTAGACATAGAGTTCACAAACAAGCATGCTAAGTTCAATCCCTTGATAAATAGCCCTTTGCTAAACATCTTAACAAGAACTAATCCTCATTAGTGCCAAAACATTCAACAAGCATGATAAACCAACTCTATTCATGTCAAAATACTCCTCAAACAGTCAATCTCTTGAGCTAATGCCAATAAATCCTCTATTAAACAAGACCAGCATTTCATCAAACACTTGGGGGGCATAAGAGAAAGCCTTAATTCCAGATTCATGAGATCAAGACAAATCTAGCTTAAGAACAGATTAATAGAGAGGAATCACTGTTATTAAGTACTAACAAACCTTAGATAAGCTTCTAAATCCCCCTTATCTACCACATCTAAGAACCCTAATCAAACTACTCACTGATAGCCATGTTTAACACAAAATCACAAGGAGAAAAGATGCTAATCATGGTTAAGAGAAAGATTAAGAAATGATTAAAGGCAAATGCAAACTTATATTAAGCAAAGAAAGAAATTGTCTTACAAACAAAGAGAAATACTCAAGAACAGTAAACTGACAAGACATATCCTTGAAACCCTTAAAATATGGTATTTATACTTAAAGAGAAAGTCCTAACATAATGGCAAAATGGTAATTAAAGGCAGGTTCGGGTTGGTTCCTATCGGTCTACATGTGACCGATCGCTTGATCGATAGGATGGCTATCGGTGTTGAAGATGACCGATTGGGTGATCGGAATGCATCTGATATGTATATATCGGTCACTCCTTGTGACCGATAGCTTGATCGACAGCTCCCTATCGGTCACTCCTTGACCGATAGCCTTCGTGCCTTGACCGATAGGGCTTCCAGAAAACGTCTGCCTTGGCTCCTCTTGCTCCATCTTAGCTCAGCTAGCCTCTTGGTTCATTCCCACAGCTCCTCCTTGCTCCTTATAGCTCCATAAGCACCTAAAAAGATCCTTGATGCAAAGAAAATGCAATCTACATCCTAAATGCAACCTAAGTCTAAAAAGAGAAGAAAATGGGATAAAAGATAAGCAAAACATGCAAAAGAGAACTAAAACATGCACTAAATGCAAGCTCAAATGATGCAAATGTATGAGATATCAACACCCCACACTTGCCTTTTGCTTGTCCTCAAGCAAATAAGAACAAATGAGAGAGTCAGGTTTGAAGGTGGGCATTCAAATCCAAAAGTGCAAAGGTAAAGAGATGGAATCAATGCTTAAGTGCCTTGTTGTGGGATGAAAACAAAATTAGCCATACTTTAAAGAACTTAGCCATGCTCATCATGTTTCAAAATGATCTCAAATCTCAAGAATGCAATTCAAAGCTCTCTTCTACCCTTTTACCCAAGAATGAATCCTATAAACTTCTAAACCCCAAACTGAACCCTTAAGTCTACCACTTGCCTAATCTCTACCCTTTTACCCTTCTTCATGGCTGGGGAAACTTCTTCTTTTGCTTGTGTGGTTGCTTCTTTTTGTTGGGACTTGGTCTTCCTTGTTGCAGTGGCGCCATTCTTCACCTTTTGTGGGTTGACTTGGGTCTGATTTCTTCTTTAGATTGACCCTTCAAAGCCTTGATGTTGCTGGCGCCATTCTTTCTAAACACTTAGAGCTTTTACTTCCCTTTACTTAACCACAACTTAATATTATTTCCCCATACTACCATCCCATAGTTTTCCTTCTTCTTTTAAAGCATATAAACATTGAAACTCAAAACCACTTAGCTTCTACCCTTTTATCCCAAACTCCTAACCTTGAATCAAGCTCAAAATGCATGCTGATATCTACAAGAGAGCTCATCATTGCACGCCTTATTCCTAACACTTTTTGCCAAGACAAAATTCGAAAATAATATGCAAAGGCCTCACAGCTCTCAAGATAGTGTTTAAGCTCAAAAGGATGTTTGGTTAAGGGAGTGGATAAGCTATTTGGATCAACAAGAGTTGTAAGAAGGGAAAAGATGATCCAAATATGTATATGGTAGCCATGAATTCACTTTTCAATGCACAAAATATGATAATTAAGCATTCAAATTAAGGTTCAAGTTGATAGAGTTGATTTTCAGAGAACAATTGCTTTCAGTATGTGATGAAAAGATAAAATTTACCAATCCAAGCATGATATAGTCTTAACTTCTAGCTTTCTTATGATGCATCAAACAACTAACCACTTATACACTGAAATCATCTCTAAACACTAAGCACTTTTTAAGGAAGATTCATCATTATGCCCTATGCCAATGCAATGCAACCTATATGTCAACACTAGACTCAATCCTATGATAATGAAATGCACTTATATGATTTCTTTTTAGTTTGCAAAAACATGCAATTTTTTTCAAAAGTTTTGATTTTTTTTGTGACTTTTTATGCCTTAGATGAATGCATGATATGCAATTGACTCAAGATGAAAAAGATGAAAAACTAAAAAAGCAAAACACAAAGTCAAACCCCAAATCTCTCCCCCACACTTAAATTACACAGTCCCTTGTGTAATGAAAGTAATGAGAGAGAGAAGCAACATAATATATTACAAAACTTAAAAAAATGCAGTGGTATAGACAATGATAAGCATGTGGTACCTTTTAGTGAGAGGTGTGGTGGGAGGATCCAGATGTCTCTGGTCGTGGAGACTTTCTAGCTCTTCTCTTGTTTCTCCTCTCATAGCCTTGTGAAGATGTTGCTGCTTCTTGAGGTGGAATAACCCAGCTTGACCATAGAGCTTGAGCTTGAGATGAGTGACCTTGAGTATCCCATTGGCACCATGTTGAGTGGAGCTCAGAAGAAGGGTAAGCTGCCGCCTCCCATGCTGCTGGTAAATGAGACATAGGCTCATATGATGAAGCCCTTGGTTGTTCCCATGTTCCCCATTGATCACTTGGTGGCACTTGAAAGGAGTGTCTCTCTTGGGGATTCCAAACAACTTCCTCTTCTTCAGTAGTTCAGCTGGTGGCATTGACTCTTCATGGTGAGAGGTGTACTCATAAGTATGGCTTTGAGGGGAGGCTTCTCCTGATGTTGCTTTATCCTTTTTGAACTTCCCCTTGACCATCTCCACCAGCTTCTTGATGGCTTTGTCTTGCCACTTACACCATTTTTGAAGTTTGTTGATATGCTCATGAGCGAACTACATAGAGCTCCCTTGGCTTGGGACTTCATAAGGCTTAAAGTGGAACTGCTCAGAGTTGTAGTTCAACACCTCATCTTCATCAAGCTCTTCTTCTTGGGGTTCTCCTTGGCTTTCAGCGCCAGCAGTAGCATCTCCTTGTACCTCTTCTTCACTCTCTTTTTCATCTTCTTCTGGCTGTTCGTCCTCACTATCTTCTTCTCTATCTTATCTGATAGGGCTTCCATGGTAAAGCTGATCTTCACCTAGGCAGAAACTGATGTTGCTCCTCATAGTGATGGATGTATGCGTTGGGTTTGGAAGGAGGAATCTCGCTGGTTCTCTGAAGTTCTAGAGAAAGCTGTAGACATGCTTCCCTTTGATGGTCTTCTCCAGGAAGTGACTCTTCCTAAGGTAATCCAGATCGATCCACAAAGGTTCCAAAGCATCTTCCTTATATTCCTCAAGGTCTGCACCACTTGCCATCAGCGCAGCTGTCACAACTCCTCCAATGTGGAGCTGTGGGTTCCTCTCCCTTTTGCTATTGTTTAAAATCCAGCTCCTAAAGGATTGGAGCTCCTCCATCAGCATGGTCACAAAGCATGGGTATTTGCTTGGCGGCCCTAGAGGTGTTCCATCTCTGCTGGTGACCACAAGTTCATGCATTCCATTGTATATGGGGGACATGGGCTCAACCAAGAGCTTCATCATATGAGCCAAGGTCCGATACTCCATCAGCATGGGAAGCGCCAACTCCCATCCCTTCTGAGGTTCAACAAACATGGCAATGGGGTCACCAGGGTACTTCTTCTCAACCTGAGCAGTTATGGTCAAGCTGGGTTCCCCCACCACAAGAAGCAGCGCCATCTTCAAAGACTTATGAGATGAGGAACAAGAGGAGAGCTAGCAAGTCTGCTCAGACATTTGGATCCTCCCACCACTCCACTTATTAAAAACAAGGTACCACATCCTAATCATTGTCTATACCATTGCATTTTTTCAATTCTGTATTATATTTTGTTGCTTCTCTCTCTCATTGCTTTCATTACACTTGGGACTGCGTAATTTAAGTGTGAGGGAGAGATTTGGGGTTTGACTTTGTGTTTTGTTTTCTTAGTTTTTCATTTTCTTTCACTTTGAGTCACATGCATATCATGCATTCATCTAAGGTATATAAAAAACACAAAAAATTGAAAAATTTGAAAAATTTTGCATTTTTTTGCAAAACCAAAAAGAAAGCATATAGTTGCATTTCATTCTCTTAGGTTTGAGTCTAGTGTTGACATATAGGTTGCATTGCATTTGCATAGGGCATAATGATGAAATTTCCTTGTAAAATGCTTAGAGTTTAGAGATGATTTCAGTGTTTAAGTGATTAGTTTTTTGATGCATCATAAGAAAACTAGAAGTTAAGACTGAACCATGCTTGGAATGCTAATTTTGATCATCTCATCTGATACTGAAAGCACTTGTTCTCTGAAAATCAACTCTATCAACTTGAACTTTAATTTGGACTTTTAATTATCATGTCTTATGCATTGAAAAGTGAATTCATGGCTACCATATATATATTTGGATCATCTTTTTTCCTTTCTACCACTCTTGTTGATCTAAATAGTTGATCCTCATACTTATGGGACAGTTAATCCACTCCCTTAACCAAAATCTTCTTCTGAGCCTAAACACTATCTTGAGAGTTGTGAGCCCTTTGCATATCATTTTCGATTTTTTCTTGGCAAAAAGTGTTAGGAATAAGGCTGGCAATAATAAGCTCTCTTGTAGATATCAGCTTGCATCTTGAGCTTGACTCTAGGATAGGAGTTTTGGGTTAAAAGGGTAGTGTTAAGTGGTTTGAACTTCATGTGTATATGTTTTGAAAGAAAAGGAAAGAGTTTGAAATGGTAGAAAAGGGGAAACAGTTTATCATTGTGGTTAAGTAAATGGAAGTAGAAGCTCTAAGTGTAAAGAAGAAGGCGCCAGCAACAAAGCTTAGAAAGGTCAAAAGAAGAAAACTCATACCAAGAGCAATCCACCAAAGGAAATGAAGGTTCCAATGCAACAAAGAAGAGCAATTCCCAACCAAAAAGAAGAAGCCACACAAGCAAAAAGAAGAAATTTCCCCAGCTATGAAAAGGGTAAAGGGTAGAGTTTAGGAAAAGGGTAGACTTGGGGGTTCACTTTGGGTTTAGAAGTATTTAGGATTCATATTTGGGTAAAAGAGAGCTTTGAATTGCATGCATAAGTGTGCTTTTACCTTTAGCATTTTGCCTAAGATGGAATCTTTTTCATTGAGTGATCCCTTGTGTTTGAAAACCCTTTTCCTAAAATGAGATCATTTTTATCTCATAACCTTACCCTTTGAAACAAATGTCTTCACCTGATTTGCATAAGCATGATTCATGTTCTGAGCTTTATTGAATGTTAAAGAGTTGATTGACTTGAGCATTTGCCTAAGTTGAGATTTGAGGTCATTTTGAAACATGATGAGCATGGCTAGGTTCTTTAAAGTATAGCTGATTATGTTTGCATCCCACAACTAGGCACTTAAGCATTGTTACCATCTCTTTACCTTTGCACTTTTGGATTTGAATGCCCACCTTCAAACCTCACTCTCTCATTTGATCTTATTTGCTCGAGGATAAGCAAAAGGCAAGTGTGGGGGTGTTGATATCTCTTGTATTTAGACAAATAAGGCTTGCATTTAGTATATGTTTTGGTTCACTTTTGCATGTTTTCCTTATCTTTTGTCTCATTTTCTTCTCCTTTTAAACTTATGTTGCATTTAGGACATAGTTTGCATTATCTATGCATTATGAATGTTTTTGGGTACCTATGGAGCTATAAGGAGCATGGAGAAGCTTTGAGGATGATCCAGGAAACTAGCTGGACCAAGAGGAGCAAAAGGGACCAAGGGAGACGATCTCTGCAGAGCCTATCGATCAAGGTACAAGACCTATCGGTCAAGGAGTGACCGATAGGATTCCTATCGACCAGGCCTATCGGTCAGTGAAGTGACCGATAGCAGTGCACCAGTTATATTTCGGTCACCCTATCGGTCATCTTCCAGACTGATATGATCCCTATCGATCATTTCTATCGGTCACAACTCACCAATAGGAACCCAGTTCGAGTCTTGTTTTTATTACACTTTTGCCATTACTTTAGGGTTTCCTTCCACCCTTTTTCTGGGATTTTCGACAAATCACCTCATAACACTGTTCTTGAGTTTATTTTCTGGGTTTGTAAGACAAATTTATTGCTTTATTAAAAATAAGTTTGTTTTTGCCATTAATTTCTCTCTAATCTCTCTTCAAATCATGATTAACATCTTTTCCTCTTGTGATTTGGTGTTAAACATGAGTATTAGTGAGTAGTTTTCTTAGGGTTCTTAGGGATTGATTAAGGTTTGTTTAGTGTTTAATTTCATGGGTTCTTCTCTATTAATCTGTTTCTAAGCTAGATATGTCTTGATCACACTTATCTAGAATTTAGGCTTTCTCTTATGCCCACCAAATGTTTGATGAAATGCTGATATTGTTTAATAGAGGATTTGCTGGCCTTGGCTCAAGAGATTGACTGTTTGAGGAGCATTTTGACATGAATAGAGTTGGTTGCTATTGCTTGCTAGATGTTTTAGCACTAATGGGAGTTAGATCTTGCTAAGGTGTTTAGTAAAGGGCTATTTTACAAGAGATTGGACTTAGCTTGCTTGTTTGTGAACTCTACGTCTAGGAACCACCATTGCTAGCTTGTTTGCTTGATCAATGCTGTTTGAAACAACCTTAGTTAGTCTCTAGATTCCCCAAAATCAATAACCACATCTAGGAACTTGCTTTCTTTTTTATTGAATTTCGAATTTGCTTAGTACTCTGTTTATTTTGCTATGTTCTGTCTCTTTTGATCATTGCTAGATTGCATCTTTTGAATTCTGTTTAGTTGTTTATCATTTTAGGTTGTTAGATAAGTTACTTAGGCAACAAAAATCTCTCTTTGCCTTGCTTGACCTAAGGATTCCTACTCATAACTCTTTTGCTTTCAACAAACCCATTTGGATTGACATAAAGACCCTTGCTATACTACAATTGATTAACATAGAGGGGTGATTAACTGAGACTAAAAACCTCGGTGTCAACCATGTCACCAAAAAAGTGAAATTCTTTCCTTTCCCTCAGCAGTAGATCTATCTTTTCATGGAGAGCTTTGAACTCTTTCTTGCTAGACTCCAGTTCATCTCTAGCACTCTTTGGAGTTCTATCAACTGTGCTAATTTCAACAAGCTCCAATCCCTCATCAACATATTTAGATAAGAAGTTACCCTTAGATGCCGTGTCCAGAAGCATTCTGATCTTTGGGAGGGCGCCTCTGTAGAGAGTAGAAAGCAGAGAGGCTTGTGAGAAACCATGGTGTGGGCACTGCAGTGTGTAGCCCTTGAATCTCTCCCAAGCTTCACCAAAGCTTTCATTGTTCCTCTGTGCAAAGCATGAGATCTTATTCCTGATCCTAGCAGTCCTTGAAGTAGAGAAGAACTTTGCTTAAAAGGCTCTGTTGTACTCATCCCAACTGGTGATGCTTCCTCGAGGTAAGTTTTTCTCCCACTGGTGAGCCTTATCCCCAAGAGAGAATGGGAACAACCTTAGTTTAAAACCATCTTCACTTGCCCCATTTATTTTTGTGAGGGAGCAAAGTCTGTTAAAATTATCCAGGTGATCCAAAGGGTCTTCAAGTGGTAACACATGGAACTTACTGCCCTAAACCATTGAAATCAATCCAGACTTGATTTCAAATTTGTTGTTTTGTACTGCAGATGAAATGATCCCAGTTTTGTTAGTATAGGCATTTGGTGCATCACCTGCGCCTATCCGTCTTGCTGCTCTTGGAACCGGAGCTACGCCTCTTAATCCCTGTTCACCTTGCAAGCCCTGAACACCCTGCAGACCTTGTAGACCCTGAGCGCCAACAGCTCCTTGAGGACCCTGAAATCTTATGTCATCCATAACAGGTGGTTCCTGATTGTTCATCCCAAGTCTCTCACAGTGCTGTGATATCTCTCTCTGTCTTCTTGCTCTCAGCTCTCTCTGTCTTCTTGCTCTCAGCTCTCTCTCAAGTTGCAAGATGTTGTTCTGATAAGGTTGCAGATTCTGAGTGCCTCTAGACCTTAAATGCATGCACCTAGAAGGGAGCAACCAAGAGTGGGAACAGAGTTAGTAAGCAAATTCAAAGAAAACTTGATCTTAAAGATTCTACAAACTCTAATGATTCGACCGATAGGGCTTCCAGAAAACGTCTGCCTTGGCTCCTCTTGCTCCATCTTAGCTCAGCTAGCCTCTTGATTCATTCCAACAGCTTTTCCTTGCTCCTTATAGCTCCACAAGCACCTAAAAACATCCTTGATGCAAATAAAATGCAAACTACATCCTAAATACAAGCTAAGTCTAAAAGGAGAGGAAAATGGGACAAAAGATAAGGAAAATATCCAAAAGAGAACCAAAACATGCACTAAATGCAAGCTTAAATGATGCAAATCTATGAGATATCAGTATACAACAAAATTTGTTCCTCAACTTCAAGTGCCCGCTGCACATGTTCTGGATATCCCTAACCCTTCATATACACCAACATCTACACCTGATACAAACACAGCTAGACTGCTTGAGCAGTTACTTGCTGTCAATACAAAGAGTACAATGGAGATGCAGGCTGCACATCAACTAGAGATGCTTGCTAATCAGAAGAGTACAATGGAGATGCAGACTGCACATCAACTAGAGATGCCTGCTAATCAGAAGAGTACAATGGAGATGCAGGCTGCACATCAACTTGAGATGATTGCTAATCAGAAGAGTTCAATGGAGATGAAGGCTGCCCATAAAATGGAGATGCTGGCTATCCAACAAAACTTACTGCAGAAGTTTGAGAGAGTTAGTGATGACCTTGCTATGCTTAAAGCCAATCAGGACTCCTTTATTACATCTCAACAACAACCGCCTCCAGCTGTGCAGGCAATCATTACTAAGAGTGGTAAACAGCTACAAGGACCTGTAGCACCAAAACATCTCCATGTGGACATTGAGAAACAAAGTGGGGGGTGTCTCTTGAGACTCATGAAGAAGAGACTGAAGCTGAACCAGAAAAGGAAAGGAAAGCTGAGGCAGAGCGTGTGAGAAAAGAAAAACAAGTGGCCGATGAAGCACCAAGAGAAGCCATACATCCTACAAGGAAGGAACCTGTCTTTGTTCCTCCTCCTTACAAGCCAGTACTTCCTTTTCCAGGAAGAATCAAGAAGCAATTGGTAGAAAAGTACAGACAACTTTTTGAGTAGCAAATAGAAAATGTGGAAATAACCATGCCCATGCTTGATGCATTCTTGCTGGTGCCTCAATATCAGAAGTTCTTGAAGGATGCACTTGCAAACAAGCAGATTGAGATGCAAGGGATGGTTGTTCTCACTCATGAGGCCAGTGCCATCATACAGCAGCTTCCTCAACCAAAGAAGCTAGGGGATCCTGGAAGTTTCACTCTACCCTGTTCCATCGGACCTCTCACATTAAATAACTGTTTATATGATCTTGGAGCTAGTGTGAGCCTGATGCCTCATACTATTGCCAAGCGCCTGGGATTCACGAGTTTTAGGCCAAGTAGGATAACTCCTGTGCTTGTCGACCGCTCTGTTAGACATCCCATTGGACTGCTAGAAGACCTTCCTGTCTGAGTTGGGGGCACTGAAATCCCTACTGACTTCGTTGTTTTGGAGCTTGATGCTGATCCAATGGACCCCTTGATACTTGGGAGACCTTTCCTTGCCACCTCTAGAGCAGTCATAGACGTAAAAAGAGGCAAGATTGAGCTGCATTTGGGAAAAGATATGGTGCTTAAGTATGACATAAACGAAGTCATGAAGAAGCCCAAGATTGATGGGCAGGTCTTCAACGTGGATATCATGGAGGCTTGAGCATTAAGCTGATGAAAGAGCTGTATACAAAAGATCATCTAAGCACGGCTTTAATCAAAACACCAGGAAAGTATGGGTATTTGACTGAGGAAGCAGCAAGATATGAGCAGCTGTTGAAGGAAGCCAAGCTAGCTATTCACCATGAACCCATTGTCAAGCTAAGGAGGGAATGTGTGAATTCAGTAAGCCAAGAAGCCAAAGGAGCAAAGGTTAGTGAACCAGGAGCAGATCTTTGAGATGGAGACTGGAGTGAGCTAAAGGCACCCAAGCTGGACCACAAAACACTTCACAAGGGGCTAAGGTATGTATTCCTTGGACCAAAAGATACCTATCTTGTGATAGTCAATGATAACCTCACTGATGATGAAACTTGTGCTTTTGTTAAGAGCTGAGGAATTTTAGGAGAGCCATTGAGTATTCACTTGATGATATCAAAGGCATATCTCCTAATCTTTGCACTCACAAGATTCATCTAGAGGATGAGACGAAAACTTCCATTTAACGCCAAAGGATATTAAACCCAAACCGAAAGGAAGTTGTAAAGAAAGAAATCTTAAAGGTCCTTGATGCAGGCGTGATTTACCTTATCTCATACAGCACATGGGTCTCACCAGTCCATGTTGTGCCTAAGAATGGAGGAATAACGGTTGTTAAGAATGAAAAAGATGAGCTTATCCCAACGAGAACTATAACAGGACATAGGATGTGTATTGACTATAGAAAACTGAATTCGGCTTATAGGAAAGATCACTATCCTTTACCTTTTATTGATCAGATGTAGGAAAGATTGGCAAATCACCCTTATTACTGCTTTTTAGATGGCTATAGTGGTTTTTTCCAAATCCCAATTCACCCTAACGATCAGGAAAAGACCACCTTCACATGTCCTTATGGCACTTTTTGCTTGTAGAAGAATGCCATTTGGACTGTGTAATGCCCCATCAACTTTTCAAAGATGTGTTACCTCTAAATTCTCTGACTTGCTTGAATATATGGTGGAAGTATTGATGGATGACTTCAGTGTGTATGGATATTCCTTTGGAATCTGCTTGCCTAATCTCTGTCCGGTCTTAAACAGATGTGAAGATACAGGGTTGGTGCTGAACTGGGAAAAATGCCATTTCATGGTCAATGAGGGAATCGTTTTGGGGCACAAGATCTCTGAGAAAGGAATAGAGATGGACAAGGCCAAGATAGAAGTAATGATGCATCTGGCTCCACCAACATCAGTGAAAGGGATCAGAAGTTTCTTGGGCTACGCTGGCTTCAATAGAAAATTCATCACGGATTTCTCCAATATAGCAAGGCCCCTCACTAGACTGCTGTGTAAGGAGACAGAGTTTGTCTTCGATGATGACTGCATGCAAGCTTTTCTGACCATCAAAGAGGCGCTTGTGAGTGCTCCCATTGTTCAAGCACCTGACTGGAGTTTACCATTTGAGATAATGTGTGATGCTAGTGATTATGCACTTGAAGCTGTGCTTGGTCAGAGAGTGGCAAGAAACTACATGATATAGACTATGCAAGTCACACTCTGGATGACACTCAGATTCGGTATGCTACAACAGAGAAGGAGCTGCTAGCAGTTGTGTTCGCATTTGAGAAGTAAAGCTACCTGGTCAGCTCTAAAGTCATAGTCTACACAGATCATGCAGCACTTTGCTACTTTAATGCCAAGAAGGATATGAATCCATGCCAGCTCAGATGGATACTTTTACTTCAAGAGTTTGATCTCGAGATAATTGACAAGAAGGGAATAGAAAATGGAGTGGCTGATCACTTATCAAGAATGAGGATTGAAGATCTTGTTCCTATAGATAACTCTCTTCCTGAAGTGCAACATATGGCTAACGAAGTGCTTAAGCGCTGGAATGAAGCAGCCGCTTTGCAAGAAAGGAACCTGCCTTGGTACTCAGATTTCGTGAACTATCTGGTTTCAGACCATCTTCCCACCTTCCAAAAACCATGGCACAAGGCTAAGTTCTTCAAAGACTTATCTAAACTGTATTGGGATGATCCATACTTGTACAAGAAAGGATCAGATGGACTGTTTAGGTGATGTGTAGTAGAAGAAGAAGCACAAGATATATCATTTTCCATTGCCATGGGTCTGCTTATAGAGGCCATTTCGCGACATTCAAGACAACTATAAAGATACTTCAAGAAGGATTCTGGTGGCCTGACATCTTTAAAGATACTCATTAGTACATCAAGAGTTGTGAAGCATGTCAAAGGAAGGGGAACTTAAGCAAGAGGGATGAGATGCCTCATAATCCAATCTTTGAAACAGAGATCTTTGATGTATGGGGGATTGATTTCATGGGACCCTTCCCTTCATCATATAGCAACAAGTTCATCTTAGTGGCAGTTGACTATGTCTCCAAATGGGTTGAGGCTGTTGCAAGTCCAACAAGTGATTCCTTTGTTGTTGTGAAGCTCTTCAAGATTGTAATCTTTCCAAGAGTTGGTGTGCCTAGAGTAGTGATAAGTGATGGTGGAAGTCACTTCATTTAACAAAGTCTTTGCTAATATTCTAAGGAAGCATAGAGTCAAACACAAAGTTGCAATGCCTTATCATCCACCAACCAGTGGTCAAGTTGAGGTTTCAAACAGCGAAATCATAGCCATCCTAGAGAAGACAATAGGGATCACAAGGAAAGACTGGTCTGCCGAGCTTGATGATGCACTATGGGCTTATAGGACTGCATTCATGACACCTATAGGGAGATCTCCTTTCAGCTTGTTGTATGGATATGCATGTCACCTTCCAGTAGAGCTTGAGTATAAAGTTCAATAGGCAATCAAACTGCTCAACTATGACATTATAAGCGCTCAAGAAAGGAGACTTATGCAACTTCATGAGCTAGAAGAGATCAGGTTGGAGTCCTATGAGAATTCAATGATTTACTAAGAGAGGACTAAAGCTTTCCACGAAAAGAAGATAGTCCACAAGGAATTTAAATCAGGCGACTTGGTTCTTCTCTACAACTCAAGGTCGAGGCACTTTCCTGGAAAACTCAAGTCAAGATGGAATGGGCCATATAGAATTTAAGAATTTCTTCCCTATAGAGCAATCACATTGCTGGATACTGAAGGAAGGGAATTAACAGTCAATGGACATAGAGTCAGGTCATATTTAGCCTCAGAGGTTCTAGCAATGGAGACTGACCTTAGTCTCCTTGATGTGCCCACCTAGCAAAGCAAAGGAGGTCAAGCTAAGAGACCTTAAGCAAAGCACATTTGGGAGGTAATCCCATGACTATCTATGTAAATATACTTTCCTTTTGCTTTTGATATGTTGGGTTAATTGTTTTCAAGTTGGGAAAAGTGATTAGATTGGCCAAACAAAGTGGAGAACCAAGGGATTTAAAACTCTGTTTCTGCATCGAGGTGTTGTATCTAGCAAAACCTCTTCAAAACCTGCCCGATGCAGTTTGTCTCGAGGACGAAGGAGTTCGTACGTTTAGCAGATGGCACGATGGAGATCGCATCGAGGTGTTGTATCGAGCAAAACCTCCAGAACCCTGCTCGATGCAATCGCCCCGGAAGCCTTTGTCCATACAACGAAGAGCAAGTACTATATATCGAGCAAGATGCTCGAGGGTGATCACATCGAGGTGCTGCATCAAGTAGAACACCTAGAGGCCACCTCGATATGGACAAATGTTCTTCAAAACATCAAAACTGAAAGGATGCTTTGATCATTTAGGCACCATCAACCACCTCGACCGATGAATATCCAATCCTCCACCACTCTAACCTTTAATGCAAGTACACACCTTCCTCTTCATTTAGTCTTTACACATTTTCCCATACACTTCATATTTACATTGTGGTTTGCCTCCTTTTGCATTTATAATACACAGTGGACTGTGTATTCTAAGTGTCTGAGAGGGTTTGCTTGGACTAGCATTTTGCATTCTCATCACAGCTGCATTTATAGATAGCTTAGCAACCATGCATTGCGCTTAAAGCAAAGAAAATCACTAAAAATTTGAAAATTTTAGAAAATTTATTTCTTAAAAACAGAGTGTTCATGTGCATTCATATAGGACTTAGACTTCATGTATTCACTTAGGTTGTAGCTTGCTCGTTTAAAATCGGTGCAATGATAGTGAATCTTTAAAAATGCTAGTGGTTTATGAAATTGATGCACTTGTTCTTAGTCCTTTGATACATTTGATGAAGCACTTGAAATAAGGCTGAACCACTCTTTGAATTTATAATTCTGAAACTCTTGTTTGAAGTTGAAGCTTGCTTGATTTGAACTTGACCTTTATATAAGTGGAACCTTAATTTGGACTTTGAATTCTCTTGTTTGTGCATTGAAAGTGATTGCATGGCTACCAATACACATATTTGGATCATTTTTTTCCTTTTCACCACTCTTGTTGATACATGTAGCTGATCCTCATCACCAAGGGTCAGTTAACCTTATCTTGAACCAATCCTTCCTTCTAAACCCAAAAACAATTGTGAGTGTTTGTGAGGCCTTGCATTATCATTTTCAAACTTATCTTGGCAAAAAGTGTTAGGAATAAGGCTGGCAAGGAAAAGCTCTAACTTACAATAAAGAAAAGGCGCCAGCAACAACAAGCTGACAAAGGTCATCCAAAAGGAGGAACTTGTTTGATTTAAACTTGACCTTTATATAAGTGGAAGCTTAATTTGGACTTTGAACTATCTTGTTTGTGCATTGAAAGTTATTGCATGGCTACCAATACACATATTTGGATCATTTTCTTCCTTTTCACCACTCTTGTTGATCCAAGTAGCTGATCCTCATCACCAAGGGACAATTAACCATACCTTGAACCAATCCTTCCTTCTAAACCCAAAAACAATTGTGAGAGTTTATGAGGCCTTGCATTATCATTTTCGAACTTATCTTGGCAAAAAGTGTTAGGAATAAGGCTGGTAAGGAAAAGCTCTAACTTACAAAGAAGAAAAGGCGCCAACAACAACAAGCTTACAAAGGTCATCCAAAAGGAGGAAAATTAGACCAAGCAATCCACCAAAAAGGTGATGAAATTGGTGCCTATACAACAAAGAAGAGCAAGTTCTAAAAGAAGTCAGCCACACAAGCAAAAGAAGAAGAAGTCCCCCACATTTCAGGAAGAAAAAGATTAAAAGAGCTTTGGAAAAGGGTAGATTTAAGGGTTTATCTTGGGACTTAGACTTAATGAGAATCATCTTTAGGAAATGGTAGAAGAGAGATTTGACTTGCATGCATAAGTGTGCTTTTACCTTTAGCATTTTGCCTAAGATAGATTCATTTCAGATGAGAGATCCCCTGTTTATTTGAGGCATTGATGAATGAGATCATTTTTATCTCATAACCATGTCCCTTGCACCAAAAGCTTTCACACTATTTGCACAAATTTGATCCATTGGTTACTTGCTAAATGAATGTTAAAAAGGTCAAGTGATTTGAGGGCTTGTATTGATTGATAACTTGGGAATCATTTTCATTTTGTGATGAGTGTGGCTAAGTTTTAGAGTACATTTCCACCATTTACATTCTAGCACTAGAAACATGAACATCATTTTGATCTATTGTTAGCATTTTAATGATATGATTTCCCATTTTAAAACCTCATCACCAAGTATAATCTTTTATTTGCTTGAGGGCAAGCAAAGACTAAGTTTGGGGGTGTTGATAGCTTGTTATATTAGAACATTTTAGGCTGCATTTCATGCATGTTTTCTCTTGTTCTTGCATTATTTCTTACAATTTTAGTCCCATGTACATATAAAAGTAGTCATGCATGCATTTAGATTAGGAATGCATACATTTGCTTGTTTAAGGTGTATATAAGGTGTTTTTGGGGCTAAGAAGCCTTATTGGAGGATGGAGGATCATCTGGAGTCAAAGAAATATGCAAGAAGAATGAATCCAAGCTATTTAGAAGCTGCATCGAGGTCCCACATCGAGGTCTTTGCTCGATTCAACAGGATGCGAGTTAAAGATAGGTCTGGAACAAGCCTCTCCACTTATATTCAGGCTCCACGTTCTTCATGACAGTTGTAGAGGATCTGAATAGCTTTCTAATGGTTGTGGAATCATGTTTATTTTGGATCTGGGATTAAAGAGATAGAGGGATTTCAGCTACTCCGTGTTCACCAGCCTGCTATACCAGGGAAGCGCATCGACCAAAACATCAGGCAAAACTCTGCAATGCGTGCAGAACCGACCAAAGCTGTCTGAAGCAATAGGGACAGACTGCATCGACCAACTGCATTGAGCAAAACATCTACCGTACACCCCGATATGCTTTATCCGAGAGGTGGCCAACTTTTTTTTTTTTGACCAAACCTTATCCTTTCACTTATTTAAGCTAAACCCTATATTTTTAGCATCTTATCATCTTCTTTATCTTATTTTCGACCAGAGGGGAAACCCAAAAGGAGATTTGATGAGATTTTGATCAATATAACTCTTTTAATAAAGTTTTGCATCCTTTGTTATTTTTCTTCTAGTTCTTGTTTAATCATGTTTGATCTGTCATTCCTGCTTATTTCTGTTGATATTGGTATGTATTGTGAGTAGTTTCATATGGCTTGTGGTTGGAGCAGATTTGGGGATGATTAGTTGATAGCTGAGGGATTTTTGGTTTAATCCTTGCTTAGTTGTTCTTAAGGCTTGAGTAACTTGTTTATGTGTAATAGATTATAGGTGTTTGCTGCATCACAAGTGTTTGTTTAAATGCCTGAAAGAACTATACTTGGGATAATTGCTTAAGATGATTACATTGCGTCTTAGTACATTGTTTGGTCTTTAAGAGCCTTGTGCTATCATGCTGCTTTTGTACTGATACGCCATCACAAGTGGGTTTGACATGTGCATTACTTAGATATCTTTGCTCTGATTGCAAATTGATTGAATTAGTGTCTCTATTATGAATCCTGCTTGTCATTAGTCTTGACTACCCTAGGTTTGAAACTAAGTAATCCCCAAGTCATCATTGCTCTAGTCTTGAACCTGCGCCTCATTGTTCTTTGCATTTGATCATTGTGTGTTCTGTTTTTCTTCTGTTTTGATTTGCATTGTTCTTGCTTTGTTCCTTACCTTGCATTTCAAGTTATTGCATTTAGCTTCCAATTTAGTTCTTGCACTTCTATTGCTTTGTCTACTTTAATCCTTTTACATTTAGATCATTGCCTTCTTAGTTTCTGCTGCATTTAGTCTCTTTCAATTGCATTACTTGCTTTAGTCTTGCTATATTTCCCTTTTGGTTGTGCATTACTTCTTTGATCACTTAGGTTGTTAGAATCATCTTTCTTCATAATACATGGCTAAGCTTAGTTAGTGCCTTGCATCTCTTTTATTCTAGCTCCTAGATTGATTAATTTAACCTCTTCTATACTATATCTGATTAGAGAGGAATTAACTTAAGAATTGCAAAAAGTCCTTCTTCACAATGCTCAACAAATTCTTCAGCTCCACAAGAACAGAAAAGCTCAGGAACACCATAAGCAGTTTCACACAACATGGGAATGAGACTTTTGCTGTAGCTTGGGAGCGCTTCAAGTCATACACTCTGCAGTGCCCTCATTATGGCTTTACAAATGAAAGCTTGCTGTCTACTTTGTTCAGTGGAAGACGACAAAGTACATGATTCTCTAGGATACAACATCAAATGGAACTTTCATGGGGAATACTGTTGTTGATGGACTAGCTTTTATAGAGAACTTGACACTTTCTGATGGAAACTATGGTGAGGAGTATGACAGAACATCTTGAGCTGCTGTAAGCGCTGAAGGTGAGAGCACAACAAAGAAGGAGATTAAAGCTTTGAGTGACAAGTTAGACAAGCTGTTGAGTGTGTCTTTCAAGAATGTTAGCTTTGTTTGTGATAGTGTTGCTACACAAGGAGACGATGGGACATTTGTAGAAGAAGAAGCCTTCTGCATGAATCAACAAGGAGGCGGTTTCAACAACTACATGAATCATCCCAACTTCTCATATAGAAGCACCAATGGGGATAACCCACAGGATCAAGTCTATCCATCACAAGCTGCTCAACAAAGCCAAGGAACCAAACATTTTGCTCCTTTCAACCCGCAGCACAATTTTGCTCCAATACCATCATTTCAAGGAAGTTTTTCACAAGCAAACTTTCAGCCAAGACCAGCTAAAGTCCCAGCAGTTTTTGTCAATATATAAACTTCTTCTACCATTCAAGATGTTGATCTCTAGCAGATGATGCAACAGCTGTTGTCTAGTCAAGCCAACACCACTATAGAGCTGCACAAGAAGTGTGTTGAAGTACACAACAAGATAGACGCCACTACTTGTGACCTGAATGGCAAGTTAGATGCTCTAAGCCAAAGAGTCAAGGCTTTAGAGAGCAAAGGAGCTTCATCTTCAAAGCCTCAGAATCAATTACCAGGAAAGAGTGAAACCAACCCTAAGGAATTCTGCCACTTGTTTGCTAAAAAAAATGAAGAGATTGATGATGAAGATGCTTTATTGGAAGATCTTGGTATAATGCTTCAAGAGATGTTGTTACATGTGGAAATGTTAAAGGCTGAGTGTGGGGGGAATGTCATCAATGCCACCATTGATGATCAAGAGGCTGTTGATATTGTAGAAAAGTTCCTCCAAGGGTTAGATGAAATCTTGAACAGAGAAGAAGCGCTTGCTTTGGAGCAAGAGAGAGCTGCAAAAGACGCTACTGAGAAAGAAGAGGCTGAGAAAGCCTTGGTTGCTTTATAAGAAGAAGCCAAACCAGGGCTCAGTGAAGTTGATAAGGAGCTAAGCTTCCTCATGGCACCACTTTGCTTGAAGTGAAGGATCAAATCAGGATCCTCAAAGAATTCTTTAACAAGCTGGAAGTAGTAGAGCCAAGTCTAGAAAATGTGGGGGCTAATCTAAAGAGAAACAAGGAGCTGAAGACACTGACAAAGGTTCCCAATCCAGGAATGTTTCTCATCACTTGTGAGCTTGAGATGCTAGACAATGTGGGAGCTTTGTGTGATTCAGGATCAACTGTGAATGCCATGTCTCGCTACTTATGCCAAACCTTAGGAATTAAGGAGTTGAAGCCCTGCAAAGCCTCTATTACTTTTGTGGATAATACCTCAACAAGACCTGTGGGCATGCTGAAGGATTTTCCCTTGAAAATTGACAATTGCTTGGTGACCAACAGATTTTGTGGTAATGGAGAAGACATATTCAAGAGAGGTACCACTTCTTCTAGGAACAACATTCTTAGCAATAGCAAGAGCTAAAGTAGACTTCAGGAGAGGCTCTGTGATTCTAAAGAATGCTGATGAGTACAAAGTCTACAAGATTATCTCACCCTCCATGCTATGAGCTTCACAATGAACATGGTGATGAGAGACACTCTCCCTGACAAGCCAGAACAGAAGCTTGACACTGAGTTGAAGCTTGAAGATGGTTTCAAAGAGGATGAAGGTTTGATCACCAAAGAAGTAAAGCCTTTGATCACACCAAGTGTCAAGAAGAGGAGAAATAGCAAGACAGCTCTTGACAAGAAAAAAACTGATATCAGTGGACACTTGGATTTACAAGAAGATGGAGGAAGGAGCACCAGTTCCATCATCCTTTTCTCACTAGTTCTCAAACCATCAAAGTCAAGCTTAGTGACTTAAAACAAGCACACTTGGGAGGTAATCCCATGACTATCCTTGTACATATATGTTTTCTTTCATTATTATTGTCTTTTTTACTGTTTCAGAGGTCAAAGAACAGGTCCATGGCTGTGTAGGATGTTATAAAGGCCAAAGAAAGAAAACTCTGTTTTCACATCAAGGTACCATATCGAGCAGAACATCAGGCGTTGCTGCTCGATACAGCTTATCTCGGGGGAAGAAACAGTCCATACACCGAGCAGGTTCCATGATGGAGACTACATCGAGGTGTCACATCGAGCAAAACCCCCAAAGCCTTGCTCGATGTGATCACTCCTGAAGCCCCAGTTCATACACAGAGGAAAATGGACAGTACATCGATCAAAATGCACGGTGGAGATCACATCGAGGTGCAGCATCGAGCAGAACCTCGATAACTCCTGCTCAATGCAATCCCCAGTCCGTACATCGTTGAGCCCCAGCCAGTACATCGACGAGATTGCTCGATCGAGTAAAACCGAGGAGTAGCATCAAGCAAAACATCCAAGGGTTTTGCTTGATATGGATGTTATCAGCTGACTCGACCAAAGACGATATCCGGTACGATGACGAGCATTGCTACGGGTACGAGAAGATCCATATCGAGGTGTAGCATCGAGCAAAACACCAATATGTTTTCTTGATGCAGAATGACCGAGCCAAGAACAAGCATCCGGATGTTGCCATGCACTGCCCACGGGAAGGATCATGCAAGCCGAAGTGTCTCCCTACCCCGAGCAACAACATCGAGCAAAACACCAGGAATGTATGGGTATTTGAGTGAGGAAGCAGAAAGACATGAGCAGCTGTTGAAGGAAGCCAAGCTAGCTATTCACCATGAGCCCTTTGTCAAGCTAAGGAGGGAAGTTGTGAATTCAGTAAGCCAAGAAGCCAATGGAGCTAAGGTTAGTGAACCAGGAGCAGATCTTTGAGATGGAGACTGGAGTGAGCTAAAGGCACCCAAGCTGGTATGTATTCCTTCGACCAAAAGATACCTATCCTGTGATAGTCAATGATAACCTCAGTGATGATGAAACCTGTGCTCTTGTTAAAGAGCTGAGGAATTTTAGGAGAGCCATTAGGTATTGATGTTACTGCATATTACATACATTTTGCATACTCATTAGTTAGCTTTTCATGCATTTGCATCACGTTTTAGGTTAGATTTCATCACTTAGAGTCCTAGAGCATTCTTGCACCAGCATACGCATGTTCCTTGCATTTTGCATCACATTTAGGTTGTTTCTGGCTGCTTTGGAGTCGTGGAGGTTCGTGGACGTGTTTAAGCTGTTGTAGCAGTTCGTGGAAGCTCAGATATTTGCTAAGGATCAGAGATCGAGGAGCAGATCGAGCATGACCGGTCGATCTAGGATGTAATCGACCAGAAGATCAAGAAGACCAGGCGATCCAAGGAGAATGATCGAGACGAGGATCGAGTGAAGCAATCGATCAAACGGTACGGACGTAAATGACGCCATGCAGAGCGAGAGCCAGATCGAGTACACCACTCGATCCAACCGAAGATCGATACCGAGATCGGATGCAACGCTCGATCCGCCGAAGATGATCGAGACCCAGATCGAGCTGAAGACACGATGTTCAGAGATGATCGAGAGAACCGTTCGATCCCGGAGTCGATCTCTGTCCTTTCAACCACTTTTGACCGCTAGCGAGGGGGGGACCATCAGCTTGTTTTGGCCATTTTGGGAAGGCGGCGACGTCCTTTTCCCACACACTTTTCATCCTTATCTTTTTGACGTTTTTCTCTCTGGTTTTGAAGAAGAACAACATTGTCGAACTTTGAGTTTTCCTTAGCTTTGTAATCGAATCATTTCAGTTTAATCTAGTTTTCTTTTCATTTTCATCGTTTCCTTTTCCATGCTTTGCTTGATTTACCTTATGTGTAGTGAGTAGTTTATTTGGGTTCGGGGTTGAGAGGATTAAGGCGCCTAAAGGGTTTCGATCTTTGGGTTTTTCTAAGTGTTTTAATGGCTATCTCTTCTAGGGTGTTGAGCTCTCAAAGCTTGAAGACTCTCACGCCAAGAGCTTCATGATCCGAGAGGTTCCTTACCTTGACAGGATCCAGGGACCTCTGAAGATCACACCCTAGAGACTAGTTACCCCTTCCCAAAAGCCATGGAAGTTAGGGGGACTAGTTAAGCCACTCGTTTGAAATCCGTTTTCCCTACCCTTCGACCTCTCTTTCCACCAAAAGCCATGGGTTTGGAGGAGAGGATGAAGGAGTGATCTATACCGAAAGCCACGGATAGATCTTGCTTAGTTTTCAAGGCTTAGAGATCCTCACAAAGTGAGTCGATTTAAAGTTTTCAACCCAAGGTCGAACCTTTGAAACCCCTGACCATGAATCTCAACCCTAAGCCTTCTCTTTTAGCATCTTTACATCTTTTCTCGTCATTCGCTTGATCTTTGATAGCATCCTGGTCGTTAGTTTTACTGTTCTTGCATTTTTAGACGAGATCGATTGTTATTGCTCGATCTAGTGGTCGATCTCATGGTCGATCCACTAGTCGAATTTAAGTAATTCGAAGCTTTGTCCTTTAATTATTCTGTTTGTTCCTCATGGTAGTTTGATCATTCCTGGTAATTTTAAAATAGTTTTCATTCCATTTAGTTGCTGCATCTAGTTTTTAGGGATTTTCTCAAAACTCATCTTGTTTCGCTTAGATTTGCATAGTCCTTGCATTCTCTTTGCATTTTCTATCTACCTAGGTATGGATTGACTCTCTCTTGCATGCTGTACTACAACCTGTCTTGCATTTGAGTTTGATAACTTCATTGCATTCTCACCCTTGCAAATAAAGTGTCTATCAAATGGCGTCGTTGCCATCCTAGGATTGTTTATAGAACATAGAGATTTGGGACTTAGCAAAGACTAAGTCTTTACCTTGTTTAAGTTACTAATCATTCTACTCTCAAACGTGTGTTCTCAGGTATATGAATCTTCGTTCACGGGGAGATAACAATCTACTTCCACCTTTGGACAATATTCATCAGCTTGGTCATTCACGGCAAAGAAGAGTAAGAGAACAAGCCAAAGCCTTTGATGAGATTGTTCAGCATGGTTTGGTTGACTTTGAAGCTATGGCTGAACACGAGCATCCAGAGGGACCTCCTCCTGCTCACAGGGCAGTGGGAAGGGGCAATGGAAACCCCCAACACGCGGCTAGACCCCCAAGGATCATAGGAGCCGGAGATGCTCCGAATACTCATCACAATAGGTTTGGGATCACTCCTCCTCCTGTACAAAACAACAACTTTGAGATCAAGCCAGGTTTCATCTCCATGGTGCAAAACAACAAGTTCCACGGCTTAGTAATGGAAGATCCCTTGGAGCACCTTGACAACTTCGAGCAAGTATGTGGGATGATCAAGATCAATGGCATATCGGAAGATGCTTTCAAGCTGCGTCTCTTTCCCTTTTCACTCGGAGACAAGGCTAGGCATTGGGAGAAGACCCTCCCACAAGGCACCATCACCTCATGGGCCGAGTGTAAGAAGGCCTTTCTCTCAAAGTTGTTCTCTAGCACCAGGACAGCACGGTTGAGAAGCAAAATCAGCGGCTTCACTCAACGAAACAACGAGACATTAAACGAGGCAATGGAGCGTTTCAAAGATTACACGATCCAATGCCCTCATCACGGTTTCAGCGAGGAGACCCTACTCAGCACCATATACCGTGGAGCTTCACCGAAGATCAAGTTGTTGCTTGACACAGCTAGCAAAGGGAACTTCCTTGGTCAGGAGGTAGAAGAGGGTATGGAGCTGATAGAAAACTTGGCATGGAGTGATGGCAACTACGCTGAGGACTATCACCGTGCACCGAGAGGATCAGGGCTAGAGTCTCACAAAAAGGAGCTGAAATCTTTGCATGAGAAGATAGATAAACCGGTGTTGGCCAATCAGAAGCATGTTCACTTTGTTGGTGAAGCTGATGAGAATCAAGAGGAGCTTGGGTTGAGCCAAGATGAAGCCAATTGGGTGGTGGGACAGAACAATTACAAACCTCAAGGCTACAACCAAGGCTTCAACAAGAACAACAATCTCTCCTACCGAAGCACCAACGTTGCCAACCCTAAGGATCAAGTGTACCCTGCTCAGCAAGCAAAACCTTTCATCCCTTACAACAAAGGTTTTCAGCCGAGTGGTGGTTTCCAAGGTCAAGGGCAGAACAACTTCCAAGGGCAACATCAAAGTAACAAGGGTTATATGCCTAACTACCCTCCGGGCTTTGCACCTCAGCAGCAAAATCCGATGCAACAACAAGTTGATCCGGTTCAGGCAATGTTTCAACAGCTGATACAAGGGCAAGCCTCTACAAACCAGAAGTTCGCCGAGATGAACACTCGTCTAGACTCGTCTCTCACTGACTTCTCCACTCAGATCACCAACTTAAACAACAAGATCAAGCAGCTAGAGAAGGGGAAAGCGAGTACAAGTGGTCAGAATAGTCTACCGGGCAAGTGTGAGCAGAATCCTAAGGAGTATACCAACGCCATAACGTTGAGAAGCGGCAAAGAGCTAGAACCTCCGGTCTCTACTAAGAACAACGAGGACGTTGTAATTCAAGAGGGGGAGGGTAAGCCTTCGGCTGATGATGAGATTAACTTTGACAACGTTTGGATCCAAGGTCCAACAAGAGGAGACAAAGCAGTTGCTGAGAAGAAAGCTAAGCAAACTACTAAGGAGAAGAATGCTTATGTGCCTCCACCGTATGTACCTAAGCTGCCTTTTCCTGGACGTTTCAAGAAGCAACTCATAGAGAAGCATAAAATCCTCTTTAAGAAGCATCTTAAGGACGTGGAAATCAAGCTACCTCTCGTTGACTGCCTTGCAATGATGCCTAAATGCGCCAAATTCTTCAAAGACACTCTCGTAAAGAAGAATAAGGAAAGCAAGGAGGTACTTGTTCTAAGTGAAGAGTGTAGTGCTGTGATACATAAGGAGATAGTCCCTAAGAAGTTGGGAGACCCTGGAAGCTTCACTATACCCTGCGCTTTAGGCCCGCTAGAGTTCAAGAGTTGCTTATGTGATCTCGGAGCTAGCATAAACCTGATGCCTCACTCCGTGGCTAAGAAGCTTGGCTTTACTCGTTTCAACGATTGTAGGATCTCGTTGGTACTAACTGATAGAAGTGTGAGGCTACCAGTGGGGCTGCTTGAAGATCTACCGGTGCGAATCAGTGGTGTGAACGTGCCTACGGACTTCGTCGTGTTGGAGATGGATGAAGAACCTAAGGACCCACTTATCCTAGGAAGACCATTCCTTGCAACCGCCGGGGCTATCATCGACGTCAAGAACGGGAAGATTGCCTTGCACTTGGGAAAGGATATAAGGCTAGACTTCGATATCAATGATGTTCTGAAGAAGCCGACCATAGAAGGGCAAGCTTTCTACATTGAAACGATGGATGCCTTAGCGGATGAGTTGCTGAAAGAGATGCCTCTGGAAGACCATCTGAAGCTAGCACTGGCTAAGGAGCCAGGGAAGTTTGGCTATGTGGATCAGAGGACCCAAGAGTACGTCAACTTGCTGGATTCTAGGAAGATTGTTAAGAAGGATGAAAGCTGCTGCCTAGAGATCGACCCCGAGATCGACGCTATCACTCGATCCAGGAGTCAGATCGACATGGCAATCGAGAACATAACTCGATCCGGTGCAGCGATCGACAGAAAAATAGAGAGGAATGATCGATCCGGAAAAACAATCGAGTCGACGATCGAGAGAGACCCCCCGATCATTTTGGGGTCCAATCAGGAGATCGACTCAGTGTCTCGATCCCTTACTCGATCCACATCAAATAGAGTAAGTGAATCGAGCGAAATGGCTCGATCTAGATGACATCGAGAGCAAGATCGACTGGAGGACTCGATTTCAGAGGGGATAGCGGTTCAGGAAAGCAGTCTTAAGGGCCATGCCTCAGGTTCTAAGGAGAGTTCCAAGGAGGAAGTCAACAACAACAGCCACAAGGATGACTGGAGCGAGCTGTTAGCCCAAAGGTGGACCTAAAGGAGCTTCCAAAAGGGCTAAGGTATGCTTTCTTAGGGCCTAATAACACCTATCCCGTGATTGTGAATGAAAACTTAAGTGATGATGAGTTGCACTCGCTCCTGACTGAGCTGAGAAAGTATAGGAAGGCCATAGGGTACTCTTTAAGTGACATCAAGGGCTTTTCACCAATGCTTTGCACTCACAGGATTCACTTGGATAATGAGAACGCCTCTTCTATAGAACATCAAAGGCGTTTGAATCCTAATTTGAAAGAGGTTGTTAAGAAAGAGATCCTTAAGCTTTTAGAGGCTGACGTGATCTATCCCATAAGTGACAGCACGTGGGTTTCTCCTGTACATGTAGTGCCTAAGAAGGGAGTGATCACGGTCATAAGGAATGAAAAGGATGAACTTATTCCTACTAGAACCATCACTGGTCATAGGATGTGTATTGATTATAGGAAACTTAACCTTGCGACTAGGAAAGACTATTTCCCTTTGCCTTTTATTGATCAAATGCTTGAGAGACTTGCTAATCACCCTTACTACTGTTTCCTTGATGGGTATAGCGGTTTCTTTCAGATACCAATTCACCCAAATGATCAGGAGAAGACGACCTTCACATGCCCCTACGGTACCTTCGCGTATCGAAGGATGCCGTTTGGATTGTGTAATGCACCGGCTACGTTTCAGCGGTGTATGATGTCGATCTTGTCCAATCTAATAGAGGAGATGGTAGAGGTGTTCATGGATGACTTCTCTGTCTATGGTGCGTCCTTTTCTGCGTGTTTGTTGAATCTTTGCAGGGTACTAAAGCGTTGTGAAGAGACAAACTTGGTGCTAAACTGGGAGAAATGCCAATTTATGGTCAAGGAAGGGATCGTGCTTGTTCATAAGATATCAGAGAAGGGCATTGAGGTTGATCAGGCTAAAGTGGAAGTCATGATGGGTCTTGAGCCGCCGGTTAACGTTAAGGGAGTCAGAAGTTTCTTGGGACACGCCGGGTTCTATAGGCGCTTCATCAAAGATTTCTCCAAGATTGCATGCCCTCTTACACGGTTGTTGTGTAAAGAAGCTGAGTTTGTGTTTGATGAGGAGTGTTTGCGAGCTTTCGTGACCATCAAGGAAGCCCTTACATCAGCCCCTATAGTTCAAGCACCAGACTGGTCTCTGCCCTTTGAGATCATGTGTGATGCTAGTGACTACGCCGTAGGAGCCGTTCTTGGTCAGAAGAAAGACAAGAAGCTACACGTGATCTACTATGCTTCAAGAACCTTGGATGGCACGCAAACAAGGTATACCACAACAGAGAAGGAGTTGCTTGCAGTAATGTTCGCCTTTGAGAAGTTCAGATCATATCTTCTTGGTTCCAAAGCTATTGTCTACACGAATCACGCTGCTTTGCGATACATCTATTCGAAGAAAGACACTAAGCCTCGGCTCTTGAGTAGGATTCTCTTGCTCCAGGAGTTTGACATGGAGATTAAAGACAAGAAGGGAATAGAAAACGGAGTCGTTGACCATCTCTCACGGCTAAGGATCAATGAGTCTCTCCCCTTAGATGACTCTCTTCCAGAAGAGCAACTCATGGCAATTACCACGGCTGTTTGTGGAAAGCTATAGGGGCGGTTTGAAGAGGTGTTGTGTTTCAAAGAGGAGGATCTACCGTGGTATGCTGATGTAGTGAACGATTTAGCGTGTGGTGAGGAGCCAACACATCTCAACAGCTATCACAAGAAGCGGTTTATGAGAGAGGCTACTGACTACTTTTGGGACGAGCCCTACTTATACAAGAGAGGAGTGGACAGTTTGTACCAGGGATGCGTTACAAAGGAAGAAGCTAGAGACATCCTCTATCATTGCCATGGCTCTTCCTACGGAGGACACTTCGCTTCATTCAAGACTGCCACGAAAGTGTTGCAAGCCAGTTTCTGGTGGCCGCCCATCTTTAAAGATGCACATGAGTTTGTGAAGAGCTGTGAGGCATGTCAACGAGCAGGGTATATCACTAAGAGGAACGAAATGCCTCAGGTTCCCATCTTCGAGGTTGACGTGTTCGACGCGTGGGGCATAGACTTCATGGGGCCATTTCCTTCTTCATATGGCAACAAATACATCTTAGTAGCAGTGGATTATGTCTCTAATTGGGTTGCTTCCCCTGCAAACGACTCTAAGGTGGTAATCAAGCTGTTCAAGAGTATCATCTTCCCGAGGTTTGGGGTACCTAAGGTGGTTATAAGCGATGGAGGAAGCCACTTCATAAACAAGGTTTTTGAGAACCTCTTGAGAAAGTATGGCGTTAAGCATAAGGTGGCTACACCGTATCATCCTCAAACAAGCGGTCAAGTGGAAGTCTCTAACCGGCAAATCAAGGTTATACTGGAGAGGACTGTCGGAGCAACAAGGAAAGACTGGGCAGTGAAGCTGGACGACGCTCTTTGGGCCTACCGTACTGCCTTCAAAACACCGATTGATGATAGGGTTCAGGTTTTACCCAAATAAAACTACTGCAAGTGCACAGCAAAAGCAGATGTAGTATAAGGGGTATCGAAATCCCAAGAGAGTAATGCTAACTACACTATCAATTATAGATTTGGACTAAGCTAAGCAAAATATGATGTATGTAATGCGAATGAATAATTAGAAATAAGCAAACGATGGTATGATATGTTCTAAGTTCAGGAAGACTAAAAGTGCTAAGCTAGGGTAATTCGCAGGTATGAATCCAAGAATGTAGAATGCAGGGTATCAGGAATGATTAAGAACCGTTTTAAACATGAATCTCTAATGCATAACTAATCAATTCTCATTGCAGAAGTTATCTATACCTAGATCACAGAGTTTCAAATCTCTTTGCAAACCCTAACAACCTAAGCATGCAGTAATGATCAGGTTCAATTGTTTACAAAACTCCTAAGCCAAATCTCTTTGTACTAAGTTGTTTTGCTCATCAAATACTAGTTCAGGTTATGAATAATGCTCTCACATATATTTAACAACCTATGATTTTCGGATTCCTAGATGATGTTTCTCAAAAATTCGATTTTAAAGCAAGTAGAGATGAAAAACCATGAGATATTCCTAACAGATAACGATTCTACACTCTTTTCATCAACCTTTGAAAAACCCTAACTTAACTAGCAGATTACTCAGACATGATTATGAGATCACAAAACATAACTGAATAAAATTGCATTAAGAGAAAGAGTAGAAAACAAAGGGGGTTCGAAATCTTCTCTAAAGAGTACAGGATTTGTCTCCCCAAAAAGCTCTGAATAAAATCTCTCTCTAACTCTCTGAATTCTTAAAAACTAAGATTCTTGCCAACAATGGCTGAAAAACCTAATAAATAGGGGCTAAACACGATCTGGGGTCTTCATATAAATAAAGGAAACTTCTGGGTAAGTTCTGCAATTCTTTTTGATACTTTTAACAAATAGCCACGCTCCTTCCTATCTGGGTGACGAGAGTCACCAATGGGGTGACGATCGTCACCATATGGGATACTTTTCTGCTTCAAGCTGGGTACTTCGTGGCTTCAACTCAGAATGCTCCAAAAGGTTTCAATATCTCCAATTATGCTCCAGACATGCTTTAACCTGCAAAGACTCTTCTAGGACTCTAAAAAGACCAAAAAGACTCAATAAAAAGGACTTATATCATGGTTAAAAACCATAAAAACCATGATATATCAACTCCCCCAGACTTAGCTTTTGCTTGCCCTCAAGCAAACATCAGATAGAGTACAGGGTCGAGGTTTGAAAACAAGAAACAGTCAGTTAGTCATCAGAAACACCATACTAGTTAAAGCTTTCGAATCCACATACCACAGAGTTAACACAAGATCAAATTTCAGCCTAATCATCACAAGCTTAGCAAATCTCTCAAGTCCAGTCTAAATCCCTTCAAGAAATCCGAAATTTCTACTGTTAACTCCTTATTTTTATCTAAGTGTGAAGTCTCATCAAGGCTCTATCATCTTAATCACTTTACAGATTCTTTTCCCTTCCTAACAACTGAACAAATCAATCTCAACACAGCTCTCCTATTTTCTCTTCCCTTAATCTTTTTCTTTAGGATATTTTCGATTTTTCACTTCTTTTTCTCAACTTTTACAGTCTAAGATATGGTGCTACTCAATACTTGTGTTCCTTGTGAGGAGACAGGTTCTTGAGTGTGTTCACTACTGTTGTTCCTTGTGAGGAGACAGGGTCATGAATGCACCATTCTTTGAACTTAAACTTTTAAAAACTACATCTGGGAAGATCAGAGAGAGACTGTATTTTAACCTTATTGTCAGTGCTTAAAGAGAGAATCAAGATCAATAAGAATCAATCACCAAGACAAGAAATTTAAAGTTCATTAAGGTGGAGCTAACAGCAAATTTTCCAGATTCTCTAAGAACCTAAACCTTTATTGCTAGACTGATCTACCTATGACTTTCAACTTAGTAAGACTTGTAATCAACTATTGTGGCAATGGTTCTTATCAGCAAAAACGTCCTATGGCTAGTTCCAAGAAAAACTAACAATTTCAAATTTTTGACTCTAGAAAAACAGGTTTTTGACTCAACTTTAAGACTCTACAAACATGACACAAAGCACACAACGTCAGTAACCACCTCCCCCAGACTTAAACAACACTGTCCCCAGTGTTATTAAGCCAAGAGTTGGTCAGAAAAATGAATGAGAAGTCGAAAAACCAAGTCAGAAAAGTGTTACCTCGCGTGGGGTCGGGTGACGAGCGTCACCACGACCTGTATTGCCCAAATCTTATGTTAGATGTTAATTAACGAAGTGTTTGCATGTGTACTCAAAAGTTAGACTTTTTGAGCATTCAAACACATAATTAACAACATCCAAACATAGCAATAATAACCTGGTTCAACAATCTCACAAAACATCATCAAAGAAACTGACAACTGACTCAAAAGAAACATAAAAATGACTCAAGAGAAAGAAAAATAAAAAGGGAAAAAGGAACAAGTAACCAGATAATGAAGCCTCAATCCTCATCCTCACAAGGCTCAGTAGTGTAGTGGGGGCGGACACAACCACAGTTGCTAAGTGTAGCAACAGCATCCCAGAGTCCCTCAAAGCTATCAATGACATACTCCTGAAAAGCAGCCATATCCATGGGTGTCTGTGGTCGTGGAGGACGCCTGAAGGCAGCAGAAGAGCCACTCTGGCGTGTAGAAGGTCCAGCATCAGTAGCAGCAGCAGTAGAAGCAGAGGGACCAGCTGTAGCAGCTCTAGCAGGGCGCAGAGTCAAGGGACGCAGAAGAGTCTGTGCTGGCATGAAGAATAGCTGGTGTGGGTCTGTCTGGATAGTAGTGAGTGCTCTCTGTGGCAACTTAATGCCAACATACTCTCCAAAAGTAGTAGTGAAAGTCCAGACAACTCCAGTCTTCATCCAAGTGACATGGCGCAGATACTGCTCATCCATAAGCGATCTATCACTGCGCAGACTGCAAGGGGTAACATCGATCTGGAAATGATGGAAGATCGGTGTCAACAAGCTGCCCACACTCTCAGTCTTCTCCCCTGGACTGGTGAATGGCTTGGTCTTCAAAGAGACCAAATGCTCAGCGAAAACAGCACCTAAGTTGGCGCGAACCATACTATCAACTGGTATCGAATCATCCAGCATCTCATAAAGTCCGTAGTAAAGGAGAATCAGCTCGCTAACTCGAGTCTTGCTGGGCGCAGACTTGCACAGAATAGTATGACCAAAGAGGCGCAAAAGGTACCTCAAAACCGGATGTCTAACCTCTGTCTGCGTGCTGGTCTTGCTATCATAGACTTCATTCCCGAACTTGGACCAGAATGTCCTCATATGGGTCCACTGAGAGGGAAGGAGAACGCCTGTGGGATGGTCAGAGAAGCCATAGATCCCACAAAGCTCCATCAGACTGATCCGGTATCGAATCCCTCGGATCAGAAATGTCATAGTGCCTTCCTGAGCACGCTTCGCCAGCTCATTCGCGTAGTGGACGCGAACTGTAGAGAGAAACTGGCGGACCAAATCTGGGTACAAGTCGTACTGCTGGAATGGCATAGTCCCCATGCCAATGCGCTCCAAAATCTCATAAATCTCCTCAAAGATCCCCATCTTCTGCAGAACAGCAGGATCCGCGAGCCTAGTAGGGATAATCTTAACTCCTAGCCACGCATTGTAGAACAGCGTGTCATATTCATCCCACTCCTCCTGAATATCACGGAATACACAGGTATCCCGAGCCACTTCTTGCTTCGGAGTCCCTGCCCAAGCCATCTCCGAGGCTATTGTCCGATCCTCTCGTTTGGGCCATGGGGGCCTGCAAACCGGGTGCTGACTGAAGGAATCTGTAGACCCTGTTGCAGTGCTGTAAGACGAGGTTTGTCTTAGTCTTTTCTCTTGACGAGGCATCTGCAAATTGAGCACCAAAATCGACCAAAACCATCTCAAAAGTTAGCAAATTTTTCAAAGTTCGAAAAATCAACCAAACAGGATCAAATAGCTAATGGCGATTAATCCCTACACTACCAGGAACACAATTCAAGCATCAGTTCAACCGAAATCACCCAAAATTTCCAGATTTTTGCAACTGTCATCATGAACTCGAAAATTCAAACAGTGCAAATCAACCGATTAAATCTCACAAAGATGGTTCCATTCCTCTAATACAACCTAACTAACCATGATTCAACAGTTAAATCAAGCCAATCAAGTCAAAAATCGAATTTTACCAAACCTAAGGCGGACTGAAAATTGGGGATTCCGAAAACATACCTTGCGGATCGTAAAAACTAAGTTGATATTCAGAAAGAGGAGTAAAATCCACACGGATTAGACTCTTGAATCACTCAATTTGGTTAAGAAAATCAAAAGTTATGAAATTCCTATATCTCTCTAAGTGTTCGGTTATTTTGCAGGTTTTGGCTCGAGGGAGAAGAAGAAGAAGTTAAAACCCGTGTTCGATTTTTATGGGTGACGAGCGTCACCATAAGGGTGACGATCGTCACCGGTTTTTTTTTTTTTTTTTTTTTTTTTTTTTTAACTGAATAAAATTCTAATTACTAGTTCTAAGCACGAAAATAATTCCTAAGTAATATATCTACAACTTACCAGTGGGTTGCCTCCCACTAAGCGCTCTTTTAAAGTCATTAGCTTGACTTTGGTTGGCTGTTTAGACAGCTGGTGCCTGATCCAGAGACACAATGTGTCCTGCTGGAATCTCTGCTTGTGCCCAGTAATGCTTCACCCTTTGTCCATTGACAATAAACTCCTCTCTTTTGGAGTTAATCAGGACAATTGCACCATGTGGGCGAGCCTCTTTGACAGTGAAAGGACCTGACCATCTAGAACGCAGTTTACCAGGAAAAAGCTGTAAACGAGAGTTATAGAGTAATACCTGGTCATTGGGCTCGAAATGCCTGGAGATGATCTTCTTATCATGATATGCCTTTGTCCTCTCCTTGTATAACTTGGAGTTTTCATAGGCTAGATATCGAATCTCATCCAGTTCATTGAGCTGAATCAAGAGCCTTTCTGCAGCAGGTTTCAGATCGAAATTCAGTTTCTTGATTGCCCATTCTTCTCTGAACTCCAGCTCTACTGGTAGATGGCACGCCTTGCCATAGAGAAGGTGGAAAGGAGTAGTCCCAAGTGGCGTTTTGTAGGCAGTCCTGTAGGCCCATAATGCATCATCTAGCTTTGCAGACCAATCTTTCCTTGTCTTCCCAACTGTCTTTTCCAGAAATTGCTTGATCTGTCTGTTGGAAACCTCGACTTGTCCACTTGTTTGGGGGTGATAGGGCGTGGCCACTCTGTGCTGTACACCATACTTCTTCAACAGCTTGTCAAAAACCTTGTTGACGAAGTGAGAACCCCCATCACTTCTGACAATCCGTGGGACACCAAATCTGGGAAAGATAATGGTCTTAAACAGCTTCAAAACCACTGCAGCATCATTAGTAGGAGTAGCCAACGCCTCTACCCACTTAGATACATAATCAACAGCAACCAGAATGTATCTATTCCCATAAGATGAGGGAAAAGGTCCCATGAAGTCAATACCCCAACAATCGAAAACTTCAACTTCCAGAATGAAGTTCTTTGGCATCTCATGTCTCCTGCTGATTTTTCCTCTTCTCTGACAAGTATCACAGCTTGTGATGAAGGCTTGGGCGTCCCTGAACATGGTAGGCCACCAAAATCCAGCCTGCAAAACCTTAGAGATAGTCTTGAATGTAGCAAAGTGTCCAGCATAGTCTGATCCATGACAGTGAAAGAGCACGTCCTGAACTTCTTCTTCTGCTAAGCATCTTCTGTACATACCATCAGCACAATGCTTGTAAAGGTATGGCTCATCCCAATAAAATCTCCTAAGTTCTCTCAAGAACTTCTTCTTAGCATATCTTTTAAAATCATGTGGTTCATCCTCTGCAGCAAGATAGTTTGTAATATCAGCATACCAGGGTCTCTTTGGATCATGTAAAGCATAAACAGGCTCTTCAAAAGCTTTCCCCAAGCTTGCACAAATCGCAGATAAGTGTGGAGATCGGTGACGAGCGTCACCAATGTTGGTGACGAGCGTCACCTCGCTCGTATACTTTTGTCGCGAATGGTCTTGGTTGGTGACGAGCGTCACCCCCCTGGTGTCGCTCGTCACTCCCCTGTAGTTTCGTGAAAACTGCAGGTTTTCGACACTTTCCTCCTGTTCTCTGGTTTCCACTGAGTAAACATTCTCTTCAGGCAAGAAATCATTGATGGGAACACTGTCTTCGACCTGAATCCGGGATAAATGGTCAGCAACTCCATTCTCAACCCCTTTCTTGTCCTTCACTTCAATATCAAATTCCTGAAGAAGCAGGATCCATCTCAACAGCCTTGGTTTTGCATCCTTCTTCTGCATTAAGTACTTCAGTGCTGAATGGTCAGTATGAACCACGACGTTGGAGCCAACAAGATACTGCCTGAACTTCTCAAAAGCAAACACAACAGCTAACAACTCCTTCTCAGTTGTTGCATAATTCTTCTGAGCATCATCCAAAGTCCTACTTGCATAGTAGATGGCGTGGAGTTTCTTGTCTTTCCTCTGTCCCAGCACTGCTCCAACTGCAAAATCGCTGGCATCACACATTACCTCAAAAGGTAAGTCCCAATCTGGAGGCTGCACAACAGGGGCTGTAACCAACGCCTATTTGATCTGTTCAAAAGCAGATTTGCACTCTTCTCTGAACTCAAACATGACATCCTTGCAGAGGAGAGCAGTAAGTGGACGTGCTATCTTGCTAAAATCTTTGATGAACCTTCTGTAGAAGCCTGTATGTCCCAGAAAACTCCTCACTGCTTTGACTGAATCAGGTGCTTGCAGACTTGTCATCACCTCAATTTTCGCCCTATCCACCTCTATACCGTCTCCTGAGACTCTGTGACCAAGTACAATACCATCCTGTACCATAAAATGACACTTCTCCCAGTTTAAAACCAAGTGTTTCTCTTCACATCTCTGCAGAACTGCACACAGATTATCCAAACAGCTCTTGAAAGAAGATCCATAAACAGAGAAGTCATCCATGAACACCTCCATAAACTTCTCTATCATGTCTGTGAAAATCGACATCATGCATCTCTGGAAGGTTGCAGGAGCATTACACAGACCAAAGGGCATTCTGCGATAGGCAAAAGTGCCATAAGGACAGGTAAACGTGGTCTTCTCCTGATCATCTGGATGGATGGGGATCTGAAAAAAGCCTGAATACCCATCAAGGAAGCAGTAATACTTGTGATTCGCCAGCCTCTCTAGCATCTGATCGATGAAAGGTAGGGGAAAATGATCCTTTCTTGTTGCTGCATTCAGTTTCCTGTAGTCTATACACATCCTGTGTCCTGTCACAGTCTGGTTGGAATCAGCTCATCCTTGTCATTCTTGACCACGGTGACACCTTCTTTCTTAGGCACCACGTGCACTGGACTCACCCAAGCACTGTCTGAAATAGGATAGATGATACCAGCCTGCAACAACTTCATGATCTCTTTCTTGACCACATCTTGCAAATTCGGATTTAGCCTCCTCTGATGCTCAACTGATGATTTCGACTCATCTTCTAGGTGTATTCTATGCATGCACAAGTCTGGAGAGATACCTGAAATGTCATCAAGAGAATAGCCAAGAGCTTTGCGAAATTTTCGCAGCTTGCTTAGCAATAGGGTGAGCTCTGCATTGTTCAATGAAGCATTAACAATAACAGGATAGGTGGAGTTTTCTCTGAGGAATGCGTACCTTAGCCCTGCAGGGAGCTGTTTAAGCTCAACTTTTGGTGCTTTTGCTGCTGACCAATCACCCATTGTGGCGGCTTTTGCAGATGTGGAGACAAGTTCATCCTGTGCAACCAGTTGCATAACTTGTGCAGTAGCATCCATCATCTTTGTGTAGCCTGTTGCAGCAGCATCTAAATGCTCATACTCAGCTGTAGAAGTGGTCAACGCCCTTTCCAAGGGGTCATCTGAACTCATCTCATGGAAGATCTGATCAGCAATGTTTGTGAGAACATCAACATAAAAAGTCTGTCCATCTATGGTTGGCCTCTTCATCAGCTTGTCCATTTCGAATTTCACCACTAAATCGCCAACATTCAGCTCTATTCTACCTTTCCTCACGTCAATAATAGCTCCTGCAGGGGCCAGGAAGGGTCTGCCAAGAATCAAGGGGTCTTTGGGTTTTTCTCCATACTCTAAAACAACAAAATCAGTAGGGATCATACAATCTCCTACTTTGATAGGAACATCCTCTATCACCCCTTCAGGAACTCTAACTGATCTATCAGCTAGGACAAGAGATATTCTTGTAGCTTTAAAATCGGTCATCCCTAAACTCTTTGCAACAGAGTGGGGCATGAGGTTCACACTAGAACCAAGATCACACAATGACCTTTCAAACTTGTCATTGAAGATGGTGCAGTCTAAAACAAAACTTCCTGGGTCTGAAAGCTTCTCTGGAACTCTGTTCTGAATCACTGCACTGACCTGCTCGTTGATCATCATAGCTCCAACCTCAAGGCTCAAGTTGTTGGTCACCATTCTCTTCACATACCTCCTAATAACAGGAGTGATCCTTACAGCATCAATCAATGGGATCTCTATCACCAACTTGTCCATGATAGCCTTGCATCTGGCATCCTCAAGCTCCTGCTTAGACTTCTTAGGATGCTTAGGATAGGGTATCTTGGGTTTATACACGGTCTCCTTAGCATTATCTGAAGTCTTAGGCGAAACAGCAATATGTGGTGTCTGGTGACGAGCGTCACTGGATTGGTGACGAGCGTCACTCACTTTGGACAAGTCGGGGTCGAGTACTGGATTTGGGTGACGAGCGTCACCCCCTTGGTGACGGTCGTCACCAATAAGTGAAGAATCAGGCTCGGGGTTGTCCTCATTGGGTGACGAGCGACACCCATTATTGGTGACGATCGTCACCAATGGTTCTGCAGCAAAATTTTCTTCATCTTCATACTCTTCTACACCCACGAAATTTCTTGAGGTTATATCCTTCTGCAACACTGGTTGCAGGTTCCTTCCACTCCTCAATGTGATGGCATTCACGTGGTGTTTGGGATTAGCATCAGTTCTTGCCTCTGAACAGCTCCTGCAGTTTGAGCAACTTGAACATCAAGCTTCTTCATATGAGAGTTCAGACTCTCAATTTTCCCATTCAGGTCCTGATAGAGCGAATCTATCTTGCCATTGAAGTCCACAGTAAGCTTCTGTTGTCCTTCCAGAATCTGTTCTAACATTGCTTCCATTTTGTTCTCTTGTGGAGGTGCTGGTTGATAGGAAGTAGAACCATAGTTTCTGTAATTTCCACTGCTCTGGAATGGCTTCTGATACTCTGTCTTCTGAAAAGGGGGTCTAGGAGTGAAACCAGGCGTGTTCTGTCCTCCTGTAGGGGTGTTTTTCTGGTTGTTGTTGCTGTATCCTCTGTTCCACTGCTGATTCCCATACCTTTGTCCCTGAAATCCGCCAGAGTTGATGAAATTTACATCCTCTTGCTCAACTTCCTCTGGAGTTTCGAAAGTCTCTACTTCTGCAGCAAAGTGAACTGACTTCTTCCCTACCAAAAGGCTGTGCATATCATCCAACTTAGCCTTAACTTCAGCAATCTGATTTCCATCAGCTGCACCAGCTTGTTTCATTCTCTGGAAGGCTGCATTTTTAGTGCTGTTGCTGCAGACCAAGTTCTCAATCAGTCTCACCGCCTCCTCTGGTCTGTTAGTATTGAAGTTTCCACTGCTTGAAGCATCCAGCGCCATCTGATATTTCCAGTCAATGCCTCTGAAGAAAATCCCAAGTAGTTGCACCTGACTGAAGCCATGATGAGGACAATCCCTTTGATAAGACTTGAACCTGATCCAAGAAGCCTTAAAAGCTTCAGTAGGGCCTTGTGTAAATGATGCAATTTTCGTCCTCATATCTTCTGATCTGGCATCATCATAGAAATTGTTCAGAAAGGCATTCTTGGTGTCCTCCCAAGTAGTTAGTGAAGCAGGTTCCAGTTGCTTCAGCCAATATGCAGCTTCTCCTCCAAGGGAGTAGGGAAAAAGCTTGCAGAACTGAAAGTCATTGCTGAATCCATTAGCTTTGACACTGGAAGCTAAATCCTCAAACCTCTCTATGTGATCCATAGGGTGCTCATGAGGTAAACCATGGGAGGGATGCTGACCAACCAGCTGATAGTAGACTGGTTTAACCTCAAAATCGTTCCTCTGGAAGGCAGGAGGTCGGATTGCAGCTCTGTTGGCATAGAACTGATCAGGTCTGTTGTAATCACCTAGAGTCCTCTGAACAAAACGCCCAGCAGCGTTATTGACAGCAGCAGGGACTCCCACGTTCTCAGCCACTTGCTGAACCTGCTGTTCAACAATGACATTCCCCTCTTGATCAATTCTCTGCCCCTCTTCGTTCCTCCTATTTCCTTCCCTGTCAACCAAGTGACCTTCTGCATCTTCAACCAAAATCAGTGGAGCGACCATTGTAGATTGCTTCTTAGCTTTCCTGTTAGTTCTCTCCAACCTAGCAAGCTCGTCGATGCTCAAAGTCACAAGCTCCTTCTCTTTGTTGCTTCTGGTTCTGCGATTAGGCATACACCTGAAACAGGAACAAAGAAAAGTAGCTGAAAATCAGTAAAGAAATAAAAACTTAGACAAAATCCTAATACTAAAAATCGATAGGCAGCTATTACTCCCCGGCAACGGCGCCAAAAACTTGATAGGGTTCAGGTTTTACCCAAATAAAACTACTGCAAGTGCACAGCAAAAGCAGATGTAGTATAAGGGGTATCGAAATCCCAAGAGAGTACACTATCATTTATAGATTTGGACTAAGCTAAGCAAAATATGATGTATGTAATGCGAATGAATAATTAGAAATAAGCAAACGATGGTATGATATGTTCTAAGTTCAGGAATCTAAAAGCGCTAAGCTAGGGTAATTCGCAGGTATGAATCCAAGAATGTAGAATGCAGGGTATCAGGAATGATTAAGAACCGTTATAAACATGAATCTCTAATGCATAACTAATCAATTCTCATTGCAGAAGTTATCTATACCTAGATCACAGAGTTTCAAATCTCTTTGCAAACCCTAACAACCTAAGCATGCAGTAATGATCAGGTTCAATTGTTTACAAAACTCCTAAGCCAAATCTCTTTGTACTAAGTTGTTTTGCTCATCAAATACTAGTTCAGGTTATGAATAATGCTCTCACATATATTTAACAACCTATGATTTTCGGATTCCTAGATGATGTTTCTCAGAAATTCGATTTTAAAGCAAGTAGAGATGAAAAACCATGAGATATTCCTAACAGATAGCGATTCTACACTCTTTTCATCAACCTTTGAAAAACCCTAACTTAACTAGCAGATTACTCAGACATGATTATGAGATCACAAAACATAACTGAATAAAATTGCATTAAGAGAAAGAGTAGAAAACAAAGGGGGTTCGAAATCTTCTCTAAAGAGTACAAGATTTGTCTGCCCAAAAAGCTCTGAATAAAATCTCTCTCTAACTCTCTGAATTCTCAAAAACTAAGATTCTTGCCAACAATGGCTGAAAAACCTAATAAATAGGGGCTAAACACGATCTGGGGTCTTCATATAAATAAATGAAACTTCTGGGTAAGTTCTGCAATTCTTCTTGATACTTTTAACAAATAGCCACGCTCCTTCCTATCTGGGTGACGAGCGTCACCAATGGGGTGACGATCGTCACCATATGGGATACTTTTCTGCTTTGAGCTGGGTACTTCGTGGCTTTAACTCAGAATGCTCCAAAAGGTTTCAATATCTCCAATTATGCTCCAGACATGCTTTAACCTGCAAAGACTCTTCTAGGACTCTAAAAAGACCAAAAAGACTCAATAAAAAGGACTTATATCATGGTTAAAAACCATAAAAACCATGATATATCAATTGGTACAACCCCTTTCACTCTACTCTATGGCAAGGCCAGTCATCTCCCGGTTGAGCTGGAACGCCGTGCGTTGTGGGCTGTGAAGAGGCTGAACTTTGACCTCAAGACTGCTCAAGAGAGGCGCCTTATTCAGCTACATGAACTGGACGAGTTAAGACTGAACGCTTATGAGAGCTCTCGGATATACAAGGAGCGGACTAAGGAAGCCCATGACAAGAAGTTGGTTGCCAAGGAGCTTAAGGAAGGAGGTTTGGTGTTGCTGTACAACTCAAGACTCAAACTCTTCCCGGGAAAGCTGAAGTCAAGGTGGAGCGGGCCGTTTGTAATCCAAGAAGTGTTGCCTTATGGAGCTGTTACACTGATGGGAAAGAGTGGCAGTGCATTCACCGTCAATGGACACAGAGTCAAGCCTTACTTGGCAGACAGCTATGATAAGGAGAGTACCTCGGTGCTTCTCCAAGACCCACCATCCGCCTAAACCAAGTAAAGTCTAGCTAAAGACGTTAAAGAAAGCGCACTTGGGAGGAATTCCCATGCCTATCTTGTACATATTTTTGCTTACTTTCTCTTTCAGTTTTATGTTTTTATTTTGCAAGTGTGTAGGAACAGGTATGAGGAGTCTAAACCTTAATCTTTAAGTCCAAAAGAGGCGATAGGGGTTAAGACAAGTCTAGAGATCGAGTGCTAGATCGACTGATCCTGACTCGATCTTTGCTAGATCGAGTCAGTGAATCGAGAGGAGCCAGTCGATCTAGACGAGAACGAGTGATAAGATCGACCTTGACGAAAAAAGATCGATCGATCCAAAATGGATCGACTGATCTAATTTCTCTCGGGAAAATCTGTTGAAAACAGATCGATCACTCGACTCGATCCATCACTCGATCTGTACCAAATCGACCCCTAAATCGAGGACATAGCTCGATCATGAGGACTTAGCCGTGGAGCCAACATCTCAATGATCGAGGGAGCCAATCGATCCAAGACTCGATTCATCACAAATCGAGTAACCTTCTCGATCTAAGCCATTATGGGCATGAGATCGAGTCCTAGATCGACCAAATAGACTCGATCTCATACCGAGGTAACATTTTCTTTCCCTCCTTTATTCTTTTCCCTCCAATTTTTAAATTCAAAACTTGGTCAAGGCAAGCATCTTTGACCATGAAAGATGTGCCTTGACCAAGACTTTGTCAGAAAACCACCTTTACTACCCATGGTTTTGCTTTTTGCTAGTCTTTAAATGTTTCAACAACCTCTCACCCTCTCATTCTTGTTTTCTCAAAAATTTTAAACAAAAAGAGTGAGAGTTTTCGGTTTTCAAAGGCTAGCAAAGATCTTTAACATTCTTGCAAAGGTATTTTCAGAACTTAATGATTTATCTTTAGGAAAATTCCCTTTAAATTCGCAAGATATTGTTCTAGAAGATTGGGTCGGTTTTGATTTTTAAAATTTAGCTAAGTAAAAGGAATAATTCTAGATTTTCTAGTATCTAAAGATTTGATTCTCCTTTATTTAGCTATAATTTTTATTAATTCCCCAAAATTCTAGGGTAGTATTTATAAGCTTTCTCCTTCTCCTCTCTCATTCTCATCAAACCGCCGTTTTGCCTATCAAGCTTCTTGAGAAACTTGTTTCAGGTATAATGGCCCCCAAAAGAACAAGAGAAGAGACAGCACAAGAGGGAGAAGGACAAGAGGTGGCTGTTCAAGAGAGGGTCAGATGGACTAAGGATGAGAAGAGGGACAAGAAACGGCTAGAAAGGCTTCGGTTTGAGCCTACCAAGATTGCTGATCGAGAGCTGCTGTTCAAGCTAGGGATTCTTGGGGATTTCGACCAACTCCTCAAGAACATTGGCCTAAGATGTCAGTCACAGATGGATTGCCCAACCATTCCAGAAGTGACAATAGACTTCCTTGCCATGTTGGAGTTCCGTTACGAGAATCCTAGCACACCCGTTCCTTCACAAGGTCGCCTCTTCTTCAAGGTTGGACGTCAAGCCTACACCCTCTCCATCCCTGAGCTATGTCAAGCATATGGTCTCAACGCGGATGCCAACAAGGTCGAGTTCCCCGCCTTCAAACGAGCAGACGACCTTTGGGATCTGATTAGCAACGAGGACTACAAAGCCAACACCGCCAAGATCAAGAGAGTGAGAAGCCCAGTGCTGAGGTACACTCTGAAGCTGCTTGCCAACACGTTTAGCGGAAGATCAGTTGCTCCCACGGTCACAAAGACCGAGCTTTGCTTCCTGTTCCAAGGCGTGAAGCATTTGGTGTGTGATGCGGATGCAAATAGAGAGCCTATGGAGGATGAGCTTGGCGACGAGGTGAACTACGGATGTGTGCTTGCTGCCTCCTTGGTGAAATACAAGGCTTATGCCTTGCGGTGCAAGGCAACTTCTTCTTACATTGGCGGCTTCCACACTCCTCTATTCTTGCAAGCTGGTGTGCCTATACACGACTTCGCCCATGTACCAGCCAGAGCTTTCATGGATGAGGCATACATGAAGAATACCGACAGCTTGGGACGCACGCCAGCAGAAGGGTTCTACGCCTACCTCTTCATAGACGATGAAGACAAGAAGAGAGTGTGCATCCTGCCAAACAAAGATGAGACCGAGCTGCTTGGTGTTGGGAACATCGAGTTCTTGCCCACGGAAGAGGAGTGCTTTGCTTCTCTAGGAGGACCACCTGCTTCAGCGATTGCTCCTCGTCAAAGGTCCGAGTCTCCAGCCACGGAAGATGAGATGCCCGAGGCCTACACACTTCCCAAATTAGATTTTGAGCCGAGGACCAAAACAGAGAAGTTCCTAGCATATGTTGTAGAGATGCAAAGGAAAATCAATAAGTGGCAAGGCAAAATGCTCAAGAAACTTGGCAAGAAAGTCAAGGCACTTCAAGGAGGCTCGCCTAAGAAGGATGCAAGTAAAGAGATTCACCAACCCGAGAAGAGAAGGCTCTCAACTGGTGGAGTTGTCATCCGCGAGGCACAAAGCAGCACCATTCAGTCGGCGCGCCATTCTCTCCAAGAACCAGCCGAAAAGAGCAAAGCAACAATCTCTTGCTCCTCTGGAACATCCTCAAGTTCCAGACGAGACTAGACCAGAGGTAACAACCTTCTTCCATTGTACATAACCGCTCATATTTGCTTCTTTTTGCTTTGTGTTTTGGTGTTCCTTCGAATGTGTTTGCCACCGGGACGGTGTCAAGCAAGTTTGGGGGAGTACATGTGTGGTTTGACATGTGTTTTGTGATCTTATTTTCCTTTAGCATCCTTGAGTCTTTAGTTCATGAAAAATTGGTAAAATGTTTAAAATTTTTTCAAAGATTCATGTAGTTGCATTCATCTTTTCAAAACATGTTAGGATTGAGTCTAGAATTTCTCTTAACATCTAGGTTGTTTGCGTTTGCATTTCTCTTAAAAAGGTGTTTTTACTTATGAAATGTTTCATTGCCCTAGTTAGTAGTTCTCTAATGCTTTGTCTATGCTTTGAAAGTAAGTTCTTACCATGCTTGGATCACTTGCTAGGATTTTCGTGACTTGAATTGAACTCTCATGATTTGAAACTTGTCCTAATAAGTGAGAACCTTAATTTGAAATTCTAATTATCATCCTTATGCATTTGAAAATGAACACATGGATTTTAAAATACTTAGGCTCTCTTCTTCCTTTTTACCACTCTTTGTGAGCCTAAGTAGAACTCCCACCTTGACCCTTACCTTTCTTTGAAGCCAAATGTTTCTTGTGTGACATCTTTGTGAGGCCTTCTTTTCGGTTTTGAACTTAGCATAAAGTGTTAGGTTTAGGCGACATGATTTGGTTCTCATATGATTGCTAGCTTTGCATTTTGAAAGTAGGTATAGGCTTAGGATAAGTTTGGGGGATCATTGGGGTTGTTTTTATTTCTATCTGCTCTCGGTTTCAAAGAGTTTGGTGTTTAAAAGAAAGAAATGGGTTTTAAGTGAAAGGTTGTGTTTAAAAACTAAGTATATGCTCTAAGAAATTTCAGGAGGTAGCTCTCCCAAATAAAAATAAAAAGAAAAAGAAAAAATAGAGCCTAAGTACCAAATAAAAATAAAAAAAAAAGAAAAAAAAAATAATAAATAAGAGAGCTACCAATAAGAAGTATTTAAAGAGCAAAATTATTTTCAAAACCTTTTCACTAGCCTAAAGAGTTTTAAAATGTTTTTGTTTCGAATTGGGGATTGCTAAGTTTTGAGAAGAAAAAGGGTAGACTCTAAGTGGTGAGTGAGGATAAAAGTTGATAAATGAGAGGGGTTTAGGATCATTGTTAGTTTACATGGGTAGATGAGAATCTGATCATGTATGCATCAATAGTCTTTACCTTTAGCATTATGCATAAGTTCAACCACTTTTGAGAGAAACCCTTGTTCTAATTGTAAACCATTTTCAAATGAGATCATTCAATGCTCATAACCTTCACCCTTAGCCAAATGTGTTCTGCTTTAAAGTGCATAAGTTTGATTCATTGTTCGAATGTTAATGAATGTTAAAGGATGAGTTTCTTTGATTGTTAGGAATAAGAGAGTCATGATCTGAATTTCTTTGTGTGATGAGTATGGCTATGTTCTTCGGAGTATGAGTGTAAGCATAGCATTTTAGAACTGTTAACTAGGACATTGAGATTGATTCATTTGAAAGGCACCTTTGCAAGAAGTTTAAACCCCCATTCGTTTTTCTTAAAACCTCTCTTCCTTACTTATTTTCTGTTGCTTGAGGGCAAGCAAGAAGTAAGTTTGGGGGAGTTGATGTTACTGCATATTACATACATTTTGCATACTCATTAGTTAGCTTTTCATGCATTTGCATCACGTTTTAGGTTAGATTGCATCACTTAGAGTCCTAGAGCATTCTTGCACCAGCATACGCATGTTCCTTGCATTTTGCATCACATTTAGGTTGTTTCTGGCTGCTTTGGAGTCCTGGAGGTTCGTGGGCGTATTGAAGCTGTTGTAGCAGTTCGTGGAAGCTCGGATATTTGCTAAGGATCAGAGATCGAGGAGCAGATCGAGCATGGCCGGTCGATCTAGGATGTGAACGACCAGAAGATCGAGAAGACCAGGCGATCCAAGGAGAATGATCGAGACGAGGATCGAGTGAAGCAGTCGATCAAACGGTACGGACGTAAATGATGCCATGCATAGCGAGAGCCAGATCGAGTACACCACTCGATCCAACCGAAGATCGATACCGAGATCGGATGCAACGCTCGATCCGCCGAAGATGATCGAGACCCAGATCGAGCTGAAGACACGATGTTCGGAGATAATCGAGAGAACTGCTCGATCCTGGAGTCGATCTCTGTCCTTTCAACCACTTTTGGCCGCTAGCGAGGGGGGGACCATCAGCTTGTTTTGGCCATTTTGGGAAGGCGGCAACGTCCTTTTGCCACACACTTTTCATCCTTATCTTTTTCACGTTTTTCTCTCTGCTTTTGAAGAAGAACACCATTGTTGAACTTTAAGTTTTCCTTAGCTTTGTAATCGAATCATTTCAGCTTAATCTAGTTTTCTTTTCATGTTCATCGTTTTCTTTTCCATGCTTTGCTTGATTTACCTTATGTGTAGTGAGTAGTTTATTTGGGTTCGGGGTTGAGAGGATTAAGGGGTCTAAAGGGTTTCGATCTTGGGGTTTTTCTAAGTGTTTTAATGGCTATCTCTTCTAGGCTGTTGAGCTCTCAAAGCTTGAAGACTCTCACGCCAAGAGCTTCATGATCCGAGAGGTTCCTTACCTTGACAGGATCCAGGTACCTCTGAAGATCACACCCTAGCGACTAGTTACCCCTTCCCAAAAGCCATGGAAGTTTGGGGGACTAGTTAAGCCACTCGTTTGAAATCCGTTTTCCCTGCCCTTCGACCTCTCTTTCCACCAAAAGCCATGGGTTTGGAGGAGAGGATGAAGGAGTGATCTATACCGAAAGCCACGGATAGATCTTGCTTAGTTTTCAAGGCTTAGAGATCCTCACAAAGTGAGTCGATTTAAAGTTTTCAACCCAAGGTCGAACCTTTGAAACACCTGACCATGAATCTCAACCCTAAGCCTTCTCTTTTAGCATCTTTACATCTTTTCTCGTCATTCGCTTGATCTTTGATAGCATCCTGGTCGTTGGTTTTACTGTTCTTGCATATTTAGACGAGATCGATTGTTATTGCTTGATCTAATGGGCGATCTCATGGTCGATCCACTAGTCGAATTTTAGTAATTCGAAGCTTTGTCCTTTAATTATTCTGTTTGTTCTTCATGGTAGTTTGATCATTCCTGGTAATTTTAAAATAGTTTTCATTCCATTTAGTTGCTGCATTTAGTTTTTAGGGATTTTCTCAAAACTCATCTTGTTTCGCTTAGATTTGCATAGTCCTTGCATTCTCTTTGCATTTTCTATCATCCTAGGTGTGGATTGACTCTCTCTTGCATGTTGTACTACAACCTGTTTTGCATTTGAGTTTGATAACCTCATTGCATTCTCGCCCTTGCAAATAAACTGTCTATCAGGTATTCACTTAATGATATCAAAGGCATATCTCCTAATCTTTGCACTCACAGGATTCATCCAGAGGATGAGACGAAAACTTCCATTGAACACCAAAGGAGATTAAACCCTAACCTTCAGGAAGTTGTAAAGAAAGAAATCTTAAAGGTCCTTGATGGAGGCGTGATTTTCCTTATCTCAGACAGCACATGGGTCTCACCAGTCCATGTTGTGCCTAATAATGGATGAATCACGGTTGTTAAGAATGAAAAAGATGAGCTTATCCCAACTAGAACTATAACAGGACATAGGATGTGTATTGACTATAGAAAACTGAATTCGGCTTCTAGGAAAGATCACTATCGTTTACCTTTTATTGATCAGATGCAGGAAAGATTGGCAAATCACCCTTATTACTGCTTTTTAGATGGCTATAGTGGTTTTTTCCAAATCCCAATTCACCCTAACGATCAGGAAAAGACCACCTTTACATGTCCTTATGGCACTTTTGCTTATAGAAGAATGCCATTTAGACTGTGTAATGCCCCATCAACTTTTCAAAGATGTGTTACCTCTAAATTCTCTGACTTGCTTGAATAAATGGTGGAAGTATTGATGGATGACTTCAGTGTGTATGGATATTCCTTTGGCATCTGCTTGTCTAATCTCTGTCCGGTCTTAAACAGATGTGAAGATACAGGGTTGGTGCTGAACTGGGAAAAATGCCATTTCATGGTCAATGAGGGAATCGTTTTGGGGCACAAGATCTCTGAGAAAGGAATAGAGATGGACAAGGCCAAGATAGAAGTAATGATGCATCTGGCTCCACCAACATCAGTGAAAGGGATCAGAAGTTTCTTGGGTCAAACTGGCTTCTATAGAAAATTCATCAAGGATTTCTCCAATATATCAAGGCCCCTCACTAAACTGTTATGTAAGGAGACAGAGTTTGTCATAGATGATGACTACATGCAAGCTTTTCTGACCATCAACGAGGCGCTTGTGAGTGCTCCCATTGTTCAAGCACCAGACTGGAGTTTACCATTTGAGATAATGTGCGATGCTAGTGATGCACTTGGAGCTGTGCTTGGTCAGAGAGTGGCAAGAAACTACATGATATAGACTACGCAAGTCACACTCTGGATGACACTCAGATTCGGTATGCTACAACAGAGAAGGAGCTACAAGCAGTTGTGTTCGCATTGGAGAAGTAAAGCTACCTGGTCTGCTCTAAAGTCATAGTCTACACAGATCATGCAGCACTTTGCTACTTTTATGCCAAGAAGGATACGAAGCCATGCCTACTCAGATGGATACTTTTACTTCAGGAGTTTGATCTTGAGATACTTGACAAGAAGGGTTTAGAAAATGGAGTGGCTGATCACTTATCAAGAATGAGGATTGAAGATCTTGTTCCTATAGATAACTCTCTTCTTGAAGAGCAACATACGGCTAACGAAGTGCTTAAGAGCTGGAATGAAGCAGCAGCTTTGCAAGAAAGGAATCTTCTTTGGTACTCAGATTTCGTGAACTATCTGGTTTCAGACCATCTTCCCACGTTCCAAAAGCCTTGGCACAAGGCTAAGTTGTTCAAAGACTTATCTCAACTGTATTGGGATGATCCATACTTGTACAAGAAAGGATCAGATGGACTGTTTAGGTGATGTGTAGCAGAAGAAGAAGCACAAGATATCATTTTCCATTGCCATGGGTCTGCTTATGGAGGCTATTTCGTGACATTCAAGACAACTATAAAGATACTTCAAGAAGGATTCTGGTGGCCTGACATCTTTAAAGATACTCATTAGTACATCAAGAGGTGTGAAGTCTGTCAAAGGAAGGGAAACATAAGCAAGAGGGATGAGATGCCTCCTAATCCAATCCTTGAAACAGAGATCTTTCATGTATGGAGGATTGATTTTATTGGACCCTTCCCTGCATAATATGGCAACAAGTTCATCTTAGTGGCAGTTGACTATGTCTCCAAATGGGTTGAGGCTGTTGCAAGTCCAACGAGTGATTCCTCTGTTGTTGTGAAGCTCTTCAAGATTGTAATCTTTCCATGATTTGGTGTGCCTAGAGTGGTGATAAGTGATGGTGGAAGTCACTTCATTTAACAAAGTCTTTGCTAATATTCTGGGGAAGCATGGAGTCAAACACAAAGTTGCAACGCCTTATCATCCACCACCCAGTGGTCAAGTTGAGGTTTCAAACAGAGAAATCATAGCCATCATAGAGAAGACAGTAGGGATCACAAGGAAAGACTGGTCTGCCGAGCTTGATGATGCACTATGGGCTTATAGGACTGCATTCATGACACCAATAGGGAGATCTCCTTTCAGCTTGTTGTATGGAAAGGCATGTCACCTTCCAGTAAAGCTTGAGTATAAAGCTCAATGGGCAATCAAACTGCTCAACTATGACATTAAAAGCGCTCAAGAAAGGAGACTTATGCAACTACATGAGCTAGAAGAAATCAGGTTGGAGTCCTATGAGAATTCAATGGTTTACAAAGAGAGGACTAAAGCTTTCCACGAAAAGAAGATAGTCCACAAGGAATTCAAATCAGGCGACTTGGTTCTTCTCTACAACTCAAGGTTGAGGCTCTTTCCTGGAAACCTCAAGTCAAGATGGAATGGGCCATATAGAATCAAAGAATTTCTTCCCTATGGAGCAATCACATTGCTGGATACCGAAGGAAAGGAATTAACAGTCAATGGACACAGAGTCAAGCCATATTTAGCCTCAGAGGTTCTAGCAATGGAGACTGACCTTAGTCTCCTTGATGTGCCCACCTAGCAAACCAAAGGAGGTCAAGCTAAGATACCTTTGGGAGGTAATCCATGACTATGACTATCTATGTAATCCAATGACTATCTATGTAAATATACTTTCCTTTTTCTTTTGATATGTTGCGTTAACTGTTTTCAAATTGGGAAAAGTGATTAGATTGGTCAAACAAAGTAGAGAACCAAGGGATTTAAAACTCTGTTTCTGCATCGAGGTATTGTATCTAGCAAAACCTCTGCAAAACATGCTCGATGCAGTTTATCTCGAGGACGAAGGAGTATGTACGTTGAGAAGATTGCACGATGGAGATCGCATCGAGGTGTTGTATCGAGCAAAACCTCCAGAACCCTGCTCGATGCAATCACCCCGGAAGCCTTTGTCTGTACAACGAAGTGCAAGTACTGTATATCGAGCAAGATGCTCGAGGGTGATCACATCGAGGTGCTACATCGAGCAGAACACCCAGAGCCCACCTCGATCTGGACAAATGTTCTTGAAAACACCAAAACTGAAAGGATGCCTTGATCATTTAGGCACCATCAACCACCTCGACCGATGAATATCCAGTCCTCCACCACTTCAACCTCCAATGTAAGTACACACCTTCCTCTTCATTTACTCTTTACACATTTTCCCATACACTTCATTTTTACATTGTGGTTTGCCTCCTTTTGCATTTATAATACACAGTGGACTGTGTATTCTAAGTGTGGACTAGCATTTTGCATTCTCATCACAGCTGCATTTGCATATAGCTCTGCAACCATGCATTGCACTTAAGGCAAAGAAAATCACTAAAAATTTGGAAATTTTCGAAAATTGATTTCTTAAAAACAGAGTGTTCATGTGCATTCATATAGGACTTAGACTTCATGCATTCACTTAGGTTCTAGCTTGCTAGTTTAAAATTGGTGCAATGATAGTGAATCTTTGAAAATGCTAGTGGTTTATGAAATTGATGCCCTTGTTCTTAGTCCTTTGATGCTTTTGATGAAGCACTTGAAATATGGCTGAACCACTCTTTAAATTTATAATTCTGAAACTCTTTTTTGAAGTTGAAGCTTGCTTGATTTGAACTTGACCTTTATATAAGTGGAACCTTAATTTGGACTTTGAATTATCTTGTTTGTGCATTGAACGTGATTGCATGGCTACCAATACACATATTTGGATCATTTTCTTCCTTTTCACCACTCTTGTTGATCCAAGTAGCTGATCCTCAGCACTAAGGGACAATTAACTATACCTTGAACCAATCCTTCCTTCTAAACCCAAAAACAATTGTGAGAGTTTGTGAGGCCTTGCATTACCATTTTCGAACTTATCTTGGCAAAAAGTGTTAGGAATAAGGCTGGCAAGGAAAAACTCTTAGTTACAAAGAAGAAAAAGCGCCAGCAACAACAAGCTTACAAAGATCATCCAAAAGGAGAAAAATCAGGCCAAGCAATCCACCAAAAAGGTGATGAAAATGGTGCCTATCAACATAGAAGAGCAAGTCCTAAAAGAAGGCAGCCACACAAGCAAAAGAAGAAGAAGTCCCCCACGTTTCAAGAAGAAAAAGATTAAAAGAGCTTTGGGAAAGGGTAGATTTAGGGGTTTATCTTGGGACTTAGACTTAATCAGGATCATCTTTGGGAAAGGGTAGAAGAGAGATTTGACTTGCATGCATTAATGTGCTTTTACCATTAGCATTTTGCCTAAGATGGATTCATTTCAGATGAGAGATCCCCTGTTTATTTGAGCCATTGATGAATGAGATCATTTTTATCTCATAACCATGTCCCTTGCACTAAATGCATTCACTTGATTTACACAAATTTGATCCATTGGTTACTTGCTAAATGATTGTTAAAAACGTCAAGTGATTTGAGGGCTTATGTGGATTGATAACTTGGGAATCATTTTCATTTTGTGATGAGTGTGGCTAAGTTTTAGAGTACATTTCCACCATTTGCATTCTAGCACTAGAAACATGAACATCATTTTGATCTATTGTTAGCATTTTAATGATATGAGTTCCCATTTTAAAACCTCATCACCAAGATTAATCTTTTATTTGCTTGAGGGCAAGCAAAGACTAAGTGTGGGGGTGTTGATAGCTTGCTATATTAGAGCATTTTAGGCTGCATTTCATGCATGTTTTCTCTTGTTCTTGCATTATTTCTTACAATTTTAGTCCTATTTACATATAAAAGTAGTCATGTATGCATTTAGATTAGGAATGCATACATTTGCTTGTTTAAGGTGTATATAAGGTGTTTTTGAGGCTAAGAAGACTTATTGGTGGATGGAGGATCGTCTGGAGTCAAAGAAATATGCAAGAAGAATGAATCCAAGCTATTTAGAAGCTGCACTGAGGTCTCACATCGAGGTCTTTGCTCGGTTCAACAGGATGCGAGTTAAAGATAGGTCTGGAAGAAGCCTCTCCACTCATATTCAGGCTCCACGTTCTTCATGACAGTTGTAGAGGATCTGAATAGCTTTCTAATGGTGGTTGAATCATGTTTATTTGGAGCTGGGGTTAAAGAGATAGAGGGATTTCAGCTACTCCGTGTTCACCAGCCTGCTATTCCAGGGAAGCGCATCGACCAATACATCAGGCAAAACTCCTCGATGCGTGCAGAACCGACCAAAGCTGTCTGAAGAAACAGGGACAGACTGCATCGACCAACTGCATCGAGCAAAACATCTACCGTACACCGCGTTATGCTTTATCCGAGAGGTGACCAACTTTTTTTACTTATTTAAGCTAAACACTATCTTTATAACATCTTATCTTCTTCTTTATCTTATTTTTGACCTGAGGGGAAACCCAAAAGGAGATTTGATGAGATTTTGAACAAGATAACTCTTTTAATAAAGTTTTGCACTTTCTTTGTTATTTTCCTTCTAGTTCTTGTTTAATCATGTTTGATCTGTCATTCCTGCTTATTTCTGTTGATATTGCTATGTATTGTGAGTAGTTTCATATGGTTTGAGGTTGGAGCAGATTTGGGGATGATTAGTTGATAGCTTAGGGAGTTTTGGTTTAATCCTTGCTTAGTTGTTCTTAAGGCTTGAGTAGCTTGTTTATGTGTAATAAATTATAGGTGTTTCCTGCATCAGAAGTGATTGTTTAAATGCCTGAAAGAACTATACTTGGGATAATTGCTTAAGATGATTACATTGCTTCTTAGTACATTGTTTGGTCTTTAAGGCCCCTGTGCTATCATGCTGCTTTTGTACTGATACGCCATCACAAGTGAGTTTGACATGTGCATTACTTAGATATCTTTGCTCTGATTGCAAATTGATTGAATTAGTGTCTTGATTATGAATCCTGCTTGTCATTAGTCTTGACCACCCTAGGTTTTACACTATGTAATCTCCAAGTCATCATTGCTCAAGCCTTGAATCTGCGCCTCATTGTTCTTTGCATTTGATCATTGTGTGTTATGTGTTTCCTCTGTTTTGATTTGCATTGTTCTGCTTTGTTCCTTATCTTGCATTTCAAATTATTGCATTTAGCTTCCAATTTAGTTCTTGCACTTCTATTTCTTTGTTTACCTTAATCCTTTTACATTTAGATCATTGCCTTCTTAGTTTCTGTTGCATTTAGTCTCTTTCAATTGCATTACTTGCTTTAGTCTTAGATTTCCCTTTTGGTTGTGCATTTCTTCTTTGATCACATAGGTTGTTAGAATCATCTTTCTTCTTCATACATGGTTAAGCTTAGTTAGTGCCTTGCATCTCTTTTATTCTAGCTCCTAGATTGATTGATTTAACCTCTTCTATACTACATCAGATTATAGAGGAACTTAGTTAACACTTGCAAAAAGTCCTTCTTCACAATGCTCAACAAATTCTTCAGCTCCACAAGAAAAGAAAAGCTCAGGAACACCATAAGCAGTTTCACACAACATGGGAATGAGACTTTTGTTGGAGCTTGGGAGCGCTTCAAGTCATACACTCTGTAGTGCCCTCATTATAGCTTTAAAAATGAAAGCTTGCTGTCTATTTTGTTCAGAGGAGTGACGACAAAGTACAGGATTCTCTTGGATACAGCATCAAATGGAACTTTCGTGGGGAATACTGTTGTTGATGGACTAGCTCTTATAGAGAACTTGACACTTTCTGCTGGAAACTATGGTGAGGAGTATGACAGAACATCTAGAGCTGTTGTAAGCGCTGAAGGTGAGAGCACAACAAAGAAGGAGATTAAAGCTTTGAGTGACAAGTTAGACAAGCTGTTGAGTGTGTCTTTCAAGATTGTCAGCTTTGTTGGTGATAGTGTTGCTATACAAGGAGTCGATGGGACATTTATAGAAGAAGAAGCCTTCTACATGAATCAACAAGGAGGCGGTTTCAACAACTACAGGAATCATTCTAACTTCTCTTATTGAAGCACCAACGTGGCTAACCCCCAGGATCAAGTCTATCCATCACAAGCTGCTCAACAAAGCCAAGGAACCAAAGATTTTGTTCCTTTCAACCGGCAGAACAATTTTGTTCCAAGACCATCATTTCAAGGAAGTTTTTCACAAGCAAACTTTCAGCCAATACCAGCTAAAGTCTCAACAGGTTTTGGCAATATACAAACTTCTTCAAGCATTCAAGATGTTGATCTCAGCTGTTGTCTGGTCAAGCGAACACCACTATAGAGCTGCACAAGAAGTTTGTTGAAGTACACAACAGGATAGACGCCACTACTTGTGACCTAGATGGCAAGTTAGATGCTCTAAGACAAAGAGTCAAGGCTCTAGAGAGCAACGGAGCTTCATATTCAAAGCCTCAGAATCAATTACCAGGAAAGAGTAAAGCCAACCCTAAGGAATTCTGCCACTTGCTTGCTAAAGAAAATGAAGAGATTGATGATGAAGATGCTTTATTGGAAGACCTGGGTATAATGCTTTAAGAGATGTTGTTACATGTTGACATGTTAAAGGCTGAGTGTGGGGGGGAATGTAATCAATGTCACCATTAATGATCAAGAGGCTGTTGATATTGTAGATTAGTTCCTCCAAGGGTTAGATGAAATCTTGAAGAGAGAAGAAGCACTTGCTTTGGAGCAAGAGAGAGCTGCAAAAGACGCTACTGAGATGGAAGAGGCTGAGAAAGCCTTGGTTGCTTTATAAGAAGAAGCCAAACCAGGGCTCAGTGAAGCTGATAAGGAGCTAAGCTTCCTCATGGCACCACTTTGCTTGAAGTGAAGGATCAAATCAGGTTCCTCAAAGAATGCTTTGACAAGCTGGAAGTAGTAGAGCCAATTCTAGAGAATGTGGGGGCTAATCTAAAGAGAAACAAGGAGCTGAAGACATTGACAAAGCTTCCTAATCCAGGAAAGTTTCTCATCACATGTGAGCTTGAGATGCTACACAATGTGAGAGCTTTGTGTGATTCAGGATCAACTGTGAATGTCATGTCTCTCCACGTAAGCCAAACCTTAGGAATTAAGGAGTTGAAGCCCTGCAAAGCCTCTATTACTTTTGTGGATAATACCACAACAAGACCTGTGGGCATGCTGAAGGATTTTCCCTTGAAAATTGGCAATTGCTTGGTGCCAACAGATTTTGTGGTAATGGAGAAGACATATTCAAGAGAGGTACCACTTCTTCTAGGAACAACATTCTTAGCAATAGCAGGAGCTAAAGTAGACTTCAGGAGAGGCTCTGTGATTCTGAAGAATGTTGATGAGTACAAAGTCTACAAGATTGTCTCATCCTCCATAGCTTTTTGTGGAACCCTTGTGAAAGAAGAGAGTGAGCAACAGAAACTTCCAGAGCATGTGGGGCTTGCTATGAGATTCACAATGAACATGCTGATGAGAGACACTCTCCCTGATGAGCCAGAACAGAAGTTGACACTGAGTTGAAGCTTGAAGATGGTTTGAAAGAGGATGAAGGTTTGATCACCAAAGAAGTAAAGCCTTTGATCACACCAAGTGTCAAGAAGAGGAGAAATAGGAAGACAGCTCTTGAAAAGAAGAAACTGATATCAGTGGGCACTTGGATTTACAAGAAGAAGGAGGAAGGATCACCTGCCCCATCATCCTCTTCTCACTAGTTCTCAAACCATCAAATGCAAGCTTAGTGACTTAAAACAAGCACACTTGGGAGGTAGTCCCATGACTATCCTTGTAAATATATGTTTTCTTTTATTACTATTGTCTTTTTTTTTGTTTCAGAGGTCAAAGAACAGGTCCATGGCTGTGTAGGATGGTTTAAAGGCCAAAGAAAGAAAACTCTGTTTTCACATCAAGGTACCATATAGAGCAGAACATCAGGCTTTGCTGCTCGATACAGCTTATCTCGGGGGAAGGAACATTCCCTACACCGAGCATATTGCACGATCGAGACTACATCGAGGTATCACATCGAGCAAAACCCCCAAAGCCTTGCTCGATGTGATCGCTCCTGAAGCCCCAATTTATACGTCGGGGAAAATGGACAGTACATCGATCAAAATGCACGGTGGAGATCACATCGAGGTGCAGCAATAAGCAGAACCTCGATAACTCCTGCTCGATGCAATCCCCAGTCTGTACATCGTTGAGCCACAGCCAGTACATCGACAAGATTGCTCGATCGAGTCACACCGAGGAGTAGCATCGATCAAAACATCCAAGGGTTTTGCTCGATATGGATGTTATCAGCTGACTCGACCACAAGACGATGTCCGGTACGACAACCACCGACGAGCATTGCTACGGGTACGAGAAGATCCACATCGAGGTGTAGCATCGAGCAAAACACCAATATGTTTGCTTGATGCAGAATGGCCGAGCCAAGAACAAGCATCTGGATGTTGCCATGCACTGCCCACAGAAAGGATCATGCAAGCCGAAGTATCTCCCTACACCGAGCAACAACATCGAGCAGAACATCTGTTGAGGGTGCTCGATGTTAGGTGCCCTGAAGGAGAAGCTGACCAGAATATGGAACCCACAAGGCAGTGGAGCATGATCGCCGAGCCACAGGACCCGACGTCCCCGATATAGTACACATCGAGTGTTTTGCTCGATATTATCCGTGTAAAACAGTTTTGAAATTTTTACATGGGTAAATCGAGTAAAACATTTATGTGGACTTTGATGGCTAGTAAAAAAATCTTTTATTTCCAAATATATGATCGATCCCAATTTAAGATAGTTATTATATTTTTCTCTAAAATGTGATTTATAACAGTTTAGGAAAAAAGTAAGGAGGGAAACAAAAACTTGGCCAGTTCCAAGAACTCCTACTTTTTAAATGGGTCTGATTTTTCTTTCATATCAATTGTAAGTATTGGATCTTAACAAAAAATAAAGACCCAAACAAACAATTAAAATTAATAATATAAAATAATAATTAATTAGAAAGGTCCTACTGGGAGTCAAACCCAGGTCGCTGGAATCAAAGTCCAGAGTGCTAACCACTACACCATAGAACCAAGATGTTGGTTAGGGAGAAGTTTGAGTTTATATCAACTGTTTGAAAATCCATCTACAAACTATATAGGTACATGCTTTCCACCTGCTCTGCCTCCGTTGTTTGGGTTATTTTATAATTAACCATTTCAAATTCGATAAAAATTCTAAATGATAACTAAAACATTCATAATTATTTCTCATTAAATGTAAAATCCTAAAAGAGACATCACATAACACATTTTACAGGAAAACATAATCTCAAATATTAGAAAAGAAGAAGAAGCAAATACTCAGAAATGTAATTTATGTAGACATAACTTTAACAGCTATGAAACATTCATAATTATTTCTCATTTAAAATTTTTGAAGTAAATTTAAAATCAAAATCAAACATTCATAATTATTTCTCATTTAAAATCAAACATTCATAATCACATGTATTTTTGAATTTAAAATTAGATTTTCTTGCATTTTTGATTTATTTTAAATGAGATTGTTCCCATCTTATTTCTTGCTTTAAAACTAGCATATTCATCTATCTCCACACATCCATTTCTGACTGATCATCATTGCCTAACATTTTTTTTTTCTCTCTTGTATTCTCTGTTCTGGAAATTCTTTCTTGGTTCAAAGATTAAGGTAATTTTGCTAAAAACCTTCTTTTCTTGTGTTTAATCTTTGCAAAATGAATTAGGATGCATTAAAATGATTGTTAAAGTTGTTTTGCACAATTTTGTTTATGGTTTTGATCTGCATGTTACCATTGTTGCTCTTCTTTGAAAATTTATGGTTGAAATGTTTCAGAAATGCTCATTTTTGCACTTTATTTGACATAGTGTTTAGATTCTGGCCAAATCTAGACATGCTATTGTTTTCGCATATGCGTAAAACTGCCTAAATCGCTGCTTGTTACTATGGAAATTTTAGTTTTCAATGTGTTTATCTTTTTGAGCTGGAAAGTTTTGCTAAATTCGACTCTGTTTGTTGCCAACCAGTGTGAATTTGTATGGAATTTTCCTGTGCAAGCCTGATTTTTGAAAAATAAGTTTCTGTACAGTGCTCTCCAAGGATAATATGCTAATGTTTGCTGCAAGCATTGCATTTTCATGTACTATGTCGAGCACTAGAGGAGATGAGGAGAGTTCTGATTCAAATGCTGCTGCAAGAAACAGAGCAGAGGGAAAAAGGCCAGTGGTTGAAGAAGAACAAGTCCAAGATGCAGCACCAAAGCTCAAACACTACTTGAGAGCGATGAGGAGAGTGGACTTTACTCCTACAAGATATGCTGATCCTGGTCTGTTGGGAGAGTTAGAAATCAAGACTGAGATAGATAAGCTCTTCAGCAACATTGGACTTGAGAAGTTTGCTAGTCTTGGGTATCCAACATACAAGCAACTTTCTCTTGAGTTCCTTGCAAGATTTGAAGTCTAGTGATGATGAACAGGATGAAGGAGAAGAAGACTTTGGCAATGGATTCATCAAGTTCAGGGCCAACAAAGCATGGTACACCATGGGGTTCACTCAGCTTGAAGAAATATTTGGGTTTGATCAAGGCTCAAGAGCATAAAACATGCGCTTCAAGCATGATGAGCTAAGGCATGTGTGGAAGGAGACAACGAATAATGCCTATAGAGCTGGTCAGAAAAGAGCAGAGTATGGTCAAAGAAGAAGAGATGGGATTGCATATGAATGATTTGAAGAACATTATGATGGAGACAAGGCATGGGAAGATTCATGGAGAGCGCTTAGGATTTGGTCTTGTGACAATCCTAATGAATCAATTTCTATCATGCCAACAAAGGGCTTTAAACACAAGAGACAAGAAGCCTAAGTTAGCCATTGGAGGTGTGATCACTCCCATCTTGCTTGGTGCTGGAGTTAAGCTTGGCACACCAGATGTTAGCACGATCTTCCTTGATGTCCCTTATCTCAGCAAGATTGGATACCTCTCAGGAGCTCTAGAAACCAGATTTGGCTATCAGTTTGAGCTGGAAAACAGGAAGAGGAAGATCATCTTGCCAAGGCAGCGCCTCACCAACTTCACCACCTATGAGAACATCCGCTTCATGGCAACAGAGGATGAGCTTCATGATCCTAGGACTGATCCTCAACAGATGAGGCCAAGCAAGGTTAAGAATATGGGCACCATCACAGATTCAGATGTAGAGGAGGATATTGAAAAGCACCATCAAGAACAAGAGGTTCAGCATCAAGGGAGAGAGATTGATGAACATGAAGACTATGATAGCCGCCCTTATGCATTTGACCCTTATGATGTGATCTGCCCATCTGAAGCTTCAAAAACTGCTCATGAGCATATTAGGCTTCTTCAAAGGTGGAACCATTTCCAGGATAAGGCTATTAGAGGATTGTTGAAGACAGTCAAAGCAAGCAAGAAATCGGTTGATTCCTTGAAGAAGAAAGTGAGAAAGCTCAAGAAGAAGTTGGGAGGATCTTCACCAGCCAAGAGGACTGATCAAGCGGTTCAAGCAGAACCACAAGGAGGAGGATCTGATGCTGAGAACATGTCTGAGGACACTCTTTCCACATATGTGAGAGGCCAAGAACACATGTAGTTGAACCGGCTAGACACTCATCTCATGTAGCTGTCCCAAGGCGAAAAGGAAAGAAGAGAAGGGCTAGTACGCAAACTCCATTTGAGGAAGAAGCATTTCCCTCCCATGCCATTGAGAGTTCAGACTCTCACCACTGCTCCACCTGAAGTAAGGTACACCACACTAACCATTGTAAATACAATAATTGTTTTTAAGGTTTCATGCAATTGTTTGCTTGATGTTTGTGAGCACTCTCCCTAGCATTTTTATTACACAAACACTGTGTAAATTAAGTGTGGGGGAGGGTGTATGATGGCCTGATGCTTGCACTTGCATTTGCATACTAGAATAGAAACCATGCATCATGTTTACATGCATCTAAGGCATAGAAAAAACCAAACAAAATTAAAAAAATTTCAAAAATTGCTTCCCAAAAAGATTTTGATTTTCATGCATTCTTAAAGGATCTAGACTTCATGCATTCATATAGGACTAGCTTGCTTGTTTAAATTGGGAACTATGATAGTACATCTTTCTTAATGCTAGTTGTTTATGAAAATGAAGCTCATGTTTTTAATCCTTTGGTGCATTTGATGTTGAACTATAAATAAAGCTGAACCACCTTTGGAATTTGCATTTGTGAGAGCTTTGTTTGAGACTGAAGCATGCTTTGAAATGATTTCAATCTTTGTTTAAGTGAAACCTAATTTGAATTAGTAATTATTATGTCTTATGCATTTATGATTGATGTCATGGATAGTTTAAAATATTTGGATCTTCTTATTATCTTTTGCCACTCTCTAAAAAGATCCTTTTAGATTTCCCCACCCTTCACTAAACCTCCTTTCAAGCCAAGACTTTAATAGTGTGTGATTTGTGAGGCATATATCCTTCATGGTTGTGACTTAGCAAAAAGTGTTGGGTTGGAACTACAAGGGAAGTATTTTTATTGTAGTACTAGCTCACTCATGAATTAGATAGGCTAGGATGTTTGGGGAATAGTTTTGGATTTATCTTGGGGTTAGTATTTAAGAGACGCAATGAAGAAAAGAAATCAAGGCACAAATAAAAGGAGTGTTACACAAACAAAAGGTGGAAATGGCGATTCAAAGTTCAAAAAAGGAAGAATGCTCATGCTCAAAGAAGAAAAGAAGATGCAAGAAGTGCAAAACAAGTAAAATCAGAAAGCCAAAGGCAAATTAAACACCAGCATCACCTAATAAAGGAGCCAAACTCAAAAGAAGCAAATCGCCACCACTTGAAGTTCAAAAGAAGAATTGTCCTCCAAAACGCTTGAAAGAAAAGAGATTTTGGGTTTTTTAGAACGGGTTTAAATTCTTAAAAGGGTAGCATAGACGGGTTTAAATTGTTTAGCTAAAGTTAGGAACATATCTTATAGATCTAGGGTAGATGGGAGTCTTCCTTTGTATGTGTAAGTTGTTCTTTGACCCTTAGCATTTTGCCAAAGCACAACCATGCTTTTCCTTGAGAGAACCCTTTAAACACGAAAACCAGTTTAAGAAGTGGGATCATTTTCATTCCACTAAGCCTTGTCCCTTAGCCAAATGACAAATTTGCATTTGCATAAGCATGATTCACGGTTTGAGCTTAAGTGAATGTTAAAAAGGTTGTTTGATTTGATAAACATGGGTAGGTTGATAGCATTGTGATCATTCTTGCTTTATGATGAAAGTGGCTTAGCGTTTAAAGTATTCTTCCATCAAGTGCACTCTAGAATTAAGAACATGGACTTCATTTTGACTTATTGTTAGCATTTTTAGAGATATGAGTTCCCATCTAAAACCTCATCACCATGTTAAGTGTTTGCTTGTTTGAGGGCAAGCAAAAGCTAAGTGTGAGGGTATTGATAGCTTGCTATTTTAGAGCATTTTAGGCTGCATTTCATGCATCTTTTCCTTTCTTTTTGCATTATAGTTTGTCATTTTAGTCATTTGCATTTAGAATCAATATGGCATGCATTTATCTTAGGATTGCATACATTTGCATACATGTGCATGTTTGTGGCGAGTTTCAGGTGTTTTTAGAGATTCTTGCAGTTGGTGGAAGCAGCTCATGTTCGAAGAGGATGTCAGAAAAGGAGCTTTTGCAATGTTTGGTCCATATCGAGCAAAACCTCCATGGAGTGTGCTCGATGTAAGCCGCAGGACGTGAGGAAGAGGATCAGCACGTGGTGTCTAAGCCGTTGGTCTGCATCAAGCAGGGAAGCCGATACACGCTGTACGAGCCATATCAAGGTCTCACATCGAGCAGAACACCATCCGTACCACCTCGATGCAACTCATCCGCGCATTGACCACTTGACTTTTGTTTACCTTAACTTATTTTTAGGGTTTTTATGCTTCTTTTCGTTCCCTACTTTAAAAGGAAAGCCACAAATTATTATCTATATCTAAGTTTAGTCTTTCTACCAAAAAACTCTCTCTTTTCATATTGTTCTAAACATAAGGGTGATTTGCTCTAGTTTTCTTTTCCATTAATAAAGTTTGCATTTTTATGGTTTAATCTTGTCCCTTGATAATTAATCTAGCACCCTGGTAGCTTAGATTTATCATCTTTTCATTTTAATCTCATCTGATCATGTTTAACCCTAAGCAAATAGGATTAAACATAATTACTGAGTAGTCTACTTTAGATTTAGGGTTCTAAGTAGGGAAAATGGTGATTAAGATGTGATTAAGGGGTGATTAGGCTTGATTAGTTGTTATATATTGTCTCCTTCTCTTGCAAAGTGATTATCGTTAATAAAGCTTGCTCCTTTTCACTAAATATGGTATTGATTGGTGCATATGGTTCATTAGATAGCTTTGTTATCTCATCTCTAAGCATGGTTCGCTTATTTGGCCTGATAGTATGCATTTAAAGATCTTGCTTTTTTTCATTCCTACTTATTGCTTAGCATAGTTAGGATGTTGCAACTGTGTGCTTAAGTCCATATTCTTGATTGGTGCTTAGCTAACTAGGTCCTTATTGGTTCACAAGATTGATAAGTTGATCTGAATTCTTTCATGAGTGAGAGAATGTTTGCATACTTAGTGCTTCTCTTAGAATGGTTCTGATCTTTATTCTCATGGTTGAAGAATACGCCATCACAAGTGGGTTTGACACTTCAATCTTATTGAATTTGAATTGCTTATTGACGCCACGATAGTTCCCTTTAGATTTCTTGTCTAAGAGTTCAACATTGAGAAATGCTTGCCTTTGAATGCTTGATGTTTGTCTTTGCTAGAAATCCCTTTATCAATCTTAAGAACCACTAATCCCACAATTGCTTAAAACCTTGAGTCTTGCTTTTAATCAGTTGTCTTTAAATTCATCTTGATTAATTCTTGCTTTGTTATTGCTTTAAGTTCATTGCTTAGTTCTTGTTTACTTGCACTTGGTTTATGCTTTCTTGTCATTGCATTGTTAGGTTGTTTGAATCATTTCTTTACAAACAAAATCCCCAATCTCATTTAGCTTACAGCATTGTTTGTACCTCATCTTCCACAAGTGTGTTTGACACCTAAGACCCTATACTACATCTGACTTGGGGATTAGAATAAATTTGAAGTATAAACAGAACTTGCAAAAAGACCTGCTTCAGAGTTTGCTCTACTTCAATTCCCACATATACTTATATCATTGTAGTATGTGAGTGTCAATCCATAATGGGCAAAGTAAGACACGAGGAATGCAATAGATCATTCAATTCAAACCAATTGCAAAGCAAGATGTGATCAAACTAAAGAAATTAACTAAGCAAGGCTGAACATTAGAGAAGTTTCGAATTCAGACAATCAAAAGACAAGTGGGGCTTGAGATAGGGTTATTGATCAAAGGAGATTCTCAGCTTAACTAGTGATGCTTAAAAACCCCACAACAAGCTATTCCTTGGCATATAATTAACAGCTATAACTAGCTCAATTTCTTGAGTACTAATCACTTTGCTAAGCACTTATTCAAGACAACTTCCATTACTGAACAGATGTTTAACAAGCATTATGAGCAACTAATCCAATTCTATATTGCCAATCTACTCCTTAGACATCAAATTCCTTAGGCTAAGATAAGTAAATCTCTTACTTGACCCATTCAGACAATTCATCAAACACTTATCAGGCATAAGAGAACCCTAGGATCTAGATCAACTTAGTAAAGGCTAATCTAGCATTAAATATAATCAATAAGAAGGAACAATAAGATTAAGAACTAAGAAATCACTAATCAAGCTTCAAATATCCCTATCTATAACCCATCTCAAACACTAAGAACACTACTCAATAATCATAGTTTTATCCATAACCCAAACCAAAGGAGAATGACTAATCATAATCAGGAAGAAGATAAACACCAACTTTGATTGAAAGAACAAGATTCAAGACAGAATGACAAGGGTGCAAGGAGAATAACAAAGGGTAAAACTAATATCTAGAGGATAAAAGATGAAAAGAAGATGATCCTAATGTTTTTGGGTCTAAATATATATATATATTGATCAGGAAAAACCCTTAGTAAACCCAAAATAAACAGGAAAATGGCTGGTTCAGAAGCTTTGTATTGGCTTGTCTGGTTGATACGTAGCTCAATATTGGTTGGTCGAAGGCTGTATCGACCAAGCCTGGTCGATACACTGATCAGTACAATCACCTCGAGCTAAGTCATTCGGCATGTCTCCCCGGTACATTGGTTGACATTTGGTAAGGCATACCGGCTCGCTTCCTTGATACTCTGCTCGATACATGTCATGTGGTTGTGTATCGGTCAGAGCAGCTTGATATTCTTTGGCCTCTCCTGTCCTGCTGTATCGACGTGTGCATGTCGATATGCTGCTCCGTATGATCCGTATTGGCTTAGTAGGCCGATACACTGCTCGATATGAGGCCTTCTTGCCTTTGTCCTTCCACTGGATCACTCCCAAAGCTCTTCTCTATCTCTAAGCTCCTTCATTGCACTTGCTAAGTGCTCAAAATTTACCAAACATGCAATGCAACTCCTAACTACACTAAGTCTTAAATGGATGCAATTGAGACATGATCATCCAAGAAATGGTGTTTAAATGCTGCAACTATTACTAAATGTATGCAAATAATGGGGGTAATTATAATGTATATCAGCAAGCCTAAACATCCTTAATCAACCCCTAGTAACCACTTTTCCTACTTAGAACCTCAAATCTTTAGTGAACTACTCACTAATCATGTTTAAGCTCATTGGGTTTGAGTTAAACATGGTTAGATGAGAGAATATGCAAAAATAAAAGAAATAAATAAGCTAAACTACCAAAGTGCAAGAAATCAAGAACAAGAAACATGATTTAAAACATAAAAGCAAAAATTACTAATTAGAAGCAAAAGCGTTTTACAAAGGTTCCTAAGAGAATACGATGAACAAGGAAGAGAGGATAAGAGCGGCCATAGAACTTGTCAGAATTGTCTGTCTCCTTCCTTTTTCTACTAAGGACCCAAAAACTGGGGAAAAACCTAAAAATTTAGACTTGGTCAAAGATACGGTTGGCCAACCCCGAGAAAAGTTGCATCGGGCAGTACATACAAGCGTTCTGCTCGATGCTCTATCTTGATGCAGACTTTCCACGCTGCAGGTCATCCTTCTGGTTTGGTGCTCGTCAAGAAGCGGATTTCGGGCTGTATCGAGCAAGACATCGGGAATTCTCCTCAATGTTGGGACCTGATATGTCTTGTATCGCCAAATCGGCATGTACGACCTTCTCTGCACGACACACCATCCCGATGTAGACCACTGTCTTCAAGTCCACGTCCAAGTCTTCTTGTCCCCTTACTGCGGTTCGTATCGGTCATGCTCCAGGGGTACTTTGCTTGATGCTACATCTTGTGCACTTCTTTGGACGCCAGCTTTTACATTTTCCTTCCCAAGCTCCAAATCCTCCAAAAGTACCTGAAATACTGATATCTCTCATATTTGCATCATTTAAGATTGCATTTAGCACATGTTTTAGCCTTCTCTTGCATGTCTTCCTTCTCATTTGTCCCATTTTTCTTTGGTTTTAGACTTAGGTTGCATTTAGGTTATATGTTGCATTTTCTTTGCATAAGGAATGTGATTTGGTACCTAAGGAGCCTTTGGAGACATGGTGGAAGCTTGGGGATGATCTAAGAAGTTGTCCCAGCCAAGGAGAATTAAGAGGAGCCAAGGAAGTGCATTTCAGAGCCAATGTTGACCTCTCATGTCGTGCAAAAAGCTCGCCATCTTCCAGCCAAGATAGAAGGAGTCCATGGCATGCAACAATATCGAGTATCAGAGGGAGATATCCGGATACAAGACACTGATGTCGAGCACCTATGTCGCACGACATCGTTGGCCAGAAACATCCGATCGGGATGTCGACCATCCTTGTCGACCCAGCACAGCCCGACATCCGGTCCACTTGAGCAATGTTGAGCCCCCATGTCGACCATCTAGCTCGACATCCTCCCTTTTCGAAGTCCATTTAATTATAACTTTGCCACTCTGCTAAGAATCCTATAAATACTTAAAATCCCTAATTTTGTCGACCATCCTATTATCCAGCAGCTTCTTTCCTCTTTTGTTCTTAATCACAATTTGTAGTTTGAACCTTGGTTTGATTTTATAAGAGTTTGCATTTCTTTTAATCTTTTGTTCCCTAATAATTAACTATATTTTCTTCATAGATTTGATAGTTTTCACCATGATTAGTGAGTAGTCTTTTTATGAATTTGAGTTAGGTTAGAATTAGGGAACTTTCTGCTTAATTCATGATGGCTTAGTGTTAATTTTTCTATTTCCTTTCTTATTTTATGTGTTTAATGCCTGATTACCCTTAGCTAAGTTTATTTGGATCATAGGTTCACTTTATGCCTACCAAGTGTTTGTTGAAATGGCTGAATTAAAAAGTTAGAGATTTGCTTATCCTAGCCTAAGGAATTAGATGTTGAGGGAGTAGTTTGGCGATATGAGGTTGAATGATTGCTTGTAATGCTTGTTGTTAGTCATTTCACTAATAGGGATTAGTTCTTGACTTGATGATTAGCAAAATAATTAGTACTAAAGGATTGGATTAGTTATATAAATGAATCTCATGCATAAGCAATAGCATTTTTTGAGTTTGTAAGCATCATTAATTGAGTAGGGAGTTCCTTAGTGTCAATTATCCCATCTTGAGTCCTGTTTTTTCTTTGTTGTTAGTAAATTTTGAATTTTACCTTAGTGTTTGGTCTTGCCTTTCCTAGTTTGATATTTTGCTTGTTGCTTGTCCTTGTTAAGTGTTTGCTTCATGTTTGCTTTGTTCCTTTAGATTGTTAGATATTTAAATCCTCTTGTTTGGCTTGAATTAAGACCTTTAATGCATTCATACTGTTTTGAGCATCCCCTTTTGATGTCATATGGGCAAGCATTCGTACTGTTTTGAGCATCTCACATACTACAATGATATGAGTATATGTGGAAATTGAAATAGGAAAAACTCCTGCATCAGTTTATAAAGATCTTGAGATCAAGCATTCTTATTTTTGTTTTTGGTTACAAACTACTTTCTTTGGTCAAGAATCTTTATTGTAGGTACCACAACATTTGCTATGAAGCGTCTACAACTGCAACTGAGGGGCAAAGTCAAATATTTTGGATTCTCAGCAGCTCACATCAGCTTTTGAAGCATGAAAGAACATCCATAAGCTAGTTGTTTTGGTTTGCAAGGTTTTCCATGTCCACAAGGGATCCAAGGCTTACAAGGACAGCAAGGCCCACAAGGTTTACAAAATAGTTGGGGTATGAGAGATCAAAGACCCTCAAGACTTATAGGCGCTGCAGACAAACCATCTAGCTAAGCTTCAAGACAAGGTATCCTTCCACCTATGGAGACTAATCACTATGAGATAAAGAACAGTATGATTGCTATGGCACAGGAAAGGATGTTCTTTGGCTTGCCTAATAAAGATACTCTTGAGCACAAACTCTTTCAGAGTGGTCCAAATGCTCAAGAGTATCTTGATTAGGCAAGCCAAAGAACTTCCTTTCCTGTGCCATAGCAATCATTACAAAGCTTAGTGGTGTTTCAGATGATGGATTCAGGCTTAGAGTGTTTCCATTCTCTCTTGGTGATAGAGCTCAAATGTGGGAAAATTTATTACCACAAGGAAGCATCACTTCTTGGGACAATAAAAATGAGCTTTCCTCAACAAGTTCTTCTCTCCTTCTAGGACTGTTAGATTCAGGAATGAGATCTCTAACTTCAAACAATGGTCAAATGAGAGTTTTGGGCCCTCTTATCTTTTAAAACTGTTTGTGTGATTTGGGAGCTAGTGTAAGCCTTATGCCACTTTCCATTGCTAGTCACCTAGACTTCACTGAGTACAAGGACTGTAGAATCTCTTTGGTGTTGGCTGACAGATCGGTGAGACTCCCCAAGGGCCTGCTTGAAGATGTGCCAATCAGGATTGGAAACCTAGAAGTCCCTACTGATTTTGTGGTTCTTAAGATGCATGAAGAACCAAAGGATCTTCTTATCCTTAGGAGACCTTTCTTGGCTACTGCAGGAGCTGTTATTGATGTCCAGAAAGGAAAGATTGAGCTGCATTTGGGTAAGGACATAATCCTTAAGTTTGATATCAAGCGGATTATGCGACAATTTACCATTGAAAGTCAAGTGTTCAACATTGAGACCTTAGAGAGGCTGCATGATGTGGTTTAAGAGGAATTGTACTGTGATGATACACTTCAAGTTGCTTTAACGAAGGAGCATGTAGAAGATGGTTACTTGGATAAGGAAAGCTTGGGTGACATGCCAAGGCTATACTCTTACAAATCCTTTGAAGAAGAAGAGCCATATGAGGAGTTGGGTTACAAAAGGAAAGAGGTTCTCTCAGTCCAAGACCCTGGGTCTCCAGGCAATGAGGCTGACGCCAAGGAGAAAAGCAACATAGAAGAGGACTGGAGTGAGCTCAAAGCACCCAAGGTGGAGCTCAAACCACTTCCTAAAGAGCTAAGGAATGTTTTTCTTAGGCTCTAACTCTACTTATCCTGTAATTTTCAATTAAAACCTCAATGATGATGAAATCTTTACTCTTGTAAAGAGTTAAGAATGTTTAGGAGAGCCATTGGATACTCGCTAGATGATATCAAAGGCCTATCTCCTAACCTTTGCACTCACATGATTCATCTAGAGGATGAGACAAAAACCTCAAGTGAACCCCAAAGAAGATTAACCACAAACCTTAAAGAAGTAGTTAAAAAAGAGATCTTTAAATTGCTTGATGCTTTTGTGATATACCCCATTTCAGACAGCACATGGGCCTCACAAGTCCATGTGGTGCCTAAAAAAGGAGGAATCACAGTAGTAAAGAATGATAATGATGAGCTAATGCCCACAAGAACCATAAAAGAACACATAATGTGCATTGACTATAGGAGATTGAATGGTGCATCTAGAAAAGATCAGTTTCCTTTGCCATTCACTCAACAAATGCTTAAAAGATTAGTCAATCATCCTTATTATTGTTTCCTAGATGGCTATAGTGGTTTCTTCCAAATTTATATTCATCGTGATGATCGGTACGTCGATCTTGGTGTGTGTATTGGCTGGTACACTGTTCTGTATGCTTCATGGGGTTGTATCGATCTGGCCATCCTCGATATGTATATCGAGACAGTCGCCGTTTTTCATCAAGGTGTATAGAGCTGCATGCTCGTTATGTACGTCGGTACAATCGCCAGAGTCGTCAGGGCATATCGAGCTGTTTGCTCGAAATGGACGTCGATACGTCGTTGGGGCTCTTGTATCAATCGACTAGCTCTGGTATACTCATCGGTATGGTCGCCTTTCTTCTAGGTGTATCGGCTTCCAGCTCGGTATGCTCTCCGATAGGGTGTGTATCGAGGTAAGCTGGCCGGTACGTACGTCGGTATGGGCAATATCGGGCAGGCTATGACCGATATGCAGCTCGATATGAGCCAATATCGGGTAAGCTAGTCCGATATTGTGTTCGATATCAGCGACAACTCAAGGATACACCTGTGCTTCAACTTGGCTCGGCCTCCTGATCATCCTCCAAGGCTTCTAATGCTTTGACGTCGGTTAGGGCGCAGAACGGCGTGCACTCCTTATGGCCCTTGCTCAGACATCTTCTCAGTATTGCTCTAGCTCGGTATTGGTCCTTGGTGTAAGCGCCATTAGGAGAGTAGCTTGGTGCAGAGACAGGCAATCAGACTGAGAAGAAATGTCTGGTCTGTACTCAGCATCTTGCCTACCATTTTTCCTGGACTTGTTCAGTGCACCAGCTTGATGACTAAGCTTTTCCAACTCCTTGGGGTTCTCCACCTCTTATTGAACCATTTGAACCATCTAAGAAACCTGAAACACTCAAGAAAACAAATCAAAAGCAAAAGGACGAAATATATACAAGGGATAATCATGGAACTACCTTCCAATTGTGCTTGTTTATAGTCACTAAGCTTGACTCTTAGCAAATGAAACTCAAAGATGAGAGTGCGATACAACTAGTGTTCCTTCTCCAATCATCAAAAGCACAAAAACATAAAGAAAATAGCCTAGTCAAAGCAAGAAATCAAACTAAAATGCCTTAAACAAAAAGATTTGACAACAGCGCCAATTGATATTTATGTTTTTGACCTTAACTCAATCCTCAAACACACATGTCATTGTAGTACTTGAGGTGTCAATCTAATCCAAAGGCTAAGGAACAAATGAGATGCAGAAGACTTGCTAAGCTAGGCCAAATAAAGAGAAGGGAATTGAAATCTAAAAACCTAAGATTGAACAAGAAATGAAAACTAACAAAAGAGAGATTCAAGACTAATGAATAACAATGTGAATCTAAATTATGATCAAGGTGAAAAAAACAATCAATGCATTAATTTCTAGGCAAGGACTACTGATATAGACTAGCCCAATTCCTCAGCACTAATCCCTTATCTAATCACATACTCAAGATAAATTCCTTTACTCAAACACATGATCATCAAGCATGAAGGTCAAAGTCCATAGAGCCAAAATGCATGCGAGACATCTAGTTTCCTATGCTAGGTTTACTAATCTCTTGTGCAATAGAACTAACATCAACTCACACTCCCATGCATAATCAATGCCTAAAGAACAATTTCCCATCAATGTGGTGTTATGTACTTAAGCTCAAGCTATGCAAGATATGACATCAACCATAACTTCATTCAGGCATTTCAGCAAACACCCTAAGTGCAATACTAGAAAGCCTAGGATCTACTTATCCTACAAAGAGGTACTAAGCATGAAGAACAGTCACACAAGAAGAGATAATCAAAGATCCAACATTCTAACACCTTAAACAATCATTAGAAATACTTTTGTTCTTTAAAAACCAAGGATCTCAAAATCTAAAAACAGGAATTAGAAATTACTAAAGCAAAATAACAAAGCAAGACTAAGAGATTAAAGACTAAAGATTAAAAGAAGATAACATAAATAAAAATATATAAAAATGAACCAATCTCATCCCACAAAGTGATTTGTTCTTGTTCTATGAATAACCAAAGCAAAGCTTTGGCGAAGAGAAATGATAAGTGAGATTGGATCAGGAGTTAGCTTTTTAAAGGGAAAATCCCAAAAATAGTCTTAGAAAAAAAAAATTAAAGAGCTATCCTCTACAACATCTACGAAAGATGCTTAGGCTGAATCGCACCAGAAGGCTTTCGTTCGGACCCATACATTTCATATTGACCTGCATATCGGGAAGGTTTCTCTCAGTTTTAGTCGATACAAGACTTTGGTGCACCCTAGAGCCCGTCATTTTGGTCATCATGCTCGGTTTTTCTTGTCCTCATCATTCACCATTCTCTATATATCTCCCTTGCTCCATTTAGACCTGAAAAATACTCCAAACAATGCAAAACATGCAAATGTCTAAACTAAATAAACATGCAAATAGATAACATAAATAAAAATATATACAAGTGTCCAATCTCATCACACAAAGGGATTTGTTCTTCTTCTAGAAAAAACAAAAACAAAGCTTTGGAGAAGAGAAAGGATAAGTGAGATTGGATGTAGGGTTAGCTATTTATAGGAAACATCCTTAAAATAACCTTAGAATGCAAAAATAAAAAAGTCAAAGATGGTCAACTTTGGTTCTCGGGTTAATGCATATCGAGGTTGAAGAAGGAGGTCTTGATCGATATGCTGTTCGGTACAGCGTTCTGGTTGCGGACAGTGAAGATGAAACCGTCATATCTTTCGAACCACTGACCAGATTGACTTGATTCGACCTCCGTTGGAAAGCTTGTTCAATCCTCTACATCTTCTATGAAGGACACGGGGGCGTAATCGCACCAGAAGGCCTTCTTTCGGGCCCATACATTTCATATCGACCTGCATACTGGACAGGTTTCTCTTAGCTTTGGTCGATACAAGACTTTGGTGCAGCCTAGAGCCCGTCATCTGGGTCATCATGCTCGGTTCTTCTTGTACACATCATTCACCATTCTCCAAATATCTCCCTTGCTCCATTTAGACCTGAAAAAGACTCCAAACAATGCAAAACATGCAAATGTGTAACCTAAATATACATGCAAATGGATAACATAAATTAAAATATATACAAGTGATCCAATCTTATCCCACAAAGGGATTTGTTCTTGTTCTACGAATAACCAAAGCAAAGCTTTGGGGAAGAGAAATGATAAGTGAGTTTTGATCTAGGTTAGCAATTTATAGGGAACAATCCCAAAATAGCCTTAGAAAGCAAAAAATAACAGAGGCAAATATGGTCAACTTTGGTTCTCGGGTAAATGCATATCGAGGTGGAGGAAGGAGGTCTTGATCGATATGCTGCTCGTTACAGCGCTCTTATTGCAGGCAGTGAAGATGAAACCGTCGTATCTTTTGAACCACTGTCACGATTCACTTGATTCGACCTCCGTTCGAAAGCTTGTTCGATCCTCTATAACTTCTATGAAGGACGTGGAGGCTGAATCGCACCAGAAGGCTTTCGTTCGGACCCATACATTTCATATCGACCTGCATACCGGGAAGGTTTCTCTCAGTTTTGGTCGATACAAGACTTTGGTGCACCCTAGAGCCCGTCATTTTGGTCATCATGCTCGGTTGTTCTTGTCCTCATCATTCACCATTCTCTAAATATCTTCCTTGCTCCATTTAGACCTGAAAAAGACTCCAAACAATGCAAAACATGCAATGGTCTAACCTAAATAAACATGCAAATGGATAACATAAATAAAAATATATACAGGTCATCCAACCTCAATACACATAAGGATTTGTTCTTGTTCTATGAAAAAAAAAACAAAGCTTTGGGGAAGAGAAAGGATAAGTGAGATTAGATGTAGGGTTAGCTATTTATAGGGAACATCCTTAAAATAACTTTAGAATGCAAAAATAAAAATGTCAAAGATCGTCAACTTTGGTTCTCGGGTTAATGCATATCAAGGTTGAGGACGGAGGTCTTGATCGATATGCTGCTCGGTACAGCGTGCTCGTTGCGGGCAGTGAAGAGTAAACCGTCGTATCTTTTGAACCACTTACCAGATTGAAATGATTCGACCTCCGTTGGAAAGCTTGTTCGATCCTCTATAACTTCTATCAAGGATGCGGAGGCTGTATCACAGCAGAAGGCTTTCGTTCGGACTCATACATTTCTTATCGACCTGCATACCGGGAAGGTTTCTCTCAGTTTTGGTCGATACAAGACTTTGGTGCACCCTAGAGCCCGTCATTTTGGTCATCATGCTCAGTTGTTCTTGTCCTCATCATTCACCATTCTCTAAATGTCTCTCTTGCTCCATTTAGACCTGAAAAAGACTCCAAACAATGCAAAACATGCAAATGTCTAACCTAAATAAACATGCAAATGGATAACATAAATAAAAAAATCTATACAAGTCATCCAACCTCATTACACATAGGGATTTGTTCTTGTTCTATGAAAAACAAAAAGAAAGCTTTGGGGAAGAGAAAGGATAACTGAGATTGGATGTAGGGTTAGCTATTTATAGGGAACATCCTTAAAATAACTTCAGAATGCAAAAATAAAAAAAGTCAAGGTGGTCAACTTTGGTTCTCGGCTTAATGCATATCGAGGTTGAGGAAGGAGGTCTTGATCGATATGCTGCTCGGTACAGTGTGCTGGTTGCGGGCAAAGAAGAGTAAACCGTCGTATCTTTTGAACCACTGACCAGATTTAAATGATTCGACCTCCGTTGGAAGGCTTGTTCAATCCTCTACAACATCTATGAAGGACGCTTAGGCTGAATCGCACCAGAAGGCTTTCGTTCGGACCCATACATTTCATATCGACCTGCATACCGAGAAGGTTTCTCTCTGTTTTGGTCGATACAAGACTTTGGTGCACCCTAGAGCCCGTCATTTTGGTCATCATGCTCGGTTGTTCTTGTCCTCATCATTCACCATTCTCTAAATATCTCCCTTGCTCCATTTAGACCTGAAAAAGACTCCAAACAATGCAAAACTTGCAAATGTCTAAACTAAATAAGCAAGCAAATAGATAATATAAATAAAAATATATACAAGTGATCCAATCTCATCACACAAAGAGATTTGTTTTTCTTCTATGAAAAACAAAAACAAAGCTTTGGGAAAGAGAAAAGATAAGTGAGATTGGATGTAGGGTTAGCTATTTATAGGAAACATCCTTTAAATAACCTTAGAATGAAAAAGTAAAAAAGTCAAAGATGGTCAACTTTGGTTCTCGGATTAATGTATCGAGGTGGAGGAAGGAGGTCTTGATCGATATGCTGCTCGGTACAGCGTTCTGGTTGCAGGCATTGAAGATGAAACCGTTGTATCTTTTGAACCACTGACCAGATTGACTTGATTCGACCTCCGTTGGAAGGCTTGTTCAATCCTCTACAACATCTATGAAGGACGCTTAGGCTGAATCGCACCAGAAGGCTTTCGTTCGGACCCATACATATCATATCGACATGCATATCGGGAAGGTTTCTCTCAGTTTTGGTCGATACAAGACTTTGGTGCACCCTAGAGCCCGTCATTTTGTTCATCATGCTCGGTTGTTCTTGTCCTCATCATTCACCATTCTCTAAATATCTCCCTTGCTCCATTTAGACCTGAAAAAGACTCCAAACAATGCAAATCATGCAATTGTCTAACCTAAATATACATGCAAATGGATAACATAAATAAAAATATATACAGGTCATCCAACCTCATTACACATAAGGATTTGTTCTTGTTCTATGAAAAAAAAAAACAAAGCTTTGGGGAATAGAAAGGATAAGTGAGATTGGATGTAGGGTTAGCTATTTATAGGGAACATCCTTAAAATAACTTTAGAATGCAAAAATAAAAAAAGTTAAAGATGGTCAACTTTGGTTCTCAGGTTAATGCATATCGAGGTTGAAGAAGGAGGTCTTGATCGATATGCTGCTCGGTACAGCGTGCTGGTTGCGGGCAGTGAAGAGTAACCCGTCGTATCTTTTGAACCACTGACCAGATTGAATTGATTCGACCTCCGTTGGAAGGCTTGTTCGATCCTCTACAACATATATGAAGGACGCTTAGGCTGAATCGCACCAGAAGGCTTTCGTTCGAACCCATACATTTCATATCGACCTGCATACCGGGAATGTTTCTCTCAGTTTTGGTCGATACAAGACTTTGGTGCACCCTAGAGCCCGTCATTTTGGTCATCATGCTCGGTTGTTCTTGTCCTCATCATTCACCATTCTCTAAATATCCCCCTTGCTCCATTTAGACTTGAAAAAGACTCCAAACAATGCAAAACTTGCAAATGTCTAACCTAAATAAACAAGCAAATAGATAACATAAATAAAAATATATACAAGTGATCCAATATCATCACACAAAGGGATTTGTTCTTCTTCTATGAAAAACAAAAACAAAGCTTTGGGAAAGAGAAAAGATATGTGAGATTGGATGTAGGGTTAGCTATTTATAGGGAACATCCTTAAAATAACTTTAGAATGCAAAAATAAAAAAAGTTAAAGATGGTCAACTTTGGTTCTCGGGTTAATGCATATCGAGGTTGAGGAAGGAGGTCTTGATCGATATGCTGCTCGGTACAGCGTGCTGGTTGCGGGCAGTGAAGAGTAACCCGTCGTATCTTTTGAACCACTGACCAGATTGAATTGATTCGACCTCCGTTGGAAGGCTTTTTCGATCTTCTACAACATCTATGAAGGACGCTTAGGCTGAATCGCACCAGAAGGCTTTCGTTCGAACCCATACATATCATATCGACATGCATACCGGGAAGGTTTCTCTAAGTTTTGGTCGATACAAGACTTTGGTGCACCCTAGAGCCCGTCATTTTGGTCATCATGCTCGGTTGTTCTTGTCCTCATCATTCACCATTCTCTAAATATCTCCCTTGCTCCATTTAGACCATAAAAAGACTCCAAACAATGCAAAACATGCAAATGTCTAACCTAAATAAACATGCAAATAGATAACATAAATAAAAATATATACAAGTGATCCATTCTCATGACACAAAGGGATTTGTTCTTCTTCTATGAAAAACAAAAACAAAGCTTTGGGGAAGAGAAATGATAAGTGATATTGGATGTAGGGTTAGCTATTTATAGGAAACATCCTTAAAATAACCTTAGAATGTAAAAATAAAAAAGTCATAGATGGTCAACTTTGGTTCTCGGGTTAATGCATATCGAGGTTGAGGAAGGAGGTCTTGATCGATATGCTGCTCGGTACAGCGTTCTGGTTGCGGGCAGTAAAGATGAAACTGTCGTATCTTTTGAACCACTGACCAGATTGACTTGATTCGACCTCCGTTGGAAAGCTTGTTCAATCCCTTACATCTTCTATGAAGGACACGGTGGCGTAATCGCCCCAGAAGGCCTTCTTTTGGACCCATACATTTCATATCGACCTGCATACTAGACAGGTTTCTCTTAGCTTTGGTCGATACAATACTTTGGTGCAGCCTAGAGCCCACCATCTTGGTTATCATGCTCGGTTCTTCTTGTCCTCATCATTCACCATTCTCCAATTGTCTCCCTTGCTCCATTTAGACCTGAAAAAGACTCCAAACAATGCAAAACATGCAAATGTCTAACCTAAATTTACATGCAAATGGATAATATAAATTAAAATATATACAAGTGCTCCAATCTCATCCCACAAAGGGATTTGTTCTTGTTCTATGAATAACCAAAACAAAGATTTGGGGAAGAGAAAGGATAAGTGAGTTTTGATCTAGGGTTAGCTATTTATAGGGAACAACCCCAAAATCACCTTAGAAAGCAAAAAATAAAAGAGGCAAAGATGGTCAACTTTGGTTCTCGGGTAAATGCATATCGAGGTGGAGGAAGGAGGTCTTGATCGATATTCTGCTCGTTACTGCGCTCTTGTTGCAGGCAGTGAAGATGAAACCGTCGTATCTTTTGAACCACTGACCAGATTTACTTGATTTGACCCCCGTTGGAAAGCTTGTTCGATCATCTATAACTTCTATCAAGGACGCAGAGGCTGTATCGCAACAAAAGGCTTTCGTTCGGACCCATACATTTCAGATCGACCTGCATACCGGGAAGATTTCTCTCAGTTTTGGTCGATACAAGACTTTGGTGCACCCTAGAGCCCGTCATTTTGGTCATCAAGCTCGGTTGTTCTTGTCCTCATCATTCACCATTCTCTAAATATCTATCTTGCTCCATTTAGACCTGAAAAAGACTCCAAACAATGCAGAACATGCAAATATCTAACCTAAATAAATATGCAAATGGATAACATAAATAAATAAATATATACAGGTCATCCAACCTCATTACACATAGGGATTTGTTCTTCTTCTATGAAAAACAAAAACAAAGCTTTGGGGAAGAGAAAGTATAAGTGAGATTGGATGTAGGGTTAGCTATTTATAGGGAACATCCTTAAAATAACTTTAGAATGCAAAAATAAAAAAGTCAAGATGGTCAACTTTGGTTCTTGGCTTAATGCATATCGAGGTTGAGGAAGGAGGTCATGATCGATATGCTGCTCGGTACAGCGTGCTGGTTGCGGGCTGTGAAGAGTAACCCGTCGTATCTTTTGAACCACTGACCAGATTGAATTGATTCCACCTCCGTTGGAAGGCATGTTCGATCCTCTAAAACATCTATGAAGGACACTTAGGCTGAATCGCACCAGAAGGCTTTCGTTCGGACCCATACATTTCATATCGACCTGCATACCGGGAAGGTTTCTCTCAGTATTGGTCGATACAAGACTTTGGTGCACCCTAGACCCCGTCATTTTGGTCATCATGCTCGGTTGGTCTTGTCCTCATCATTCACCATTCTCTAAATATCTCCCTTGCTCCATTTAGACCTGAAAGAGACTCCAAACAATGCAAAACTTGCAAATGTCTATCCTAAATTAACAAGCAAATAGATAACATAAATAAAAATATATACAAGTGATCCAATCTCATCACACAAAGGGATTTGTTCTTCTTCTATGAAAAACAAAAACAAAGCTTTGGGAAAGAGAAAAGATAAATGAGATTGGATGTTGGGTTAGCTATTTATAGGAAACATTATTTAAATAACCTTAGAATGCAAATATAAAAAAGTCAAAGATGGTCAACTTTGTTTCTCTGATTAATGCATATCGAGGTGGAGGAAGGAGGTCTTGATCGATATGCTGTTCGGTACAACGTTCTGGTTGCAGGCAGTGAAGATGACATTGTCGTATCTATTGAACCACTGACCAGATTGACTTGATTCGACCTCTGTTGGAAAGATTGTTCAATCCTCTACATCTTCTATGAAGGACACGGAGTAGTAATCGCACCAGAAGGCCTTCGTTCGGACCCATACATTTCATATCGACCTGTATACTGGACAGGTTTCTCTTAGCTTTGGTCGATACAAGACTTTGGCGCCGCCTATAGCCCATCATCTTGGTCACCATGCTCGGTTCTCTTTGTCCTCATCATTCACCATTCTCCAAATGTCTCCCTTGCTCCATTTAGACCTGAAAAAGACTCCAAACAATGCAAAACATGCAAATGTCTAACCTAAATTTACGTGCAAATGGATAACATAAATTAAAATATATACAAGTGATCCAATCTCATCCCACAAGGGGATTTGTTATTTTTCTATGAATAACCAAAGCAAAGCTTTGGGGAAGAGAAAGGATAAGTGAGTTTTGATCTAGGGTTAGCTATTTATAGGGAACATTCCCAAAATAGCTTGAGAAAGCAAAAATAAAAGAGTTAAAGATGGTCAACTTTGGTTCTCGGGTTAATGCATATCGAGGTAGAGGAAAGAGTTCTTGATCGATATGCTGCTTGGTACAGCTGGTTGTGGGCAGTGAAGATGAAACCGTCGTATCTTTTGAACCACTACCCATATTGACTTCACTCGACCCACGTTGGAAAGCTTGTTCGATCCTCTACAACTTCTATGAAGGACGCGGAGGCTGAATTGCAACAGATGGCCTGCGTTCGGACCCATACATTTCATATCAACCTGCATACCGGGCATTGGTGCAACCTAGAGCCCGTTATCTTGGTCATCATGCTCGGTTCATCTTGTCCTCATCATTCACCATTCTCTAAATATCTCCCTTGCTCCATTTAGAGCTGAAAAAGACTCCAAACAATGCAAAACATGCTAATGTCTAACCTAAATAAACATGTAAATGGATAGCATAAATGAAAATATATACAAGTTATCCAATCTCATCCCACAAAGGGATTTGTTCTTCTTCTATGAATAACCAAAGCAAAGCTTTGGGGAAGAGAAATGACAAGTAAGATTGGATGTGGGGTTAGCTATTTATAGGGAACATCCCCAAAATAACCTTAGAATGGAAAAATGTAAGAAGTCAAAGATGGTCAACTTTTGTTATGGGGTTAATGCATATCGAGCTGTAGGAAGGAGGTCTTGATCGATATGCTGCTCGGTACAGCGTTCTGGTTACAGACATTGAAGATGAAACCGTCGTATCTTTTAGACCACATACCAGATTGACTTGATTCGACCTCCGTTGGAAGGCTTGTTCAATCCACTACAATATCCATGAAGGACGCTTCGGCTGAATCGCACCAGAAGGTTTTCGTTCGGACCCATACATTTCATATCGACCTGCATACCGGGAAGGTTTCTCTCACTTTTGGTCTATACAAGGCTTTGGTGCACCCTAGAGCCTGTCATTTTGGTCATCATGCTCGGTTGTTCTTGTACTCATCATTCACCATTCTCTAAATATCTGCCTTGCTCCATTTAGACCTGAAAAAGACTCCAAACAATGCAAAACATGCAATTGTCTAACCTAAATATACATGCAAATGGACAACATAAATAAAAATATATACAGGACATCCAACCTCATTACACATAAGGATTTGTTGTTGTTCTATGAAAAAAAAAAACAAAGCTTTGGGGAAGAAAAAGGGTAAGTGAGATTGGATGTAGGGTTAGCTATTTATAGGGAACATCCTTAAAATAACTTTAGAATGCAAAAATAAAAAAAGTCAAAGATGGTCAACTTTGGTTCTCGGGTAAATGCATATCAAGGTGGAGGAAGGAGGTCTTGATCGATATTCTGCTCGTTACAACGCTCGTGTTGCAGGCAGTGAAGATGAAACCATCGTATCTTTTGAACCACTGACCAGATTCACTTGATTCGACGTCCGTTGGAAAGCTTGTTCGATCCTCTATAACTTCTATCAAGGACACGGAGGCTGTATCGCAACAGAAGGCTTTCGTTCGGACCCATACATTTCATATCGACCTGCATACCGGGAAGGTTTCTCTCAGTTTTGGTTGATACAAGACTTTGGTGCACCCTAGAGCCCGTCATTTTGGTCATCATGCTCGGTTGTTCTTGTCCTCATCATTCACTATTCTCTAAATATCTCTCTTGCTCCATTTAGACCTGAAAAAGAATCCAAACAATGCAAAACATGCAAATATCTAACCTAAATAAACATGCAAATGGATAACATATATAAAAAAATATATACAAGTCATCCAACCTCATTACACATAGGGATTTGTTCTTCTTCTATGAAAAACAAAAACAAAGCTTTGGGGAAGAGAAAGGATAAGTGAGATTGGATGTAGGGTTAGCTATTTATAGGGAACATCCTTAAAATAACTTTAGAATGCAAAAATAAAAAACTCAAGATGGTCAACTTTGGTTCTCGGCTTAATGCATATCGAGGTTGAGGAAGGAGGTCTTGATCGATATGGTGCTCGGTACAGCGTGCTGGTTGCGGGCAGTGAAGAGTAAACCGTAGTATCTTTTGGACCACTGACCAGATTGAATTGATTCGACCTCCGTTGGAAGGCTTGTTCGATCCTCTACAACATCTATGAAGGACGCTTAGGCTTAGTCGCACCAGAAGGCTTTCGTTCGATCACATACATTTCATATCGACCTGCATACCGGGAAGGTTTCTCTCACTTTTGGTCTATACAAGACTTTGGTGCACCCTAGAGCCTGTCATTTTGGTCATCATGCTCGGTTGTTCTTGTCCTCATCATTCACCATTCTCTAAATATCTCCCTTGCTCCATTTAGACATTAAAAAGACTTCGAACAATGCAAAACATGCAAATGTCTAACCTAAATAAACATGCAAATAGATAACATAAATAAAAATATATACAAGTGATCCAATCTCATCACACAAAGGGATTTGTTCTTCTTCTATGAAAAACAAAAACAAAGCTTTGGGAGAGAGAAAGGATAAGTGAGATTGGATGTAGGGTTAGCTATTTATAGGAAACATCCTTAAAATAACTTTAGAATGCAAAAATAAAAAAAATCAAAGATGATTAACTTTGGTTCTCGGGTTAATGCATATCGAGGTTGAGGAAGGAGGTCTTGATCGATATTCTGCTCGTTACAACGCTCTTGTTGCAGGCAGTGAAGATGAAACCATCGTATCTTTTGAACCACTGACCAGATTCACTTGATTCGACGTCCGTTGGAAAGCTTGTTCGATCCTCTATAACTTCTATTAAGGACGCGGAGGCTGTATCGCACCAGAAGGCTTTCGTTCGGACCCATACATTTCATATCGACCTGCATACCGGGAAAGTTTCTCTCAGTTTTGGTTGATACAAGACTTTGGTGCACCCTAGAGCCCGTCATTTTGGTCATCATGCTCGGTTGTTCTTGTCCTCATCATTCACCATTCTCTAAATATCTCTCTTGCTCCATTTAGACCTTAAAAAGAATCCAAACAATGCAAAACATGCAAATATCTAACCTAAATAAACATGCAAATGGATAACATATATAAAAAAATATATACAAGTCATCCAACCTCATTACACATAGGGATTTGTTCTTCTTCAATGAAAAACAAAAACAAAGCTTTGGGGAAGAGAAAGGATAAGTGAGATTGGATGTAGGGTTAGCTATTTATAGGGAATATCCCCAAAATAACATTAGAATGCAAAAATGAAAGAAGTCAAAGATGATCAACTTTGGTTCTGGGGTTAATGCATATCGAGGTGGAGGAAGGAGGTCTTGATCGATATGCTGCTCGGTACAGCGTTCTGGTTGCACGCATTGAAGATGAAACCGTAGTATCTTTTGAACCACTGACCAGATTGAATTGATTTGACCTGCGTTGGAATGCTTGTTCGATCCTCTACAACATCTATGTAGGACGCTTAGGCTGAATCGCACCAGAAGGCTTTCGTTCGAACCCATACATTTCATATCGACCTGCATACTGGGAAAGTTTCTCTAAGTTTTGGTCGATACAAGACTTTCGTGCACCCTAGAGCCCGTCATTTTGGTCATCATGCTCGGTTGTTCTTATCCTCATCATTCACCATTCGCTAAATATCTCCCTTGCTCCATTTAGACCTTAAAAAGACTCCAAACAATGCAAAACATGCAAATGTCTAACCTAAATAAACATGCAAATAGATAACATAAATAAAAATATATACAAGTGATCTAATCTCATCACACAAAGGGATTTGTTCTTGTTTTATGAAAAACCAAAAACAAAGCTTTGGGAAAGAGAAAGGATAAGTGAGATTGGATGTAGGGTTAGCTATTTATAGGAAACATCCTTAATATAACCTTAGAATGCAAAAATTAAAAAGTCAAAGATGGTCAACTTTGGTACTCGGGTTAATGCATATCGAGGTTGAGGAAGGAGGTCTTGATCGATATGCTTCTCAGTACAGCGTTCTGGTTGCGGGCAGTGAAGATGAAACCGTCGTATCTTTTGAACCACTGACCAGATTGACTTGATTCGACCTCCGTTGGAAAGCTTGTTCAATCCTCTACATCTTCTATGAAGGCCACGGGGGCGTAATCGAAACAGCAGGCCTTCTTTCGGACCCATACATTTCATATCGACCTGCATACTGGACAGGTTTCTCTTAGCTTTGGTCGATACAACACTTTGGTGCAGCCTAGAGCCCATCATATTGGTTATCATGCTCGGTTCTTCTTGTCCTCATCATTCACCATTCTCTAAATGTCTCCCTTGCTCCATTTAGACCTGAAAAAGAGTCCAAACAATGCAAAACATGCAAATGTCTAACCTAAATATACATGCAAATGGATAACATAAATTAAAATATATACAAGTGCTTCAATCTCATCCCACAAAGGGATTTGTTCTTGTTCTATGAATAACCAAAGCAAAGCTTTGGGGAAGAGAAAGGATAAGTGAGTTTTGATCTAAGGTTAGCTATTTATAGGGAACAACCCCAAAATCGCCTTAGAAAGCAAAAAATAAAAGAGGCAAAGATGGTCAACTTTGGTTCTCGGGTAAATGCATATCGAGGTGGAGGAAGGAGGTCTTGATCGATATTCTGCTCGTTACAGCGCTCTTGTTGCAGGCATTGAAGATGAAACCGTTGTATATTTTGAACCACTCACCAGATTCACTTGATTCGACCTCCGTTGCAAAGCTTGTTTGATCCTCTATAACGTCTACCAAGGACGCGGAGGCTGTACCGCACCAGAAGGCTTTCGTTCGGACCCATACACATATCGACCTGTATACCAGGAAGGTTTCTCTCAGTTTTGGTCGATACAAGACTTTGGTGCAACTTAGAGCCCGTCATTTTGGTCATCATGCTCGGTTGTTCTTGTCCTTATCATTCACCATTCTCTAAATATCTCCCTTGCTCCATTTAGACCTGAAAGAGACTCCAAACAATGCAAAACTAGCAAATGTCTAACCTAAATAAACAAGCAAATAGATAACATCAATAAAAATATATACAAGTGATCCAATCTCATCACACAAAGGGATTTGTACTTCTTCTATGAAAAACAAAAACAAAGATTTGGGGTTAGCTATTTATAAGAAACATCCTTTAAATAACCTTAGAATGCAAAACTAAAAAAATCAAAGATGGTCAACTTTGGTTCTCGAATTAATGCATATCGAGGTGGAAGAAGGAGGTCTTGATCGCTATGCTGTTCGGTACAACGTTCTGGTTGCAGGCAGTGAAGATGACACCGTCGTATCTATTGAACCACTGACCAGATTGACTTGATTCAACCTCCGTTGGAAAGATTGTTCAATCCTCTACATCTTCTATGAAGGACACAGAGTAGTAATCGCACCAGAAGGCCTTCGTTCGGACCCATACATTTCATATCAACCTGTATACTGGACATGTTTCTCTTAGCTTTGGTCGATACAAGACTTTGGTGCAGCCTAGAGCCCATCATCTTGGTCATCATGCTCGGTTCTCCTTGTCCTCATCATTCACCATTCTCCAAATGTCTCCCTTGCACCATTTAGACCTGAAAAAGACTTCAAACAATGCAAAACATGCAAATGTCTAACCTAAATTTACATGCAAATGGATAACATAAATTAAAATATATACAAGTGATCCAATCTCATCCCACAAGGGGATTTGTTCTTTTTCTATGAATTACCAAAGCAAAGCTTTGGGGAAGAGAAAGGATAAGTGAGTTTTAATCTAGGGTTAGCTATTTATAGGGAACATTCCCAAAATAGCCTGAGAAAGCAAAAATAAAAGAGTCAAAGATTGTCAACTTTGGTTCTCGAGTTAATGCATATCGAGGTAGAGGAAAGAGGTCTTGATCGATATGCTGCTCGGTACAGCTGGTTGTGGGCAGTGAAGATGAAACCGTCGTATCTTTTGAAACACTAACCATATTGACTTCACTCGACCCTCGTTGGAAAGCTTGTTCGATCCTCTAAATAAATGAAAATATATACAAGTGATCCAATCTCATCCCACAAAGGGATTTGTTCTTGTTCTATGAATAACCAATGCCAAGCTTTGGGGAAGAGAAATGATAAGTAAGATTGAATGTAGGGTTAGCTATTTATAGAGAACATCCCCAAAATAACCTTAGAATGCAAAAATAAAAGAAGTCAAAGATGGTCTACTTTGGTTCTCAGGTTAATGCATATCGAGGTGGAGGAAGGAGGTCTTCATCGATATGCTGCTCGGTACAACGTTCTGGTTGCAGGCATTGAAGATGAAACCATCATATCTTTTGAACCACTGACCCGATTGACTTGATTCAACCTCCGTTGGAAAGCTTGTTTGATACTCTACGACTTCTATGAAGGACGCGGAGGCTGAATCGCACCAGACGGCCTTCGTTCAGACCCATACATTTCATATCGACCTGCATACCGGGCAGCTTTCTTTCAGTTTTGGTCGATACAAGACTTAGTTGCAGCCTAGAGCTCGTCATCATGCTCGGTTCTTCTTGTCCTCATCATTCACCATTCTCCAAATATCTCCCTTGCTCTATTTAGAACTGAAAAAAACTCCAAACAATGCAAAACATGCTAATGTCTAACCTAAATAAACATGTAAATGGATAACATAAATGAAAATATAAACAAGTGATTCAATCTCATCCCACAAAGGGATTTGTTCTTGTTCTATGAATAACCAAAGCAAAGCTTTGGCGAAGAGAATTGATAAGTAAGATTGGATGTATGGTTAGCTATTTATAGGGAATGCAAAAATAAAAGAAGTCAAAGATGGTCAACTTTGATTCTGGTGTTAATACATATCGAGGTGGAGGAAGGAGGTCTTGATCGATAAGCTGTTCGGTACAGCGTTCTGGTTACAGGCATTGAAGATGAAACCGTCGTATCTTTTGAACCACTGACCCGATTGACTTGACTCGACCTCCGTTGGAAAGCTTGTTCGATCCTCTACAACTTCTATGAAGGACGCGGAGTCTGAATCGCACAAGAAGGCCTTCATTCGGACCCATACGTTACATATCGACTTGCATATCGGGCAGCTTTCTCTCAGCTTTGGTCGATACAAGACTTTGGTGCAACCTACAGCCAGTCATCTAGGTCATCATGTTCGGTTCTTCTTGTCCTCATCATTCACCATTCTCCAAATATCTCCATTGCTGCATTTCGACCTAAAAAAATTCCAAACAATGCAAAACATGCTAATGTCTAACCTAAATAAACATGTAAATGGATAACATAATTGAAAATATATACAAGTGATCCAATCTCATCCCACAAAGGGATTTGTTCTTGTTCTATGAATAACCAATGCCAAGCTTTGGGGAAGAGAAATGATAAGTAAGATTGAATGTAGGGTTAGCTATTTATAGGGAACATCCCCAAAATAACCTTAGAATGCAAAAATAAAAGAAGTCAAAGATGGTCAACTTTGGTTCTCAGGTTAATGCATATCGACGTGGAGGAAGGAGGTCTTCATCGATATGCTGCTCGGTACAGCGTTCTGGTTGCAGGCATTGAAGATGAAACCATCATATCTTTTGAACTACTGACCAGATTGACTTGATTCGACCTCCGTTGGAAAGCTTGTTCGATCCTTTACAACTTCTATCCAGGACAAGGAGGCTGAATCGCGTCAGTAGGCCTTCGTTCAGACCCATGCATTTCATATCGACCTGCATACCGGGAATGTTTTTTCTCAGTTTTGGTCAATACAAAACTTTATTGCAGCCTAGAGCCCGTCATCTTGATCATCATGCTCGGTTCTTCTTGTCCTCATCATTCACCATTCTCCAAATGTCTCCCTTGCTCTATTTAGAACTGAAAAAGACTCCAAACAATGCAAAACATGCTAATGTCTAACCTAAATAAACATGTAAATGGATAACATAAATGAAAATATATACAAGTGATTCAATCTCATCCCACAAAGGGATTTGTTCTTGTTCTATGAATAACCAAAGCAAAGCTTTGGCGAAGAGAATTGATAAGTAAGATTGGATGTATGGTTAGCTATTTATAGGGAATGCAAAAATAAAAGAAGTCAAAGATGGTCAACTTTGATTCTGGTGTTAATACATATCGAGGTGGAGGAAGGAGGTCTTGATCGATAAGCTGTTCGGTACAGCGTTCTGGTTACAGGCATTGAAGATGAAACCGTCGTATCTTTTGAACCACTGACCCGATTGACTTGATTCGACCTCCGTTGGAAAGCTTGTTCGATCCTCTACAACTTCTATGAAGGACGCGGAGTCTGAATCGCACAAGAAGGCCTTCATTCGGACCCATACGTTACATATCGACTTGCATATCGGGCAGCTTTCTCTCAGCTTTGGTCGATACAAGACTTTGGTGCAACCTACAGCCAGTCATCTAGGTCATCATGTTCGGTTCTTCTTGTCCTCATCATTCACCATTCTCCAAATATCTCCATTGCTGCATTTCGACCTAAAAAAATTCCAAACAATGCAAAACATGCTAATGTCTAACCTAAATAAACATGTAAATGGATAACATAATTGAAAATATATACAAGTGATCCAATCTCATCCCACAAAGGGATTTGTTCTTGTTCTATGAATAACCAATGCCAAGCTTTGGGGAAGAGAAATGATAAGTAAGATTGAATGTAGGGTTAGCTATTTATAGGGAACATCCCCAAAATAACCTTAGAATGCAAAAATAAAAGAAGTCAAAGATGGTCAACTTTGGTTCTCAGGTTAATGCATATCGACGTGGAGGAAGGAGGTCTTCATCGATATGCTGCTCGGTACAGCGTTCTGGTTGCAGGCATTGAAGATGAAACCATCATATCTTTTGAACCACTGACCAGATTGACTTGATTCGACCTCCGTTGGAAAGCTTGTTCGATCCTTTACAACTTCTATCCAGGACAAGGAGGCTGAATCGCGTCAGTAGGCCTTCGTTCAGACCCATACATTTCATATCGACCTGCATACCGGGAATGTTTTTTCTCAGTTTTGGTCAATACAAAACTTTATTGCAGCCTAGAGCCCGTCATCTTGATCATCATGCTCGGTTCTTCTTGTCCTCATCATTCACCATTCTCCAAATGTCTCCCTTGCTCTATTTAGAACTGAAAAAGACTCCAAACAATGCAAAACATGCTAATGTCTAACCTAAATAAACATGTAAATGGATAACATAAATGAAAATATATACAAGTGATTCAATCTCATCCCACAAAGGGATTTGTTCTTGTTCTATGAATAACCAAAGCAAAGCGTTGGCGAAGAGAATTGATAAGTAAGATTGGATGTATGGTTAGCTATTTATAGGGAATGCAAAAATAAAAGAAGTCAAAGATGGTCAACTTTGGTTCTGGGGTTAATACATATCGAGGTGGAGGAAGGAGGTCTTGATCGATAAGCTGCTCGGTACAGCGTTCTGGTTACAGGCATTGAAGATGAAACCGTCGTATCTTTTGAACCACTGACCTGATTGACTTGATTCAACCTCCGTTGGAAAGCTTGTTCGATCCTCTACGACTTCTATGAAGGACGCGGAGGCTGAATCGCACCAGACGGCCTTCGTTCAGACCCATACATTTCATATCGACCTGCAAACCGGGCAGGTTTCTCTCAGCTTTGGTCGATACAAGACTTTGTTGCAATCTAGAGCTTGTCATCTTGGTCATCATGCTCGGTTCTTTTTGTCCTCATCATTCACCATTCTCCAAATGTCTCCCTTGCTCTATTTAGACCTGAAAAAAACTCCAAACAATGCAAATCATGCTAATGTCTAACCTAAATAAACATGTAAATGGATAACATCAATGAAAATATATACTAGTGATGCAATCTCATCACCCAAAGGGATTTGTTCTTGTTCTATGAATAACCAATGCAAAACTTTGGGGAAGAGAAAGGACAAGTCAGATTGGATGTAGGGTTAGCTATTTATAGGGAATATCCCCAAAATAACCTTAGAATGCAAAAATAAAAAAAGTCAAAGATGGTAAACTTTGGTTCTCGGGTTAATGCATATCGAGGTGGAGGAAGGAGGTCTTGATCGATATGCTGCTCTGTACATCGTTCTGGTTGCAGGCATTGAAAATGAAACCGTCGTATCTTTTGAACCACTGACAATATTGACTTGATTCTACCTACATTACAAAGCTTGTTCGATCCTCTACAACTTCTATCAAGGACGCGGAGGCTGAATCGCACCAGAAGGCCTTCGTTCGGACCCATACATTTCATATCTACTTGCATACCAGGCAGCTTTCTTTCAGTTTTGGTCGATACAAGACTTAGTTGCAGCCTAGAGCTCGTCATCATGCTCGGTTCTTCTTGTCCTCATCATTCACCATTCTCCAAATGTCTCCCTTGCTCTATTTAGAACTGAAAAAGACTCCAAACAATGCAAAACATGCTAATGTCTAACCTAAATAAACATGTAAATGGATAACATAAATGAAAATATATACAAGTGATTCAATCTCATCCCACAAAGGGATTTGTTCTTGTTCTATGAATAACCAAAGCAAAGCTTTGGCGAAGAGAATTGATAAGTAAGATTGGATGTATGGTTAGCTATTTATAGGGAATGCAAAAATAAAAGAAGTCAAAGATGGTCAACTTTGGTTCTGGGGTTAATACATATCGAGGTGGAGGAAGGAGGTCTTGATCGATAAGCTGCTCGGTACAGCGTTCTGGTTACAGACATTGAAGATGAAACCGTCGTATCTTTTGAACCACTGACCCGATTAACTTGATTCAACCTCCGTTGGAAAGCTTGTTCGATCCTCTACGACTTCTATGAAGGACGCGGGGCTGAATCGCACCAGACGGCCTTTGTTCAGACCCATACATTTCATATCGACCTACAAACCGGGCAGGTTTCTCTCAGCTTTGGTCGATACAAGACTTTGTTGCAATCTAGAGCCTGTCATCTTGGTCATCATGCTCGGTTCTTTTTGTCCTCATCATTCACCAGTCTCCAAATGTCTCCCTTGCTCTATTTAGACCTGAAAAAAACTCCAAACAATGCAAATCATGCTAATGTCTAACCTAAATAAACATGTAAATGGATAACATCAATGAAAATATATACTAGTGATGCAATCTCATCACACAAAGGGATTTGTTCTTGTTCTATGAATAACCAATGCAAAACTTTGGGGAAGAGAAAGGACAAGTCAGATTGGATGTAGGGTTAGCTATTTATAGGGAATATCCCCAAAATAACCTTAGAATGCAAAAATAAAAAAAGTCAAAGATGGTCAACTTTGGTTCTCGGGTTAATGCATATCGAGGTGGAGGAAGGAGGTCTTGATCGATATGCTGCTCTGTACATCGTTCTGGTTGCAGGCATTAAAGATGAAACCGTCGTATCTTTTGAACCACTGACAATATTGACTTGATTCTACCTACATTACAAAGCTTGTTCGATCCTCTACAACTTCTATCAAGGACGCGGAGGCTGAATCCCACCAGAAGGCCTTCGTTCGGACCCATACATTTCATATCTACTTGCATACCAGGCAGCTTTCTTTCAGTTTTGGTCGATACAAGACTTAGGTTCAGCCTAGAGCTCGTCATCATGCTCGGTTCTTCTTGTCCTCATCATTCACCATTCTCCAAATGTCTCCCTTGCTCTATTTAGAACTGAAAAAGACTCCAAACAATGCAAAACATGCTAATGTCTAACCTAAATAAACATGTAAATGGATAACATAAATGAAAATATATACAAGTGATTCAATCTCATCCCACAAAGGGATTTGTTCTTGTTCTATGAATAACCAAAGCAAAGCTTTGGCGAAGAGAATTGATAAGTAAGATTGGATGTATGGTTAGCTATTTATAGGGAATGCAAAAATAAAAGAAGTCAAAGATGGTCAACTTTGGTTCTGGGGTTAATACATATCGAGGTGGAGGAAGGAGGTCTTGATCGATAAGCTGCTCGGTACAGCGTTCTGGTTACAGGCATTGAAGATGAAACCGTCGTATCTTTTGAACCACTGACCCGATTGACTTGATTCAACCTCCGTTGGAAAGCTTGTTCGATCCTCTACAACTTCTATGCAGGACGCGGAGTCTGAATCGCACAAGAAGGCCTTCATTCGGACCCATACGTTACATATCGACTTGCATATCGGGCAGCTTTCTCTCAGCTTTGGTCGATACAAGACTTTGGTGCAACCTACAGCCAGTCATCTAGGTCATCATGTTCGGTTCTTCTTGTCCTCATCATTCACCATTCTCCAAATATCTCCATTGCTGCATTTCGACCTAAAAAATTTCCAAACAATGCAAAACATGCTAATGTCTAACCTAAATAAACATGTAAATGGATAACATAATTGAAAATATATACAAGTGATCCAATCTCATTCCACAAAGGGATTTGTTCTTGTTCTATGAATAACCAATGCCAAGCTTTGGGGAAGAGAAATGATAAGTAAGATTGAATGTAGGGTTAGCTATTTATAGGGAACATCCCCAAAATAACCTTAGAATGCAAAAATAAAAGAAGTCAAAGATGGTCAACTTTGGTTCTCAGGTTAATGCATATCGAGGTGGAGGAAGGAGGTCTTCATCGATATGCTGCTCGGTACAGCGTTCTGGTTGCAGGCATTGAAGATGAAACCATCATATCTTTTGAACCACTGACCAGATTGACTTGATTCGACCTCCGTTGGAAAGCTTGTTCGATCCTTTACAACTTCTATCCAGGACAAGGAGGCTGAATCGCGTCAGTAGGCCTTCGTTCAGACCCATACATTTCATATCGACCTGCATACCGGGAATGTTTTTTCTCAGTTTTGGTCGATACAAAACTTTATTGCAGCCTAGAGCCCGTCATCTTGATCATCATGCTCGGTTCTTCTTGTCCTCATCATTCACCATTCTCCAAATGTCTCCCTTGCTCTATTTAGAACTGAAAAAGACTCCAAACAATGCAAAACATGCTAATGTCTAACCTAAATAAACATGTAAATGGATAACATAAATGAAAATATATACAAGTTATTCAATCTCATCCCACAAAGGGATTTGTTCTTGTTCTATGAATAACCAAAGCAAAGCTTTGGCGAAGAGAATTGATAAGTAAGATTGGATGTATGGTTAGCTATTTATAGGGAATGCAAAAATAAAAGAAGTCAAAGATGGTCAACTTTGGTTCTGGGGTTAATACATATCGAGGTGGAGGAAGGAGGTCTTGATCGATAAGCTGCTCGGTACAGCGTTCTGGTTACAGGCATTGAAGATGAAACCGTCGTATCTTTTGAACCACTGACCTGATTGACTTGATTCAACCTCCGTTGGAAAGCTTGTTCGATCCTCTACGACTTCTATGAAGGACGCGGAGGCTGAATCGCACCAGACGGCCTTCGTTCAGACCCATACATTTCATATCGACCTGCAAACCGGGCAGGTTTCTCTCAGCTTTGGTCGATACAAGACTTTGTTGCAATCTAGAGCTTGTCATCTTGGTCATCATGCTCGGTTCTTTTTGTCCTCATCATTCACCATTCTCCAAATGTCTCCCTTGCTCTATTTAGACCTGAAAAAAACTCCAAACAATGCAAATCATGCTAATGTCTAACCTAAATAAACATGTAAATGGATAACATCAATGAAAATATATACTAGTGATGCAATCTCATCACCCAAAGGGATTTGTTCTTGTTCTATGAATAACCAATGCAAAACTTTGGGGAAGAGAAAGGACAAGTCAGATTGGATGTAGGGTTAGCTATTTATAGGGAATATCCCCAAAATAACCTTAGAATGCAAAAATAAAAAAAGTCAAAGATGGTCAACTTTGGTTCTGGGGTTAATACATATCGAGGTGGAGGAAGGAGGTCTTGATCGATAAGCTGCTCGGCGTTCTAGTTACAGGCATTGAAGATGAAACCGTCGTATCTTTTGAACCACAGACCCGATTGACTTGATTCAACCTCCGTTGGAAAGCTTGTTCGATCCTCTACGACTTCTATGAAGGACGCGGAGGCTGAATCGCACCAGACGGCCTTCGTTCAGACCCATACATTTCATATCGACCTGCATACCGGGCAGGTTTCTCTCAGCTTTGGTCGATACAAGACTTTGTTGCAATCTAGAGCCTGTCATCTTGGTCATCATGCTCGGTTCTTTTTGTCCTCATCATTCACCATTCTCCAAATGTCTCCCTTGCTCTATTTAGACCTGAAAAAAACTCCAAACAATGCAAATCATGCTAATGTCTAACCTAAATAAACATGTAAATGGATAACATCAATGAAAATATATACTAGTGATGCAATCTCATCACACAAAGGGATTTGTTCTTGTTCTATGAATAACCAATGCAAAACTTTGGGGAAGAGAAAGGACAAGTCAGATTGAATGTAGGGTTAGCTATTTATAGGGAATATCCCCAAAATAACCTTAGAATGCAAAAATAAAAAAAAGTCAAAGATGGTCAACTTTGGTTCTCGGGTTAATGCATATCGAGGTGGAGGAAGGAGGTCTTGATCGATATGCTGCTCTGTACATCGTTCTGGTTGCAGGCATTGAAGATGAAACCGTCGTATCTTTTGAACCACTGACAATATTGACTTGATTCTACCTACATTACAAAGCTTGTTCGATCCTCTACAACTTCTATCAAGGACGCGGAGGCTGAATCGCACCAGAAGGCCTTCGTTCGGACCCATACATTTCATATCTACTTGCATACCAGGCAGCTTTCTTTCAGTTTTGGTCGATACAAGACTTAGTTGCAGCCTAGAGCTCGTCATCATGCTCGGTTCTTCTTGTCCTCATCATTCACCATTCTCCAAATGTCTCTCTTGCTCTATTTAGAACTGAAAAAGACTCCAAACAATGCAAAACATGCTAATGTCTAACCTAAATAAACATGTAAATGGATAACATAAATGAAAATATATACAAGTGATTCAATCTCATCCCACAAAGGGATTTGTTCTTGTTCTATGAATAACCAAAGCAAAGCTTTGGCGAAGAGAATTGATAAGTAAGATTGGATGTATGGTTAGCTATTTATAGGGAATGCAAAAATAAAAGAAGTCAAAGATGGTCAACTTTGGTTCTGGGGTTAATACATATCGAGGTGGAGGAAGGAGGTCTTGATCGATAAGCTGCTCGGTACAGCGTTCTGGTTACAGGCATTGAAGATGAAACCGTCGTATCTTTTGAACCACTGACCCGATTGACTTGATTCAACCTCCGTTGGAAAGCTTGTTCGATCCTCTACGACTTCTATGAAGGACGTGGAGGCTGAATCGCAACAGACGGCCTTCGTTCAGACCCATACATTTCAGATCGACCTGCATACCGGGCAGGTTTCTCTCAGCTTTGGTCGATACAAGACTTTGTTGCAATCTAGAGCCTGTCATCTTGGTCATCATGCTCGGTTCTTTTTGTCCTCATCATTCACCATTCTCCAAATGTCTCCCTTGCTCTATTTAGACCTGAAAAAAACTTCAAACAATGCAAATCATGCTAATGTCTAACCTAAATAAACATGTAAATGGATAACATCAATGAAAATATATACTAGTGATGCAATCTCATCACACAAAGGGATTTGTTCTTGTTCTATGAATAACTAATGCAAAACTTTGGGGAAGAGAAAGGACAAGTCAGATTGAATGTAGGGTTAGCTATTTATAGGGAATATCCCCAAAATAACCTTAGAATGCAAAAATAAAAAAAGTCAAAGATGGTCAACTTTGGTTCTCGGGTTAATGCATTTCGAGGTGGAGGAAGGAGGTCTTGATCGATATGCTGCTCTGTACAGCGTTCTGGTTGCAGGCATTGAAGATGAAACCGTCGTATCTTTTGAACCACTGACAATATTGACTTGATTCTACCTACATTACCAAGCTTGTTCGATCCTCTACAACTTCTATCAAGGACGCGGAGGCTGAATCGCACCAGAAGGCCTTCGTTCGGACCCATACATTTCATATCGACTTGCATACCGGGCAGCTTTCTTTCAGTTTTGGTCGATACAAGACTTATTTGCAGCCTAGAGCTCGTCATCATGCTCGGTTCTTCTTGTCCTCATCATTCACCATTCTCCAAATGTCTCCCTTGCTCTATTTAGAACTGAAAAAGACTCCAAACAATGCAAAACATGCTAATGTCTAACCTAAATAAACATGTAAATGGATAACATAAATGAAAATATATACAAGTGATTCAATCTCATCCCACAAAGGGATTTGTTCTTGTTCTATGAATAACCAAAGCAAAGCTTTGGCGAAGAGAATTGATAAGTAAGATTGGATGTATGGTTAGCTATTTATAGGGAATGCAAAAATAAAAGAAGTCAAAGATGGTCAACTTTGGTTCTGGGGTTAATACATATCGAGGTGGAGGATGGAGGTCTTGATCGATAAGCTGCTCGGTACAGCGTTCTGGTTACAGGCATTGAAGATGAAACCGTCGTATCTTTTGAACCACTGACTCGATTGACTTGATTCAACCTCCGTTGGAAAGCTTGTTCGATCCTCTACGACTTCTATGAAGGACGTGGAGGCTGAATCGCAACAGACGGCCTTCGTTCAGACCCATACATTTCAGATCGACCTGCATACCGGGCAGGTTTCTCTCAGCTTTGGTCGATACAAGACTTTGTTGCAATCTAGAGCCTGTCATCTTGGTCATCATGCTCGGTTCTTTTTGTCTTCATCATTCACCATTCTCCAAATGTCTCCCTTGCTCTATTTAGACCTGAAAAAAACTCCAAACAATGCAAATCATGCTAATGTCTAACCTAAATAAACATGTAAATGGATAACATCAATGAAAATATATACTAGTGATGCAATCTCATCACACAAAGGGATTTGTTCTTGTTCTATGAATAACCAATGCAAAACTTTGGGGAAGAGAAAAGACAAGTTAGATTGGATGTAGGGTTAGCTATTTATAGGGAATATCCCTAAAATAACCTTAGAATGCAAAAATAAAAAAAGTCAAAGATGGTCAACTTTGGTTTTCGGGTTAATGCATATCGAGGTGGAGGAAGGAGGTCTTAATCGATATGCTGCTCTGTACAGCGTTCTGGTTGCAGGCATTGAAGACGAAACCGTCGTATCTTTTGAACCACTGACAATAGTGCCTCGATTCTACCTACATTACAAAGCTTGTTCGATCCTCTACAACTTCTATCAAGGACGCGGAGGCTGAATCGCACCAGAAGGCCTTCGTTCGGACCCCTACATTTCATATCGACTTGCATACCGGGCAGCTTTCTTTCAGTTTTGGTCGATACAAGACTTAGTTGCAGCCTAGAGCTCGTCATCATGCTCGGTTCTTCTTGTCCTCATCATTCACCATTCTCCAAATGTCTCCCTTGCTCCATTTAGAACTGAAAAAGACTCCAAACAATGCAAAACATGCTAATGTCTAACCTAAATAAACATGTAAATGGATAACATAAATGAAAATATATACAAGTGATTCAATCTCATCCCACAAAGAGATTTGTTCTTGTTCTATGAATAACCAAAGCAAAGCTTTGGCGAAGAGAATTGATAAGTAAGATTGGATGTATGGTTAGCTATTTATAGGGAATGCAAAAATAAAAGAAGTCAAAGATGGTCAACTTTGGTTCTGGGGTTAATACATATCGAGGTAGAGGAAGGAGGTCTTGATCGATAAGCTGCTCGGTACAGCGTTCTGGTTACAGGCATTGAAGATGAAACTGTCGTATCTTTTGAACCACTGACCCGATTGACTTGATTCAACCTCCGTTGGAAAGCTTGTTCGATCCTCTACGACTTCTATAAAGGACGCGGAGGCTGAATCGCACCAGACGGCCTTCGTTCAGACCCATACATTTCATATCGACCTGCATACCGGGCAGGTTTCTCTCAGCTTTGGTCGATACAAGACTTTGTTGCAATCTAGAGCCTGTCATCTTGGTCATCATGCTCGGTTCTTTTTGTCCTCATCATTCACCATTCTCCAAATGTCTCCCTTGCTCTATTTAGACCTGAAAAAAACTCCAAACAATGCAAATCATGCTAATGTCTAACCTAAATAAACATGTAAATGGATAACATCAATGAAAATATATACTAGTGATGCAATCTCATCACACAAAGGGATTTGTTCTTGTTCTATGAATAACCAATGCAAAACTTTGGGGAAGAGAAAGGACAAGTCAGATTGGATGTAGGGTTAGCTATTTATAGGGAATATCCCCAAAATAACTTTAGAATGCAAAAATAAAAAAAGTCAAAGATGGTCAACTTTGGTTCTCGGGTTAATGCATATCGAGGTGGAGGAAGGAGGTCTTGATCGATATGCTGCTCTGTACAGCGTTCTGGTTGCAGGCATTGAAGATGAAACCGTCGTATCTTTTGAACCACTGACAATATTGACTTGATTCTACCTACATTACCAAGCTTGTTCGATCCTCTACAACTTCTATCAAGGACGCGGAGGCTGAATCGCACCAGAAGGCCTTCGTTCGGACCCATACATTTCATATCGACTTGCATACCGGGCAGCTTTCTTTCAGTTTTGGTCGATACAAGACTTAGTTGCAGCCTAGAGCTCGTCATCATGCTCGGTTCTTCTTGTCCTCATCATTCACCATTCTCCAAATGTCTCCCTTGCTCTATTTAGAACTGAAAAAGACTCCAAACAATGCAAAACATGCTAATGTCTAACCTAAATAAACATGTAAATGGATAACATAAATGAAAATATATACAAGTGATTCAATCTCATCCCACAAAGGGATTTGTTCTTGTTCTATGAATAACCAAAGCAAAGCTTTGGCGAAGAGAATTGATAAGTAAGATTGGATGTATGGTTAGCTATTTATAGGGAATGCAAAAATAAAAGAAGTCAAAGATGGTCAACTTTGGTTCTGGGGTTAATACATATCGAGGTGGAGGAAGGAGGTCTTGATCGATAAGTTGCTCGGTACAGCGTTCTGGTTACAGGCATTGAAGATGAAACCGTCGTATCTTTTGAACCACTGACCCGATTGACTTGATTCAACCTCCGTTGGAAAGCTTGTTCGATCCTCTACGACTTCTATGAAGGACGCGGAGGCTGAATCGCACCAGACGGCCTTCGTTCAGACCCATACATTTCATATCGACCTGCATACCGGGCAGGTTTCTCTCAGCTTTGGTCGATACAAGACTTTGTTGCAATCTAGAGCCTGTCATCTTGGTCATCATGCTCGGTTCTTTTTGTCCTCATCATTCACCATTCTCCAAATGTCTCCCTTGCTCTATTTAGACCTGAAAAAAACTCCAAACAATGCAAATCATGCTAATGTCTAACCTAAATAAACATGTAAATGGATAACATCAATGAAAATATATACTAGTGATGCAATCTCATCACACAAAGGGATTTGTTCTTGTTCTATGAATAACCAATGCAAAACTTTGGGGAAGAGAAAGGACAAGTCAGATTGAATGTAGGGTTAGCTATTTATAGGGAATATCCCCAAAATAACCTTAGAATGCAAAAATAAAAAAAGTCAAAGATGGTCAACTTTGGTTCTCGGGTTAATGCATATCGAGGTGGAGGAAGGAGGTCTTGATCGATATGCTGCTCTGTACAGCGTTCTGGTTGCAGGCATTGAAGATGAAACCGTCGTATCTTTTGAACCACTGACAATATTGACTTGATTCTACCTACATTACCAAGCTTGTTCGATCCTCTACAACTTCTATCAAGGACGCGGAGGCTGAATCGCACCAGAAGGCCTTCGTTCGGACCCATACATTTCATATCGACTTGCATACCGGGCAGCTTTCTTTCAGTTTTGGTCGATACAAGACTTAGTTGCAGCCTAGAGCTCGTCATCATGCTCGGTTCTTCTTGTCCTCATCATTCACCATTCTCCAAATGTCTCCCTTGCTCTATTTAGAACTGAAAAAGACTCCAAACAATGCAAAACATGCTAATGTCTAACCTAAATAAACATGTAAATGGATAACATAAATGAAAATATATACAAGTGATTCAATCTCATCCCACAAAGGGATTTGTTCTTGTTCTATGAATAACCAAAGCAAAGGTTTGGCGAAGAGAATTGATAAGTAAGATTGGATGTATGGTTAGCTATTTATAGGGAATGCAAAAATAAAAGAAGTCAAAGATGGTCAACTTTGGTTCTGGGGTTAATACATATCGAGGTGGAGGAAGGAGGTCTTGATCGATAAGCTGCTCGGTACAGCGTTCTGGTTACAGGCATTGAAGATGAAACCGTCGTATCTTTTGAACCACTGACCCGATTGACTTGATTCAACCTCCGTTGGAAAGCTTGTTCGATCCTCTACGACTTCTATGAAGGACGCGGAGGCTGAATCGCACCAGACGGCCTTCGTTCAGACCCATACATTTCATATCGACCTGCATACCGGGCAGGTTTCTCTCAGCTTTGGTCGATACAAGACTTTGTTGCAATCTAGAGCCTGTCATCTTGGTCATCATGCTCGGTTATTTTTGTCCTCATCATTCACCATTCTCCAAATGTCTTCCTTGCTCTATTTAGACCTGAAAAAAACTTCAAACAATGCAAATCATGCTAATGTCTAACCTAAATAAACATGTAAATGGATAACATCAATGAAAATATATACTAGTGATGCAATCTCATCACACAAAGGGATTTGTTCTTGTTCTATGAATAACCAATGCAAAACTTTGGGGAAGAGAAAGGACAAGTCAGATTGAATGTAGGGTTAGCTATTTATAGGGAATATCCCCAAAATAACCTTAGAATGCAAAAATAAAAAAAGTCAAAGATGGTCAACTTTGGTTCTCGGGTTAATGCATTTCGAGGTGGAGGAAGGAGGTCTTGATCGATATGCTGCTCTGTACAGCGTTCTGGTTGCAGGCATTGAAGATGAAACCGTCGTATCTTTTGAACCACTGACAATATTGACTTGATTCTACCTACATTACCAAGCTTGTTCGATCCTCTACAACTTCTATCAAGGACGCGGAGGCTGAATCGCACCAGAAGGCCTACGTTCGGACCCATACATTTCATATCGACTTGCATACCGGGCAGCTTTCTTTCAGTTTTGGTCGATACAAGACTTAGTTGCAGCCTAGAGCTCGTCATCATGCTCGGTTCTTCTTGTCCTCATCATTCACCATTCTCCAAATGTCTCCCTTGCTCTATTTAGAACTGAAAAAGACTCCAAACAATGCAAAACATGCTAATGTCTAACCTAAATAAACATGTAAATGGATAACATAAATGAAAATATATACAAGTGATTCAATCTCATCCCACAAAGGGATTTGTTCTTGTTCTATGAATAACCAAAGCAAAGCTTTGGCGAAGAGAATTGATAAGTAAGATTGGATGTATGGTTAGCTATTTATAGGGAATGCAAAAATAAAAGAAGTCAAAGATGGTCAACTTTGGTTCTGGGGTTAATACATATCGAGGTGGAGGATGGAGGTCTTGATCGATAAGCTGCTCGGTACAGCGTTCTGGTTACAGGCATTGAAGATGAAACCGTCGTATCTTTTGAACCACTAACCCGATTGACTTGATTCAACCTCCGTTGGAAAGCTTGTTCGATCCTCTACGACTTCTATGAAGGACGTGGAGGCTGAATCGCAACAGACGGCCTTCGTTTCAGACCCATACATTTCAGATCGACCTGCATACCGGGCAGGTTTCTCTCAGCTTTGGTCGATACAAGACTTTGTTGCAATCTAGAGCCTGTCATCTTGGTCATCATGCTCGGTTCTTTTTGTCCTCATCATTCACCATTCTCCAAATGTCTCCCTTGCTCTATTTAGACCTGAAAAAAACTCCAAACAATGCAAATCATGCTAATGTCTAACCTAAATAAACATGTAAATGGATAACATCATTGAAAATATATACTAGTGATGCAATCTCATCACACAAAGGGATTTGTTCTTGTTCTATGAATAACCAATGCAAAACTTTGGGGAAGAGAAAAGACAAGTTAGATTGGATGTAGGGTTAGCTATTTATAGGGAATATCCCCAAAATAACCTTAGAATGCAAAAAAAAAAAAAAGTCAAAGATGGTCAACTTTGGTTCTCGGGTTAATGCATATCGAGGTGGAGGAAGGAGGTCTTGATCGATATGCTGCTCTGTACAGCGTTCTGGTTGCAGGCATTGAAGACGAAACCGTCGTATCTTTTGAACCACTGACAATATTGACTTGATTCTACCTACATTACAAAGCTTGTTCGATCCTCTACAACTTCTATGAAGGACGCGGAGGCTGAATCGCACCAGAAGGCCTTCGTTCGGACCCATACATTTCATATCGACTTGCATACCGGGCAGCTTTCTTTCAGTTTTGGTCGATACAAGACTTAGTTGCAGCCTAGAGCTCGTCATCATGCTCGGTTCTTCTTGTCCTCATCATTCACCATTCTCCAAATGTCTCCCTTGCTCCATTTAGAACTGAAAAAGACTCCAAACAATGCAAAACATGCTAATGTCTAACCTAAATAAACATGTAAATGGATAACATAAATGAAAATATATACAAGTGATTCAATCTCATCCCACAAAGAGATTTGTTCTTGTTCTATGAATAACCAAAGCAAAGCTTTGGCGAAGAGAATTGATAAGTAAGATTGGATGTATGGTTAGCTATTTATAGGGAATGCAAAAATAAAAGAAGTCAAAGATGGTCAACTTTGGTTCTGGGGTTAATACATATCGAGGTAGAGGAAGGAGGTCTTGATCGATAAGCTGCTCGGTACAGCGTTCTGGTTACAGGCATTGAAGATGAAACTGTCGTATCTTTTGAACCACTGACCCGATTGACTTGATTCAACCTCCGTTGGAAAGCTTGTTCGATCCTCTACGACTTCTATGAAGGACGCGGAGGCTGAATCGCACCAGACGGCCTTCGTTCAGACCCATACATTTCATATCGACCTGCATACCGGGCAGGTTTCTCTCAGCTTTGGTCGATACAAGACTTTGTTGCAATCTAGAGCCTGTCATCTTGGTCATCATGCTCGGTTCTTTTTGTCCTCATCATTCACCATTCTCCAAATGTCTCCCTTGCTCTATTTAGACCTGAAAAAAAACTCCAAACAATGCAAATCATGCTAATGTCTAACCTAAATAAACATGTAAATGGATAACATCAATGAAAATATATACTAGTGATGCAATCTCATCACACAAAGGGATTTGTTCTTGTTCTATGAATAACCAATGCAAAACTTTGGGGAAGAGAAAGGACAAGTCAGATTGGATGTAGGGTTAGCTATTTATAGGGAATATCCCCAAAATAACCTTAGAATGCAAAAATAAAAAAAGTCAAAGATGGTCAACTTTGGTTCTCGGGTTAATGCATATCGAGGTGGAGGAAGGAGGTCTTGATCGATATGCTGCTCTGTACAGCGTTCTGGTTGCAGGCATTGAAGACGAAACCGTCGTATCTTTTGAACCACTGACAATATTGACTTGATTCTACCTACATTACAAAGCTTGTTCGATCCTCTACAACTTCTATCAAGGACGCGGAGGCTGAATCGCACCAGAAGGCCTTCGTTCGGACCCATACATTTCATATCGACTTGCATACCGGGCAGCTTTCTTTCAGTTTATGTCGATACAAGACTTAGTTGCAGCCTAGAGCTCGTCATCATGCTCGGTTCTTCTTGTCCTCATCATTCACCATTCTCCAAATGTCTCCCTTGCTCCATTTAGAACTGAAAAAGACTCCAAACAATGCAAAACATGCTAATGTCTAACCTAAATAAACATGTAAATGGATAACATAAATGAAAATATATACAAGTGATTTAATCTCATCCCACAAAGGGATTTGTTCTTGTTCTATGAATAACCAAAGCAAAGCTTTGGCGAAGAGAATTGATAAGTAAGATTGGATGTATGGTTAGCTATTTATAGGGAATGCAAAAATAAAAGAAGTCAAAGATGGTCAACTTTGGTTCTGGGGTTAATACATATCGAGGTGGAGGAAGGAGGTCTTGATCGATAAGCTGCTCGGTACAGCGTTCTGGTTACAGGCATTGAAGATGAAACCGTCGTATCTTTTGAACCACTGACCCGATTGACTTGATTCAACCTCCGTTGGAAAGCTTGTTCGATCCTCTACGACTTCTATGAAGGACGCGGAGGCTGAATCGCACCAGACGGCCTTCGTTCAGACCCATACATTTCATATCGACCTGCATACCGGGCAGGTTTCTCTCAGCTTTGGTCGATACAAGACTTTGTTGCAATCTAGAGCCTGTCATCTTGGTCATCATGCTCGGTTCTTTTTGTCCTCATCATTCACCATTCTCCAAATGTCTCCCTTGCTCTATTTAGACCTGAAAAAAAAACTCCAAACAATGCAAATCATGCTAATGTCTAACCTAAATAAACATGTAAATGGATAACATCAATGAAAATATATACTAGTGATGCAATCTCATCACACAAAGGGATTTGTTCTTGTTCTATGAATAACCAATGCAAAACTTTGGGGAAGAGAAAGGACAAGTCAGATTGGATGTAGGGTTAGCTATTTATAGGGAATATCCCCAAAATAACCTTAGAATGCAAAAATAAAAAAAGTCAAAGATGGTCAACTTTGGTTCTCGGGTTAATGCATATCGAGGTGGAGGAAGGAGGTCTTGATCGATATGCTGCTCTGTACAGCGTTCTGGTTGCAGGCATTGAAGACGAAACCGTCGTATCTTTTGAACCACTGACAATATTGACTTGATTCTACCTACATTACAAAGCTTGTTCGATCCTCTACAACTTCTATCAAGGACGCGGAGGCTGAATCGCACCAGAAGGCCTTCGTTCGGACCCATACATTTCATATCGACTTGCATACCGGGCAGCTTTCTTTCAGTTTATGTCGATACAAGACTTAGTTGCAGCCTAGAGCTCGTCATCATGCTCGGTTCTTCTTGTCCTCATCATTCACCATTCTCCAAATGTCTCCCTTGCTCTATTTAGAACTGAAAAAGACTCCAAACAATGCAAAACATGCTAATGTCTAACCTAAATAAACATGTAAATGGATAACATAAATGAAAATATATACAAGTGATTTAATCTCATCCCACAAAGGGATTTGTTCTTGTTCTATGAATAACCAAAGCAAAGCTTTGGCGAAGAGAATTGATAAGTAAGATTGGATGTATGGTTAGCTATTTATAGGGAATGCAAAAATAAAAGAAGTCAAAGATGGTCAACTTTGGTTCTGGGGTTAATACATATCGAGGTGGAGGAAGGAGGTCTTGATCGATAAGCTGCTCGGTACAGCGTTCTGGTTACAGGCATTGAAGATGAAACCGTCGTATCTTTTGAACCACTGACCCGATTGACTTGATTCAACCTCCGTTGGAAAGCTTGTTCGATCCTCTACGACTTCTATGAAGGACGCGGAGGCTGAATCGCACCAGACGGCCTTCGTTCAGACCCATACATTTCATATCGACCTGCATACCGGGCAGGTTTCTCTCAGCTTTGGTCGATACAAGACTTTGTTGCAATCTAGAGCCTGTCATCTTGGTCATCATGCTCGGTTCTTTTTGTCCTCATCATTCACCATTCTCCAAATGTCTCCCTTGCTCTATTTAGACCTGAAAAAAACTTCAAACAATGCAAATCATGCTAATGTCTAACCTAAATAAACATGTAAATGGATAACATCAATGAAAATATATACTAGTGATGCAATCTCATCACACAAAGGGATTTGTTCTTGTTCTATGAATAACCAATGCAAAACTTTGGGGAAGAGAAAGGACAAGTCAGATTGAATGTAGGGTTAGCTATTTTTAGGGAATATCCCCAAAATAACCTTAGAATGCAAAAATAAAAAAAGTCAAAGATGGTCAACTTTGGTTCTCGGGTTAATGCATTTCGAGGTGGAGGAAGGAGGTCTTGATCGACATGCTGCTCTGTACAGCGTTCTGGTTGCAGGCATTGAAGATGAAACCGTCGTATCTTTTGAACCACTGACAATATTGACTTGATTCTACCTACATTACCAAGCTTGTTCGATCCTCTACAACTTCTATCAAGGACGCGGATGCTGAATCGCACCAGAAGGCCTTCGTTCGGACCCATACATTTCATATCGACTTGCATACCGGGCAGCTTTCTTTCAGTTTTGGTCGATACAAGACTTAGTTGCAGCCTAGAGCTCGTCATCATGCTCGGTTCTTCTTGTCCTCATCATTCACCATTCTCCAAATGTCTCCCTTGCTCTATTTAGAACTGAAAAAGACTCCAAACAATGCAAAATATGCTAATGTCTAACCTAAATAAACATGTAAATGGATAACATAAATGAAAATATATACAAGTGATTCAATCTCATCCCACAAAGGGATTTGTTCTTGTTCTAGGAATAACCAAAGCAAAGCTTTGGCGAAGAGAATTGATAAGTAAGATTGGATGTATGGTTAGCTATTTATAGGGAATGCAAAAATAAAAAAAAGTCAAAGATGGTCAACTTTTGTTCTGGGGTTAATACATATCGAGGTGGAGGATGGAGGTCTTGATCGATAAGCTGCTCGGTACAGCGTTCTGGTTACAGGCATTGAAGATGAAACCGTCGTATCTTTTGAACCACTGACCCGATTGACTTGATTCAACCTCCGTTGGAAAGCTTGTTCGATCCTCTACGACTTCTATGAAGGACGTGGAGGCTGAATCGCAACAGACGGCCTTCGTTCAGACCCATACATTTCAGATCGACCTGCATACCGGGCAGGTTTCTCTCAGCTTTGGTCGATACAAGACTTTGTTGCAATCTAGAGCCTGTCATCTTGGTCATCATGCTCGGTTCTTTTTGTCCTCATCATTCACCATTCTCCAAATGTCTCCCTTGCTCTATTTAGACCTGAAAAAAACTCCAAACAATGCAAATCATGCTAATGTCTAACCTAAATAAACATGTAAATGGATAACATCAATGAAAATATATACTAGTGATGCAATCTCATCACACAAAGGGATTTGTTCTTGTTCTATGAATAACCAATGCAAAACTTTGGGGAAGAGAAAAGACAAGTTAGATTGGATGTAGGGTTAGCTATTTATAGGGAATATCCCCAAAATAACCTTAGAATGCAAAAATAAAAAAAGTCAAAGATGGTCAACTTTGGTTCTCGGGTTAATGCATATCGAGGTGGAGGAAGGAGGTCTTGATCGATATGCTGCTCTGTACAGCGTTCTGGTTGCAGGCATTGAAGATGAAACCGTCGTATCTTTTGAACCACTGACAATATTGACTTGATTCTACCTACATTACAAAGCTTGTTCGATCCTCTACAACTTCTATCAAGGACGCGGAGGCTGAATCGCACCAGAAGGCCTTCGTTCGGACCCATACATTTCATATCGACTTGCATACCGGGCAGCTTTCTTTCAGTTTATGTCGATACAAGACTTAGTTGCAGCCTAGAGCTCGTCATCATGCTCGGTTTCTTCTTGTCCTCATCATTCACCATTCTCCAAATGTCTCCCTTGCTCTATTTAGAACTGAAAAAGACTCCAAACAATGCAAAACATGCTAATGTCTAACCTAAATAAACATGTAAATGGATAACATAAATGAAAAATATATACAAGTGATTTAATCTCATCCCACAAAGGGATTTGTTCTTGTTCTATGAATAACCAAAGCAAAGCTTTGGCGAAGAGAATTGATAAGTAAGATTGGATGTATGGTTAGCTATTTATAGGGAATGCAAAAATAAAAGAAGTCAAAGATGGTCAACTTTGGTTCTGGGGTTAATACATATCGAGGTGGAGGAAGGAGGTCTTGATCGATAAGCTGCTCGGTACAGCGTTCTGGTTACAGGCATTGAAGATGAAACCGTCGTATCTTTTGAACCACTGACCCGATTGACTTGATTCAACCTCCGTTGGAAAGCTTGTTCGATCCTCTACGACTTCTATGAAGGACGCGGAGGCTGAATCGCACCAGACGGCCTTCGTTCAGACCCATACATTTCATATCGACCTGCATACCGGGCAGGTTTCTCTCAGCTTTGGTCGATACAAGACTTTGTTGCAATCTAGAGCCTGTCATCTTGGTCATCATGCTCGGTTCTTTTTGTCCTCATCATTCACCATTCTCCAAATGTCTCCCTTGCTCTATTTAGACCTGAAAAAAACTTCAAACAATGCAAATCATGCTAATGTCTAACCTAAATAAACATGTAAATGGATAACATCAATGAAAATATATACTAGTGATGCAATCTCATCACACAAAGGGATTTGTTCTTGTTCTATGAATAACCAATGCAAAACTTTGGGGAAGAGAAAGGACAAGTCAGATTGAATGTAGGGTTAGCTATTTTGAGGGAATATCCCCAAAATAACCTTAGAATGCAAAAATAAAAAAAGTTAAAGATGGTCAACTTTGGTTCTCGGGTTAATGCATTTCGAGGTGGAGGAAGGAGGTCTTGATCGACATGCTGCTCTGTACAGCGTTCTGGTTGCAGGCATTGAAGATGAAACCGTCGTATCTTTTGAACCACTGACAATATTGACTTGATTCTACCTACATTACCAAGCTTGTTCGATCCTCTACAACTTCTATCAAGGACGCGGATGCTGAATCGCACCAGAAGGCCTTCGTTCGGACCCATACATTTCATATCGACTTGCATACCGGGCAGCTTTCTTTCAGTTTTGGTCGATACAAGACTTAGTTGCAGCCTAGAGCTCGTCATCATGCTCGGTTCTTCTTGTCCTCATCATTCACCATTCTCCAAATGTCTCCCTTGCTCTATTTAGAACTGAAAAAGACTCCAAACAATGCAAAATATGCTAATGTCTAACCTAAATAAACATGTAAATGGATAACATAAATGAAAATATATACAAGTGATTCAATCTCATCCCACAAAGGGATTTGTTCTTGTTCTAGGAATAACCAAAGCAAAGCTTTGGCGAAGAGAATTGATAAGTAAGATTGGATGTATGGTTAGCTATTTATAGGGAATGCAAAAATAAAAAAAGTCAAAGATGGTCAACTTTGGTTCTGGGGTTAATACATATCGAGGTGTAGGATGGAGGTCTTGATCGATAAGCTGCTCGGTACAGCGTTCTGGTTACAGGCATTGAAGATGAAACCGTCGTATCTTTTGAACCACTGACCCGATTGACTTGATTCAACCTCCGTTGGAAAGCTTGTTCGATCCTCTACGACTTCTATGAAGGACGTGGAGGCTGAATCGCAACAGACGGCCTTCGTTCAGACCCATACATTTCAGATCGACCTGCATACCGGGCAGGTTTCTCTCAGCTTTGGTCGATACAAGACTTTGTTGCAATCTAGAGCCTGTCATCTTGGTCATCATGCTCGGTTCTTTTTGTCCTCATCATTCACCATTCTCCAAATGTCTCCCTTGCTCTATTTAGACCTGAAAAAAACTCCAAACAATGCAAATCATGCTAATGTCTAACCTAAATAAACATGTAAATGGATAACATCAATGAAAATATATACTAGTGATGCAATCTCATCACACAAAGGGATTTGTTCTTGTTCTATGAATAACCAATGCAAAACTTTGGGGAAGAGAAAAGACAAGTTAGATTGGATGTAGGGTTAGCTATTTATAGGGAATATCCCCAAAATAACCTTAGAATGCAAAAATAAAAAAAGTCAAAGATGGTCAACTTTGGTTCTCGGGTTAATGCATATCGAGGTGGAGGAAGGAGGTCTTGATCGATATGCTGCTCTGTACAGCGTTCTGGTTGCAGGCATTGAAGACGAAACCATCGTATCTTTTGAACCACTGACAATATTGACTTGATTCTACCTACATTACAAAGCTTGTTCGATCCTCTACAACTTCTATCAAGGACGCGGAGGCTGAATCGCACCAGAAGGCCTTCGTTCGGACCTATACATTTCATATCGACTTGCATACCGGGCAGCTTTCTTTCAGTTTTGGTCGATACAAGACTTAGTTGCAGCCTAGAGCTCGTCATCATGCTCGGTTCTTCTTGTCCTCATCATTCACCATTCTCCAAATGTCTCCCTTGCTCCATTTAGAACTGAAAAAGACTCCAAACAATGCAAAACATGCTAATGTCTAACCTAAATAAACATGTAAATGGATAACATAAATGAAAATATATACAAGTGATTCAATCTCATCCCACAAAGAGATTTGTTCTTGTTCTATGAATAACCAAAGCAAAGCTTTGGCGAAGAGAATTGATAAGTAAGATTGGATGTATGGTTAGCTATTTATAGGGAATGCAAAAATAAAAGAAGTCAAAGATGGTCAACTTTGGTTCTGGGGTTAATACATATCGAGGTAGAGGAAGGAGGTCTTGATCGATAAGCTGCTCGGTACAGCGTTCTGGTTTTACAGGCATTGAAGATGAAACTGTCGTATCTTTTGAACCACTGACCCGATTGACTTGATTCAACCTCCGTTGGAAAGCTTGTTCGATCCTCTACGACTTCTATGAAGGACGCGGAGGCTGAATCGCACCAGACGGCCTTCGTTCAGACCCATACATTTAATATCGACCTGCATACCGGGCAGGTTTCTCTCAGCTTTGGTCGATACAAGACTTTGTTGCAATCTAGAGCCTGTCATCTTGGTCATCATGCTCGGTTCTTTTTGTCCTCATCATTCACCATTCTCCAAATGTCTCCCTTGCTCTATTTAGACCTGAAAAAAACTCCAAACAATGCAAATCATGCAAATGTCTAACCTAAATAAACATGTAAATGGATAACATCAATGAAAATATATACTAGTGATGCAATCTCATCACACAAAGGGATTTGTTCTTGTTCTATGAATAACCAATGCAAAACTTTGGGGAAGAGAAAGGACAAGTCAGATTGGATGTAGGGTTAGCTATTTATAGGGAATATCCCCAAAATAACCTTAGAATGCAAAAATAAAAAAAGTCAAAGATGGTCAACTTTGGTTCTCGGGTTAATGCATATCGAGGTGGAGGAAGGAGGTCTTGATCGATATGCTGCTCTGTACAGCGTTCTGGTTGCAGGCATTGAAGACGAAACCGTCGTATCTTTTGAACCACTAACAATATTGACTTGATTCTACCTACATTACAAAGCTTGTTCGATCCTCTACAACTTCTATCAAGGACGCGGAGGCTGAATCGCACCAGAAGGCCTTCGTTCGGACCCATACATTTCATATCGACTTGCATACCGGGCAGCTTTCTTTCAGTTTTGGTCGATACAAGACTTAGTTGCAGCCTAGAGCTCGTCATCATGCTCGGTTCTTCTTGTCCTCATCATTCACCATTCTCCAAATGTCTCCCTTGCTCCCATTTAGAACTGAAAAAGACTCCAAACAATGCAAAACATGCTAATGTCTAACCTAAATAAACATGTAAATGGATAACATAAATGAAAATATATACAAGTGATTTAATCTCATCCCACAAAGGGATTTGTTCTTGTTCTATGAATAACCAAAGCAAAGCTTTGGCGAAGAGAATTGATAAGTAAGATTGGGTGTATGGTTAGCTATTTATAGGGAATGCAAAAATAAAAGAAGTCAAAGATGGTCAACTTTGGTTCTGGGGTTAATACATATCGAGGTGGAGGAAGGAGGTCTTGATCGATAAGCTGCTCGGTACAGCGTTCTGGTTACAGGCATTGAAGATGAAACCGTCGTATCTTTTGAACCACTGACCCGATTGACTTGATTCAACCTCCGTTGGAAAGCTTGTTCGATCCTCTACGACTTCTATGAAGGACGCGGAGGCTGAATCGCACCAGACGGCCTTCGTTCAGACCCATACATTTCATATCGACCTGCATACCGGGCAGTTTCTCTCAGCTTTGGTCGATACAAGACTTTGTTGCAATCTAGAGCCTGTCATCTTGGTCATCATGCTCGGTTCTTTTTGTCCTCATCATTCACCATTCTCCAAATGTCTCCCTTGCTCTATTTAGACCTGAAAAAAACTTCAAACAATGCAAATCATGCTAATGTCTAACCTAAATAAACATGTAAATGGATAACATCAATGAAAATATATACTAGTGATGCAATCTCATCACACAAAGGGATTTGTTCTTGTTCTATGAATAACCAATGCAAAACTTTGGGGAAGAGAAAGGACAAGTCAGATTGAATGTAGGGTTAGCTATTTATAGGGAATATCTCCAAAATAACCTTAGAATGCAAAAATAAAAAAAGTCAAAGATGGTCAACTTTGGTTCTCGGGTTAATGCATTTCGAGGTGGAGGAAGGAGGTCTTGATCGATATGCTGCTCTGTACAGCGTTCTGGTTGCAGGCATTGAAGATGAAACCGTCGTATCTTTTGAACCACTGACAATATTGACTTGATTCTACCTACATTACCAAGCTTGTTCGATCCTCTACAACTTCTATCAAGGACGCGGAGGCTGAATCGCACCAGAAGGCCTTCGTTCGGACCCATACATTTCATATCGACTTGCATACCGGGCAGCTTTCTTTCAGTTTTGGTCGATACAAGACTTAGTTGCAGCCTAGAGCTCGTCATCATGCTCGGTTCTTCTTGTCCTCATCATTCACCATTCTCCCAAATGTCTCCCTTGCTCTATTTAGAACTGAAAAAGACTCCAAACAATGCAAAACATGCTAATGTCTAACCTAAATAAACATGTAAATGGATAACATAAATGAAAATATATACAAGTGATTCAATCTCATCCCACAAAGGGATTTGTTCTTGTTCTAGGAATAACCAAAGCAAAGCTTTGGCGAAGAGAATTGATAAGTAAGATTGGATGTATGGTTAGCTATTTATAGGGAATGCAAAAATAAAAGAAGTCAAAGATGGTCAACTTTGGTTCTGGGGTTAATACATATCGAGGTGGAGGATGGAGGTCTTGATCGATAAGCTGCTCGGTACAGCGTTCTGGTTACAGGCATTGAAGATGAAACCGTCGTATCTTTTGAACCACTGACCCGATTGACTTGATTCAACCTCCGTTGGAAAGCTTGTTCGATCCTCTACGACTTCTATGAAGGACATGGAGGCTGAATCGCAACAGACGGCCTTCGTTCAGACCCATACATTTCAGATCGACCTGCATACCGGGCAGGTTTCTCTCAGCTTTGGTCGATACAAGACTTTGTTGCAATCTAGAGCCTGTCATCTTGGTCATCATGCTCGGTTCTTTTTGTCCTCATCATTCACCATTCTCCAAATGTCTCCCTTGCTCTATTTAGACCTGAAAAAAACTCCAAACAAAGCAAATCATGCTAATGTCTAACCTAAATAAACATGTAAATGGATAACATCAATGAAAATATATACTAGTGATGCAATCTCATCACACAAAGGGATTTGTTCTTGTTCTATGAATAACCAATGCAAAACTTTGGGGAAGAGAAAAGACAAGTTAGATTGGATGTAGGGTTAGCTATTTATAGGGAATATCCCCAAAATAACCTTAGAATGCAAAAATAAAAAAAGTCAAAGATGGTCAACTTTGGTTCTCGGGTTAATGCATATCGAGGTGGAGGAAGGAGGTCTTCATCGATATGCTGCTCTGTACAGCGTTCTGGTTGCAGGCATTGAAGATGAAACTGTTGTATCTTTTGAACCACTGACAATATTGACTTGATTCTACCTACATTACAAAGCTTGTTCGATCCTCTACAACTTCTATCAAGGACGCGGAGGCTGGATCGCACCAGAAGGCCTTCGTTCGGACCCATACATTTCATATCGACTTGCATACCGGGCAGCTTTCTTTTCAGTTTTGGTCGATACAAGACTTAGTTGCAGCCTAGAGCTCGTCATCATGCTCGGTTCTTCTTGTCCTCATCATTCACCATTCTCCAAATGTCTCCCTTGCTCTATTTAGAACTGAAAAAGACTCCAAACAATGCAAAACATGCTAATGTCTAACCTAAATAAACATGTAAATGGATAACATAAATGAAAATATATACAAGTGATTTAATCTCATCCCACAAAGGGATTTGTTCTTGTTCTATGAATAACCAAAGCAAAGCTTTGGCGAAGAGAATTGATAAGTAAGATTGGATGTATGGTTAGCTATTTATAGGGAATGCAAAAATAAAAGAAGTCAAAGATGGTCAACTTTGGTTCTGGGGTTAATACATATCGAGGTGGAGGAAGGAGGTCTTGATCGATAAGCTGCTCGGTACAGCGTTCTGGTTACAGGCATTGAAGATGAAACCGTCGTATCTTTTGAACCACTGACCCGATTGACTTGATTCAACCTCCGTTGGAAAGCTTGTTCGATCCTCTACGACTTCTATGAAGGACGCGGAGGCTGAATCGCACCAGAAGGCCTTCGTTCAGACCCATAAATTTCATATCGACCTGCATACCGGGCAGGTTTCTCTCAGCTTTGGTCGATACAAGACTTTGTTGCAATCTAGAGCCTGTCATCTTGGTCATCATGCTCGGTTTTTTTTGTCCTCATCATTCACCATTCTCCAAATGTCTCCCTTGCTCTATTTAGACCTGAAAAAAACTCCAAACAATGCAAATCATGCTAATGTCTAACCTAAATAAACATGTAAATGGATAACATCAATGAAAATATATACTAGTGATGCAATCTCATCACACAAAGGGATTTGTTCTTGTTCTATGAATAACCAATGCAAAACTTTGGGGAAGAGAAAGGACAAGTCAGATTGAATGTAGGGTTAGCTATTTATAGGGAATATCTCCAAAATAACCTTAGAATGCAAAAATAAAAAAAGTCAAAGATGGTCAACTTTGGTTCTCGGGTTAATGCATTTCGAGGTGGAGGAAGGAGGTCTTGATCGATATGCTGCTCTGTACAGCGTTCTGGTTGCAGGCATTGAAGATGAAACCGTCGTATCTTTTGAACCACTGACAATATTGACTTGATTCTACCTACATTACCAAGCTTGTTCGATCCTCTACAACTTCTATCAAGGACGCGGAGGCTGAATCGCACCAGAAGGGCCTTCGTTCGGACCCATACATTTCATATCGACTTGCATACCGGGCAGCTTTCTTTCAGTTTTGGTCGATACAAGACTTAGTTGCAGCCTAGAGCTCGTCATCATGCTCGGTTCTTCTTGTCCTCATCATTCACCATTCTCCAAATGTCTCCCTTGCTCTATTTAGAACTGAAAAAGACTCCAAACAATGCAAAACATGCTAATGTCTAACCTAAATAAACATGTAAATGGATAACATAAATGAAAATATATACAAGTGATTCAATCTCATCCCACAAAGGGATTTGTTCTTGTTCTAGGAATAACCAAAGCAAAGCTTTGGCGAAGAGAATTGATAAGTAAGATTGGATGTATGGTTAGCTATTTATAGGGAATGCAAAAATAAAAGAAGTCAAAGATGGTCAACTTTGGTTCTGGGGTTAATACATATCGAGGTGGAGGATGGAGGTCTTGATCGATAAGCTGCTCGGTACAGCGTTCTGGTTACAGGCATTGAAGATGAAACCGTCGTATCTTTTGAACCACTGACCCGATTGACTTGATTCAACCTCCGTTGGAAAGCTTGTTCGATCCTCTACGACTTCTATGAAGGACATGGAGGCTGAATCGCAACAGACGGCCTTCGTTCAGACCCATACATTTCAGATCGACCTGCATACCGGGCAGGTTTCTCTCAGCTTTGGTCGATACAAGACTTTGTTGCAATCTAGAGCCTGTCATCTTGGTCATCATGCTCGGTTCTTTTTGTCCTCATCATTCACCATTCTCCAAATGTCTCCCTTGCTCTATTTAGACCTGAAAAAAACTCCAAACAATGCAAATCATGCTAATGTCTAACCTAAATAAACATGTAAATGGATAACATCAATGAAAATATATACTAGTGATGCAATCTCATCACACAAAGGGATTTGTTCTTGTTCTATGAATAACCAATGCAAAACTTTGGGGAAGAGAAAGGACAAGTCAGATTGGATGTAAGGTTAGCTATTTATAGGGAATATCCCCAAAATAACCTTAGAATGCAAAAATAAAAAAAGTCAAAGATGGTCAACTTTGGTTCTCGGGTTAATGCATATCGAGGTGGAGGAAGGAGGTCTTGATCGATATGCTGCTCTGTACAGCGTTCTGGTTGCAGGCATTGAAGATGAAACCGTCGTATCTTTTGAACCACTGACAATATTGACTTGATTCTACCTACATTACAAAGCTTGTTCGATCCTCTACAACTTCTATCAAGGACGCGGAGGCTGGATCGCACCAGAAGGCCTTCGTTCGGACCCATACATTTCATATCGACTTGCATACCGGGCAGCTTTCTTTCAGTTTTGGTCGATACAAGACTTAGTTGCAGCCTAGAGCTCGTCATCATGCTCGGTTCTTCTTGTCCTCATCATTCACCATTCTCCAAATGTCTCCCTTGCTCTATTTAGAACTGAAAAAGACTCCAAACAATGCAAAACATGCTAATGTCTAACCTAAATAAACATGTAAATGGATAACATAAATGAAAATATATACAAGTGATTCAATCTCATCCCACAAAGGGATTTGTTCTTGTTCTATGAATAACCAAAGCAAAGCTTTGGCGAAGAGAATTGATAAGTAAGATTGGATGTATGGTTAGCTATTTATAGGGAATGCAAAAATAAAAGAAGTCAAAGATGGTCAACTTTGGTTCTGGGGTTAATACATATCGAGGTGGAGGATGGAGGTCTTGATCGATAAGCTGCTCGGTACAGCGTTCTGGTTACAGGCATTGAAGATGAAACCGTCGTATCTTTTGAACCACTGACCCGATTGACTTGATTCAACCTCCGTCGGAAAGCTTCTTCGATCCTCAACGACTTCTATGAAGGACGTGGAGGCTGAATCGCACCAGACGGCCTTCGTTCAGACCCATACATTTCATATCGACCTGCATACCGGGCAGGTTTCTCTCAGCTTTGGTCGATACAAGACTTTGTTGCAATCTAGAGCCTGTCATCTTGGTCATCATGCTCGGTTCTTTTTGTCCTCATCATTCACCATTCTCCAAATGTCTCCCTTGCTCTATTTAGACCTGAAAAAAACTCCAAACAATGCAAATCATGCTAATGTCTAACCTAAATAAACATGTAAATGGATAACATCAATGAAAATATATACTAGTGATGCAATCTCATCACACAAAGGGATTTGTTCTTGTTCTATGAATAACCAATGCAAAACTTTGGGAAAGAGAAAGGACAAGTCAGATTGGATGTAGGGTTAGCTATTTATAGGGAATATCCCCAAAATAACCTTAGAATGCAAAAATAAAAAAAGTCAAAGATGGTCAACTTTGGTTCTCGGGTTAATGCATATCGAGGTGGAGGAAGGAGGTCTTGATCGATATGCTGCTCTGTACAGCGTTCTGGTTGCAGGCATTGAAGACGAAACCGTCGTATCTTTTGAACCACTGACAATATTGACTTGATTCTACCTACATTACAAAGCTTGTTCGATCCTCTACAACTTCTATCAAGGACGCGGAGGCTGAATCGCACCAGAAGGCCTTCGTTCGGACCCATACATTTCATATCGACTTGCATACCGGGCAGCTCTCTTTCAGTTTTGGTCGATACAAGACTTAGTTGCAGCCTAGAGCTCGTCATCATGCTCGGTTCTTCTTGTCCTCATCATTCACCATTCTCCAAATGTCTCCCTTGCTCTATTTAGAACTGAAAAAGACTTCAAACAATGCAAAACATGCTAATGTCTAACCTAAATAAACATGAAAATGGATAACAAAAATGAAAATATATACAAGTGATTCAATCTCATCCCACAAAGGGATTTGTTCTTGTTCTATGAATAACCAAAGCAAAGCTTTGGCGAAGAGAATTGATAAGTAAGATTGGATGTATGGTTAGCTATTTATAGGGAATGCAAAAATAAAAGAAGTCAAAGATGGTCAACTTTGGTTCTGGGGTTAATACATATCGAGGTGGAGGAAGGAGGTCTTGATCGATAAGCTGCTCGGTACAGCGTTCTGGTTACAGGCATTGAAGATGAAACCGTCGTATCTTTTGAACCACTGACCCGATTGACTTGATTTAACCTCCGTTGGAAAGCTTTTTCGATCCTCTACGACTTCTATGAAGGACGCGGAGGCTGAATCGCACCAGACGGCCTTCGTTCAGACCCATACATTTCATATCGACCTGCATACCGGGCAGGTTTCTCTCAGCTTTGGTCGATACAAGACTTTGTTGCAATCTAGAGCCCGTCATCTTGGTCATCATGCTCGGCTCTTTTTGTCCTCATCATTCACCATTCTCCAAATGTCTCCCTTGCTCTATTTAGACCTGAAAAAAACTCCAAACAATGCAAATCATGCTAATGTCTAACCTAAAAAAACATGTAAATGGATAACATCAATGAAAATATATACTAGTGATGCAATCTCATCACACAAAGGGATTTGTTCTTGTTCTATGAATAACCAATGCAAAACTTTGGGGAAGAGAAAGGACAAGTCAGATTGGATGTAGGGTTAGCTATTTATAGGGAATATCCCCAAAATAACCTTAGAATGCAAAAATAAAAAAAGTCAAAGATGGTCAACTTTGGTTCTCGGGTTAATGCATATCGAGGTGGAGAAAGGAGGTCTTGATCGATATGCTGCTCTGTACAGCGTTCTGGTTGCAGGCATTGAAGATGAAACCGTCGTATCTTTTGAACCACTGACAATATTGACTTGATTCTACCTACATTAGAAAGCTTGTTCGATCCTCTACAACTTCTATCAAGGACGCGGAGGCTGAATCGCACCAGAAGGCCTTCGTTCGGACCCATACATTTCATATCGACTCGCATACCGGGCAGCTTTCTTTCAGTTTTGGTCGATACAAGACTTAGTTGCAGCCTAGAGCTCGTCATCATGCTCGGTTCTTCATGTCCTCATCATTCACCATTCTCCAAATATCTCTCTTGCTCTATTTAGAACTGAAAAAGACTCCAAACAATGCAAAACATGCTAATGTCTAACCTAAATAATCATGTAAATGGATAACATAAATGAAAATATATACAAGTGATTCAATCTCATCCCACAAAGGGATTTGTTCTTGTTCTCTGAATAACCAAAGCAAAGCTTTGGCGAAGAGAATTGATAAGTAAGATTGGATGTCTGGTTAGCTATTTATAGGGAATGCAAAAATAAAAGAAGTCAAAGATGGTCAACTTTGATTCTGGTGTTAATACATATCGAGGTGGAGGAAGGAGGTCTTGATCGATAAGCTGCTCGGTACAGCGTTCTGGTTACAGGCATTGAACATGAAACCGTCGTATCTTTTGAACCACTGACCCGATTGACTTGATTCAACCTTCGTTGGAAAGCTGGTTCGATCCTCTACAACTTCTATGAGGGTCACGGAGCCTGAATCGCACCAGAAGGCCTTCGTTCAGACCCATACATTTCATATCGACTTGCATACCGGGCAGGTTTCTCTCAGCTTTGGTCGATACAAGACTTTGTTGCAGCCTAGAGCCAGTCATCTTGGTCATCATGCTCGGTTCTTTTTGTCCTCATCATTCACCATTCTCCAAATGTCTCCCTTGCTCTATTTAGCCTGAAAAAAACTCCAAACAATGCAAATCATGCTAATGTCTAACCTAAATAAACTTGTAAATGGATAACATCAATGAAAATATATACTAGTGATGCAATCTCATCCCACAAAGGGATTTGTTCTTGTTCTATGAATAACCAAAGCAAAACTTTGGAGAAGAGAAAGGACAAGTCAGATTGGATGTAGGGTTAGCTATTTATAGGGAATATCCCCAAAATAACCTTAGAATGCAAAAATAAAAAAAGTCAAAGATGGTCAACTTTGGTTCTCGGGTTAATGCATATCGAGGTGGAGGAAGGAGGTCTTGATCGATATGCTGCTCTGTACAGCGTTCTGGTTGCAGGCATTGAAGACGAAACCGTCGTATCTTTTGAACCACTGACAATATTGACTTGATTCTACCTACATTAGAAAGCTTGTTCGATCCTCTACAACTTCTATCAAGGACGCGGAGGCTGAATCGCACCAGAAGGCCTTCGTTCGGACCCATACATTTCATATCGACTTGCATACCGGGCAGCTTTCTTTCAGTTTTGGTCGATACAAGACTTAGTTGCAGCCTAGAGCTCGTCATCATGCTCGGTTCTTCTTGTCCTCATCATTCCCCATTCTCCAAATGTCTCCCTTGCTCTATTTAGAACTGAAAAAGACTCCAAACAATGCAAAACATGCTAATGTCTAACCTAAATAAACATGAAAATGGATAACATAAATGAAAATATATACAAGTGATTCAATCTCATCCCACAAAGGGATTTGTTCTTGTTCTATGAATAACAAAAGCAAAGCTTTGGCGAAGAGAATTGATAAGTAAGATTGGATGTATGGTTAGCTATTTATAGGTAATGCAAAAATAAAAGAAGTCAAAGATGGTCAACTTTGGTTCTGGGGTTAATACATATCGAGGTGGAGAAAGGAGGTCTTGATCGATAAGCTGCTCGGTACAGCGTTCTGGTTACAGGCATTAAAGATGAAACCGTCGTATCTTTTGAACCACTGACCCGATTGACTTGGTTCAACCTCCGTTGGAAAGCTTGTTCGATCCTCTACGACTTCTATGAAGGACGCGGAGGCTGAATCGCACCAGACGGCCTTCGTTCAGACCCACACATTTCATATCGACCTGCATACCGGGCAGGTTTCTCTCAGCTTTGGTCGATACAAGACTTTGTTGCAATCTAGAGCCTGTCATCTTGGTCATCATGCTCGGTTCTTTTTGTCCTCATCATTCACCATTCTCCAAATGTCTCCCTAGCTCTATTTAGACCTGAAAAAAACTCCAAACAATGCAAATCATGCTAATGTCTAACCTAAATAAACATGTAAATGGATAACATCAATGAAAATATATACTAGTGATGCAATCTCATCACACAAAGGGATTTGTTCTTGTTCTATGAATAACCAATGCAAAACTTCGGAAAAGAGAAAGGACAAGTCAGATTGGATGTAGGGTTAGCTATTTATAGGGAATATCCCCAAAATAACCTTAGAATGCAAAAATAAAAAAAGTCAAAGATGGTCAACTTTGGTTCTCGGGTTAATGCATATCGAGGTGGAGGAAGGAGGTCTTGATCGATATGCTGCTCTGTACAGCGTTCTGGTTGCAGGCATTGAAGATGAAACCGTCGTATCTTTTGAACCACTGACAATATTGACTTGATTCTACCTACATTAGAAAGCTTGTTCGATCCTCTACAACTTCTATCAAGGACGCGGAGGCTGAATCGCACCAGAAGGCCTTAGTTCGGACCCATATATTTCATATCGACCTGTATACCGGGCAGCTTTCTTTCAGTTTTGGTCGATACAAGACTTAGTTGCAGCCTAGAGCTCGTCATCATGCTCGGTTCTTCTTGTCCTCATCATTCACCATTCTCCAAATATCTCTCTTGCTCTATTTAGAACTGAAAAAGACTCCAAACAATGCAAAACATGCTAATGTCTAACCTAAATAAACATGTAAATGGATAACATAAATGAAAATATATACAAGTGATTCAATCTCATCCCACAAAGGGATTTGTTCTTATTCTATGAATAACCAGAGCAAAGCTTTGGCGAAGAGAATTGATAAGTAAGATTGGATGTATGGTTAGCTATTTATAGGGAATGCAAAAATAAAAGAAGTCAAAGATGGTCAACTTTAATTCTGGTGTTAATACATATCGAGGTGGAGGAAGGAGGTCTTGATCGATAAGCTGCTCGGTACAGCGTTCTGGTTACAGGCATTGAAGATGAAACCGTCGTATCTTTTGAACCTCTGACCCGATTGACTTGATTCAACCTCTGTTGGAAAGCTGGTTCGATCCTCTACAACTTCTATGAAGGACGCGGAGGCTGAATCGCACCAGAAGGCCTTCGTTCAGACCCATACATTTCATATCGACCTGCATACCGGGCAGGTTTCTCTCAGCTTTGGTCGATACAAGACTTTGTTGCAATCTAGAGCCTGTCATCTTGGTCATCATGCTCGGTTCTTTTTGTCCTCATCATTCACCATTCTCCAAATGTCTCCCTTGCTCTATTTAGACCTGAAAAAAACTCTAAACAATGCAAATCATGCTAATGTCTAACCTAAATAAACATGTAAATGGATAACATCAATGAAAATATATACTAGTGATGCAATCTCATCACACAAAGGGATTTGTTCTTGTTCTATGAATAACCAATGCAAAACTTTGGGGAAGAGAAAGGACAAGTAAGATTGGATGTAGGGTTAGCTATTTATAGGGAATATCCCCAAAATAACCTTAGAATGCAAAAATAAAAAAAGTCAAAGATGGTCAACTTTGGTTCTCGGGTTAATGCATATCGAGGTGGAGGAAGGAGGTCTTGATCGATATGCTGCTCTGTACAGCGTTCTGGTTGCAGGCATCGAAGATGAAACCGTCGTATCTTTTGAACCACTGACAATAATGACTTGATTCTACCTACATCAGAAAGCTTGTTCGATCCTCTACAACTTCTATCAAGGACGCGGAGGCTGAATCGCACCAGAAGGCCTTAGTTCGGACCCATATATTTCATATCGACTTGCATACCGGGCAGCTTTCTTTCAGTTTTGGTCGATACAAGACTTAGTTGCAGCCTAGAGGTCGTCATCATGCTCGGTTCTTCTTGTCCTCATCATTCACCATTCTCCAAATATCTCTCTTGCTCTATTTATAACTGAAAAAGACTCCAAACAATGCAAAACATGCTAATGTCTAACCTAAATAAACATGTAAATGGATAACATAAATGAAAATATATACAAGTGATTCAATCTCATCCCACAAAGGGATTTGTTCTTGTTCTATGAATAACCAAAGCAGAGCTTTCGCGAAGAGAATTGATAAGTAAGATTGGATGTATGGTTGGCTATTTATAGGGAATGCAAAAATAAAAGAAGTCAAAGATGGTCAACTTTAATTCTGGTGTTAATACATATCGAGGTGGAGGAAGGAGGTCTTGATCGATAAGCTGCTCGGTACAGCGTTCTGGTTACAGGCATTGAAGATGAAACCGTCGTATCTTTTGAACCGCTGATCCGATTGACTTGATTCAACCTCCGTTGAAAGCTGGTTCGATCCTCTACAACTTCTATGAAGGACGCGGAGGCTGAATCGCACCAGAAGGCCTTCGTTCAGACCCATACATTTCATATCGACCTGCATACCGGGCAGGTTTCTCCCAGCTTTGGTCGATACAAGACTTTGTTGCAGCCTAGAGCCAGTCATCTTGGTCATCATGCTCGGTTCTTTTTGTCCTCATCATTCACCATTCTCCAAATGTCTCTCTTGCTCTATTTAGACCTGAAAAAAACTCCAAACAATGCAAATCATGTTAATGTCTAACCTAAATAAACTTGTAAATGGATAACATCAATGAAAATATATACTAGTGATGCAATCTCATCCCACAAAGGGATTTGTTCTTATTCTATGAATAACCAAAGCAAAACTTTGGGGAAGAGAAAGGACAAGTCAGATTGGATGTAGGGTTAGCTATTTATAGGGAATATCCCCAAAATAACCTTAGAATACAAAAATAAAAAAAGTCAAAGATGGTCAACTTTGGTTCTCGGGTTAATGCATATCGAGGTGGAGGAAGGAGGTCTTGATCGATATGCTGCTCTGTACAGCGTTCTGGTTGCAGGCATTGAAGATGAAACCGTCGTATCTTTTGAACCACTGACAATATTGACTTGATTCTACCTACATTAGAAAGCTTGTTCGATCCTCTACAACTTCTATCAAGGACGCGGAGGCTGAATCGCACCAGAAGGCCTTCGTTTGGACCCATACATTTCATATCGACCTGCATACCGGGCAGCTTTCTTTCAGTTTTGGTCGATACAAGACTTAGTTGCAGCCTAGAGGTCGTCATCATGCTCGGTTCTTCTTGTCCTCATCATTCACCATTCTCCAAATATCTCCCTTGCTCTATTTAGAACTGAAAAAGACTATAAACAATGCAAAACATGCTAATGTCTAACCTAAATAAACATGTAAATGGATAACATAAATGAAAATATATACAAGTGATTCAATCTCATCCCACAAAGGGATTTGTTCTTGTTCTATGAATAACCAAAGCAAAGCTTTGGCGAAGAGAATTGATAAGTAAGATTGGATGTATGGTTAGCTATTTATAGGGAATGCAAAAATAAAAGAAGTCAAAGATGGTCAACTTTGATTCTGGTGTTAATACATATCGAGGTGGAGGAAGGAGGTCTTGATCGATAAGCTGCTCGGTACAGCGTTCTGGTTACAGGCATTGAAGATGAAACCGTCGTATCTTTTGAACCACTGACCCGATTGACTTGATTCAACCTCCGTTGGAAAGCTTGTTCGATCCTCTACGACTTCTATCAAGCACGCGGAGGCTGAATCGCAACAGACGGCCTTCGTTCAGACCCATACATTTCATATCGACCTGCATACCGGGCAGGTTTCTCTCAGCTTTGGTCGATACAAGACTTTGTTGCAATCTAGAGCCTGTCATCTTGGTCATCATGCTCGGTTCTTTTTGTCCTCATCATTCACCATTCTCCAAATGTCTCCCTTGCTCTATTTAGACCTGAAAAAAACTCCAAACAATGCAAATCATGCTAATGTCTAACCTAAATAAACATGTAAATGGATAACATCAATGAAAATATATACTAATGATGCAATCTCATCACACAAAGGGATTTGTTCTTGTTCTATGAATAACCAATGCAAAACTTTGGGGAAGAGAAAGGACAAGTCAGGTTGGATGTAGGGTTAGCTATTTATAGGGAATATCCCCAAAATAACCTTAGAATGCAAAAATAAAAAAAGTCAAAGATGGTCAACTTTGGTTCTCGGGTTAATGCATATCGAGGTGGAGGAAGGAGGTCTTGATCGATATGCTGCTCTGTACAGCGTTCTGGTTGCAGGCATTGAAGATGAAACCGTCGTATCTTTTGAACCACTGACAATATTGACTTGATTCTACCTACATCAGAAAGCTTGTTCGATCCTCTACAACTTCTATCAAGGACGCAGAGGCTGAATCGCACCAGAAGGCCTTTGTTCGGACCCATACATTTCATATCGACTTGCATACCGGGCAGAATTCTTTCAGTTTTGGTCGATACAAGACTTAGTTGCAGCCTAGAGCTCGTCATCATGCTCGGTTCTTCTTGTCCTCATCATTCACCATTCTCCAAATATCTCTCTTGCTCTATTTAGAACTGAAAAAGACTCCAAACAATGCAAAACATGCTAATGTCTAACCTAAATAAACATGTAAATGGATAACATAAATGAAAATATATACAAGTGATTCAATCTCATCCCACAAAGGGATTTGTTCTTGTTCTATTAATAACCAAAGCAAAGCTTTGGCGAAGAGAATTGATAAGTAAGATTGGATGTATGGTTGGCTATTTATAGGGAATGCAAAAATAAAAGAAGTCAAAGATGGTCAAATTTAATTCTGGTGTTAATACATATCGAGGTGGAGGAAGGAGGTCTTGATCGATAAGCTGCTCGGTACAGCGTTCTGGTTACAGGTATTGAAGATGAAACCGTCGTATCTTTTGAACCGCTGATCCGATTGACTTGATTCAACCTCCGTTGAAAGCTGGTTCGATCCTCTACAACTTCTATGAAGGACGCGGAGGCTGAATCGCACCAGAAGGCCTTCGTTCAGACCCATACATTTCATATCGACCTGCATACCGGGTAGGTTTCTCTCATCTTTGGTCGATAAAAGACTTTGTTGCAGCCTAGAGCCAGTCATCTTGGTCATCATGCTCGGTTCTTTTTGTCCTCATCATTCACCATTCTCCAAATGTCTCCCTTGCTCTATTTAGACCTGAAATAAACTCCAAACAATGCAAATCATGTTAATGTCTAACCTAAATAAACTTGTAAATGGATAACATCAATGAAAATATATACTAGTGATGCAATCTCATCCCACAAAGGGATTTGTTCTTGTTCTATGAATAACCAAAGCAAAACTTTGGGGAAGAGAAAGGACAAGTCAGATTGGATGTAGGGTTAGCTATTTATAGGGAATATCCCCAAAATAACCTTAGAATGCAAAAATAAAAAAAGTCAAAGATGGTCAACTTTGGTTCTCGGGTTAATGCATATCGAGGTGGAGGAAGGAGGTCTTGATCGATATGCTGCTCTGTACAGCGTTCTGGTTGCAGGCATTAAAGATGAAACCCTCGTATCTTTTGAACCACTGACAATATTGACTTGATTCTACCTACATTAGAAAGCTTGTTCGATCCTCTACAACTTCTATCAAGGACGCGGAGGCTGAATCGCACCAGAAGGCCTTCGTTTGGACCCATACATTTCATATCGACCTGCATACCGGGCAGCTTTCTTTCAGTTTTGGTCGATACAAGACTTAGTTGCAGCCTAGAGCTCGTCATCATGCTCGGTTCTTCTTGTCCTCATCATTCACCATTCTTCAAATATCTCCCTTGCTCTATTTAGAACTGAAAAAGACTCCAAACAATGCAAAACATGCTAATGTCTAACCTAAATAAACATGTAAATGGATAACATAAATGAAAATATATACAAGTGATTCAATCTCATCCCACAAAGGGATTTGTTCTTGTGCTATGAATAACCAAAGCAAAGCTTTGGCGAAGAGAATTGATAAGTAAGATTGGATGTATGGTTAGCTATTTATAGGGAATGCAAAAATAAAAGAAGTCAAAGATGGTCAACTTTGATTCTGGTGTTAATACATATCGAGGTGGAGGAAGGAGGTCTTGATCGATAAGCTGCTCGGTACAGCGTTCTGGTTACAGGCATTGAAGATGAAACCGTCGTATCTTTTGAACCACTGACCCGATTGACTTGATTCAACCTCCGTTGGAAAGATTGTTCGATCCTCTACGACTTCTATCAAGCACGCGGAGGCTGAATCGCAACAGACGGCCTTCGTTCAGACCCATACATTTCATATCGACCTGCATACCGGGCAGGTTTCTCTCAGCTTTGGTCGATACAAGACTTTGTTGCAATCTAGAGCCTGTCATCTTGGTCATCATGCTCGGTTCTTTTTGTCCTCATCATTCACCATTCTCCAAATGTCTCCCTTGCTCTATTTAGACCTGAAAAAAACTCCAAACAATGCAAATCATGCTAATGTCTAACCTAAATAAACATGTAAATGGATAACATCAATGAAAATATATACTAGTGATGCAATCTCATCACACAAAGGGATTTGTTCTTGTTCTATGAATAACCAATGCAAAACTTTGGGGAAGAGAAAGGACAAGTCAGATTGGATGTAGGGTTAGCTATTTATAGGGAATATCCCCAAAATAACCTTAGAATGCAAAAATAAAAAAAGTCAAAGATGGTCAACTTTGGTTCTCGGGTTAATGCATATCGAGGTGGAGGAAGGAGGTCTTGATCGATATGCTGCTCTGTACAGCGTTCTGGTTGCAGGCATTGAAGATGAAACCGTCGTATCTTTTGAACCACTGACAATATTGACTTGATTCTACCTACATCAGAAAGCTTGTTCGATCCTCTACAACTTCTATCAAGGACGCAGAGGCTGAATCGCACCAGAATGCCTTCGTTCGGACCCATACATTTCATATCGACTTGCATACCGGGCAGCTTTCTTTCAGTTTTGGTCGATACAAGACTTAGTTGCAGCCTAGAGCTCGTCATCATGCTCGGTTCTTCTTGTCCTCATCATTCACCATTCTCCAAATATCTCTCTTGCTCTATTTAGAACTGAAAAAGACTCCAAACAATGCAAAACATGTTAATGTCTAACCTAAATAAACATGTAAATGGATAACATAAATGAAAATATATACAAGTGATTCAATCTCATCCCACAAAGGGATTTGTTCTTGTTCTATTAATAACCAAAGCAAAGCTTTGGCGAAGAGAATTGATAAGTAAGATTGGATGTATGGTTAGCTATTTATAGGGAATGCAAAAATAAAAGAAGTCAAAGATGGTCAACTTTAATTCTGGTGTTAATACATATCGAGGTGGAGGAAGGAGGTCTTGATCGATAAGCTGCTCGGTACAGCGTTCTGGTTACAGGCATTGAAGATGAAACCGTCGTATCTTTTGAACCACTGACCCGATTGACTTGATTCAACCTCCGTTGAAAGCTGGTTAGATCCTCTACAACTTCTATGAAGGACGCGGAGGCTGAATCGCACCAAAAGGCCTTCGTTCAGACCAATACATTTCATATCGACCTGCATACCGGGCAGGTTTCTCTCAGCTTTGGTCGATACAAGACTTTGTTGCAGCCTAGAGCCAGTCATCTTGGTCATCATGCTCGGTTCTTTTTGTCGTCATCATTCACCATTCTCCAAATGTCTCCCTTGCTCTATTTAGACCTGAAAAAAACTCCAAACAATGCAAATCATGCTAATGTCTAACCTAAATAAACTTGTAAATGGATAAAATCAATGAAAATATATACTAGTGATGCAATCTCATCCCACAAAGGGATTTGTTCTTGTTCTATGAATAACCAAAGCAAAACTATGGGGAAGAGAAAGGACAAGTCAGATTGGATGTAGGGTTAGCTATTTATAGGAAATATCCCCAAAATAACCTTAGAATGCAAAAATAAAAAAGTCAAAGATGGTCAACTTTGGTTCTCGGGTTAATGCATATCGAGGTGGAGGAAGGAGGTCTTGATCGATATGCTGCTCTGTACAGCGTTCAGGTTGCAGGCATTGAAGATGAAACCGTCGTATCTTTTAAACCACTGACAATATTGACTTGATTCTACCTACATTAGAAAGCTTGTTCGATCCTCTACAACTTCTATCAAGGACGCGGAGGCTGAATCGCACTAGAAGGCCTTCGTTCGGACCCATACATTTCTTATCGATCTGTATACCGGGCAGCTTTCTTTCAGTTTTGGTCGATACAAGACTTAGTTGCAGCCTAGAGCTCGTCATCATGCTCGGTTCTTCTTGTCCTCATCATTCACCATTCTCCAAATATCTCCCTTGCTCTATTTAGAACTGAAAAAGACTCCAAACAATGCAAAACATGCTAATGTCTAACCTAAATAAATATGTAAATGGATAACATAAATGAAAATATATACAAGTGATTCAATCTCATCCCACAAAGGGATTTGTTCTTGTTCTATGAATAACCAAAGCAAAGCTTTGGCGAAGAGAATTGATAAGTAAGATTGGATGTATGGTTAGCTATTTATAGGGAATGCAAAAATAAAAAAAGTCAAAGATGGTCAACTTTGATTCTGGTGTTAATACATATCGAGGTGGAGGAAGGAGGTCTTGATCGATAAGCTGCTCGGTACAGCGTTCTGGTTACAGGCATTGAAGATGAAACCGTCGTATCTTTTGAACCACTAACCCGATTGACTTGATTCAACCTCCGTTGGAAAGCTTGTTCGATCCTCTACGACTTCTATGAAGGACGCGGAGGCTGAATCGCACCAGAAGGCCTTCGTTCAGACCCATACATTTCATATCGACCTGCATACCGGGCAGGTTTCTCTCAGCTTTGGTCGATACAAGACTTTGTTGCAGCCTAGAGCCAGTCATCTTGGTCATCATGCTCGGTTCTTTTTGTCGTCATCATTCACCATTCTCCAAATGTCTCCCTTGACCTATTTAGACCTGAAAAAAACTCCAAACAATGCAATCATGCTAATGTCTAACCTAAATAAACTTGTAAATGGATAAAATCAATGAAAATATATACTAGTGATGCAATCTCATCCCACAAAGGGATTTGTTATTGTTCTATGAATAACCAAAGCAAAACTTTAGGGAAGAGAAAGGACAAGTCAGATTGGATGTAGGGTTAGCTATTTATAGGAATTATCCCCAAAATAACCTTAGAATGCAAAAATAAAAAAGTCAAAGATGGTCAACTTTGGTTCTCGGGTTAATGCATATCGAGGTGGAGGAAGGAGGTCTTGATCGATATGCTGCTCTGTACAGCGTTCTGGTTGCAGGCATTGAAGATGAAACTGTCGTATCTTTTAAACCACTGACAATATTGACTTGATTCTACCTACATTACAAAGCTTGTTCGATCCTCTACAACTTCTATCAAGGACGCGGAGGCTGAATCGCACCAGAAGGCCTTCATTCGGACCCATACATTTCATATCGACCTGTATACCGGGCAGCTTTCTTTCAGTTTTGGTCGATACAAGACTTAGTTGCAGCCTAGAGCTCGTCATCATGCTCGGTTCTTCTTGTCCTCATCATTCACCATTCTCCAAATATCTCCCTTGCTCTATTTAGAACTGAAAAAGACTCCAAACAATGCAAAACATGCTAATGTCTAACCTAAATAAATATGTAAATGGATAACATAAATGAAAATATATAAAAGTGATTCAATCTCATCCCACAAAGGGATTTGTTCTTGTTCTATGAATAACCAAAGCAAAGCTTTGGCGAAGAGAATTGATAAGTAAGATTGGATGTATGGTTAGCTATTTATAGGGAATGCAAAAATAAAAAAAGTCAAAGATGGTCAATTTTGATTCTGGTGTTAATACATATCGAGGTGGAGGAAGGAGGTCTTGATCGATAAGCTGCTCGGTACAGCGTTCTGGTTACAGGCATTGAAGATGAAACCGTCGTATCTTTTGAACCACTGACCCGATTGACTTGATTCAACCTCCGTTGGAAAGCTGGTTCGATCTTCTACAACTTCTATGAAGGACGCGGAGCCTGAATCGCACCAGAAGGCCTTCGTTCAGACCCATACATTTCATATCGACCTGCATACCGGGCAGGTTTCTCTCAGCTTTGGTCGATACAAGACTTTGTTGCAGCCTAGAGCCAGTCATCTTGGTCATCATGCTCGGTTCTTTTTGTCCTCATCATTCACCATTCTCCAAATGTCTCCCTTGCTCTATTTAGACCTGAAAAAACTCCAAACAATGCAAATCATGCTAATGTCTAACCTAAATAAACTTGTAAATGGATAACATCAACGAAAATATATACTAGTGATGCAATCTCATCCCACAAAGGGATTTGTTCTTGTTCTATGAATAACCAAAGCAAAACTTTGGGGAAGAGAAAGGACAAGTCAGATTGGATGTAGGGTTAGCTATTTATAGGGAATATCCCCAAAATAACCTTAGAATGCAAAAATAAAAAAAGTCAAAGATGGTCAACTTTGGTTCTCGGGTTAATGCATATCGAGGTGGAGGAAGGAGGTCTTGATCGATATGCTGCTCTGTACAGCGTTCTGGTTGCAGGCATTGAAGATGAAACCCTCGTATCTTTTGAACCACTGACAATATTGACTTGATTCTACCTACATTAGAAAGCTTGTTCGATCCTCTACAACTTCTATCAAGGACGCGGAGGCTGAATCGCACCAGAAGGCCTTCGTTTGGACCCATACATTTCATATCGACCTGCATACCGGGCAGCTTTCTTTCAGTTTTGGTCGATACAAGACTTAGTTGCAGCCTAGAGCTTGTCATCATGCTCGGTTCTTCTTGTCCTCATCATTCACCATTCTCCAAATATCTCCCTTGCTCTATTTAGAACTGAAAAAGACTCCAAACAATGCAAAACATGCTAATGTCTAACCTAAATAAACATGTAAATGGATAACATAAATGAAAATATATACAAGTGATTCAATCTCATCCCACAAAGGGATTTGTTCTTGTTCTATGAATAACCAAAGCAAAGCTTTGGCGAAGAGAATTGATAAGTAAGATTGGATGTATGGTTAGCTATTTATAGGGAATGCAAAAATAAAAAAAGTCAAAGATGGTCAACTTTGATTCTGGTGTTAATACATATCGAGGTGGAGTAAGGAGGTCTTGATCGATAAGCTGCTCGGTACAGCGTTCTGGTTACAGGCATTAAAGATGAAACCGTCGTATCTTTTGAACCACTGACCCGATTGACTTGATTCAACCTCCGTTGGAAAGCTTGTTCGATCCTCTATGACTTCTATGAAGGACGCGGAGGCTGAATCGCACCAGACGGCCTTCGTTCAGACCCATGCATTTCATATCGACCTGCATACCGGGCAGGTTTCTCTCAGCTTTGGTCGATACAAGACTTTGTTGCAGCCTAGAGCCAGTCATCTTGGTCATCATGCTCGGTTCTTTTTGTCCTCATCATTCACCATTCTCCAAATGTCTCCCTTGCTCTATTTAGACCTGAAAAAAACTCCAAACAATGCAAATCATGCTAATGTCTAACCTAAATAAACTTGTAAATGGATAACATCAATGAAAATATATACTAGTGATGCAATCTCATCCCACAAAGGGATTTGTTCTTGTTCTATGAATAACCAAAGCAAAACTTTGGGGAAGAGAAAGGACAAGTCAGATTGGATGTAGGGTTAGCTATTTATAGGGAATATCCCCAAAATAACCTTAGAATACAAAAATAAAAAAAGTCAAAGATGGTCAACTTTGGTTCTCGGGTTAATGCATATCGAGGTGGAGGAAGGAGGTCTTGATCGATATGCTGCTCTGTACAGCGTTCTGGTTGCAGGCATTGAAGATGAAACCGTCGTATCTTTTGAACCACTGACAATATTGACTTGATTCTACCTACATTAGAAAGCTTGTTCGATCCTCTACAACTTCTATCAAGGACGCGGAGGCTGAATCGCACCAGAAGGCCTTCGTTTGGACCCATACATTTCATATCAACCTGCATACCGGGCAGCTTTCTTTCAGTTTTGGTCGATACAAGACTTAGTTGCAGCCTAGAGCTCGTCATCATGCTCGGTTCTTCTTGTCCTCATCATTCACCATTCTCCAAATATCTCTCTTGCTCTATTTAGAACTGAAAAAGACTCCAAACAATGCAAAACATGCTAATGTCTAACCTAAATAAACATGTAAATGGATAACATAAATGAAAATATATACAAGTGATTCAATCTCATCCCACAAAGGGATTTGTTCTTGTTCTATGAATAACCAAAGCAAAGCTTTGGCGAAGAGAATTGATAAGTAAGATTGGATGTATGGTTAGCTATTTATAGGGAATGCAAAAATAAAAGAAGTCAAAGATGGTCAACTTTGATTCTGGTGTTAATACATATCGAGGTGGAGGAAGGAGGTCTTGATCGATAAGCTGCCCGGTACAGCGTTCTGGTTACAGGCATTGAAGATGAAACCATCGTATCTTTTGAACCACTGACCCGATTGACTTGATTCAACCTCCGTTGGAAAGCTTGTTCGATCCTCTACGACTTCTATCAAGCACGCGGAGGCTGAATCGCAACAGACGGCCTTCGTTCAGACCCATACATTTCATATCGACCTGCATACCGGGCAGGTTTCTCTCAGCTTTGGTCGATACAAGACTTTGTTGCAATCTAGAGCCTGTCATCTTGGTCGTCATGCTCGGTTCTTTTTGTCCTCATCATTCACCATTCTCCAAATGTCTCCCTTGCTCTATTTAGACCTGAAAAAAACTCCAAACAATGCAAATCATGCTAATGTCTAACCTAAATAAACATGTAAATGGATAACATCAATGAAAATATATACTAGTGATGCAATCTCATCACACAAAGGGATTTGTTCTTGTTCTATGAATAACCAATGCAAAACTCTGGGGAAGAGAAAGGACAAGTCAGATTGGATGTAGGGTTAGCTATTTATAGGGAATATCCCCAAAATAATCTTAGAATGCAAAAATAAAAAAAGTCAAAGATGGTCAACTTTGGTTCTCGGGTTAATGCATATCGAGGTGGAGGAAGGAGGTCTTGATCGATATGCTGCTCTGTACAGCGTTCTGGTTGCAGGCATTGAAGATGAAACCGTCGTATCTTTTGAACCACTGACAATATTGACTTGATTCTACCTACATTAGAAAGCTTGTTCGATCCTCTACAACTTCTATCAAGGACGCGGAGGCTGAATCGCACCAGAAGGCCTTCGTTTGGACCCATACATTTCATATCAACCTGCATACCGGGCAGCTTTCTTTCAGTTTTGGTCGATACAAGACTTAGTTGCGGCCTAGAGCTCGTCATCATGCTCGGTTCTTCTTGTCCTCATCATTCACCATTCTCCAAATATCTCCCTTGCTCTATTTAGAACTGAAAAAGACTCCAAACAATGCAAAACATGCTAATGTCTAACCTAAATAAACATGTAAATGGATAACATAAATGAAAATATATACAAGTGATTCAATCTCATCCCACAAAGGGATTTGTTCTTGTTCTATGAATAACCAAAGCAAAGCTTTGGCGAAGAGAATTGATAAGTAAGATTGGATGTATGGTTAGCTATTTATAGGGAATGCAAAAATAAAAGAAGTCAAAGATGGTCAACTTTGATTTTGGTGTTAATACATATCGAGGTGGAGGAAGGAGGTCTTGATCGATAAGCTGCCCGGTACAGCGTTCTGGTTACAGGCATTGAAGATGAAACCATCGTATCTTTTGAACCACTGACCCGATTGACTTGATTCAACCTCCGTTGGAAAGCTTGTTCGATCCTCTACGACTTCTATCAAGCACGCGGAGGCTGAATCGCAACAGACGGCCTTCGTTCAGACCCATACATTTCATATTGACCTGCATACCGGGCAGGTTTCTCTCAGCTTTGGTCGATACAAGACTTTGTTGCAATCTAGAGCCTGTCATCTTGGTCGTCATGCTCGGTTTCTTTTTGTCCTCATCATTCACCATTCTCCAAATGTCTCCCTTGCTCTATTTAGACCTGAAAAAAACTCCAAACAATGCAAATCATGCTAATGTCTAACCTAAATAAACATGTAAATGGATAACATCAATGAAAATATATACTAGTGATGCAATCTCATCACACAAAGGGATTTGTTCTTGTTCTATGAATAACCAATGCAAAACTCTGGGGAAGAGAAAGGACAAGTCAGATTGGATGTAGGGTTAGCTATTTATAGGGAATATCCCCAAAATAATCTTAGAATGCAAATATAAAAAAAGTCAAAGATGGTCAACTTTGGTTCTCGGGTTAATGCATATCGAGGTGGAGGAAGGAGGTCTTGATCGATATGCTGCTCTGTACAGCGTTCTGGTTGCAGGCATTGAAGATGAAACCGTCGTATCTTTTGAACCACTGACAATATTGACTTGATTCTACCTACATCAGAAAGCTTGTTCGATCCTCTACAACTTCTATCAAGGACGCAGAGGCTGAATCGCACCAGAAGGCCTTCGTTCGGACCCAAACATTTCATATCGACTTGCATACCGGGCAGCTTTCTTTCAGTTTTGGTCGATACAAGACTAAGTTGCAGCCTAGAGCTCGTCATCATGCTCGGTCCTTCTTGTCCTCATCATTCACCATTCTCCAAATATCTCTCTTGCTCTATTTAGAACTGAAAAAGACTCCAAACAATGCAAAACATGCTAATGTCTAACCTAAATAAACATGTAAATGGATAACATAAATGAAAATATATACAAGTGATTCAATCTCATCCCACAAAGGGATTTGTTCTTGTTCTATTCATCACCAAAGCAAAGCTTTGGCGAAGAGAATTGATAAGTAAGATTGGATGTATGGTTAGCTATTTATAGGGAATGCAAAAATAAAAGAAGTCAAAGATGGTCAACTTTAATTCTGGTGTTAATACATATCGAGGTGGAGGAAGGAGGTCTTGATCGATAAGCTGCTCGGTACAGCGTTCTGGTTACAGGCATTGAAGATGAAACCGTCGTATCTTTTGAACCACTGACCCGATTGACTTGATTCAACCTCCGTTGAAAGCTGGTTCGATCCTCTACAACTTCTATGAAGGACGCGGAGGCTGAATCGCACCAGAAGGCCTTCGTTCAGACCCATACATTTCATATCGACCTGCATATCGGGCAGGTTTCTCTCAGCTTTGGTCGATACAAGACTTTGTTGCAGCCTAGAGCCAGTCATCTTGGTCATCATGCTCGGTTCTTTTTGTCGTCATCATTCACCATTCTCCAAATGTCTGCCTTGCTCTATTTAGACCTGAAAAAAACTCCAAACAATGCAAATCATGCTAATGTCTAACCTAAATAAACTTGTAAATGGATAAAATCAATGAAAATATATACTAGTGATGCAATCTCATCCCACAAAGGGATTTGTTCTTGTTCTATGAATAACCAAAGCAAAACTATGGGGAAGAGAAAGGACAAGTCAGATTGGATGTAGGGTTAGCTATTTATAGGAAATATCCCCAAAATAACCTTAGAATGCAAAAATAAAAAAGTCAAAGATGGTCAACTTTGGTTCTCGGGTTAATGCATATCGAGGTGGAGGAAGGAGGTCTTGATCGATATGCTGCTCTGTACAGCGTTCTGGTTGCAGGCATTGAAGATGAAACCGTCGTATCTTTTAAACCACTGACAATATTGACTTGATTCTACCTACATTAGAAAGCTTGTTCGATCCTCTACAACTTCTATCAAGGACGCGGAGGCTGAATCGCACCAGAAGGCCTTCGTTCGGACCCATACATTTCATATCGACCTGTATACCGGGCAGCTTTCTTTCAGTTTTGGTCGATACAAGACTTAGTTGCAGCCTAGAGCTCGTCATCATGCTCGGTTCTTCTTGTCCTCATCATTCACCATTCTCCAAATATCTCCCTTGCTCTATTTAGAACTGAAAAAGACTCCAAACAATGCAAAACATGCTAATGTCTAACCTAAATAAATATGTAAATGGATAACATAAATGAAAATATATACAAGTGATTCAATCTCATCCCACAAAGGGATTTGTTCTTGTTCTATGAATAACCAAAGCAAAGCTTTGGCGAAGAGAATTGATAAGTAAGATTGGATGTATGGTTAGCTATTTATAGGGAATGCAAAAATAAAAAAAGTCAAAGATGGTCAACTTTGATTCTGGTGTTAATACATATCGAGGTGGAGGAAGGAGGTCTTGATCGATAAGCTGCTCGGTACAGCGTTCTGGTTACAAGCATTGAAGATGAAACCGTCGTATCTTTTGAACCACTGACCCGATTGACTTGATTCAACCTCCGTTGGAAAGCTGGTTCGATCCTCTACAACTTCTATGAAGGACGCGGAGCCTGAATCGCACCAGAAGGCCTTCGTTCAGACCCATACATTTCATATCGACCTGCATACCGGGCAGGTTTCTCTCAGCTTTGGTCGATACAAGACTTTGTTGCAGCCTAGAGCCAGTCATCATGGTCATCATACTCGGTTCTTTTTGTCCTCATCATTCACCATTCTCCAAATGTCTCCCTTGCTCTATTTAGACCTGAAAAAAACTCCAAACAATGCAAATCATGCTAATGTCTAACCTAAATAAACTTGTAAATGGATAACATCAATGAAAATATATACTAGTGATGCAATCTCATCCCACAAAGGGATTTGTTCTTGTTCTATGAATAACCAAAGCAAAACTTTGGGGAAGAGAAAGGACAAGTCAGATTGGATGTAGGGTTAGCTATTTATAGGGAATATTCCCAAAATAACCTTAGAATGCAAAAATAAAAAAAGTCAAAGATGGTCAACTTTGGTTCTCGGGTTAATGCATATCGAGGTGGAGGAAGGAGGTCTTGATCGATATGCTGCTCTGTACAGCGTTCTGGTTGCAAGCATTGAAGATAAAACCGTCGTATCTTTTGAACCACTGACAATATTGACTTGATTCTTCCTACATTAGAAAGCTTGTTCGATCCTCTACAACTTCTATCAAGGACGCGGAGGCTGAATCGCACCAGAAGGCCTTCGTTTGGACCCATACATTTCATATCGACCTGCATACCGGGCAGCTTTCTTTCAGTTTTGGTCGATACAAGACTTAGTTGCAGCCTAGAGCTCGTCATCATGCTCGGTTCTTCTTGTCCTCATCATTCACCATTCTCCAAATATCTCCCTTGCTATATTTAGAACTGAAAAAGACTCCAAACAATGCAAAACATGCTAATGTCTAACCTAAATAAACATGTAAATGGATAACATAAATGAAAATATATACAAGTGATTCAATCTCATCCCACAAAGGGATTTGTTCTTGTTCTATGAATAACCAAAGCAAAGCTTTGGCGAAGAGAATTGATAAGTAAGATTGGATGTATGGTTAGCTATTTATAGGGAATGCAAAAATAAAAGAAGTCAAAGATGGTCAACTTTGATTCTGGTGTTAATACATATCGAGGTGGAAGAAGGAGGTCTTGATCGATAAGCTGCTCGGTACAGCGTTCTGGTTACAGGCATTGAAGATGAAACCGTCGTATCTTTTGAACCACTGACAATATTGACTTGATTCTACCTACATTAGAAAGCTTGTTCGATCCTCTACAACTTCTATCAACGACGCGGAGGCTGAATCGCACCAGAAGGCCTTCGTTTGGACCCATACATTTCATATCGACCTGCATACCGGGCAGCTTTCTTTCAGTTTTCGTCGATACAAGACTTAGTTGCAGCCTAGAGCTCGTCATCATGCTCGGTTCTTCTTGTCCTCATCATTCACCATTCTCCAAATATCTCCCTTGCTCTATTTAGAACTGAAAAAGACTCCAAACAATGCAAAACATGCTAATGTCTAACCTAAATAAACATGTAAATGGATAACATAAATGAAAATATATACAAGTGATTCAATCTCATCCCACAAAGGGATTTGTTCTTGTTCTATGAATAACCAAAGCAAAGCTTTGGGGAAGAGAAAGGACAAGTCAGATTGGATGTAGGGTTAGCTATTTATAGGGAATATCTCCAAAATAACCTTAGAATGCAAAAATAAAAAAAGTCAAAGATGGTCAACTTTGGTTCTCGGATTAATGCATATCGAAGTGGAGGAAGGAGGTCTTGATCGATATGCTGCTCTGGACAGCGTTCTGGTTACAGGCATTGAAGATGAAACCGTCGTATCTTTTGAACCACTGACAATATTGACTTGATTCTACCTACATTAGAACGCTTGTTCGATCCTCTACAACTTCTATCAATGACGCGGAGGCTGAATCGCACCAGAAGGCCTTCGTTTGGACCCATACATTTCATATCGACCTGCATACCGGGCAGCTTTCTTTCAGTTTTGGTCGATACAAGACTTAGTTGCAGCCTAGAGCTCGTCATCATGCTCGGTTCTTCTTGTCCTCATCATTCACCATTCTCCAAATATCTCCCTTGCTATATTTAGAACTGAAAAAGACTCCAAACAATGCAAAACATGCTAATGTCTAACCTAAATAAACATGTAAATGGATAACATAAATGAAAATATATACAAGTGATTCAATCTCATCCCACAAAGGGATTTGTTCTTGTTCTATGAATAACCAAAGCAAAGCTTTGGCGAAGAGAATTGATAAGTAAGATTGGATGTATGGTTAGCTATTTATAGGGAATGCAAAAATAAAAGAAGTCAAAGATGGTCAACTTTGATTCTGGTGTTAATACATATCGAGGTGGAGGAAGGAGGTCTTGATCGATAAGCTGCTCGGTACAGCGTTCTGGTTACAGGCATTGAAGATGAAACCGTCGTATCTTTTGAACCACTGACAATATTGACTTGATTCTACCTACATTAGAAAGCTTGTTCGATCCTCTACAACTTCTATCAAGGACGCAGAGGCTGAATCGCACCAGAAGGCCTTCGTTTGGACCCATACATTTCATATCGACCTGCATACCGGGCAGCTTTCTTTCAGTTTTCGTCGATACAAGACTTAGTTGCAGCCTAGAGCTCGTCATCATGCTCGGTTCTTCTTGTCCTCATCATTCACCATTCTCCAAATATCTCCCTTGCTCTATTTAGAACTGAAAAAGACTCCAAACAATGCAAAACATGCTAATGTCTAACCTAAATAAACATGTAAATGGATAACATAAATGAAAATATATACAAGTGATTCAATCTCATCCCACAAAGGGATTTGTTCTTGTTCTATGAATAACCAAAGCAAAGCTTTGGGGAAGAGAAAGGACAAGTCAGATTGGATGTAGGGTTAGCTATTTATAGGGAATATCTCCAAAATAACCTTAGAATGCAAAAATAAAAAAAGTCAAAGATGGTCAACTTTGGTTCTCGGATTAATGCATATCGAAGTGGAGGAAGGAGGTCTTGATCGATATGCTGCTCTGTACAGCGTTCTGGTTGCAGGCATTGAAGATGAAACCGTCGTATCTTTTGAACCACTGACAATATTGACTTGATTCTACCTACATTAGAAAGCTTGTTCGATCCTCTACAACTTCTATCAAGGACGCGGAGGCTGAATCGCACCAGAAGGCCTTCGTTTGGACCCATACATTTCATATCGACCTGCATACCGGGCAGCTTTCTTTCAGTTTTGGTCGATACAAGACTTAGTTGCAGCCTAGAGCTCGTCATCATGCTCGGTTCTTCTTGTCCTCATCATTCACTATTCTCCAAATATCTCCCTTGCTCTATTTAGAACTGAAAAAGACTCCAAACAATGCAAAACATGCTAATGTCTAACCTAAATAAACATGTAAATGGATAACATAAATGAAAATATATACAAGTGATTCAATCTCATCCCACAAAGGGATTTGTTCTTGTTCTATGAATAACCAAAGCAAAGCTTTGGCGAAGAGAATTGATAAGTATGATTGGATGTATGGTTAGCCATTTATAAGGAATGCAAAAATAAAAGAAGTCAAAGATGGTCAACTTTGATTCTGGTGTTAATACATATCGAGGTGGAGGAAGGAGGTCTTGATCGATAAGCTGCTCGGTACAGCGTTCTGGTTACAGGCATTAAAGATGAAACCGTCGTATCTTATGAACCACTGACCCGATTGACTTGATTTAACCTCCGTTGGAAAGCTTGTTCGATCCGCTACAACTTCTATGAAGGACGCGGTGGCTGATTTGCACCAAAAAAGGCCTTCGTTCAGACCTATACATTTCATATCGACCTGCATACCGGGCAGGTTTCTCTCAGCTTTGGTCGATACAAGACTTTGTTGCAGCTAGAGCCCGTCATCTTGGTCATCATGCTCGGTTCTTCTTGTCCTCATCATTAACCATTCTCCAAATGTCTCCCTTGCTCCATTTAGACCTGAAAAAAATTCAATACAATGCAAATCATGCTAATGTCTAACCTAAATAAATATGTAAATAGATAACATCAATGAAAATATATACTAGTGATGCAATCTCATCCCACAAAGGGATTTGTTCTTGTTCTATGAATAACCAAAGCAAAACTTTGGGGAAGAGAAAGGATAAGTAAGATTGGATGTAGGGTTAGCTATTTATAGGGAATATCCCCAAAATAACCTTAGAATGCAAAAATAAAAAAAGTCAAAGATGGTCAACTTTGGTTCTCGGGTTAATGCATATCGAGGTGGAAGAAGGAGGTCTTGATTGATATGCTGCTCTGTACAGCGTTCTGGTTGCAGGCATTGAAGATGAAACCATCGTATCTTTTGAACCACTGACCATATTGACTTGATTCGACCTACATTAGAAAGCTTATTCGATCCTCTACAACGTCTATCAAGGACGCGGAGGCTGAATCGCACCAGAAGGCCTTCGTTCGGACCCATACATTTCATATCGACCTGCATACCGGGCAGGTTTCTCTCAGCTTTGGTCGATACAAGACTTTCTTGCAATCTAGAGCCTGTCATCTTGGTCATCATGCTCGGTTCTTTTTGTCCTCATCATTCACCATTCTCCAAATGTCTCCCTTGCTCTATTTAGACCTGAAAAAAAAACTCCAAACAATGCAAATCATGCTAATGTCTAACCTAAATAAACATGTAAATGGATAACATCAATGAAAATATATACTAGTGATGCAATCTCATCCCACAAAGGGATTTGTTCTTGTTCTATGAATAACCAAAGCAAAACTTTGGGGAAGAGAAAGGACAAGTCAGATTGGATGTAGGGTTAGCTATTTATAGGGAATATCCCCAAAATAACCTTAGAATGCAAAAATAAAAAAAGTCAAAGATAGTCAACTTTGGTTCTCGGGTTAATGCATATCGAGGTGGAGGAAGGAGGTCTTGATCGATATGCTGCTCTGTACAGCGTTCTGGTTGCAGGCATTGAAGATGAAACCGTCGTATCTTTTTAACCACATACAATATTGACTTGATTCTACCTACATTAGAAAGCTTGTTCGATCCTCTACAACTTCTATCAAGGACGCGGAGGCTGAATCGCACCAGAAGGCCTTCGTTCGGACCCATACATTTCATATCGACCTGCATACGGGGCAGCTTTCTTTCAGTTTTGGTCGATACAAGACTTAGTTGCAGCCTAGAGCTCGTCATCATGTTCGGTTCTTCTTGTCCTCATCATTCACCATTCTCCAAATATCTCCTTTGCTCTATTTAGAACTGAAAAAGACTCCAAACAATGCAAAACATGCTAATGTCTAACCTAAATAAACATGTAAATGGATAACATAAATGAAAATATATACAAGTGATTCAATCTCATCCCACAAAGGGATTTGTTCTTGTTCTATGACTAACCAAAGCAAAGCTTTGGCGAAGAGAATTGATAAGTAAGATTGGATGTATGGTTAGCCATTTATAGGGAATGCAAAAATAAAAGAAGTCAAAGATGGTCAACTTTGATTCTGGTGTTAATACATATCGAGGTGGAGGAAGGAGGTCTTGATCGATAAGCTTCTCGGTACAGCGTTCTGGTTACAGGCATTGAAGATGAAACCGTCGTATCTTATGAACCACTGACCCGATTGACTTGATTCAACCTCCGTTGGAAAGCTTGTTCGATCCTCTACAACTTCTATGAAGGACGCGGTGGCTGATTTGCACCAAAAGGCCTTCGTTCAGACCCATACATTTCATATCGACCTGCATACCGGGCAGGTTTCTCTCAGCTTTGGTCGATACAAGACTTTGTTGCAGCCTAGAGCCCGTCATCTTGGTCATCATGCTCGGTTCTTTTTGTCCTCATCATTCACCATTTTCCAAATGTCTCCCTTGCTCTATTTAGACCTGAAAAAAAACTGCAAACAATTCAAATCATGCTAATGTCTAACCTAAATAAACATGTAAATGGATAACATCAATGAAAATATATACTAGTGATGCAATCTCATCCCACAAAGGGATTTGTTCTTGTTCTATGAATAACCAAAGCAAAACTTTGGGGAAGAGAAAGGATAAGTCAGATTAGATGTAGGGTTCGTTATTTATAGGGAATATCCCAAAAATAACCTTAGAATGCAAAAAAATAAAAAAAAGTCAAAGATGGTCAACTTTGGTTCTCGGGTTAATGCATGTCGAGGTGGAGGAAGGAGGTCTTGATCGATATGCTGCTCTGTACAGCGTTCTGGTTGCAGGCATTGAAGATGAAACCATCGTATCTTTTGAACCACTGACCATATTCTCTTGATTCGACCTACATTAGAAAGCTTGTTCGATCCTCTACAACTTCTATCAAGGACGCGGAGGCTGAATCGCAGCAGAAGGCCTTCGTTCGGACCCATACATTTCATATCGACCTGCATACCGGGCAGCTTTCTCTCAGTTTTGGTCAATACAAGACTTAGTTGCAGCCTAGAGCTCATCATCATGCTCGGTTCTTCTTGTCCTGATCATTAACCATTCTCCAAATATCTCCCTTGCTCTATTTAGACCTGAAAAAGACTCCAAACAATGCAAAACATGCAAATGTCTAACCTAAATAAACATGTAAATGGATAACATAAATAAAAATATATACAAGTGTCCAATCTCACGCCACAAAGGGATTTGTTCTTGTTCTATGAAAAACGAAAGCAAGGCTTTGGGAAAGAGAAAGGATAAGTGAGATTGGATCTAGGGTTAGTTATTTATAGGGAACATTTCCAAAATTACCTTAGAAAGCAAAAAAATAAGAGTCAAAGATGGTCAACTTTGGTTCTCGGGTTAATGCATATCTAGGTGGAGGAAGGAGGTCTTGATCAATATGCTGCTCGGTACAGCGTTTTGGTTGCAGGCATTGAAGATGAAGCCGTTGATCTTTTGAACCTTTGACCATATTGACTTGATTCGACCACCGTTGGAAAGCTTGTTCGATCCTCTACAACTTCTATAAAGGACACGGAGGCTGAATCGCACCAGAAGGCCTTCGTTCGGATCCATACATTTCATATCGACCTGCATACCAGGCATCTTTCTCTCAGCTTTGGTCGATACAAGACTTTGGTGCAACCTTCAGCCCGTCATCTTGGTCATCATGCTCGGTTCTTTTTGTCCTCATCATTCACCATTCTCCATATAACTCCCTTGCTCTATTTAGAACTGAAAAAGACTCCAAACAATGCAAAACATGCTAATGTCTAACCTAAATAAACATGTAAATGGATAACATAAATGAAAATATATACAAGTGATTAAATCTCATCCCACAAAGGAATTTGTTCTTGTTCTATGAATAACCAAAGCAAAGCTTTGGCGAAGAGAATTGACAAGTAAGATTGGATGTAGGGTTAACTGTTTATAGGGAATGCAAAAATAAAAGAAGTCAAAGATGGTCAACTTTGGTGTTGGGGTTAATGCATATGAAGGAAGGAGGTCTTGATGGCTATGCTGCTTGGTACAGTGTTCTGGTTGCAGGCATTGAAGATGAAACCGTTGTATCTTTTGAATCACTGACCCGATTGACTTGATTCGACCTCCGTTGGAAAGCTTGTTCGATCCTCTACAACTTCTATGAATGACGCGGAGTCTGAATCGCACAAGAAGGCCTTCATTCGGACCCATACGTTTCATATCGAGTTGCATATCAGGCAGGTTTCTCTCAGCTTTGGTCGATACAAGACTTTGGTGCAACCTACAGCCAGTCATCTAGGTCATCATGCTCGGTTCTTCTTGTCATCATCGTTCACCATTCTCCAAATATCTCCCTTGCTGCATTTAGACCTAAAAAAATTCCAAACAATGCAAAACATGCTAATGTCTAACCTAAATAAACATGTAAATGGACAACATAATTGAAAATATATGCAAGTGATCCAATCTCATCCAACAAAGGGATTTGTTCTTGTTCTATGAATAACCAAAGCCAAGCTTTGGGGAAGAGAAATGAAAAGTAAGATTGGGTGTAGGGTTAGCTATTTATAGGGAACATCCCCAAAATAACCTTAGAATGCAAAAATAAAAGAAGTCAAAATGGTCAACTTTGGTTCTCAGGTTAATGCATATCGAGGTGGAGGAAGGAGGTCTTCATCGATATGCTGCTCGGTACAGCATTCTGGTTGCAGGCATTGGAGATGAAACCGTCGTATCTCTTGAACCACTGACCATATTAACTTGATTCGACCTCCGTTGGAAAGCTTGTTCGATCCTTTACAACTTCTATCCAGGACAAGGAGGCTTAATCGCGTCAGTAGGCCTTCGTTCAGACCCATACATTTCATATCGACCTGCATACCGGGAATGTTGCTCTCAGTTTTGGTCGATACAAAACTTTATTGCAGCCTAGAGCCCGTCATCTTGATCATCATGCTCGGTTCTTCTTGTCCTCATCATTCACCATTCTCCAAATGTCTCCCTTGCTCCATTTAGACCTGAAAAAAATTCAATACAATGCAAATCATGCTAATGTCTAACCTAAATAAACTTGTAAATGGATAACATCAATGAAAATATATACTAGTGATGCAATCTCATCCCACAAAGTGATTTGTTCTTGTTCTATGAATAACCAAAGCAAAACTTTGAGGAAGAGAAAGGATAAGTCAGATTGGATGTAGGGTTAGCTATTTATAGGGAATATCCCAAAAATAACCTTAGAATGCAAAAATAAAAAAAATCAAAGATGGTCAACTTTGGTTCTCGGGTTAATGCATATCGAGGTGGAGGAAGGAGGTCTTGATCGATATGCTGCTCTGTACATCGTTCTGGTTGCAGGCATTGAAGATGAAACCGTCGTATCTTTTGAACCACTGACCATATTGACTTGATTCGACCTACATTAGAAAGCTTATTCGATCCTCTACAACTTCTATCAAGGATGCGGAGGCTGAATCGCACCGGAAGGCCTTCGTTCGGACCCATACATTTCATATCGACCTGCATACCGGGCAGCTTTCTCTCAGTTTTGGTCGATACAAGACTTAGTTGCAGCCTAGAGCTCGTCATCATGCTCGGTTCTTCTTGTCCTCATCATTAACCATTCTCCAAATGCCTCCCTTGCTCCATTTAGACCTGAAAAAGACTCCAAACAATGCAAAACATGCAAATGTCTAACCTAAATAAACATGTAAATGGATAACATAAATAAAAATATATACAAGTGTCCAATCTCACCCCACAAAGGGATTTGTTCTTGTTCTATGAAAAAAGAAAGCAAGGCTTTGGGAAAGAGAAAGGATAAGTGAGATTGGATCTAGGGTTAGTTATTTATAGGGAACATTCCCAAAATTGCGTTAGAAAGCAAAAATATAAGAGTCAAAGATGGTCAACTTTGGTTCTCGGGTTAATGCATATCGAGGTTGATGAAGGAGGTCTTGATCAATATGCTGCTCGGTACAGCGTTTTGGTTGCAGGCATTGAAGATGAAACCGCCGTATCTTTTGAACCACTGACCCGATTGACTTGATTCAACCTCCGTTGGAAAGCGTGTTCGATACTCTACAACTTCTATGAAGGACGCGGAGGCTGAATTGCACCAGAAGGCCTTCGTTCAGACCCTTACATTTCATATCGACCTGCATACCGGGCAGGTTTCTCTCAGCTTTGGTCGATACAAGACTTTGTTGCAGCCTAGAGCCCGTCATCTTGGTCATCATGCTCGGTTCTTTTTGTCCTCATCATTCACCATTCTCCAAATGTCTCCCTTGCTCTATTTAGACCTGAAAAAAACTCCAAACAATGCAAATCATGCTAATGTCTAACCTAAATAAACATGTAAATGGATAACATCAATGAAAATATATACTAGTGATGCAATCTCATCCCACAAAGGGATTTGTTCTTGTTCTATGAATAACCAAAGCAAAACTTTGGGGAAGAGAAAGGACAAGTCCGATTGGATGTAGGGTTAGCTATTTATAGGGAATATCCCCAAAATAACCTTAGAATGCAAAAATAAAAAAAGTCAAAGATGGTCAACTTTGGTTCTCGGGTTAATGCATATCGAGGTGGAGGAAGGAGGTCTTGATCGATATGCTGCTCTGTACAGCGTTCTGGTTGCAAGCATTGAAGATAAAACCGTCGTATCTTTTGAACCACTGACAATATTGACTTGATTCTACCTACATTAGAAAGCTTGTTCGATCCTCTACAACTTCTATCAAGGACGCGGAGGCTGAATCGCACCAGAAGGCCTTCGTTTGGACCCATACATTTCATATCGACCTGCATACCGGGCAGCTTTCTTTCAGTTTTGGTCGATACAAGACTTAGTTGCAGCCTAGAGCTCGTCATCATGCTCGGTTCTTCTTGTCCTCATCATTCACCATTCTCCAAATATCTCCCTTGCTATATTTAGAACTGAAAAAGACTCCAAACAATGCAAAACATGCTAATGTCTAACCTAAATAAACATGTAAATGGATAACATAAATGAAAATATATACAAGTGATTCAATCTCATCCCACAAAGGGATTTGTTCTTGTTCTATGAATAACCAAAGCAAAGCTTTGGCGAAGAGAATTGATAATTAAGATTGGATGTATGGTTAGCTATTTATAGGGAATGCAAAAATAAAAGAAGTCAAAGATGGTCAACTTTGATTCTGGTGTTAATACATATCGAGGTGGAGGAAGGAGGTCTTGATCGATAAGCTGCTCGGTACAGCGTTCTGGTTACAGGCATTGAAGATGAAACCGTCGTATCTTTTGAACCACTGACAATATTGACTTGATTCTACCTACATTAGAACGCTTGTTCGATCCTCTACAACATCTATCAAGGACGCGGAGGCTGAATCGCACCAGAAGGCCTTCGTTTGGACCCATACATTTCATATCGACCTGCATACCGGGCAGCTTTCTTTCAGTTTTGGTCGATACAAGACTTAGTTGCAGCCTAGAGCTCGTCATCATGCTCGGTTCTTCTTGTCCTCATCATTCACCATTCTCCAAATATCTCCCTTGCTATATTTAGAACTGAAAAAGACTCCAAACAATGCAAAACATGCTAATGTCTAACCTAAATAAACATGTAAATGGATAACATAAATGAAAATATATACAAGTGATTCAATCTCATCCCACAAAGGGATTTGTTCTTGTTCTATGAATAACCAAAGCAAAGCTTTGGCGAAGAGAATTGATAAGTAAGATTGGATGTATGGTTAGCTATTTATAGGGAATGCAAAAATAAAAGAAGTCAATGATGGTCAACTTTGATTCTGGTGTTAATACATATCGAGGTGGAGGAAGGAGGTCTTGATCGATAAGCTGCTCGGTACAGCGTTCTGGTTACAGGCATTGAAGATGAAACCGTCGTATCTTTTGAACCACTGACAATATTGACTTGATTCTACCTACATTAGAAAGCTTGTTCGATCCTCTACAACTTCTATCAAGGACGCGGAGGCTGAATCGCACCAGAAGGCCTTCGTTTGGACCCATACATTTCATATCGACCTGCATACCGGGCAGCTTTCTTTCAGTTTTCGTCGATACAAGACTTAGTTGCAGCCTAGAGCTCGTCATCATGCTCGGTTCTTCTTGTCCTCATCATTCACCATTCTCCAAATATCTCCCTTGCTCTATTTAGAACTGAAAAAGACTCCAAACAATGCAAAACATGCTAATGTCTAACCTAAATAAACATGTAAATGGATAACATAAATGAAAATATATACAAGTGATTTAATCTCATCCCACAAAGGGATTTGTTCTTGTTCTATGAATAACCAAAGCAAAGCTTTGGGGAAGAGAAAGGACAAGTCAGATTGGATGTAGGGTTAGCTATTTATAGGGAATATCTCCAAAATAACCTTAGAATGCAAAAATATAAAAAGTCAAAGATGGTCAACTTTGGTTCTCGGATTAATGCATATCGAAGTGGAGGAAGGAGGTCTTGATCGATATGCTGCTGTGTACAGCGTTCTGGTTGCAGGCATTGAAGATGAAACCGTCGTATCTTTTGAACCACTGACAATATTGACTTGATTCTACCTACATTAGAAAGCTTGTTCGATCCTCTACAACTTCTATCAAGGACGCGGAGGCTGAATCGCACCAGAAGGCCTTCGTTTGGACCCATACATTTCATATCGACCTGCATACCGGGCAGCTTTCTTTCAGTTTTGGTCGATACAAGACTTAGTTGCAGCCTAGAGCTCGTCATCATGCTCGGTTCTTCTTGTCCTCATCATTCACTATTCTCCAAATATCTCCCTTGCTCTATTTAGAACTAAAAAAGACTCCAAACAATGCAAAACATGCTAATGTCTAACCTAAATAAACATGTAAATGGATAACATAAATGAAAATATATACAAGTGATTCAATCTCATCCCACAAAGGGATTTGTTCTTGTTCTATGAATAACCAAAGCAAAGCTTTGGCGAAGAGAATTGATAAGTATGATTGGATGTATGGTTAGCCATTTATAAGGAATGCAAAAATAAAAGAAGTCAAAGATGGTCAACTTTGATTCTGGTGTTAATACATATCGAGGTGGAGGAAGGAGGTCTTGATCGATAAGCTGCTCGGTACAGCGTTCTGGTTACAGGCATTAAAGATGAAACCGTCGTATCTTATGAACCACTGACCCGATTGACTTGATTCAACCTCCATTGGAAAGCTTGTTCGATCCGCTACAACTTCTATGAAGGACGCGGTGGCTGATTTGCACCAAAAAAGGCCTTCGTTCAGACCTATACATTTCATATCGACCTGCATACCGGGCAGGTTTCTCTCAGCTTTGGTCGATACAAGACTTTGTTGCAGCCTAGAGAACGTCATCTTGGTCATCATGCTCGGTTCTTCTTGTCCTCATCATTAACCATTCTCCAAATGTCTCCCTTGCTCCATTTAGACCTGAAAAAAATTCAATACAATGCAAATCATGCTAATGTCTAACCTAAATAAATATGTAAATAGATAACATTAATGAAAATATATACTAGTGATGCAATCTCATCCCACAAAGGGATTTGTTCTTGTTCTATGAATAACCAAAGCAAAACTTTGGGGAAGAGAAAGGATAAGTAAGATTGGATGTAGGGTTAGCTATTTATAGGGAATATCCCCAAAATAACCTTAGAATGCAAAAATAAAAAAAGTCAAAGATGGTCAACTTTGGTTCTCGGGTTAATGCATATCGAGGTGGAAGAAGGAGGTCTTGATTGATATGCTGCTCTGTACAGCGTTCTGGTTGCAGGCATTGAAGATGAAACCATCGTATCTTTTGAACCACTGACCATATTGACTTGATTCGACCTACATTAGAAAGCTTATTCGATCCTCTACAACTTCTATCAAGGACGCGGAGGCTGAATCGCACCAGAAGGCCTTCGTTCGGACCCATACATTTCATATCGACCTGCATACCGGGCAGGTTTCTCTCAGCTTTGGTCGATACAAGACTTTCTTGCAATCTAGAGCCTGTCATCTTGGTCATCATGCTCGGTTCTTTTTGTCCTCATCATTCACCATTCTCCAAATGTCTCCCTTGCTCTATTTAGACCTGAAAAAAACTCCAAACAATGCAAATCATGCTAATGTCTAACCTAAATAAACATGTAAATGGATAACATCAATGAAAATATATACTAGTGATGCAATCTCATCCCACAAAGGGATTTGTTCTTGTTCTATGAATAACCAAAGCAAAACTTTGGGGAAGAGAAAGGACAAGTCAGATTGGATGTAGGGTTAGCTATTTATAGGGAATATCCCCAAAATAACCTTAGAATGCAAAAATAAAAAAAGTCAAAGATAGTCAACTTTGGTTCTCGGGTTAATGCATATCGAGGTGGAGGAAGGAGGTCTTGATCGATATGCTGCTCTGTACAGCGTTCTGGTTGCAGGCATTGAAGATGAAACCGTCGTATATTTTTAACCACATACAATATTGACTTGATTCTACCTACATTAGAAAGCTTGTTCGATCCTCTACAACTTCTATCAAGGACGCGGAGGCTGAATCGCACCAGAAGGCATTCGTTCGGACCCATACATTTCATATCGACCTGCATACGGGGCAGCTTTCTTTCAGTTTTGGTCGATACAAGACTTAGTTGCAGCCTAGAGCTCGTCATCATGTTCGGTTCTTCTTGTCCTCATCATTCACCATTCTCCAAATATCTCCTTTGCTCTATTTAGAACTGAAAAAGACTCCAAACAATGCAAAACATGCTAATGTCTAACCTAAATAAACATGTAAATGGATAACATAAATGAAAATATATACAAGTGATTCAATCTCATCCCACAAAGGGATTTGTTCTTGTTCTATGAATAACCAAAGCAAAGCTTTGGCGAAGAGAATTGATAAGTATGATTGGATGTATGGTTAGCCATTTATAAGGAATGCAAAAATAAAAGAAGTCAAAGATGGTCAACTTTGATTCTGGTGTTAATACATATCGAGGTGGAGGAAGGAGGTCTTGATCGATAAGCTGCTCGGTACAGCGTTCTGGTTACAGGCATTAAAGATGAAACCGTCGTATCTTATGAACCACTGACCCGATTGACTTGATTCAACCTCCATTGGAAAGCTTGTTCGATCCGCTACAACTTCTATGAAGGACGCGGTGGCTGATTTGCACCAAAAAAGGCCTTCGTTCAGACCTATACATTTCATATCGACCTGCATACCGGGCAGGTTTCTCTCAGCTTTGGTCGATACAAGACTTTGTTGCAGCCTAGAGCCCGTCATCTTGGTCATCATGCTCGGTTCTTCTTGTCCTCATCATTAACCATTCTCCAAATGTCTCCCTTGCTCCATTTAGACCTGAAAAAAATTCAATACAATGCAAATCATGCTAATGTCTAACCTAAATAAATATGTAAATAGATAACATCAATGAAAATATATACTAGTGATGCAATCTCATCCCACAAAGGGATTTGTTCTTGTTCTATGAATAACCAAAGCAAAACTTTGGGGAAGAGAAAGGATAAGTAAGATTGGATGTAGGGTTAGCTATTTATAGGGAATATCCCCAAAATAACCTTAGAATGCAAAAATAAAAAAAGTCAAAGATGGTCAACTTTGGTTCTCGGGTTAATGCATATCGAGGTGGAAGAAGGAGGTCTTGATTGATATGCTGCTCTGTACAGCGTTCTGGTTGCAGGCATTGAAGATGAAACCATCGTATCTTTTGAACCACTGACCATATTGACTTGATTCGACCTACATTAGAAAGCTTATTCGATCCTCTACAACTTCTATCAAGGACGCGGAGGCTGAATCGCACCAGAAGGCCTTCGTTCGGACCCATACATTTCATATCGACCTGCATACCGGGCAGGTTTCTCTCAGCTTTGGTCGATACAAGACTTTCTTGCAATCTAGAGCCTGTCATCTTGGTCATCATGCTCGGTTCTTTTTGTCCTCATCATTCACCATTCTCCAAATGTCTCCCTTGCTCTATTTAGACCTGAAAAAAAACTCCAAACAATGCAAATCATGCTAATGTCTAACCTAAATAAACATGTAAATGGATAACATCAATGAAAATATATACTAGTGATGCAATCTCATCCCACAAAGGGATTTGTTCTTGTTCTATGAATAACCAAAGCAAAACTTTGGGGAAAAGAAAGGACAAGTCAGATTGGATGTAGGGTTAGCTATTTATAGGGAATATCCCCAAAATAACCTTAGAATGCAAAAATAAAAAAAGTCAAAGATAGTCAACTTTGGTTCTCGGGTTAATGCATATCGAGGTGGAGGAAGGAGGTCTTGATCGATATGCTGCTCTGTACAGCGTTCTGGTTGCAGGCATTGAAGATGAAACCGTCGTATCTTTTTAACCACATACAATATTGACTTGATTCTACCTACATTAGAAAGCTTGTTCGATCCTCTACAACTTCTATCAAGGACGCGGAGGCTGAATCGCACCAGAAGGCCTTCGTTCGGACCCATACATTTCATATCGACCTGCATACGGGGCAGCTTTCTTTCAGTTTTGGTCGATACAAGACTTAGTTGCAGCCTAGAGCTCGTCATCATGTTCGGTTCTTCTTGTCCTCATCATTCACCATTCTCCAAATATCTCCTTTGCTCTATTTAGAACTGAAAAAGACTCCAAACAATGCAAAACATGCTAATGTCTAACCTAAATAAACATGTAAATGGATAACATAAATGAAAATATATACAAGTGATTCAATCTCATCCCACAAAGGGATTTGTTCTTGTTCTATGACTAACCAAAGCAACGCTTTGGCGAAGAGAATTGATAAGTAAGATTGGATGTATGGTTAGCCATTTATAGGGAATGCAAAAATAAAAGAAGTCAAAGATGGTCAACTTTGATTCTGGTGTTAATACATATCGAGGTGGAGGAAGGAGGTCTTGATCGATAAGCTTCTCGGTACAGCGTTCTGGTTACAGGCATTGAAGATGAAACCGTCGTATCTTATGAACCACTGACCCGATTGACTTGATTCAACCTCCGTTGGAAAGCTTGTTCGATCCTCTACAACTTCTATGAAGGACGCGGTGGCTGATTTGCACCAAAAGGCCTTCGTTCAGACCCATACATTTCATATCGACCTGCATACCGGGCAGGTTTCTCTCAGCTTTGGTCGATACAAGACTTTGTTGCAGCCTAGAGCCCGTCATCTTGGTCATCATGCTCGGTTCTTTTTGTCCTCATCATTCACCATTTTCCAAATGTCTCCCTTGCTCTATTTAGACCTGAAAAAAACTGCAAACAATTCAAATCATGCTAATGTCTAACCTAAATAAACATGTAAATGGATAACATCAATGAAAATATTTACTAGTGATGCAATCTCATCCCACAAAGGGATTTGTTCTTGTTCTATGAATAACCAAAGCAAAACTTTGGGGAAGAGAAAGGATAAGTCAGATTAGATGTAGGGTTCGTTATTTATAGGGAATATCCCAAAAATAACCTTAGAATGCAAAAATAAAAAAAAGTCAAAGATGGTCAACTTTGGTTCTCGGGTTAATGCATGTCGAGGTGGAGGAAGGAGGTCTTGATCGATATGCTGCTCTGTACAGCGTTCTGGTTGCAGGCATTGAAGATGAAACCATCGTATCTTTTGAACCACTGACCATATTCTCTTGATTCGACCTACATTAGAAAGCTTGTTCGATCCTCTACAACTTCTATCAAGGACGCGGAGGCTGAATCGCAGCAGAAGGCCTTCGTTCGGACCCATACATTTCATATCGACCTGCATACCGGGCAGCTTTCTCTCAGTTTTGGTCAATACAAGACTTAGTTGCAGCCTAGAGCTCATCATCATGCTCGGTTCTTCTTGTCCTGATCATTAACCATTCTCCAAATATCTCCCTTGCTCTATTTAGACCTGAAAAAGACTCCAAACAATGCAAAACATGCAAATGTCTAACCTAAATAAACATGTAAATGGATAACATAAATAAAAATATATACAAGTGTCCAATCTCACGCCACAAAGGGATTTGTTCTTGTTCTATGAAAAACGAAAGCAAGGCTTTGGGAAAGAGAAAGGATAAGTGAGATTGGATCTAGGGTTAGTTATTTATAGGGAACATTTCCAAAATTACCTTAGAAAGCAAAAAAATAAGAGTCAAAGATGGTCAACTTTGGTTCTCGGGTTAATGCATATCTAGGTGGAGGAAGGAGGTCTTGATCAATATGCTGCTCGGTACAGCGTTTTGGTTGCAGGCATTGAAGATGAAGCCGTCGTATCTTTTGAACCTTTGACCATATTGACTTGATTCGACCACCGTTGGAAAGCTTGTTCGATCCTCTACAACTTCTATAAAGGACACGGAGGCTGAATCGCACCAGAAGGCCTTCGTTCGGATCCATACATTTCATATCGACCTGTATACCAGGCATCTTTCTCTCAGCTTTGGTCGATACAAGACTTTGGTGCAACCTTCAGCCCGTCATCTTGGTCATCATGCTCGGTTCTTTTTGTCCTCATCATTCACCATTCTCCATATATCTCCCTTGCTCTATTTAGAACTGAAAAAGACTCCAAACAATGCAAAACATGCTAATGTCTAACCTAAATAAACATGTAAATGGATAACATAAATGAAAATATATACAAGTGATTAAATCTCATCCCACAAAGGAATTTGTTCTTGTTCTATGAATAACCAAAGCAAAGCTTTGGCGAAGAGAATTGACAAGTAAGATTGGATGTAGGGTTAACTGTTTATAGGGAATGCAAAAATAAAAGAAGTCAAAGATGGTCAACTTTGGTGTTGGGGTTAATGCATATGGAGGAAGGAGGTCTTGATGGCTATGCTGCTTGGTACAGTGTTCTGGTTGCAGGCATTGAAGATGAAACCGTTGTATCTTTTGAATCACTGACCCGATTGACTTGATTCGACCTCCGTTGGAAAGCTTGTTCGATCCTCTACAACTTCTATGAAGGACGCGGAGTCTGAATCGCACAAGAAGGCCTTCATTCGGACCCATACGTTTCATATCGAGTTGCATATCAGGCAGGTTTCTCTCAGCTTTGGTCGATACAAGACTTTGGTGCAACCTACAGCCAGTCATCTAGGTCATCATGCTCGGTTCTTCTTGTCATCATCGTTCACCATTCTCCAAATATCTCCCTTGCTGCATTTAGACCTAAAAAAATTCCAAACAATGCAAAACATGCTAATGTCTAACCTAAATAAACATGTAAATGGACAACATAATTGAAAATATATGCAAGTGATCCAATCTCATCCAACAAAGGGATTTGTTCTTGTTCTATGAATAACCAAAGCCAAGCTTTGGGGAAGAGAAATGAAAAGTAAGATTGGGTGTAGGGTTAGCTATTTATAGGGAATATCCCCAAAATAACCTTAGAATGCAAAAATAAAAGAAGTCAAAATGGTCAACTTTGGTTCTCAGGTTAATGCATATCGAGGTGGAGGAAGGAGGTCTTGATCGATATGCTGCTCTGTACAGCGTTTTGGTTGCAGGCATTGAAGATGAAACCGTCGTATCTCTTGAACCACTGACAATATTGACTTGATTCGACCTCCGTTGGAAAGCTTGTTCGATCCTTTACAACTTCTATCAATGACGCGGAGGCTGAATCGCAGCAGAAGGCCTTTGTTCGGACCCATACATTTCATATCGATCTGCATACCGGGCATCTTTCTCTCAGTTTTGGTCGATACAAGACTTTGTTGCAGCCTAGAGCCCGTCATCTTGGTCATCATGCTCGGTTCTTTTTGTCCTCATGATTCACCATTCTCCAAATGTCTCTCTTGCTCTATTTAGACCCGAAAAAAACTCCAAACAATGCAAATCATGCTAATGTCTAACCTAAATAAACATGTAAATGGATAACATCAATGAAAATATATACTAGTGATGCAATCTCATCCCACAAAGGGATTTGTTCTTGTTCTATGAATAACCAAAGCAAAACTTTGAGGAAGAGAAAGGATAAGTCAGATTGGATGTAGGGTTAGCTATTTATAGGGAATATCCCAAAAATAACCTTAGAATGCAAAAATAAAAAAAATCAAAGATGGTCAACTTTGGTTCTCGGGTTAATGCATATCGAGGTGGAGGAAGGAGGTCTTGATCGATATGCTGCTCTGTACATCGTTCTGGTTGCAGGCATTGAAGATGAAACCGTCGTATCTTTTGAACCACTGACCATATTGACTTGATTCGACCTACATTAGAAAGCTTATTCGATCCTCTACAACTTCTATCAAGGATGCGGGGGCTGAATCGCACCGGAAGGCCTTCGTTCGGACCCATACATTTCATATCGACCTGCATACCGGGCAGCTTTCTCTCAGTTTTGGTCGATACAAGACTTAGTTGCAGCCTAGAGCTCGTCATCATGAACGGTTCTTCTCGTCCTCATCATTAACCATTCTCCAAATGCCTCCCTTGCTCCATTTAGACCTGAAAAAGACTCCAAACAATGCAAAACATGCAAATGTCTAACCTAAATAAACATGTAAATGGATAACATAAATAAAAATATATACAAGTGTCCAATCTCACCCCACAAAGGGATTTGTTCTTGTTCTATGAAAAAAGAAAGCAAGGCTTTGGGAAAGAGAAAGGATAAGTGAGATTGGATCTAGGGTTAGTTATTTATAGGGAACATTCCCAAAATTGCGTTAGAAAGCAAAAATATAAGAGTCAAAGATGGTCAACTTTGGTTCTCGGGTTAATGCATATCAAGGTAGATGAAGGAGGTCTTGATCAATATGCTGCTCGGTACAGCGTTTTGGTTGGAGGCATTGAAGATGAAACCGCCGTATCTTTTGAACCACTGACCCGATTGACTTGATTCAACCTCCGTTGGAAAGCGTGTTCGATACTCTACAACTTCTATGAAGGACGCGGAGGCTGAATTGCACCAGAAAGCCTTCGTTCAGACCCTTACATTTCATATCGACCTGCATACCGGGCAGGTTTCTCTCAGCTTTGGTCGATACAAGACTTTGTTGCAGCCTAGAGCCCGTCATCTTGGTCATCATGCTCGGTTCTTTTTGTCCTCATCATTCACCATTCTCCAAATGTCTCCCTTGCTCTATTTAGACCTGAAAAAAACTCCAAACAATGCAAATCATGCTAATGTCTAACCTAAATAAACATGTAAATGGATAACATCAATGAAAATATATACTAGTGATGCAATCTCATCCCACAAAGGGATTTGTTCTTGTTCTATGAATAACCAAAGCAAAACTTTGGGGAAGAGAAAGGACAAGTCAGATTGGATGTAGGGTTAGCTATTTATAGGGAATATCCCCAAAATAACCTTAAAATGCAAAAATAAAAAAAGTCAAAGATGGTCAACTTTGGTTCTCGGGTTAATGCATATCGAGGTGGAGGAAGGAGGTCTTGATCGATATGCTGCTCTGTACAGCGTTCTCGTTGCAGGCATTGAAGATGAAACCGTCGTATCTTTTGAACCACTGACAATATTGACTTGATTCTACCTACATTAGAAAGCTTGTTCGATCCTCTACAACTTCTATCAAGGACGCGGAGGCTGAATCGCACGAGAAGGCCTTCGTTCGGACCCATACATTTCATATCGACCTGCATACCGGGCAGCCTTCTTTCAGTTTTGGTCGATACAAGACTTAGTTGCAGCCTAGAGCTCGTCATCATGCTCGGTTCTTCTTGTCCTCATCATTCACCATTCTCCAAATATCTCCCTTGCTCTATTTAGAACTAAAAAAGACTCCAAACAATGCAAAACATGCTAATGTCTAACCTAAATAAACATGTAAATGGATAACATAAATGAAAATATATACAAGTGATTCAATCTCATCCCACAAAGGGATTTGTTCTTGTTCTATGAATAACCAAAGCAATGCTTTGGCGAAGAGAATTGATAAGTAAGATTGGATGTATGGTTAGCTATTTATAGGGAATGCAAAAATAAAAGAAGTCAAAGATGATCAATTTTGGTTCTGGAGTTAATACATATCGAGGTGGAGGAAGGAGGTCTTGATCGATAAGCTGCTCGGTACAGCGTTCTGGTTACAGGCATTGAAGATGAAACCGTCGTATCTTTTGAACCACTGACCCGATTGACTTGATTCAACCTCCATTGGAAAGCTTGTTCGATCCTCTACAACCTCTATGAAGGACGCGGAGGCTGAATCGCACCAGAAGGCCTTCGTTCAGACCCATACATTTCATATCGACCTGCATACCGGGCAGGTTTCTCTCAGCTTTGGTCGATACAAGACTTTGTTGCAGCCTAGAGCCCGTCATCTTGGTCATCATGCTCGGTTCTTTTTGTCCTCATCATTCACCATTCTCCAAATGTCTCTCTTGCTCTATTTAGACCCGAAAAAAACTCCAAACAATGCAAATCATGCTAATGTCTAACCTAAATAAACATGTAAATGGATAACATCAATGAAAATATATACTAGTGATGCAATCTCATCCCACAAAGGGATTTGTTCTTGTTATATGAATAACCAAAGCAAAACTCTGGGGAAGAGAAAGGACAAGTCAGATTGGATGTAGGGTTAGCTATTTATAGGGAATATCCCCAAAATAACCTTAGAATGCAAAAATAAAAAATGTCAAAGATGGTCAAATTTGGTTCTCGGGTTAATGCATATCGGGGTGGAGGAAGGAGGTCTTGATCGATATGCTGCTCTGTACAGCGTTCTGGTTGCAGGCATTGAAGATGAAACCGTCGTATCTTTTGAACCACTGACAATATTGACTTGATTCGACCTACATTGGAAAGCTTGTTCGATCCTCTACAACTTCTATCAATGACGCGGAGGCTGAATCGCAGCAGAAGGCCTTTGTTCGGACCCATACATTTCATATCGATCTGCATACCGGGCATCTTTCTCTCAGTTTTGGTCGATACAAGACTTTGTTGCAGCCTAGAGCCCGTCATCTTGGTCATCATGCTCGGTTCTTTTTGTCCTCATCATTCACAATTCTCCAAATGTCTCTCTTGCTCTATTTAGACCCGAAAAAAACTCCAAACAATGCAAATCATGCTAATGTCTAACCTAAATAAACATGTAAATGGATAACATCAATGAAAATATATACTAGTGATGCAATCTCATCCCACAAAGGGATTTGTTCTTGTTCTATGAATAACCAAAGCAAAACTTTGAGGAAGAGAAAGGATAAGTCAGATTGGATGTAGGGTTAGCTATTTATAGGAAATATCCCAAAAATAACCTTAGAATGCAAAAATAAAAAAAATCAAAGATGGTCAACTTTGGTTCTCGGGTTAATGCATATCGAGGTGGAGGAAGGAGGTCTTGATCGATATGCTGCTCTGTACATCGTTCTGGTTGCAGGCATTGAAGATGAAACCGTCGTATCTTTTGAACCACTGACCATATTGACTTGATTCGACCTACATTAGAAAGCTTATTCGATCCTCTACAACTTCTATCAAGGATGCGGGGGCTGAATCGCACCGGAAGGCCTTCGTTCGGACCCATACATTTCATATCGACCTGCATACCGGGCAGCTTTCTCTCAGTTTTGGTCGATACAAGACTTAGTTGCAGCCTAGAGCTCGTCATCATGCTCGGTTCTTCTCGTCCTCATCATTAACCATTCTCCAAATGCCTCCCTTGCTCCATTTAGACCTGAAAAAGACTCCAAACAATGCAAAACATGCAAATGTCTAACCTAAATAAACATGTAAATGGATAACATAAATAAAAATATATACAAGTGTCCAATCTCACCCCACAAAGGGATTTGTTCTTGTTCTATGAAAAAAGAAAGCAAGGCTTTGGGAAAGAGAAAGGATAAGTGAGATTGGATCTAGGGTTAGTTATTTATAGGGAACATTCCCAAAATTGCGTTAGAAAGCAAAAATATAAGAGTCAAAGATGGTCAACTTTGGTTCTCGGGTTAATGCATATCGAGGTAGATGAAGGAGGTCTTGATCAATATGCTGCTCGGTACAGCGTTTTGGTTGCAGGCATTGAAGATGAAACCGCCGTATCTTTTGAACCACTGACCCGATTGACTTGATTCAACCTCCGTTGAAAAGCGTGTTCGATACTCTACAACTTCTATGAAGGACGCGGAGGCTGAATTGCACCAGAAGGCCTTCGTTCAGACCCTTACATTTCATATCGACCTGCATACCGGGCAGGTTTCTCTCAGCTTTGGTCGATACAAGACTTTGTTGCAGCCTAGAGCCCGTCATCTTGGTCATCATGCTCGGTTCTTTTTGTCCTCATCATTCACCATTCTCCAAATGTCTCCCTTGCTCTATTTAGACCTGAAAAAAACTCCAAACAATGCAAATCATGCTAATGTCTAACCTAAATAAACATGTAAATGGATAACATCAATGAAAATATATACTAGTGATGCAATCTCATCCCACAAAGGGATTTGTTCTTGTTCTATGAATAACCAAAGCAAAACTTTGGGGAAGAGAAAGGACAAGTCAGATTGGATGTAGGGTTAGCTATTTATAGGGAATATCCCCAAAATAACCTTAAAATGCAAAAATAAAAAAAGTCAAAGATGGTCAACTTTGGTTCTCGGGTTAATGCATATCGAGGTGGAGGAAGGAGGTCTTGATCGATATGCTGCTCTGTACAGCGTTCTCGTTGCAGGCATTGAAGATGAAACCGTCGTATCTTTTGAACCACTGACAATATTGACTTGATTCTACCTACATTAGAAAGTTTGTTCGATCCTCTACAACTTCTATCAAGGACGCGGAGGCTGAATCGGACGAGAAGGCCTTCGTTCGGACCCATGCATTTCATATCGACCTGCATACCGGGCAGCTTTCTTTCAGTTTTGGTCGATACAAGACTTAGTTGCAGCCTAGAGCTCGTCATCATGCTCGGTTCTTCTTGTCCTCATCATTCACCATTCTCCAAATATCTCCCTTGCTCTATTTAGAACTAAAAAAGACTCCAAACAATGCAAAACATGCTAATGTCTAACCTAAATAAACATGTAAATGGATAACATAAATGAAAATATATACAAGTGATTCAATCTCATCCCACAAAGGGATTTGTTCTTGTTCTATGAATAACCAAAGCAATGCTTTGGCGAAGAGAATTGATAAGTAAGATTGGATGTATGGTTAGCTATTTATAGGGAATGCAAAAATAAAAGAAGTCAAAGATGGTCAATTTTGGTTCTGGAGTTAATGCATATCGAGGTGGAGGAAGGAGGTCTTGATCGATAAGCTGCTCGGTACAGCGTTCTGGTTACAGGCATTGAAGATGAAACCGTCGTATCTTTTGAACCACTGATCCGATTGACTTGATTCAACCTCCATTGGAAAGCCTGTTCGATCCTCTACAACCTCTATGAAGGACGCGGAGGCTGAATCGCACCAGAAGGCCTTCGTTCAGACCCATACATTTCATATCGACCTGCATACCGGGCAGGTTTCTCTCAGCTTTGGTCGATACAAGACTTTGTTGCAGCCTAGAGCCCGTCATCTTGGTCATCATGCTCGGTTCTTTTTGTCCTCATCATTCACCATTCTCCAAATGTCTCTCTTGCTCTATTTAGACCCGAAAAAAACTCCAAACAATGCAAATCATGCTAATGTCTAACCTAAATAAACATGTAAATGGATAACATCAATGAAAATATATACTAGTGATGCAATCTCATCCCACAAAGGGATTTGTTCTTGTTATATGAATAACCAAAGCAAAACTCTGGGGAAGAGAAAGGACAAGTCAGATTGGATGTAGGGTTAGCTATTTATAGGGAATATCCCCAAAATAACTTTAGAATGCAAAAATAAAAAATGTCAAAGATGGTCAAATTTGGTTCTCGGGTTAATGCATATCGGGGTGGAGGAAGGAGGTCTTGATCGATATACTGCTCTGTACAGCGTTCTGGTTGCAGGCATTGAAGATGAAACCGTCGTATCTTTTGAACCACTGACAATATTGACTTGATTCGACCTACATTGGAAAGCTTGTTCGATCCTCTACAACTTCTATCAATGACGCGGAGGCTGAATCGCAGCAGAAGGCCTTTGTTCGGACCCATACATTTCATATCGATCTGCATACCGGGCAGCTTTCTCTCAGTTTTGGTCGATACAAGACTTAGTTGCAGCCTAGAGCTCGTCATCATGCTCGGTTCTTCTTGTCCTCATCATTCACCATTCTCAAAATATCTCCCTTGCTCTATTTAGAACTAAAAAAGACTCCAAACAATGCAAAACATGCTAATGTCTAACCTAAATAAACATGTAAATGGATAACATAAATGAAAATATATACAAGTGATTCAATCTCATCCCACAAAGGGATTTGTTCTTGTTCTATGAATAACCAAAGCAAAGCTTTGGCGAAGAGAATTGATAAGTAAGATTGGATGTATGGTTAGCTATTTATAGGGAATGCAAAAATAAAAGAAGTCAAAAATGGTCAACTTTGGTTCTAGGGTTAATACATATCGAGGTGGAGGAAGGAGGTCTTAATCGATAAGCTGCTCGGTACAGCGTTCTGGTTACAGGCATTGAAGATGAAACCGTCGTATCTTTTGAACCACTGACCCGATTGACTTGATACAACCTTTGTTGAAAAGCTTGTTCGATCCTCTAGAACTTCTATGAAGGACGCGGAGGCTGAATCGCAACAGACGGCCTTCGTTCAGACCCATACATTTCATATCGACCTGCATACCGGGCAGGTTTCTCTCAGCTTTGGTCGATACAAGACTTTGTTGCAGCCTAGAGCCCGTCATCTTGGTCATCATGCTCGGTTCTTTTTGTCCTCATCATTCACCATTCTCCAAATGTCTCCCTTGCTCTATTTAGACCCGAAAAAAACTCCAAACAATGCAAATCATGCTAATGTCTAACCTAAATAAACATGTAAATGGATAACATCAATGAAAATATATACCAGTGATGCAATCTCATCCCACAAAGGGATTTGTTCTTGTTCTATGAATAACCAAAGCAAAAATTTGGGGAAGAGAAAGGACAAGTCAGATTGGATGTAGGGTTAGCTATTTATAGGGAATATCCCCAAAATAACCTTAAAATGCAAAAATAAAAAAAGTCAAAGATGGTCAACTTTGGTTCTCGGGTTAATGCATATCGAGGTGGAGGAAGGAGGTCTTGATCGATATGCTGCTCTGTACAGCGTTCTGGTTGCAGGCATTGAAGATGAAACCGTCGTTTCTCTTGAACCTCTGACCATATTGACTTGATTCGACCTACATTGGAAAGCTTGTTCGATCCTCTACAACTTCTATCAATGACGCGGAGGCTGAATCGCAGCAGAAGGCCTTTGTTCGGACCCATACATTTCATATCGATCTGCATACCGGGCAGCTTTCTCTCAGTTTTGGTCGATACAAGACTTAGTTGCAGCCTAGAGCTCGTCATCATGCTCGGTTCTTCTTGTCCTCATCATTCACCATTCTCAAAATATCTCCTTTGCTCTATTTAGAACTAAAAAAGACTCCAAACAATGCAAAACATGCTAATGTCTAACCTAAATAAACATGTAAATGGATAACATAAATGATAATATATACAACTGATTCAATCTCATCCCACAAAGGGATTTGTTCTTGTTCTATGAATAACCAAAGCAAAGTTTTGGCGAAGAGAATTGATAAGTAAGATTGGATGTATGGTTAGCTATTTATAGGGAATGCAAAAATAAAAGAAGTCAAAAATGGTCAACTTTGGTTCTGGGGTTAATACATATCGAGGTGGAGGAAGGAGGTCTTGATCGATAAGCTGCTCGGTACAGCGTTCTGGTTACAGGGATTGAAGATGAAACCGTCGTATCTTTTGAACCACTGACCCGATTGACTTGATTCAACCTCTGTTGGAAAGCTTGTTCGATCCTCTCGAACTTCTATGAAGGACGCGGAGGCTGAATCGCACCAGACGGCCTTCGTTCAGACCCATACATTTCATATCGACCTGCATACCGGGCAGGTTTCTCTCAGCTTTGGTCGATACAAGACTTTGTTGCAGCCTAGAGCCCGTCATCTTGGTCATCATGCTCGGTTCTTTTTGTCCTCATCATTCACCATTCTCCAAATGTCTCCCTTGCTCTATTTAGACCTGAAAATAACTCCAAACAATGCAAATCATGCTAATGTCTAACCTAAATAAACATGTAAATGGATAACATCAATGAAAATATATACTAGTGATGCAATCTCATCCCACAAAGGGATTTGTTCTTGTTCTATGAATAACCAAAGCAAAACTTTGGGGAAGAGAAAGGATAAGTCAGATTGGATGTAGGGTTAGCTATTTATAGGGAATATCCCCAAAATAACCTTAGAATGCAAAAATAATAAAAGTCAAAGATGGTCAACATTGGTTCTCGGGTTAATGCATATCGAGGTGGAGGAAGGAGGTCTTGATCGATATGCTGCTCTGTACAGCGTTCTGGTTGCAGGCATTGAAGATGAAACCGTCGTATCTTTTGAACCACTGACCATATTGACTTGATTCGACCTACATTAGAAAGCTTATTCGATCCGCTACAACTTCTATCAAGGACGCGGAGGCTGAATCGCACCAGAAGGCCTTCGTTCGGACCCATACATTTCATATCGACCTGCATACCGGGCAGCTTTCTCTCAGTTTTGGTCGAAACAAGACTTAGTTGCAGCCTAGAGCTCGTCATCATGCTCGGTTCTCCTTGTCCTCATCATTAACCATTCTCCAAATGTCTCCCTTGCTCCATTTAGACCTGAAAAAGACTCCAAACAATGCAAAACATGCTAATGTCTAACCTAAATAAACATGTAAATGGATAACATCAATGAAAATATATACCAGTGATGCAATCTCATCCCACAAAGGGATTTGTTCTTGTTCTATGAATAACCAAAGCAAAAATTTGGGGAAGAGAAAGGACAAGTCAGATTGGATGTAGGGTTAGCTATTTATAGGGAATATCCCCAAAATAACCTTAAAATGCAAAAATAAAAAAAGTCAAAGATGGTCAACTTTGGTTCTCGGGTTAATGCATATCGAGGTGGAGGAAGGAGGTCTTGATCGATATGCTGCTCTGTACAGCGTTCTGGTTGCAGGCATTGAAGATGAAACCGTCGTATCTCTTGAACCTCTGACCATATTGACTTGATTCGACCTACATTGGAAAGCTTGTTCGATCCTCTACAGCTTCTATCAATGACGCGGAGGCTGAATCGCAGCAGAAGGCCTTTGTTCGGACCCATACATTTCATATTGATCTGCATACCGGGCAGCTTTCTCTCAGTTTTGGTCGATACAAGACTTAGTTGCAGCCTAGAGCTCGTCATCATGCTCGGTTCTTCTTGTCCTCATCATTCACCATTCTCAAAATATCTCCCTTGCTCTATTTAGAACTAAAAAAGACTCCAAACAATGCAAAACATGCTAATGTCTAACCTAAATAAACATGTAAATGGATAACATAAATGAAAATATATACAACTGATTCAATCTCATCCCACAAAGGGATTTGTTCTTGTTCTATGAATAACCAAAGCAAAGCTTTGGCGAAGAGAATTGATAAGTAAGATTGGATGTATGGTTAGCTATTTATAGGGAATGCAAAAATAAAAGAAGTCAAAAATGGTCAACTTTGGTTCTGGGGTTAATACATATCGAGGTGGAGGAAGGAGGTCTTGATCGATAAGCTGCTCGGTACAGCGTTCTGGTTACAGGGATTGAAGATGAAACCGTCGTATCTTTTGAACCACTGACCCGATTGACTTGATTCAACCTCTGTTGGAAAGCTTGTTCGATCCTCGCGAACTTCTATGAAGGACGCGGAGGCTGAATCGCACCAGACGGCCTTCGTTCAGACCCATACATTTCATATCGACCTGCATACCGGGCAGGTTTCTCTCAGCTTTGGTCGATACAAGACTTTGTTGCAGCCTAGAGCCCGTCATCTTGGTCATCATGCTCGGTTCTTTTTGTCCTCATCATTCACCATTCTCCAAATGTCTCCCTTGCTCTATTTAGACCTGAAAATAACTCCAAACAATGCAAATCATGCTAATGTCTAACCTAAATAAACATGTAAATGGATAACATTAATGAAAATATATACTAGTGATGCAATCTCATCCCACAAAGGGATTTGTTCTTGTTCTATGAATAACCAAAGCAAAACTTTGGGGAAGAGAAAGGATAAGTCAGATTGGATGTAGGGTTAGCTATTTATAGGGAATATCCCCAAAATAACCTTAGAATGCAAAAATAATAAAAGTCAAAGATGGTCAACATTGGTTCTCGGGTTAATGCATATCGAGGTGGAGGAAGGAGGTCTTGATCGATATGCTGCTCTGTACAGCGTTCTGGTTGCAGGCATTGAAGATGAAACCGTCGTATCTTTTGAACCACTGACCATATTGACTTGATTCGACCTACATTAGAAAGCTTATTCGATCCGCTACAACTTCTATCAAGGACGCGGAGACTGAATCGCACCAGAAGGCCTTCGTTCGGACCCATACATTTCATATCGACCTGCATACCGGGCAGCTTTCTCTCAGTTTTGGTCGATACAAGACTTAGTTGCAGCCTAGAGCTCGTCATCATGCTCGGTTCTCCTTGTCCTCATCATTAACCATTCTCCAAATGTCTCCCTTGCTCCATTTAGACCTGAAAAAGACTCCAAACAATGCAAAACATGCTAATGTCTAACCTAAATAAACATGTAAATGGATAACATAAATGAAAATATATACAAGTGATCCAATCTCATCCAACAAAGGTATTATTTCTTGTTCTATGAATAACCAAAGCCAAGCTTTGGGGAAGAGAAATGATAAGTAAGATTGGATGTAGGGTTAGCTATTTATAGGGAACATCCCCAAAATAACCTTAGAATGCAAAAATAAAAGAAGTCAAAGATGGTCAACTTTAGTTCTCAGGTTAATGCATATCAAGGTGGACGAAGGAGGTCTTTATCGATATGCTGCTCGGTACAGCGTTCTGGTTGTAGGCATTGGAGATGAAACCGTCGTATCTCTTGAACAACTGACCAGATTGACTTGATTCGACTTCCGTTGGAAACTTGTTCGATACTTTACAACTTCTATCCAGGACAAGGAGGCTGAATCGCGTCAGTAGGCCTTCGTTCAGATCCATACATTTCATATCGACATGCATACCAGGAATGTTTCTCTCAGTTTTAGTCGATACAAAACTTTATTGCAGCCTAGAGCCCGTCATCTTGATCATCATGCTCGGTTCTTCTTGTCCTCATCATTCACCATTCTCCAAATGTCTCCCTTGCTCCATTTAGACCTGAAAAAAATTCAATACAATGCAAATCATGCTAATGTCTAACCTAAATAAACATGTAAATGGATAACATCAATGAAAATATATACTAGTGATGCAATCTCATCCCACAAAGGGATTTGTTCTTGTTCTATGAATAACCAAAGCAAAGCTTTGGGGAAGAGAAAGGATAAGTAAGATTGGATGTAGGGTTAGCTATTTATAGGGAACATCCCCAAAATAACCTTAGAATACAAAAATAAAAGAAGTCAAAGATGGTCAACTTTAGTTCTCAGGTTAATGCATATCAAGGTGGACGAAGGAGGTCTTGATCGATATGCTGCTCTGTACAGCGTTCTGGTTGCAGGTAATGAAGATGAAACCGTTGCATCTTTTGAACCACTGACCCGATTGACTTGATTCAACCTCCGTTGGAAAGCTTGTTCGATACTCTACAATTTCTATGAAGGACGCGGAGGCTGAATTGCACCAGAAGGTCTTCGTTCAGACCCATACATTTCATATCGACCTGCATACCGGGCAGGTTTCTCTCAGCTTTGGTCGATACAAGACTTTGTTGCAGCCTAGAGCCCGTCATCTTGGTCATCATGCTCGGTTCTTTTTGTCCTCATCATTCACCATTCTCCAAATGTCTCCCTTGCTCTATTTAGACCCGAAAAAAACTCCAAACAATGCAAATCATGCTAATGTCTAACCTAAATAAACATGTAAATGGATAACATCAATGAAAATATATACTAGTGATGCAATCTCATCCCACAAAGGGATTTGTTCTTGTTCTATGAATAACCAAAGCAAAAATTTGGGGAAGAGAAAGGACAAGTCAGATTGGATGTAGAGTTAGCTATTTATAGGGAATATCCCCAAAATAACCTTAAAATGCAAAAATAAAAAAAGTCAAAGATGGTCAACTTTGGTTCTCGGGTTAATGCATATCGAGGTGGAGGAAGGAGGTCTTGATCGATATGCTGCTCTGTACAGCGTTCTGGTTGCAGGTATTGAAGATGAAACCGTCGTATCTTTTGAACCTCTCACCATATTGACTTGATTCGACCACCGTTGGAAAGTTTGTTCGATCCTCTACAACTTCTATAAAGGACACAGAGGCTGAATTGCACCAGAAGGTCTTCCTTCAGACCCATACATTTCATATCGACCTGCATACCGGGCAGGTTTCTCTCAGCTTTGGTCGATACAAGACTTTGTTGCAGCCTAGAGCCCGTCATCTTGGTCATCATGCTCGGTTCTTTTTGTCCTCATCATTCACCATGCTCCAAATGTCTCCCTTGCTCTATTTAGACCCGAAAAAAACTCCAAACAATGCAAATCATGCTAATGTCTAACCTAAATAAACATGTAAATGGATAACATCAATGAAAATATATACTAGTGATGCAATCTCATCCCACAAAGGGATTTGTTCTTGTTCTATGAATAACCAAAGCAAAAATTTGGGGAAGAGAAAGGACAAGTCAGATTGGATGTAGGGTTAGCTATTTATAGGGAATATCCCCAAAATAACCTTAAAATGCAAAAATAAAAAAAGTCAAAGATGGTCAACTTTGGTTCTCGGGTTAATGCATATCGAGGTGGAGGAAAGAGGTCTTGATCGATATGCTGCTCTGTACAGCATTCTGGTTGCAGGCATTGAAGATGAAACCGTCGTATCTTTTGAACCACTGACAATATTGACTTGATTCTACCTACATTAGAAAGCTTGTTCGATCCTCTACAACTTCTATCAAGGACGTGGAGGCTGAATCGCACCAGAAGGCCTTCGTTCGGACCCATACATTTCATATCGACCTGCATACCGGGCAGCTTTCTTTCAGTTTTGGTCGATACAAGACTTAGTTGCAGCCTAAAGCTCGTCATCATGCTCGGTTCTTCTTGTCCTCATCATTCACCATTCTCCAAATATCTCCCTTGCTCTATTTACAACTGAAAAAGACTCCAAACAATGCAAAACATGCTAATGTCTAACCTAAATAAACATGTAAATGGATAACATAAATGAAAATATATACAAGTGATTCAATATCATCCCACAAAGGGATTTGTTCTTGTTCTATGAATAACCAAAGCAAAGCTTTGGCGAAGAGAATTGATACGTAAGATAGGATGTATGGTTAGCTATTTATAGGGAATGCAAAAATAAAAGAAGTCAAAGATGGTCAACTTTGGTTCTGGAGTTAATACATATCGAGGTGGAGGAAGGTGGTCTTGATCGATAAGCTGCTCGGTACAGCGTTCTGGTTACAGGCATTGAAGATGAAACCGTCGTATCTTTTGAACCACTGACCCGATTGACTTGATTCAACATCCGTTGAAAAGCTTGTTCGATCCTCTACAACCTCTATGAAGGACGCGGAGGCTGAATCGCAACAGAAGGCCTTCGTTCAGACCCATACATTTCATATCGACCTGCATACCGGGCAGGTTTCTCTCAGCTTTGGTCGATACAAGACTTTGTTGCAGCCTAGAGCCCGTCATCTTGGTCATCATGCTCGGTTCTTTTTGTCCTCATCATTCACCATTCTCCAAATGTCTCCCTTGCTCAATTTAGACCCGAAAAAAACTCCAAACAATGCAAATCATGCTAATGTCTAACCTAAATAAACATGTAAATGGATAACATCAATGAAAATATATACTAGTGATGCAATCTCATCCCACAAAGGGATTTGTTCTTGTTCTATGAATAACCAAAGCAAAAACTTGGGGAAGAGAAAGGACAAGTCAGATTGGATGTAGGGTTAGCTATTTATAGGGAATATCCCCAAAATAACCTTAAAATGCAAAAATAAAAAAAGTCAAAGATGGTCAACTTTGGTTCTCGGGTTAATGCATATCGAGGTGGAGGAAGGAGGTCTTGATCGATATGCTGCTCTGTACAGCGTTCTGGTTGCAGGCATTGAAGATGAAACCGTCGTATCTTTTGAACCTCTGACCATATTGACTTGATTCGACCTACATTGGAAAGCTTGTTCGATCCTCTACAACTTCTATCAATGACGCGGAGGCTGAATCGCAGCAAAAGGCCTTTGTTCGGACCCATACATTTCATATCGATCTGCATACCGGGCAGCTTTCTCTCAGTTTTGGTCGATACAAGACTTAGTTGCAGCCTAGAGCTCGTCATCATGCTCGGTTCTTCTTGTCCTCATCATTCACCATTCTCAAAATATCTCCCTTGCTCTATTTAGAACTAAAAAAGACTCCAAACAATGCAAAACATGCTAATGTCTAACATAAATAAACATGTAAATGGATAACATAAATGAAAATATATACAAGTGATTCAATCTCATCCCACAAAGGGATTTGTTCTTGTTCTATGAATAACCAAAGCAAAGCTTTGGCGAAGAGAATTGATAAGTAAGATTGGATGTATGGTTAGCTATTTATAGGGAATGCAAAAATAAAAGAAGTCAAAAATGGTCAACTTTAATTCTGGGGTTAATACATATCGAGGTGGAGGAAGGAGGTCTTGATCGATAAGCTGCTCGGTACAGCGTTCTCGTTACAGGCATTGAAGATGAAACCGTCGTATCTTTTGAACCACTGACCCGATTGACTTGATTCAACCTCTGTTGGAAAGCTTGTTCGATCCTCTAGAACTTCTATGAAGGACGCGGAGGCTGAATCGCACCAGACGGCCTTCGTTCAGACCCATACATTTCATATCGACCTGCATACCGGGCAGGTTTCTCTCAGCTTTGGTCGATACAAGACTTTGTTGCAGCCTAGAGCCCGTCATCTTGGTCATCATGCTCGGTTCTTTTTGTCCTCATCATTCACCATTCTCCAAATGTCTCCCTTGCTCTATTTAGACCTGAAAATAACTCCAAACAATGCAAATCATGCTAATGTCTAACCTAAATAAACATGTAAATGGATAACATCAATGAAAATATATACTAGTGATGCAATCTCATCCCACAAAGGGATTTGTTCTTGTTCTATGAATAACCAAAGCAAAACTTTGGGGAAGAGAAAGGATAAGTCAGATTGGATGTAGGGTTAGCTATTTATAGGGAATATCCCCAAAATAACCTTAGAATGCAAAAATAATAAAAGTCAAAGATGGTCAACATTGGTTCTCGGGTTAATGCATATCGAGGTGGAGGAAGGAGGTCTTGATCGATATGCTGCTCTGTACAGCGTTCTGGTTGCAGGCATTGAAGATGAAACCGTCGTATCTTTTGAACCACTGACCATATTGACTTGATTCGACCTACATTAGAAAGCTTATTCGATCCTCTACAACTTCTATCAAGGACGCGGAGGCTGAATCGCACCAGAAGGCCTTCGTTCGGACCCATACATTTCATATCGACCTGCATACCGGGCAGCTTTCTCTCAGTTTTGGTCGATACAAGACTTAGTTGCAGCCTAGAGCTCGTCATCATGCTCGGTTCTCCTTGTCCTCATCATTAACCATTCTCCAAATGTCTCCCTTGCTCCATTTAGACCTGAAAAAGACTCCAAACAATGCAAAACATGCTAATGTCTAACCTAAATAAACATGTAAATGGATAACATAAATGAAAATATATACAAGTGATCCAATCTCATCCAACAAAGGGATTATTTCTTGTTCTATGAATAACCAAAGCCAAGCTTTGGGGAAGAGAAATGATAAGTAAGATTGGATGTAGGGTTAGCTATTTATAGGGAACATCCCCAAAATAACCTTAGAATGCAAAAATAAAAGAAGTCAAAGATGGTCAACTTTAGTTCTCAGGTTAATGCATATCAAGGTGGACGAAGGAGGTCTTTATCGATATGCTGCTCGGTACAGCGTTCTGGTTGTAGGCATTGGAGATGAAACCGTCGTATCTCTTGAACAACTGACCAGATTGACTTGATTCGACTTCCGTTGGAAACTTGTTCGATACTTTACAACTTCTATCCAGGACAAGGAGGCTGAATCGCGTCAGTAGGCCTTCGTTCAGATCCATACATTTCATATCGACATGCATACCAGGAATGTTTCTCTCAGTTTTAGTCGATACAAAACTTTATTGCAGCCTAGAGCCCGTCATCTTGATCATCATGCTCGGTTCTTCTTGTCCTCATCATTCACCATTCTCCAAATGTCTCCCTTGCTCCATTTAGACCTGAAAAAGACTCCCAACAATGCAAAACATGCAAATGTCTAACCTAAATAAACATGTAAATGGATAACATCAATGAAAATATATACTAGTGATGCAATCTCATCCCACAAAGGGATTTGTTCTTGTTCTATGAATAACCAAAGCAAAGCTTTGGGGAAGAGAAAGGATAAGTAAGATTGGATGTAGGGTTAGCTATTTATAGGAAATATCCCCAAAATAACCTTAGAATGCAAAAATAAAAAAAGTCAAAGATGGTCAACTTTGGTTCTCGGGTTAATGCATATCGAGGTGGAGGAAGGAGGTCTTGATCGATATGCTGCTCTGTACAGCGTTCTGGTTGCAGGTATTGAAGATGAAACCGTCGTATCTTTTGAACCACTGACCATATTGACTTGATTCGACCTACATTAGAAAGCTTGTTCGATCCTCTACAACTTCTATCAAGGACACAGAGGCTGAATCGCACTAGAAGGCCTTTGTTCGGACCCATACATTTCATATCGACCTGCATATCGGGCAGCTTTGACTCAGCTTTGGTCGATACAAGACTTTGGTGCAACCTACAGCCCGTCATCTTGGTCATCATGCTCGGTTCTTCTTGTCCTCATCATTCAGCATTCTCCAAATATCTCCCTTGCTCTATTTAGAACTGAAAAATACTCCAAACATTGCAAAACATGCTAATGTCTAACCAAAATAAACATGTAAATGGATAACATAAATGAAAATATATACAAGTGATTCAATCTCATCCCACAGAGGGATTTGTTCTTGTTCTATGAATAACCAAAGCAAAGCTTTGGCGAAGAGAATTGATAAGTAAGATTGGATGTAAGGTTAGCTATTTATAGGGAATGCAATAATAAAAGAAGTCAAAGATGGTCAACTTTGGTTCTGGGGTTAATACATATCGAGGTGGAGGAAGGAGGTCTTGATCGATAAGCTGCTCGGTACAGCGTTCTGGTTGCAGACATTGAAGATTAAACCGTCGTATCTTTTGAACCACTGACCCGATTGACTTGATTCAACCTCCGTTGGAAAGCTTGTTCGATCCTCTAGAACGTCTATGAAGGACGCGGAAGCTGAATCGCAACAGAAGGCCTTCGTTCAGACCCATACATTTTATATCGACCTGCATACCGGGCAGGTTTCTCTCAGCATTGGTCGATACAAGACTTTATTGCAGCCTAGAGCCCGTCATCTTGGTCATCATGATCGGTTCTATTTGTCCTCATCATTCACCAATCTCCAAATGTCTCCCTTGCTCTATTTAGACCTGAAAAAAACTCCAAACAATGCAAATCATGCTTATGTCTAACCTAAATCAACATGTAAATGGATAACATCAATGAAAATATATACTAGTGATGCAATCTCATCCCACAAAGGGATTTGTTTTTGTTCTATGAATAACCAAACAAAACTTTGGAGAAGAGAAAGGATAAGTCAGATTGGATGTAGGGTTAGCTATTTATATGGAATATCCCCAAAATAACCTTAGAATGCAAAAATAAAAAAAGTCAAAGATGGCCAACTTTGGTTCTCGGGTTAATGCATATCGAGGTGGAGGAAGGAGGTCTTGATCGATATGCTGCTCTGTACAGCGTTCTGGTTGCAGGCATTGAAGATGAAACCATCGTATCTTTTGAACCACTGACCATATTCACTTGATTCGACCTACATTAGAAAGCTTGTTCGATCCTCTACAATTTCTATCAAGGACGCGGAGGCTGAATCGCAGCAGAAGGACTTCGTTCGGACCCATACATTTCATATCGACCTGCATACCGGGCAGCTTTCTCTCAGTTTTGGTCGATACAAGACTTAGTTGCAGCCTAGAGCCCACCATCTTAGTCATCATGCTCGGTTCGTCTTGTCCTCATCATTCACCATTCTCCAAATGTCTCACTTGCTCCATTTAGACCTGAAAAAAACTTCAAACTATGTAAATCATGCTAATGTCTAACCTAAATAAACATGTAAATAGATAACATAAATGAAAATATATAGTAGTGATGCAATCTCATCCCACAAAGGGATTTGTTCTTGTTCTATGAATAACCAAAGCAAAGCTTTCGGGAAGAGAAAGGATAAGTAAGATTGGATGTAGGGTTAGCTATTTATAGGGAATATCCCCAAAATAACCTTAGAATGCAAAAATAAAAAAAGTCAAAGATGGTCAACTTTGGTTCTCGGGTTAATGCATATCAAGGTGGAGGAAGGAGGTCTTGATCGATATGCTGCTCGGTACAGCGTTTTGGTTTCAGGCATTGAAGATGAAACTGTCGTATCTTTTGAACCTCTGACCATATTGACTTGATTCGACCACCGTTGGAAAGCTTGTTTGATCCTCTACAACTTCTATAAAGGACACGGATGCTGAATCGCACCAGAAGGCCTTCGTTCGGATCCATGCATTTCATATTGACCTGCATACCGGGCAGCTTTCTCTCAGCTTTGGTCGATACAAGACTTTGGTGCAACCTACAGCCGGTCATCTTGGTCATCATGCTCGGTTCTTCTTGTCCTCATCATTCACTATTCTCCAAATATCTCCCTTGCTCTATTTAGAACTGAAAAAGACTCCAAACAATGCAAAACATGCTAATGTCTAACCTAAATAAACATGTCAATGGATAACATAAATGAAAATATATACAAGTGATCCAATCTCATCCCACAAAAGGATTTGTTCTTGTTCTATGAATAACCAAAGCAAAGCTTTGGCGAAGAGAAATGATATGTAAGACTGGATGTAGGGTTAGCTATTTATAGGGAACATCCCCAAAATAACTTTAGAATGCAAAAATAAAAGAAGTCAAAGATGGTCAACTTTGGTTTTTGGGTTAATGCATATCGAGGTGGAGGAAGGAGGTCTTGATCGATATGCTGCTCGGTACAGCGTTCTGGTTGCGGGCATTAAAGATGAAACCGTCGTATCTTATGAACCACTGACCATATTAACTTGATTCGACCTACAGTAGAAAGCTTGTTCGATCCTCTACAGCTTCTATCAAGGACGCGGAGGCTGAATCGCACCAGAAGGCCTTCGTTCGGACCCATACATTTCATATCGACCTGCATACCGGGCAGCTTTCTCTCAGTTTTGGTCGATACAAGACTTAGTTGCAGCCTAGAGCTCGTCATCATGCTCGGTTCTTCTTGTCCTCATCATTCTCCATTCTCCAAATGTCTCCCTTGCTCCATTTAGACCTGAAAAAGACTCCAAACAATGCAAAACATGCAAATGTCTAACCTAAATAAACATGTAAATGGATAACATAAATAAAAATATATACAAGTGTCCAATCTCACCCCACAAAGGGATTTGTTCTTGTTCTATGAAAAACGAAAGCAAGGCTTTGGGAAAGAGAAAGGATAAGTGAGATTGGATCTAAAGTTAGCTATTTATAGGGAACATTCCCAAAATTGCCTTAGAAAGCAAAAATATAAGAGCCAAAGATGGTCAATTTGGTTCTCGGGTTAATGCATATCGAGGTGGAGGAAGGAGGTCTTGATCAAAATGCTGCTCGGTACAGCGTTTTGGTTGCAGGCATTGAAGATGAAACCGTCGTATCTTTTGAACCTCAAACCATATTGACTTGATTCGACCACCATTGGAAAGCTTGTTCGATCCTCAACAACTTCTATAAAGGACACGGAGGCTGAATCGCACCAGAAGGCCTTCGTTCGGATCCATACATTTCATATCGACCTGCATACCGGGCAGCTTTCTCTCAGCTTTGGTCGATACATGACTTTGGTGCAACCTACAGCCTGTTATCTTGGTCATCATGCTCTGTTCTTCTTGTCCTCATCATTCACCATTCTCCAAATATCTCTCTTGCTCTATTTAGACCTGAAAAAGACTCCAAACAATGCAAAACATGCTAATGTCTAACCTAAATAAACATGTAAATGGATAACATCAATGAAAATATATACTATTGATGCAATCTCATCCCACAAAGGGATTTGTTCTTGTTCTATGAATAACCAAAGCAAAACTTTGAGGAAGAGAAAGGATAAATAAGATTGGATGTAGGGTTAGCTATTTATAGGGAATATCCCCAAAATAACCATAGAATGCAAAAATAAAAAAACTCAAAGATGGTCAACTTTGGTTCTCGGGTTAATGCATATCGAGGTGGAGGAAGGAGGTCTTGATCGATATGCTGCTCTGTACAGCGGTCTGGTTGCAGGCATTGAAGATGAAACCGTCGTTTCTTTTGAACCACTGACCATATTGACTTGCTTCGACCTACATTAGCAACCTTGTTCGATCCTCTACAACTTCTATCAAGGACGCGGAGGCTGAATCGCACCAGAAGGCCTTCGTTCGGACCCATACATTTCATATCGACCTGCATACCGGGCAGCTTTCTCTCAGTTTTGGTCGATACAAGACTTAGTTGCAGCCTAGTGCTCGTCATCATGCTCGGTTCTTCTTGTCCTCATCATTCACCATTCTCCAAATGTCTCCCTTGCTCCATTTAGACCTGAAAAAGACTCCCAACAATGCAAAACATGCAAATGTCTAACCTAAATAATCATGTAAATGGATAACATAAATAAAAATATATACAAGTGTCTAATCTCACCCCACAAAGGGATTTGTTCTTGTTCTATGAAAAACGAAAGCAAGGCTTTTGGGAAAGAGAAAGGATAAGTGAGATTGGATCTAGGGTTAGCTATTTATAGGGAACATTCCCAAAATTGCCTTAGAAAGCAAAAATATAAGAGTTAAAGATGGTCAACTTTGGTTCTCGGATTAATGCATATCGAGGTGGAGGAAGGAGGTCTTGATCAATATACTGCTCGATACAGCTTTTTGGTTGCAGGCATTAAAGTTGAAACCGTCGTATCTTTTGAACCTCTGACCATATTGACTTGATTTGACCACCGTTGGAAAGCTTGTTTGATCCTCTACAACTTCTATAAAGGAAACGGAGCCTGAATCGCATCAGAAGGCCTTCGTTTGGATCCATACATTTCATATCGACCTGCATACCGGGCAGCCTACAGCCCGTCATCATGCTCGGTTCTTCTTATCCTCATCATTCACCACTCTCCAAATATCTCCCTTGCTCTATTCAGAACTGAAAAAGACTCCAAAAAATGCAAAACATGCTAATGTCTAACCTAAATAAACATGTAAATGGATAACATAAATGAAAATATATACAAGTGATCCAATCTCATCCCACAAAGGGATTTGTTCTTGTTCTATGAATAACCAAAGCAAAGCTTTGGCGAAGCGAAATGATATGTAAGACTGGATGTAGGGTTAACTATTTATAGGGAACATCCCCAAAATAACCTTAGAATGCAAAAATAAAAGAAGTCAAAGATGGTCAACTTTGGTTTTTGGGTTAATGCATATCGAGGTGGAGGAAGGAGGCCTTGATCGATATGCTGCTCGGTACAGCGTTCTGGTTGCAGGCATTGAAGATGAAACCGTCGTATCGTTTGAACCACTGACCAGATTGACTTGATTCGACCTCTGTTGGAAAGCTTGTTCGATCCTCTACAACTTCTATCAAGGACGCGGAGGCTGAATCACATCAGTAGGCCTTCGTTCAGACCCATACATTTCATATCGACCTGCATACCGGGTAGGTTTATCTCTGCTTTGGTCGATACAAGACTTTGTTGCAGCCTAGAGCCCACCATCTTAGTCGTCATGCTCGGTTCGTCTTGTCCTCATCATTCACCATTCTCCAAATGTCTCACTTGCTCCATTTAGACCTGAAAAAAACTTCAAACTATGTAAATCATGCTAATTTCTAACCTAAATAAACATGTAAATAGATAACATAAATGAAAATATATAGTAGTGATGCAATCTCATCCCACAAAGGGATTTGTTCTTGTTCTATGAATAACCAAAGCAAAGCTTTGGGGAAGAGAAAGGATAAGTAAGATTGGATGTAGGGTTAGCTATTTATAGGGAATATCCCCAAAATAACCTTAGAATGGAAAAATAAAAAAAGTCAAAGATGGTCAACTTTGGTTCTCGGGTTAATGCATATCGAGGTGGAGGAAGGAGGTCTTGATCGATATGCTGCTCGGTACAGCGTTTTGGTTTCAGGCATTGAAGATGAAACTGTCGTATCTTTTGAACCTCTGACCATATTGACTTGATTCGACCACCGCTGGAAAGCTTGTTTGATCCTCTACAACTTCTATAAAGGACACGGATGCTGAATCGCACCAGAAGGCCTTCGTTCGGATCCATGCATTTCATATTGACCTGCATACCGGGCAGCTTTCTCTCAGCTTTGGTCGATACAAGACTTTGGTGCAACCTACAGCCGGTTATCTTGGTCATCATGCTCGGTTCTTCTTGTCCTCATCATTCACTATTCTCCAAATATCTCCCTTCCTCTATTTAGAACTGAAAAAGACTCCAAACAATGCAAAACATGCTAATGTCTAACCTAAATAAACATGTCAATAGATAACATAAATGAAAATATATACAACTGATCCAATCTCATCCCACAAAAGGATTTGTTCTTGTTCTATGAATAACCAAAGCAAAGCTTTGGCGAAGAGAAATGATATGTAAGACTGGATGTAGGGTTAGCTATTTATAGGGAACATCCCCAAAATAACCTTAGAATGCAAAAATAAAAGAAGTCAAAGATGGTCAACTTTGGTTTTTGGGTTAATGCATATCGAAATGGAGGAAGGAGGTCTTGATCGATATGCTGCTCGGTACAGCGTTCTGGTTGCGGGCATTGAAGATGAAACCGTCGTATCTTTTGAACCACTGACCATATTAACTTGATTCGACCTACAGTAGAAAGCTTGTTCGATCCTCTACAGCTTCTATCAAGGACGCGGAGGCTGAATCGCACCAGAAGGCCTTCGTTCGGACCCATACATTTCATATCGACCTCCATACCGGGCAGCTTTCTCTCAGTTTTGGTCGATACAAGACTTAGTTGCAGCCTAGAGCTCGTCATCATGCTCGGTTCTTCTTGTCCTCATCATTCACCATTCTCCAAATGTCTCCCTTGCTCCATTTAGACCGGAAAGAGATTCCAAACAATGCAAAACATGCAAATCTCTAACCTAAATAAACATGTAAATTGATAACATAAATAAAAATATATACAAGTGTCCAATCTCACCCCACAAAGGGATTTATTCTTGTTCTATGAAAAACGAAAGCAAGGCTTTGGGAAAGAGAAAGGATAAGTTAGATTGGATCTAGGGTTAGCTATTTATAAGGAACATTCCCAAAATTGCCTTAGAAAGCAAAAATATAAGAGTCAAAGATGGTCAACTTTGGTTCTCGGGTTAATGCATATCGAGGTGGAGGAAGGAGGTCTTGATCAATATGCTGCTCGGTACAGCGTTTTGGTTGTGGTCAGTGAAGATGAAACCGTAATATCTTTTGAACCACTAACCATATTGACTTGATTCGACCACCGTTGGAAAGCTTGTTTGATCCTCTACAATTTCTATAAAGGAAACGGAGGCTGAATCGCACCAGAAGGCCTTCGTTCGGATCCATACATTTCATATCGACCTGCATACCGGGCAGCTTTCTATCAGCTTTGGTCGATACAAGACTTTGGTGCAACCTACAGCCCGTCATCTTGGTCATCATGCTCGGTTCTTCTTGTCCTCATCATTCACCACTCTCCAAATATCTCTCTTGCTCTATTTAGAACTGAAAAAGACTCCAAACAATGCAAAACATGCTAATGTCTAACCTAAATAAACATGTCAATGGATAACATAAATGAAAATATATACAAGTGATCCAATCTCATCCCACAAAGGGATTTGTTCTTGTTCTATGAATAACCAAATCAAAGCTTTGGCAAAGAGAAATGATATGTAAGACTGGATGTAGGGTTAGATATTTATAGGGAAAATCCCCAAATAACCTTAGAATGCAAAAGTAAAAGAAGTCAAAGATGGTCAACTTTGGTTCTAGGGTTAATGCATATTGAGGTGGAGGAAGGAGGTCTTGATCGATATGCTGCTCGGTACAGCGTTCTGGTTGCGGGCATTGAAGATGAAACCGTCGTATCTTTTGAACCACTGACCATATTAACTTGATTCGACCTACATTAGAAAGCTTGTTCGATCCTCTACATCTTCTATCAAGGACGCGGAGGCTGAATCGCACCAGAAGGCCTTCGTTCGGACCCATACATTTCATATCGACCTGCATACCGGACAGCTTTCTCTCAGTTTTGGTCGATACAAGACTTAGTTGCAGCCTAGAGCTCGTCATCATGCTCGGTTCTTCTTGTCCTCATCATTCACCATTCTCCAAATGTCTCCCTTGCTCCATTTAGACCGGAAAAAGATTTCAAACAATGCAAAACATGCAAATGTCTAACCTAAATAAACATGTAAATTGATAACATAAATAAAAATATATACAAGTGTCCAATCTCACCCCACAAAGAGATTTATTCTTGTTCTATGAAAAACGAAAGCAAGGCTTTGGGAAAGAGAAAGGATAAGTGAGATTGGATCTAGGGTTAGCTATTTATAGGGAACATTCCCAAATTGATTAGAAAGAAAAATATAAGAGTCAAAGATGGTCAACTTTGGTTCTCGGGTTAATGCATATCGAGGTGGAGGAAGGAGGTCTTGATTGATATGCTGCTCGGTACAACGTTCTGGTTGTGGGCAGTGAAGATGAAACCATAATATCTTTTGAACCACTAACCATATTGACTTGATTCGACCACCGTTGGAAAGTTTGTTTGATCCTCTACAACTTCTGTAAAGGACGAAGAGGCTGAATCGCAACAGAAGGCCTTCGTTCGGACCAATACATTTCATATCGACCTGCATACCGGGCAGGTTTCTCTCAGCTTTGATCACAAGACTTTGTTGCAGCCTAGAGCCCGTCATCTTCGTCATCATGCTCGGTTCTTTTTGTCCTCATCATTCACCATTCTCCAAATGTCTCCCTTGCTCTATTTAGACCTGAAAAAAACTCCAAACAATGCAAATCATGCTAATATCTAACCTAAATAAACATGTAATTGGATAACATCAATGAAAATATATACTAGTGATGCAATCTCATTCCACAAAGGGATTTGTTCTTGTTCTATGAATAACCAAAGCAAAACTTTGGGGAAGAGAAAGGATAAGTAAGATTGGATGTAGGGTTAGCTATTTATAGGGAATATCCTCAAAATAACTTTAGAATGCAAAAATAAAAAAGTCAAAGATGGTCAACTTTGGTTCTCGGGTTAATGCATATCGAGGTGGAGGAAGGAGGTCTTGATTGATATGCTGCTCTGAACAGCGTTCTGGTTGCAGGCATTAAAGATAAAACCGTCGTATCTCTTGAACCACTGACCAGATTGATTTGATTCGACCTCCGTTGGAAAGCTTGTTCGATCCTCTACAACTTCTATCAAGGACGCGGAGGCTGAATCACATCAGAAGGCCTTCGTTCAGACCCATACATTTCATATCGACCTGCATACTGGGCAGCTTTCTCTCAGTTTTGGTCGATACAAGACTTAGTTGCAGCCTAGTGCTCGTCATCATGCTCGGTTCTTTTTGTCCTCATCATTCACCATTCTCCAAATGTCTCCCTTGCTCCATTTAGGCCTGAAAAAGACTCCCAACAATGCAAAACATGCAAATGTCTAACCTAAATAAACATGTAAATGGATAACATAAATAAAAATATATACAAGTGTCTAATCTCACCCCAGAAAGGGATTTGTTCTTGTTCTATGAAAAACGAAAGCAAGGCTTTGGGAAAGAGAAAGGATAAGTGAGATTGGATCTAGGGTTAGCTATTTATAGGGAACATTCCCAAAATTGCCTTAGAAAGCAAAAATATAAGAGTCAAAGATGGTCAACTTTGGTTCTCGGGTTAATGCATATCGAGGTGGAGGAAGGAGGTCTTGATCAATATGCTGCTCGGTACAGCGTTTTGGTTGTGGTCAGTGAAGATGAAACCGTAATATCTTTTGAACCACTAACCATATTGACTTGATTCAACCACCGTTGGAAAGCTTGTTTGATCCTCTACAACTTCTATAAAGGAAACGGAGGCTGAATCGCACCAGAAGGCTTTTGTTCGTATCCATACATTTCATATCGACCTGCATACCGGGCAGTTTTCTCTCAGCTTTGGTCGATACAAGACTTTGGTGCAACCTACAGCCCGTCATCTTGGTCATCATTCTCGGTTCTTCTTGTCCTCATCATTCACCACTCTCCAAATATCTCTCTTGCTCTATTTAGAACTGAAAAAGACTCCAAACAATGCAAAACATGCTAATGTCTAACCTAAATAAACATGTCAATGGATAACATAAATGAAAATATATACAAGTGATCCAATCTCATCCAACAAAGGGATTTGTTCTTGTTCTATGAAAAACGAAACCAAGGCTTTGGGAAAGAGAAAGGATAAGTAAGATTGGATGTAGGGTTAGCTATTTATAGGGAATATCCCCAAAATAACTTTAGAATGCAAAAATAAAAAAAGTCAAAGATGGTCAACTTTGGTTCTCGGGTTAATGCATATCGAGGTGGAGGAAGGAGGTCTTGATCGATATGCTGCTCTGAACAGCGTTCTGGTTGCAGCATTGAAGATAAAACCGTCGTATCTTTTGAACCACTGACCATATTGACTTGATTCAACCTACATTAGAAAGCTTGTTCAATCCTCTACAACTTCTATCAAGGACGCGGAGGCTGAATCGCACCAGAAGGCCTTCGTTCGGACCCATACATTTCATATCGACCTGTATACCGGGCAGCTTTCTCTCAGTTTTGGTCGATACAAGACTTAGTTGCAGCCTAAAGCTCGTCATCATGCTCGGTTCTTCTTGTCCTCATCATTCACCATTCTCCAAATGTTTCCCTTGCTCCATTTAGACCTGAAAAAGACTCCCAACAATGCAAAACATGCAAATGTCTAACCTAAATAAACATGTAAATGGATAACATAAATAAAAATATATACAAGTGTCCAATCTCACCCCACAAAGGGATTTGTTCTTGTTCTTTGAAAAACAAAAGCAAGGCTTTGGGAAAGAGAAAGGATAAGTGAGATTGGATCTAGGGTTAGCTATTTATAGGGAACTTTCCCAAAATTGCCTTAGAAAGCAAAAATATAAGAGTCAAAGATGGTCAACTTTGGTTCTCGGGTTAATGCAAATCAAGGTGGAGGAAGGAGGTCTTGATTGATATGCTGCTCGGTACAGCGTTCTGGTTGTGGGCAGTGAAGATGAAACCGTAATATCTTTTAAACCACTAACCATATTGACTTTATTCAACTCCCGTTGGAAACTTTGTTCGATCCTCTACAACTTCTGTAAAGGACGCAGAGGCTGAATCGCAACAGAAGGCCTTCGTTCGGACCCATACATTTTATATCGACCTGCATACCGGGCAGGTTTCTCTCAGCTTTGATCGATACAAGACTTTGTTGCAGCCTAGAGCCCGTCATCTTGGTCATCATGCTCGGTTCTTTTTGTCCTCATCATTCACCATTCTCCAAATGTCTCCCTTGCTCTATTTAGACCTGAAAAAAACTCCAAACAATGCAAATAATGCTAATGTCTAACCTAAATAAACATGTAAATGGATAACATCAATGAAAATATATACTAGTGATGCAATCTCATCCCACAAAGGGATTTGTTCTTGTTCTATGAATAACCAAAGCAAAACTTTGGGGAAGAGAAAGGATAAGTAAGATTGGATGTAGGGTTAACTATTTATAGGGAATATCCCCAAAATAACTTTAGAATGCAAAAATAAAAAAAAGTCAAAGATGGTCAACTTTGGTTTTCGGGTTAATGCATATCGAGGTGGAGGAAGGAGGTCTTGATCGATATGCTGCTCTGAACAACGTTCTGGTTGCAGGCATTAAAGATAAAACCGTCGTATCTTTTGAACCACTGACCAGATTGACTTGATTCGACCTCCGTTGGAAAGCTTGTTCGATCCTCTACAACTTCTATCAAGGACGCGGAGGCTGAATCACATCAGAAGGCCTTCGTTCAGACCCATACATTTCATATCGACCTGCATACCGGGCAGCTTTCTCTCAGTTTTGGTCGATACAAGACTTAGTTGCAGCCTAGTGCTCGTCATCATGCTCGGTTCTTCTTGTCCTCATCATTCACCATTCTCCAAATGTCTCCCTTGCTCCATTTAGGCCTGAAAAAGACTCCCAACAACGCAAAACATGCAAATGTCTAACCTAAATAAACATGTAAATGGATAACATAAATAAAAATATATACAAGTGTCTAATCTCACCCCAGAAAGGGATTTGTTCTTGTTCTATGAAAAACGAAAGCAAGGCTTTGGGAAAGAGAAAGGATAAGTGAGATTGGATCTAGGGATAGCTATTTATAGGGAACATTCCCAAAATTGCCTTAGAAAGCAAAAATATAAGAGTCAAAGATGGTCAACTTTGGTTCTCGGGTTAATGCATATCGAGGTGGAGGAAGGAGGTCTTGATCAATATGCTGCTCGGTACAGCGTTTTGGTTGTGGTCAGTGAAGATGAAACCGTAATATCTTTTGAACCACTAACCATATTGACTTGATTCGACCACCGTTGGAAAGCTTGTTTGATCCTCTACAACTTCTATAAAGGAAACGGAGGCTGAATCGCACCAGAAGGCTTTTGTTCGGATCCATACATTTCATATCGACCTGCATACCGGGCAGCTTTCTCTCAGCTTTGGTCGATACAAGACTTTGGTGCAACCTACAGCCCGTCATCTTGGTCATCATGTTCGGTTCTTCTTGTCCTCATCATTCACCACTCTCCAAATATCTCTCTTGCTCTATTTAGAACTGAAAAAGACTCCAAACAATGCAAAACATGCTAATGTCTAACCTAAATAAACATGTCAATGGATAACATAAATGAAAATATATACAAGTGATCCAATCTCATCCAACAAAGGGATTTGTTCTTGTTCTATGAATAACCAAAGCAAAGCTTTGGCAAAGAGAAATGATATGTAAGACTGGATGTAGGGTTAGCTATTTATAGGGAACATCCCCAAAATAACCTTAGAATGCAAAAGTAAAAGAAGTCAAAGATGGTCAACTTTGGTTCTAGGGTTAATGCATATTGAGGTGGAGGAAGGAGGTCTTGATCGATATGCTGCTCGGTACAGCGTTCTGGTTGCGGGCATTGAAGATGAAACCGTCGTATCTTTTGAACCACTGACCATATTAACTTGATTCGACCTACATTAGAAAGCTTGTTCGATCCTCTACAGCTTCTATCAAGGACGCGGAGGCTGAATCGCACCAGAAGGCCTTCGTTCGGACCCATACATTTCATATCGACCTGTATACCGGGCAGCTTTCTCTCAGTTTTGGTCGATACAAGACTTAGTTGCAGCCTAGAGCTCGTCATCATGCTCGGTTCTTCTTGTCCTCATCATTCACCATTCTCCAAATGTCACCCTTGCTCCATTTAGACCGGAAAAAGATTCCAAACAATGCAAAACATGCAAATATCTAACCTAAATAAACATGTAAATTGATAACATAAATAAAAATATATACAAGTGTCCAATCTCACCCCACAAAGGGATTTATTCTTGTTCTATGAAAAACGAAAGCAAGGCGTTGGGAAAGAGAAAGGATAAGTGAGATTGGATCTAGGGTTAGCTATTTATAGGGAACATTCCCAAAATTGATTAGAAAGCAAAAATATAAGAGTCAAAGATGGTCAACTTTTGTTCTCGGGTTAATGCATATCGAGGTGGAGGAAGGAGGTCTTGATTGATATGCTGCTCGGTACAGCGTTCTGGTTGTGGGCAGTGAAGATGAAACCGTAATATCTTTTAAACCACTAACCATATTGACTTCATTCAACTCCCGTTGGAAACTTTGTTCGATCCTCTACAACTTCTGTAAAGGACGCAGAGGCTGAATCGCAACAGAAGACCTTCGTTCGGACCCATATATTTTATATCGACCTGCATACCGGGCAGGTTTCTCTCAGCTTTGATCGATACAAGACTTTGTTGCAGCCTAGAGCCCGTCATCTTGGTCATCATGCTCGGTTCTTTTTGTCCTCATCATTCACCATTCTCCAAATGTCTCCCTTGCTCTATTTAGACCTGAAAAAAACTCCAAACAATGCAAATCATGCTAATGTCTAACCTAAATAAACATGTAAAAGGATAACATAAATGAAAATATATATAAGTGATCCAATCTCATCCCACAAAGGGATTTGTTCTTGTTCTATGAATAACCAAAGCAAAGCTTTGGCGAAGAGAAATGATATGTAAGACTGGATGTAGGGTTAACTATTTATAGGGAACATCCCCAAAATAACCTTAGAATACAAAAATAAAAGAAGTCAAAGATGGTCAACTTTGGTTCTTGGGTTAATGCATGTCGAGGTGGAGGAAGGAGGTCTTGATCGATATGCTGCTCGGTACAGCGTTCTGGTTGCAGGCATTGAAGATGAAACCGTCGTATCGTTTGAACCACTGACCAGATTAACTTGATTCGACCTCCGTTGGAAAGCTTGTTCGATCCTCTACAACTTCTATCAAGGACGCGGAGGCTGAATCACATCAGAAGGCCTTCGTTCAGACCTATACATTTCATATCGACCTGCATACCGGGCAGGTTTATCTCAGCTTTGGTCGATACAAGACTTTGTTGCAGCCTAGAGCCCGTCATCTTAGTCATCATGCTCGGTTCTTCTTGTCCTCATCATTCACCATTCTCCAAATGTCTCTCTTGCTCCATTTAGACCTGAAAAAAACTCAAAACAATGCAAATCATGCTAATGTCTAACCTAAATAAACATGTAAATGGATAACATAAATGAAAATATATAGTAGTGATGCAATCTCATCCCACAAAGGGATTTGTTCTTGTTCTATGAATAACCAAAGCAAAGCTTTGGGGAAGAGAAAGGATAAGTAAGATGGGATGTAGGGTTAGCTAATTATAGGGAATATCCCCAAAATAACTTTAGAATGCAAAAATAAAAAAAGTCAAAGATGGTCAACTTTGGTTCTCGGATTAATGCATATCGAGGTGGAGGAAGGAGGTCTTGATCGATATGCTGCTCGGTACAGCGTTTTGGTTTCAGGCATTGAAGATGAAACCGTCGTATCTTTTGAACCTCTGACCATATTGACTTGATTCGACCACCGTTGGAAAGCTTGTTTAATCCTCTACAACTTCTATAAAGGACACGGAGGCTGAATCACATCAGAAGGCCTTCGTTCAGACCTATACATTTCATATCGACCTGCATACCGGGCAGCTTTCTCTCAGTTTTGGTCGATACAAGACTTAGTTGCAGCCTAGAGCCCGTCATCATGCTCGGTTCTTCTTGTCCTCATCATTCACAATTCTCCAAATGTCTCCATTGCTCCATTGAGACCTGAAAAAGACTCCAAACAATGCAAAACATGCAAATGTCTAACCTAAATAAACATGTAAATGAATTACGTAAATAAAAATAAATACAAGTGTCCAATCTCATCCCACAAAGGGATTTGTTCTTGTTCTATGAAAAACGAAAGCAAGGCTTTGAGAAAGAGAAAGGATAAGTGAGATTGGATCTATGGTTAGCTATTTATAGGGAACCTTCCCAAAATTGCCTTAGAAAGCAAAAATATAAGAGTCAAAGATGGTCAATTTTGGTTCTCGGGTTAATGCATATCGAGGTGGAGGAAGGAAGTCTTGATCAATATGCTGCTCGGTACAGCTTTTTGGTTGCAGTCATTGAAGATGAAACCGTCGTATCTTTTGAACCTCTGACCATATTGACTTGATTCGACCACCGTTGGAAAGCTTCTTTGATCCTCTACAACTTCTATAAAGGACACGGACGCTGAATCGCACCAGAAGGCCGTCGTTCGGATCCATACATTTCATATCGACCTGCATACCGGGCAGCTTTCTCTCAGCTTTGGTCCATTCAAGACTTTGGTGCAACCTACAGCCCGTCATCTTGGTCATCATGCTCGGTTCTTCATGTCCTCATCATTCACCACTCTCCAAATATCTCCCTTGCTCTATTTAGAACTGAAAAAGACTCCAAACAATGCAAAACATGCTAATGTCTAACCTAAATAAACATTTAAATGGATAACATAAATGAAAGTATATACAAGTGATCCAATCTCATCCCACAAAGGGATTTGTTCTTGTTCTATGAATAACCAAAGCAAAGCTTTGGCGAAGAGAAATGATATGTAAGACTGGATGTAGGGTTAGCTATTTATAGGGAACATCCCCAAAATAACCTTAGAATGCAAAAATAAAAGAAGTCAAAGATGGTCAACTTTGGTTCTTGGGTTAATGCATGTCGAGGTGGAGGAAGGAGGTCTTGATCGATATGCTGCTCAGTACAGCGTTCTGGTTGCAGGCATTGAAGATGAAACCGTCGTATCGTTTGAACCACTGACCAGATTGACTTGATTCGACCTCCGTTGGAAAGCTTGTTCGATCCTCTACAACTTCTATCAAGGACGCGGAGGCTGAATCACATCAGAAGGCCTTCGTTCAGACCTATACATTTCATATCGACCTGCATACCGGGCAGGTTTATCTCAGCTTTGGTCGATACAAGACTTTGTTGCAGCCTAGAGCCCGTCATCTTAGTCATCATGCTCGGTTCTTCTTGTCCTCATCATTCACCATTCTCCAAATGTCTCTCTTGCTCCATTTAGACATGAAAAAAACTCAAAACAATGCAAATCATGCTAATGTCTAACCTAAATAAACATGTAAATGGATAACATAAATAAAAATATATAGTAGTGATGCAATCTCATCCCACAAAGGGATTTGTTCTTGTTCTATGAATAACCAGAGCAATGCTTTGGGGAAGAGAAAGGATAAGTAAGATTGGATATAGGGTTAGCTATTTATAGGGAATATCCCCAAAATAACCTTAGAATGCAAAAATAAAAAAAGTCAAAGATGGTCAACTTTGGTTCTCGGGTTAATGCATATCGAGATGGAGGAAGGAGGTCTTGATCGATATGCTGCTCGGTACAGCGTTTTGGTTTCAGGCATTGAAGATGAAACCGTCGTATCTTTTGAACCTCTGACCATATTGACTTGATTCGACCACCGTTGGAAAGCTTGTTTGATCCTCTTCAACTTCTATAAAGGACACGGAGGCTGAATCGCAACAGAAGGCCTTGTTTCGGATCCATACATTTCATCTCGACCTGTATACCGGGCAGCTTTCTCTCAGCTTTGGTTGATACAAGACTTTGGTGCAACCTACAGCCCGTCATCATGTTCGGTTCTTCTTGTCCTCATCATTCACCACTCTCCAAATATCTCCCTTGCTCTATTTATAACTGAAAAAGACTCCAAACAATGCAAAACATGCTAATGTCTAACCTAAATAAACATGTAAATGGATAACATAAATGAAAATATATACAAGTGATCCAATCTCATCCCACAAAGGGATTTGTTCTTGTTCTATGAATAACCAAAGCAAAGCTTTGGCGAAGAGAAATGATATGTAAGACTGGATGTAGGGTTAGCTATTTATAGGGAACATCCCCAAAATAACCTTAGAATGCAAAAATAAAAGAAGTCAAAGATGGTCAACTTTGGTTCTTGGGTTAATGCATATCGAGGTGGAGGAAGGAGGTCTTGATCGATATGCTGCTCGGTACAGCGTTCTGTTTGCAGGCATTGAAGATGAAACCGTCGTATCGTTTTAACCACTGACCAGATTGACTTGATTCGACCTCCGTTGGAAAGCTTGCTCGATGCTCTACAACTTCTATCAAGGACGCGGAGGCTGAATCACATCAGAAGGCCTTCGTTCAGACCCATACATTTCATATCGACCTGCATACCGGGCAGGTTTATCTCTGCTTTGGTTGATACAAGACTTTGTTGCAGCCTAGAGCCCGTCATCTTAGTCATCATGCTCGGTTCTTCTTGTCCTCATCATTCACCATTCTCCAAATGTCTCTCTTGCTCCATTTAGACCTGAAAAAAACTCCAAACTATGCAAAACATGCTAATGTCTAACCTAAATAAACATGTAAATGGATAACATTTACAATCTCATAATGTTCTATGAATAACCAAAGCAAAGCTTTAGCGAAGAGAAATGATATGTAAGACTGGATGTAGGGTTAGCTATTTATAGGGAACATCCCCAAAATAACCTTAGAATGCAAAAATAAAAAAAGTCAAAGATGGTCAACTTTGGTTCTTGGGTTAATGCATATCGAGGTGGAGGAAGGAGGTCTTGATCGATATGCTGCTCGGTACAGCGTTCTGGTTGCAGGCATTGAAGATGAAACCGTCGTATCGTTTGAACCACTGACCAAATTGACTTGTTTCGACCTCCATTGGAAAGCTTGTTCGATCCTCTACAACTTCTATCCAGGACGGGGTGGCTGAATCACATCAGAAAGCCTTCGTTCAGACCCATACATTTCATATCGACCTGCATACCGGGCAGGTTTATCTCAGCTTTGGTGGATACAAGACTTTGTTGCAGCCTAGAGCCCGTCATCTTAGTCATCATGCTCGGTTCTTCTTGTCCTCATCATTCACCATTCTCCAAATGTCTCTCTTGCTCCATTTAAACATGAAAAAAACTCCAAACAATACAAATCATGCTAATGTTGATCCTAAATAAACATGTAAATGGATAACGTAAATGAAAATATATACTAGCGATGCAATCTCATCCCACAAAGGGATTTGTTCTTGTTCTATGAATAACCAAAGCAAAGCTTTGGGGAAGAGAAAGGATAAGTAAGATTGGATGTAGGGTTAGCTATTTATAGGGAATATCCCCAAAATAACCTTAGAATGCAAAAATAAAAAAAGTCAAAGATGGTCAACTTTGGTTCTCGGGTTAATGCATATCGAGGTGGAGGAAGGAGGTCTTGATCGATATGCTGCTCGGTACAGCATTTTGGTTGCAGGCATTGAAGATGAAACCGTCATATCTTTTGAACCTCTGACCATATTGACTTGATTCGACCACCGTGGAAAGCTTGTTTGATCCTCTACAACTTCTATAAAGGACACGGAGGCTGAATCGCACCAGAAGGCCTTCGTTCAGATCCATACATTTCATATCGACCTGCATACCGGGCAGCTTTCTCTCAGCTTTGGTCGATACAAGACTTTGGTGCAACCTACAGCCCGTCATCTTGGTCATCATGCTCGGTTCTTCTTGTCCTCATTATTCACCATTCTCCAAATATCTCCCTTGCTCTATTTAGAACTGAAAAAGACTCCAAACAATGCAAAACATGCTAATGTCTAACCTAAATAAACATGTAAATGGATAACATAAATGAAAAGATATACAAGTGATCCAATCTCATCCCACAAAGGGATTTGTTCTTGTTCTATGAATAACCAAAGCAAAGCTTTGGCGAAGAGAAATGATATGTAAGACTGGATGTTGGGTTATCTATTTATAGGAAATATCCCCAAAATAACCTTAGAATGCAAAAATAAAAAAAGTCAAAGATGGTCAACTTTGGTTCTCGGGTTAATGCATATCGAGGTGGAGGAAGGAGGTCTTGATCGATATGCTGCTTTGTACAGCGTTCTGGTTGCAGGCATTGAAGATGAAACCGTCGTATCTTTTGAACCACTGATCATATTGACTTGATTCAACCTCCATTGGAAAGCTTGTTCGATCCTATACAACTTCTATCAAGGACGCGGAGGCTAAATCGCACCAGAAGGCCTTCGTTCGGACCCATATAATTCATATCGACCTGCATACCAGGCAGCTTTCTCTCAGTTTTGGTCGATACAAGACTTAGTTGCAGCCTAGAGCCCGTCATCATGCTCGGTTCTTCTTGTCCTCTTCATTCACCATTCTCCAAATGTCTCCAGTGCTCCATTTAGACCTGAAAAAGATTCCAAACAATGCAAAACATGCAAATGTCTAACCTAAATAAACATGTAAATAGATTACATAAATAAAAATATATACAAGTGTCCAATCTCATCCCACAAAGGGATTTGTTCTTGTTCTAAGAAAAACGAAAGCAAGGCTTTGGGAAAAAGAAAGGATAAGTGAGATTGGATCTAGGGTTAGCTATTTATAGGGAACATTCCCAAAATTTCCTTAGAAAGCCAAAATATAAGAGTCAAAGATGGTCAACTTTGGTTCTCGGGTTAATGCATATCGAGGTGGAGGAAGGAGGTCTTGATTGATATGCTGCTCTGTACAGCGTTCTGGTTGTGGGCAGTGAAGATGAAACCGTAATATCTTTTGAACCACTAACCATATTGACTTCATTCAACTCCCGTTGGAAATCTTGTTCGATCCTCTACAACTTCTGTAAAGGACGCAGAGGCTGAATCGCAACAGAAGGCCTTCGTTCGGACCCATACATTTTATATCGACCTGCATACCGAGCAGGTTTCTCTCAGCTTTGGTCGGTACAAGACTTTGTTGCAGCCTAGAGCCCGTCATCTTGGTCATCATGCTCGGTTCTTTTTGTCCTCATCATTCACCATTCTCCAAATGTCTCCCTTGCTCTATTTAGACCTGAAAAAAACTCCAAACAATGCAAACCATGATAATGTCTAACCTAAATAAACATGTAAATGATAACATCAATGAAAATATATACTAGTGATGCAATCTCATCCCACAAAAGGATTTGTTCTTGTTCTATGAATAACCAAAGCAAAACTTTGGGGAAGAGAAAGGATAAGTATGATTGGATGTAGGGTTAGCTATTTATAGGGAATATCTCCAAAATAACCTTAGAATGCAAAAATAAAAAAAAGTCAAAGATGGTCAACTTTGGTTCTCGGGTTAATGCATATCGAGGTGGAGGAAGGAGGTCTTGATCGATATGCTGCTTTGTACAGCGTTCTGGTTGCAGGCATTGAAGATGAAACCGTCGTATCTTTTGAACCACTGATCATATTGACTTGATTCGACCTCCATTGGAAAGCTTGTTCGATCCTATACAACTTCTATCAAGGACGCGGAGGCTAAATCGCACCAGAAGGCCTTCGTTCGGACCCATACATTTCATATCGACCTGCATACCAGGCAGCTTTCTCTCAGTTTTGGTCGATACAAGACTTAGTTGCAGCCTAGAGCCCGTCATCATGCTCGGTTCTTCTTGTCCTCATCATTCACCATTCTCCAAATGTCTCTATTGCTCCATTGAGACCTGAAAAAGACTCCAAACAATGCAAAACATGCAAATGTCTAACCTAAATAAACATGTAAATGAATTACGTAAATAAAAATAAATACAAGTGTCCAATCTCATCCCATAAAGGAATTTGTTCTTGTTCTATGAAAAACGAAAGCAAGGCTTTGAGAAAGAGAAAGGATAAGTGAGATTAGATCTAGGGTTAGCTATTTATAGGGAACCTTCCCAAAATTGTCTTAGAAAGCAAAAATATAAGAGTCAAAGATGGTCAATTTTGGTTCTCGGGTTAATGCATATCGAGGTGGAGGAAGGAGGTCTTGATTGATATGCTGCTCGGTACAGCGTTCTGGTTGTGGGCAGTGAAGATGAAACCATAATATCTTTTGAACCACTAACCATATTGACTTCATTCAACTCCCGTTGGAAAGCTTGTTCGATCCTTTACAACATCTGTAAAGGACGCAGAGGCTGAATCGCAACAGAATGCCTTCGTTCGGACCCATACATTTTATATCGACCTGCATACCGGGCAGGTTTCTCTCAGCTTTGGTCGATACAAGACTTTGTTGCAGCCTAGAGCCCGTCATCTTGGTCATCATACTCGGTTCTTTTTGTCCTCATCATTCACCATTATCCAAATGTCTCCCTTGCTCTATTTAGACCTCAAAAAAACTCCAAACAATACAAATCATGCTAATGTCTAACCTAAATAAACATGTAAATAGATAACATCAATGAAAATATATACTAGTGATGCAATCTCATCCCACAAAGGGATTTGTTCTTGTTCTATGAATAACCAAAGCAAAACTTTGGGGAAGAGAAAGGATAAGTAAGATTGGATGTAGGGTTAGCTATTTATAGGGAATATCTCCAAAATAATCTTAGAATGCAAAAATAAAAAAAAGTCAAAGATGGTCAACTTTGGTTCTCGGGTTAATGCATATCGAGGTGGAGGAAGGAGGTCTTGATCGATATGCTGCTTTGTACAGCGTTCTGGTTGCAGGCATTGAAGATGAAACCGTCGTATCTTGTGAACCACTGACCATATTGACTTGATTCGACCTACATTAGAAAGCTTGTTCGATCCTCTACAACTTCTATCAAGGACGCGGAGGCTGAATCGCACCAGAAGGCCTTCGTTCGGACCCATACATTTCATATCGACCTGCATACCGAGCAGCTTTCTCTCAGTTTTGGTTGATACAAGACTTAGTTGCAGCCTAGAGCTCGTCAACATGCTCGGTTCTTCTTGTCCTCATCATTCACCATTCTCCAAATGTCTCCCTTGCTCCATTTAGATCTGAAAAAGACTCCCAACAATGCAAAACATGCAAATGTCTAACCTAATAAACATGTAAATGGATTACATAAATAAAAATATATACAAGTGTCCAATCTCACCCCACAAAGGGATTTGTTCTTGTTCTATGAAAACCGAAAGCAAGGCTTTGGGAAAGAGAAAGGATAAGTGAGATTGGATCTAGGGTTAGTTATTTATAGGGAACATTCCCAAAATTGCCTTAGAAAGCGAAAACAAAATAGTCAAAGATGGTCAACTTTGGTTCTGGGGTTAATGCATATCGAGGTGGAGGAAGGAGATGATGATCGATATGCTGCTCGGTACAGTGTTCTGGTTGCAAGCATTGAAGATGAAACCGTCGTATCTTTTGAACCAATGACCAGATTGACTTGATTCGACCTCCGTTCGAAAGTTTGTTCGATCCTCTACAACTTCTATAAAGGACACAGAGGCTGAATCGCAACAGAAGGCCTTCGTTCGGATCCATACATTTCATATCGACCTGCATACCAGGCAGCTTTCTCTCAGCTTTGGTCGATACAAGACTTTGGTGCAACCTACAGCCCATCATCTTGGTCATCATGCTCGGTTCTTTTTGTCCTCATCATTCACCATTCTCCAAATATCTCCCTTGCTATATTTAGAACTGAAAAAGACTCCAAACAATGCAAAACATGCTAATGTCTAACCTAAATAACCATGTAAATGGATAACATAAATGAAAATATATACAAGTGATCCAATCTCATCCCCCAAAGGGATTTGTTCTTGTTCTATGAATAACCAAAGCAAAGCTTTGGCGAAGAGAATTGATAAGTAAGATTGGATGTATGGTTAGCTATTTATAGGGAATGCAAAAATAAAAGAAGTCAAAGATGGTCAACTTTGGTTCTGGGGTTAATACATATCGAGGTAGAGGAAGGAGGTCTTGATCGAAATGCTGCTCGGTACAGTATTTTGGTTGCAGGCATTGAAGATGAAACCGTCGTATCTTTTGAACCTCTGACCATATTGACTTGATTCGACCACCGTTGGAAAGCTTGTTTGATCCTCTACAACTTCTATAAAGGACACGGAGGCTGAATCGCACCAGAAGGCCTTTGTTCGGATCCATACATTTCATATCGACCTGCATACCGGGCAGCTTTCTCTTAGCTTTGGTCGATACAAGACTTTGGTGCAACCTACAGCCCGTCATCTTGGTCATCATGCTCGGTTCTTCTTGTCCTCATCATTCACCATTCTCCAAATATCTCCCTTGCTCTATTTAGAACTGAAAATGACTCCAAGCAATGCAAAACATGCTAATGTCTAACCTAAATAAACATGTAAATAGATAACATAAATGAAAATATATATAAGTGATCCAATCTCATCCCCTAAAGGGATTTGTTCTTGTTCTATGAATAACCAAAGCAAAGCTTTGGCAAAGAGAAATGATATGTAAGACTGGATGTAGGGTTAGCTATTTATAGGGAACATCCCCAAAATAACCTTAGAATGCAAAAATAAAAAAAGTCAAAGATGATCAACTTTGGTTCTCGGGTTAATGCATATCGAGGTGGAGGAAGGAGGTCTTGATCGATATGCTGCTTTGTACAGCGTTCTGGTTGCATGCATTGAAGATGAAACCGTCGTATCTCTTGAACCAGTGATCATATTGACTTGATTCGACCTCCATTGGAAAGCTTGTTCGATCCTATACAACTTCTATCAAGGACACGGAGGCTGAATCGCAACAGAAGGCCTTCGTTCGGATCCATACATTTCATATCGACCTGTATACCGGGCAGCTTTCTCTTAGCTTTGGTCGATACAAGACTTTGGTGCAACCTACAGCCCGTCATCTTGGTCATCATGCTCGGTTCTTCTTGGCCTCATCATTCACCATTCTCCAAATATCTCCCTTGCTCTATTTAGAACTGAAAAAGACTCCAAACAATGCAAAACATGCTAATGTCTAACCTAAATAAACATGTAAATGGATAACATAAATGAAAATATATATAACTGATCCAATCTCATCCCACAAAGGGATTTGTTCTTGTTCTATGAATAACCAAAGCAAAGCTTTGGCAAAGAGAAATGATATGTAAGACTGGATGTAGGGTTAGCTATTTATAGGGAACATCCCCAAAATAACCTTAGAATGCAAAAATAAAAAAAGTCAAAGATGGTCAACTTTGGTTCTCGGGTTAATGCATATCGAGGTGGAGGAAGGAGGTCTTGATCGATATGCTGCTTTGTACAGCGTTCTGGTTGGAGGAATTGAAGATGAAACCGTCGTATCTCTTGAACCACTGATCATATTGACTTGATTCGACCTCCATTGGAAAGCTTGTTAGATCCTATACAACTTCTATCAAGGACGCGGAGGCTAAATCGCACCAGAAGGCCTTCGTTCGGACCCATACATTTCATATCGACCTGCATACCGAGCAGCTTTCTCTCAGTTTTGGTCGATACAAGACTTAGTTGCAGCCTAGAGCCCGTCATCATGCTCGGTTCTTCTTGTCCTCATCATTCACCATTCTCCAAATGTCTCCATTGCTCCATTTAGACCTGAAAAAGACTCCAAACAATGCAAAACATGCAGATGTCTAACCTAAATATACATGTAAATAGATTACATAAATAAAAATATATACAAGTGTTCAATCTCATCCCACAAAGGGATTTGTTCTTGTTCTATGAAAAACGAAAGCAAGGCTTTGGGAAAGAGAAAGGATAAGTGAGATTGGATCTAGGGTTAGCTATTTATAGGGAACATTCCCAAAATTGCCTTAGAAAGCAAAAATAAAAAAAGTCAAAGATGGTCAACTTTGGTTCTGGGGTTAATACATATCGAGGTGGAGGAAGGACGTCATGATCGATATGCTGCTCTGTACAGCGTTCTGGTTGCAGGCTTTGAAGATGAAACCGTCGTATCTTTTGAACCACTGACCAGATTGACTTGATTCGACCTCCGTTGGAAAGTTTGTTCGATCCTCTACAACTTCTATAAAGGACACAGAGGCTGAATCGCACCAGAAGGCCTTCGTTCGGATCCATGCATTTCATAACGACCTGCATACCAGGCAGCTTTCTCTCAGCTTTGGTCGATACAAGACTTTGGTGCAACCTACAGCCCATCATCTTGGTCATCATGCTCGGTTCTTCTTGTCCTCATCATTCACCATTCTCCAAATATCTCCCTTGCTCTATTTAGAACTGAAAAAGACTCCAAACAATGCAACACATGCTAATGTCTAACCTAAATAAACATGTAAATGGATAACATAAATGAAAATATATATAAGTGATCCAATCTCATCCCACAAAGAGATTTGTTCTTGTTCTATGAATAACCAAAGCAAAGCTTTGGCAAAGAGAAAAGATATATAAGACTGGATGTAGGGTTAGCTATTTATAGGGAACATCTCCAAAATAACCTTAGAATGCAAAAATAAAAAAATTCAAAGATGGTCAACTTTGGTTCTCGGGTTAATGTATATCGAGGTGGAGGAAGGAGGTCTTGATCGATATGCTGCTTTGTGCAGCGTTCTGGTTGCAGGCATTGAAGATGAAACCGTCGTATCTCTTGAACCACTGATCATATTGACTTGATTCGACCTCCATTGGAAAGCTTGTTCGATCCTATACAACTTCTATCAAGAATACGGAGGCTAAATCGCATCAGAAGGCCATCGTTCGGACCCATACATTTCATATCGACCTGCATACCGGGCAGCTTTCTCTCAGTTTTGGTCGATACAAGACTTAGTTGCAGCCTAGAGCCCGTCATCATGCTCGGTTCTTCTTGTCCTCATCATTCACCATTCTCCAAATGTCTCCATTGCTACATTTAGACCTGAAAAAGACTCCAAATAATGCAAAACATGCAAATGTCTAACCTAAATAAACATGTAAATGGATTACATAAATAAAAATATATACAAGTGTCCAATCTCATCCCACAAAGGGATTTGTTCTTGTTCTATGAAAAACGAAAGCAAGGCTTTGGGAAAGAGAAAAGATAAGTGAGATTGGATCTAGGGTTAGCTATTTATAGGGAACATTCCCAAAATTGACTTAGAAAGCAAAAATAAAAAAAGTCAAAGATGGTCAATTTTGGTTCTGGGGTTAATGCATATCGAGGTGGAGGAAGGAGGTCATGATCGATATGCTGCTCGGTACAGCGTTCTGGTTGCAGGCATTGAAGATGAAACCGTCATATCTTTTGAACCACTGACCAGATTGACTTGATTCGACCTCTGTTGGAAAGTTTGTTCGATCCTCTACAACTTCTATAAAGGACACAAAGGCTGAATCGCACCAGAAGGCCTTCGTTCGGATCCATGCATTTCATATCGACCTGCATACCGGGCAGTTTTATCTCAGCTTTGGTCGATACAAGACTTTGTTGCAGCCTAGAGCCCGTCATCTTAGTCATCATGCTCGGTTCTTCTTGTCCTCATCAATCACCATTCTCCAAATGTCTCCCTTGCTCCATTTAGACCTGAAAAAAACTCCTAACAATGCAAATCATGCTAATGTCTAACCTAAATAAACATGTAAATGGATAACATAAATGAAAATATATATAAGTGATCCAATCTCATCCCACAAAGGGATTTGTTCTTGTTCTATGAATAACCAAAGCAAAGCTTTGGCGAAGAGAAATGATAAGTAAGATTGGATGTAGGGTTAGCTATTTATAGGGAATATCCCCAAAATAACTTTAGAATGCAAAAATAAAAAATGTCAAAGATGGTCAACTTTGGTTCTCGGGTTAATGCATATCGAGGTGGAGGAAGGAGGTCTTGATCGATATGCTGCTCTGTACAGCGTTCTGGTTGCAGGCATTGAAGATGAAACCGTCGTATCTTTTGAACCACTGATCATATTGACTTGATTCGACCTCCATTGGAAAGCTTGTTCGATCCTATACAACTTCTATCAAGGACGCGGAGGCTAAATCGCACCAGAAGGCCTTCGTTCAGACCCATATATTTCATATCGAGCTGCATACCGGGCAGCTTTCTCTCAGTTTTGGTCGATACAAGACTTAGTTGCAGCCTAGAGCCCGTCATCATGCTCGGTTCTTCTTGTCCTCATCATTCACCATTCTCCAAATGTCTCCATTGCTCCATTTAGACCTGAAAAAGACTCCAAACAATGCAAAACATGCAAATATCTAACCTAAATAAATATGTAAATGGATAACATAAATAAAAATATATACAAGTGTCCAATCTCACCCCACAAAGGGATTTGTTCTTGTTCTATGAAAAACGAAAGCAAGGCTTTGGGAAAGAGAAAGGATAAGTGAGATTGGATCTAGGGTTAGCTATTTATAGGGAACATTCCCAAAATTGCCTTAGAAAGCAAAAATATAAGAGTCAAAGATGGTCAACTTTGGTTCTCAGGTTAATGCATATCGAGGTGGAGGAACGAGGTCTTGATCAATATGCTGCTCGGTACAGCGTTTTGGTTGCAGGTATTAAAGATGAAACCGTCGTATCTTTTGAACCTCTGATCATATTGACTTGATTTGACCACCGTTGGAAAGCTTGTTTGATCCTCTACAACTTCTGTAAAGGGCACGGAGGCTGAATCGCACCAGAAGGCCTTCGTTCGGACCCATACATATCATATCAACATGCATACCGAGCAGCTTTCTCTCAGTTTTGGTCGATACAAGACTTAGTTGTCGCCTAGAGCTCTTCATCATGCTCGGTTCTTCTTGTCCTCATCATTCACCATTCTCCAAATGTCTCCATTGCTCCATTTAGACCTGAAAAAGACTCCAAACAATGCAAAACATGCAAATGTCTAACCTAAATAAACATGTAAATGGATAACATAAATAAAAATATATACAAGTGTCCAATCTCACCCCACAAAGGGATTTGTTCTTGTTCTATGAAAAACGAAAGCAAGGCTTTGGGAAAGAGAAAGGATAAGTGAGATTGGATCCAGGGTTAGCTATTTATAGGGAACATTCCCAAAATTGCCTTAGAAAGCAAAAATATAAGAGTCAAAGATGGTCAACTTTGGTTCTCGGACTAATGCATATCGAGGTGGAGGAACGAGGTCTTGATCAATATGCTGCTCGGTACAGCGTTTTGGTTGCAGGCATTAAAGATGAAACCGTCGTATCTCTTGAACCACTGATCATATTGACTTGACTCGACCTCCATTGGAAAGCTTGTTCGATCCTATACAACTTCTATCAAGGATGCGGAGGCTAAATCGCACCAGAAGGCCATCGTTCGGACCCATACATTTCATATCGACCTGCATACCGGGCAGTTTTCTCTCAGTTTTGGTCGATACAAGACTTAGTTGCAGCCTAGAGCCCGTCATCATGCTCGGTTCTTCTTGTCCTCATCATTCACCATTCTCCAAATGTCTCCATTGCTCCATTTAGACCTGAAAAAGACTCCAAACAATGCAAAACATGCTAATGTCTAAGCTAAATAAACATGTAAATGGATAACATAAATGAAAATATATACAAGTGATCCAATCTCATCCCACAAAAGGATTTGTTCTTGTTCTATGAATAACCAAAGCAAAGCTTTGGCGAAGAGAAATGATATGTAAGACTGGATGTAGGGTTAGCTATTTATAGGGAACATCCCCAAAATAACCTAAGAATGCAAAAATAAAAGAAGTCAAAGATGGTCAGCTTTGCTTCTGGGGTTAATGCATATCGAGGTGGAGGAAGGAGGTCATGATCGATATGCTGCTCGGTACAGCGTTCTGGTTGCAGGCATTGCAGATAAAACCATCGTATCTTTTGAACCATTGACCAGATTGACTTGATTCGACCTCCGTTCGAAAGCTTGTTCGATCCTCTACAACTGCTATCAAGGACGCGGAGGCTGAATCGCATCAGAAGGCCTTCGTTCAGACCCATACATTTAATATCGACCTGCATACCGGGCAGGTTTATCTCAGCTTTGGTCGATACAAGACTTTGTTGCAGCCTAGAGCCCGTCATCTTAGTCATCATGCTCGGTTCTTCTTGTCCTCATCATTCACCATTCTCCAAAAGTCTCCCTTGCTCTATTTAGACCTGAAAAAAACACCTAACAATGCAAATCATGCTAATGTCTAACCTAAGTAAACATGTAAATGGATAACATAAATGAAAATATATACTAGTGATGCAATCTCATCCCACAAAGGGATTTGTTCTTGTTCTATGAATAACCAAAGCAAAGCTTTGGGGAAGAGAAATGATAAGTAAGATTGGATGTAGGGTTAGCTATTTATAGGGAATATCCCCAAAATAACCTTAGAATGCAAAAATTAAAAAAGTCAAAGATGGTCAACTTTGGTTCTCGGGTTAATGCATATCAAGGTGGAGGAAGGAGGTCTTGATCGATATGCTGCTCTGTACAGCGTTCTGGTTGCAGGCATTGAAGATGAAACCGTCGTATCTTTTGAACCACTGATCATATTGACTTGATTCGACCTCCATTGGAAAGCTTGTTCGATCCTATACAACTTCTATCAAAGATGCGGAGGCTAAATCGCAACAGAAGGCCTTCGTTCAGACCCATACATTTCATATCGACCTGCATACCGGGCAGCTTTCTCTCAGTTTTGGTCGATACAAGACTTAGTTGCAGCCTAGAGCCCGTCATCATGCTCGGTTCTTCTTGTCCTCATCATTCACCATTCTCCAAATGTCTCCATTGCTCCATTTAGACCTGAAAAGACTCCAAACAATGCAAAACATGCAAATGTCTAACCTAAATAAACATGTAAATGGATAACATAAATAAAAATATATACAAGTGTCCAATCTCACCCCACAAAGGGATTTGTTCTTGTTCTATGAAAAACGAAAGCAAGGCTTTGGGAAAGAGAAAGGATAAGTGAGATTGGATCTAGGGTTAGCTATTTATAGGGAACATTCCCAAAATTGCCTTAGAAAGCAAAAATATAAGAGTCAAAGATGGTCAACTTTGGTTCTCAGGTTAATGCATATCGAGGTGGAGGAACGAGGTCTTGATCAATATGCTGCTCGGTACAGCGTTTTGGTTGCAGGCATTAAAGATGAAACCGTCGTATCTTTTGAACCTCTGATCATATTGACTTGATTCGACCACCGTTGGAAAGCTTGTTTGATCCTCTACAACTTCTGTAAACGACACAGAGGCTGAATCGCACCAGTAGGCCTTCGTTCGGACCCATACATTTCATATCGACCTGCATACCTGATATATCATGGTTTTTATGGTTTTTAACCTTGATATAAGTCCTTTTTATTGAGTCTTTTTGGTCTTTTTAGAGTCCTAGAAGAGTCTTTGCAGGTTAAAGCATGTTTGGAGCATAATTGGAGATATTGAAACCTTTTGGAGCATTCTGAGTTGAAGCCACGAATTACCCAGCTCGAAGCAGAAAAGTATCCCATATGGTGACGATCTTCACCCCATTGGTGACGCTCGTCACCCAGATAGGAAGGAGCGTGGCTATTTGTTAAAAGTATCAAGAAGAATTGCAGAACTTACCCAGAAGTTTCCTTTATTTATATGAAGACCCCAGATCGTGTTTAGCCCCTATTTATTAGGTTTTTCAGCCATTGTTGGCAAGAATCTTAGTTTTTGAGAATTCAGAGAGTTAGAGAGAGATTTTATTCAGAGCTTTTTGGGGAGACAAATCCTGTACTCTTTAGAGAAGATTTCGAACCCCCTTTGTTTTCTACTCTTTCTCTTAATGCAATTTTATTCAGTTATGTTTTGTGATCTCATAATCATGTCTGAGTAATCTGCTAGTTAAGTTAGGGTTTTTCAAAGGTTGATGAAAAGAGTGTAGAATCGCTATCTGTTAGGAATATCTCATGGTTTTTCATCTCTACTTGCTTTAAAATCGAATTTCTGAGAAACATCATCTAGGAATCCGAAAATCATAGGTTGTTAAATATATGTGAGAGCATTATTCATAACCTGAACTAGTATTTGATGAGCAAAACAACTTAGTACGAAGAGATTTGGCTTAGGAGTTTTGTAAACAATTGAACCTGATCATTACTGCATGCTTAGGTTGTTAGGGTTTGCAAAGAGATTTGAAACTCTGTGATCTAGGTATAGATAACTTCTGCAATGAGAATTGATTAGTTATGCATTATAGATTCATGTTTAAAACGGTTCTTAATCATTCCTGATACCCTGCATTCTACATTCTTGGATTCATACCTGCGAATTACCCTAGCTTAGCGCTTTTAGTCTTCCTGAACTTAGAACATATCATACCATCGTTTGCTTATTTCTAATTATTCATTCGCATTACATACATCATATTTTGCTTAGCTTAGTCCAAATCTATAATTGATAGTGTAGTTAGCATTACTCTCTTGGGATTTCGATACCCCTTATACTACATCTGCTTTTGATGTGCACTTGCAGTAGTTTTATTTGGGTAAAACCTGAACCCTATCAAGTTTTTGGCGCTGTTGCCGGGGAGTAATAGCTGCCTATCGATTTTTAGTATTAGGATTTTGTCTAAGTTTTTATTTCTTTACTGATTTTCAGCTACTTTTCTTTGTTCCTGTTTCAGGTGTATGCCTAATCGCAGAACCAGAAGCAACAGAGAGAAGGAGCTTGTGACTTTGAGCATCGACGAGCTTGCTAGGTTGGAGAGAACTAACAGGAAAGCTAAGAAGCAATCTACAATGGTCGCTCCACTGATCTTGGTTGAAGATGCAGAAGGTCACTTGGTTGACAGGGAAGGAAATAGGAGGAACGAAGAGGGGCAGAGAATTGATCAAGAGGGGAATGTCATTGTTGAACAGCAGGTTCAGCAAGTGGCTGACAACGTGGGAGTCCCTGCTGCTGTCAATAACGCTGCTGGGCGTTTTGTTCAGAGGACTCTAGGTGATTACAACAGACCTGATCAGTTCTATGCCAACAGAGCTGCAATCCGACCTCCTGCCTTCCAGAGGAACGATTTTGAGGTTAAACCAGTCTACTATCAGCTGGTTGGTCAGCATCCCTTCCATGGTTTACCTCATGAGCAGCCTATGGATCACATAGAGAGGTTTGAGGATTTAGCTTCCAGTGTCAAAGCTAATGGAGTCAGCAATGACTTTCTGTTCTGCAAGCTTTTTCCCTACTCTCTTGGAGGAGAAGCTGCATATTGGCCGAAGCAACTGGAACCTGCTTCACTAACTACTTGGGAGGACACCAAGAATGCCTTTCTGAACAATTTCTATGATGATGCCAGATCAGAAGATATGAGGACGAAAATTGCATCATTTACACAAGGCCCTACTGAAGCTTTTAAGGCTTCTTGGATCAGGTTCAAGTCTTATCAAAGGGATTATCCTCATCATGGCTTCAGTCAGGTGCAACTACTTGGGATTTTCTTCAGAGGCATTGACTGGAAATATCAGATGGCGCTGGATGCTTCAAGCAGTGGAAACTTCAATACCAACAGACCAGAGGAGGCGGTGAGACTGATTGAGAACTTGGTCTGCAGCAACAGCACTAAAAATGCAGACTTCCAGAGAATGAAACAAGCTGGTGCAGCTGATGGAAATCAGATTGCTGAAGTTAAGGCTAAGTTGGATGATATGCACAGCCTTTTGGTAGGGAAGAAGTCAGTTCACTTTGCTGCAGAAGTAGAGACTTTCGAAACTCCAGAGGAAGTTGAGCAAGAGGATGTAAATTTCATCAACTCTGGCGGATTTCAGGGACAAAGGTATGGGAATCAGCAGTGGAACAGAGGATACAGCAACAACAACCAGAAAAACACCCCTACAGGAGGACAGAACACGCCTGGTTTCACTCCTAGACCCCCTTTTCAGAAGACAGAGTATCAGAAGGCATTCCAGAGCAGTGGAAATTACAGAAACTATGGTTCTACTTCCTATCAACCAGCACCTCCACAAGAGAACAAAATGGAAGCAATGTTAGAACAGATTCTCGACCCCGACATGTCCAAAGTGAGTGACGCTCGTCACCAATCCAGTGACGCTCGTCACCAGACACCACATATTGCTGTTTCGCCTAAGACTTCAGATAATGCTAAGGAGACCGTGTATAAACCCAAGATACCCTATCCTAAGCATCCTAAGAAGTCTAAGCAGGAGCTTGAGGATGCCAGATGCAAGGCTATCATGGACAAGTTGGTGATAGAGATCCCATTGATTGATGCTGTAAGGATCACTCCTGTTATTAGGAGGTATGTGAAGAGAATGGTGACCAACAACTTGAGCCTTGAGGTTGGAGCTATGATGATCAACGAGCAGGTCAGTGCAGTGATTCAGAACAGAGTTCCAGAGAAGCTTTCAGACCCAGGAAGTTTTGTTTTAGACTGCACCATCTTCAATGACAAGTTTGAAAGGTCATTGTGTGATCTTGGTTCTAGTGTGAACCTCATGCCCCACTCTGTTGCAAAGAGTTTAGGGATGACCGATTTTAAAGCTACAAGAATATCTCTTGTCCTAGCTGATAGATCAGTTAGAGTTCCTGAAGGGGTGATAGAGGATGTTCCTATCAAAGTAGGAGATTGTATGATCCCTACTGATTTTGTGGTTTTAGAGTATGGAGAAGAACCCAAAGACCCCTTGATTCTTGGCAGACCCTTCCTGGCCACTGCAGGAGCTATTATTGACGTGAGGAAGGGTAGAATAGAGCTGAATGTTGGCGATTTAGTGATGAAATTCGAAATGGACAAGCTGATGAAGAGGCCAACCATAGATGGACAGACTTTTTATGTTGATGTTCTCACAAACATTGCTGATCAGATCTTCCATGAGATGAGTTCAGATGACCCCTTGGAAAGGGCGTTGACCACTTCTACAGCTGAGTATGAGCATTTAGATGCTGCTGCAACAGGCTACACAAAGATGATGGATGCTACTGCACAAGTTATGCAACTGGTTGCACATGATGAACTTGTCTCCACATCTGCAAAAGCCGCCACAATGGGTGATTGGTCAGCAGCAAAAGCACCAAAAGTTGAGCTTAAACAGCTCCCTGCGGGGCTAAGGTACGCATTCCTCGGAGAAAACTCCACCTATCCTGTTATTGTTAATGCTTCATTGAACAATGCAGAGCTCACCCTATTGCTAAGCAAGCTGCGAAAATTTCGCAAAGCTCTTGGCTAATCTCTTGATGACATTTCAGGTATCTCTCCAGACTTGTGCATGCATAGAATACACCTAGAAGATGAGTCGAAATCATCAGTTGAGCATCAGAGGAGGCTAAATCCGAATTTGCAAGATGTGGTCAAGAAAGAGATCATGAAGTTGTTGCAGGCTGGTATCATCTATCCTATTTCAGACAGTGCTTGGGTGAGTCCAGTGCACGTGGTGCCTAAGAAAAGAGGTGTCACCGTGGTCAAGAATGACAAGGATGAGCTGATTCCAACCAGGACTGTGACAGGACACAGGATGTGTATAGACTACAGGAAACTGAATGCAACAACAAGAAAGGATCATTTTCCCCTACCTTTCATCGATCAGATGCTAGAGAGGCTGGCGAATCACAAGTATTACTGCTTCCTTGATGGGTATTCAGGCTTCTTTCAGATCCCCATCCATCCAGATGATCAGGAGAAGACCACGTTTACCTGTCCTTATGGCACTTTTGCCTATCGCAGAATGCCCTTTGGTCTGTGTAATGCTCCTGCAACCTTCCAGAGATGCATGATGTCGATTTTCACAGACATGATAGAGAAGTTTATGGAGGTATTCATGGATGACTTCTCTGTTTATGGATTTTCTTTCAAGAGCTGTTTGGATAATCTGTGTGCAGTTCTGCAGAGATGTGAAGAGAAACACTTGGTTTTAAACTGGGAGAAGTGTCATTTTATGGTACAGGATGGTATTGTACTTGGTCACAGAGTCTCAGGAGACGGTATAGAGGTGGATAGGGCGAAAATTGAGGTGATGACAAGTCTGCAAGCACCTGATTCAGTCAAAGCAGTGAGGAGTTTTCTGGGACATGCATGCTTCTACAGAAGGTTCATCAAAGATTTTAGCAAGATAGCACGTCCACTTATTGCTCTCCTCTGCAAGGATGTGAAGTTTGAGTTCACAGAAGAGTGCAAATCTGCTTTTGAACAGATCAAACAGGCGTTGGTTACAGCCCCTGTTGTGCAGCCTCCAGATTGGGACTTACCTTTTGAGGTAATGTGTGATGCCAGCGATTTTGCAGTTGGAGCAGTGCTGGGACAGAGGAAAGACAAGAAACTCCACGCCATCTACTATGCAAGTAGGACTTTGGATGATGCTCAGAAGAATTATGCAACAACTGAGAAGGAGTTGTTAGCTGTTGTGTTTGCTTTTGAGAAGTTCAGGCAGTATCTTGTTGGCTCCAAGGTCGTGGTTCATACTGACCATTCAGCACTGAAGTACTTAATGCAGAAGAAGGATGCAAAACCAAGGCTGTTGAGATGGATCCTGCTTCTTCAGGAATTTGATATTGAAGTGAAGGACAAGAAAAGGGGTTGAGAATGGAGTTGCTGACCATTTATCCCGGATTCAGGTCGAAGACAGTGTTCCCATCAATGATTTCTTGCCTGAAGAGAATGTTTACTTAGTGGAAACCAGAGAACAGGAGGAAAGTGTCGAAAACCTGCAGTTTTCACAAAACTACAGGGGAGTGACGAGCGACACCAGGGGGGTGACGCTCGTCACCAACCAAGACCATTCGCGACAAAAGTATACGAGCGAGGTGACGCTCGTCACCAACATTGGTGACGCTCGTCACCGATCTCCACACTTATCTGCGATTTGTGCAAGCTTGGGGAAAGCTTTTGAAGAGCCTGTTTATGCTTTACATGATCCAAAGAGACCCTGGTATGCTGATATTGCAAACTATCTTGCTGCAGAGGATGAACCACATGATTTTAAAGGATATGCTAAGAAGAAGTTCTTGAGAGAACTTAGGAGATTTTATTGGGATGAGCCATACCTTTACAAGCATTGTGCTGATGGTATTTACAGAAGATGCTTAGCAGAAGAAGAAGTTCAGGACGTGCTCTTTCACTGTCATGGATCAGACTATGCTGGACACTTTGCTACATTCAAGACTGTCTCTAAGGTTTTGCAGGCTGGATTTTGGTGGCCTACCATGTTCAGGGACGCCCAAGCCTTCATCACAAGCTGTGATACTTGTTAGAGAAGAGGAAAAATCAGCAGGAGACATGAGATGCCACAGAACTTCATTCTGGAAGTTGAAGTTTTCGATTGTTGGGGTATTGACTTCATGGGACCTTTTCCCTCATCTTATGGGAATAGATACATTCTGGTTGCTGTTGATTATGTATCTAAGTGGGTAGAGGCGTTGGCTACTCCTACTAATGATGCTGCAGTGGTTTTGAAGCTGTTTAAGACCGTTATCTTTCCCAGATTTGGTGTCCCACGGATTGTCATAAGTGATGGGGGTTCTCACTTCGTCAACAAGGTTTTTGACAAGCTGTTGAAGAAGTATGGTGTACAGCACAGAGTGGCCACGCCCTATCACCCCCCAACAAGTGGACAAGTCGAGGTTTCCAACAGACAGATCAAGCAAATTCTGGAAAAGATAGTTGGGAAGACAAGGAAAGATTGGTCTGCAAAGCTGGATGATGCATTATGGGCCTACAGGACTGCCTACAAAACGCCACTTGGGACTACTCCTTTCCACCTTCTCTATGGCAAGGCGTGCCATCTACCAGTAGAGCTGGAGTTCAGAGCAGAATGAGCAATCAAGAAGCTGAATTTCGATCTGAAACCTGCTGCAGAAAGGCGCTTGATTCAGCTCAATGAACTGGATGAGATTCGATATCTAGCCTATGAAAACTCCAAGTTATACAAGGAGAGGACAAAGGCATATCATGATAAGAAGATCATCTCCAGGCATTTCGAGCCCAGTGACCAGGTATTACTCTATAACTCTCGTTTACAGCTTTTTCCTGGTAAACTGCGTTCTAGATGGTCAGGTCCTTTCACTGTCAAAGAGGCTCGCCCACATGGTGCAATTGTCCTGATTAACTCCAAAGGAGAGGAGTTTATTGTCAATGGACAAAGGGTGAAGCATTACTGGGCACAAGCAGAGATTCCAGCAGGACACATTGTGTCTCTGGATCAGGCACCAGCTGTCTAAACAGCCAACCAAAGTCAAGCTAATGACTTTAAAAGAGCGCTTAGTGGGAGGCAACCCACTGGTAAGTTGTAGATATATTACTTAGGAATTATTTTCGTGCTTAGAACTAGTAATTAGAATTTTATTCAGTTAAAAAAAAAAAAAAAAAAAAAAAAAAAAAAAAAAAACCGGTGACGATCGTCACCCTTATGGTGACGCTCGTCACCCATAAAAATCGAACACGGGTTTTAACTTCTTCTTCTTCTCCCTCGAGCCAAAACCTGCAAAATAACCGAACACTTAGAGAGATATAGGAATTTCATAACTTTTGATTTTCTTAACCAAATTGAGTGATTCAAGAGTCTAATCCGTGTGGATTTTACTCCTCTTTCTGAATATCAACTTAGTTTTTACGATCCGCAAGGTATGTTTTCAGAATCCCCAATTTTCAGTCCGCCTTAGGTTTGGTAAAATTTGATTTTTGACTTGATTGGCTTGATTTAACTGTTGAATCATGGTTAATTAGGTTGTATTAGAGGAATGGAACCATCTTTGTGAGATTTAATCGGTTGATTTGCACTGTTTGAATTTTCGAGTTCATGATGACAGTTGCAAAAATCTGGAAATTTTGGGTGATTTCGGTTGAACTGATGCTTGAATTGTGTTCCTGGTAGTGTAGGGAATAATCGCCATTATCTATTTGATCCTGTTTGGTTGATTTTTCGAACTTTGAAAAATTTGCTAACTTTTGAGATGGTTTTGGTCGATTTTGGTGCTCAATTTGCAGATGCCTCGTCAAGAGAAAAGACTAAGACAAACCTCGTCTTCCAGCACTGCAACAGAGTCTACAGACTCCTTCAGTCAGCACCCGGTTTGCAGGCCCCCATGGCCCAAACGAGAGGATCGGACAATAGCCTCGGAGATGGCTTGGGCAGGGACTCCGAAGCAAGAAGTGGCTCGGGATACCTGTGTATTCCGTGATATTCAGGAGGAGTGGGATGAATATGACACGCTGTTCTACAATGCGTAGCTAGGAGTTAAGATTATCCCTACTAGGCTCGCGGATCCTGCTGTTCTGCAGAAGATGGGGATCTTTGAGGAGGTTTATGAGATTTTGGAGCGCATTGGCATGGGGACTATGCCATTCCAGCCGTACGACTTGTACCCAGATTTGGTCCGCCAGTTTCTCTCTACAGTTCGCGTCTACTACGCGAATGAGCTGGCGAAGCGTGCTCAGGAAGGCACTATGACATTTCTGATCCGAGGGATTCGATACCGGATCAGTCTGATGGAGCTTTATGGGATCTATGGCTTCTCTGACCATCCCACAGGCGTTCTCCTTCCCTCTCAGTGGACCCATATGAGGACATTCTGGTCCAAGTTCGGGAATGGAGTCTATGATAGCAAGACCAGCACGCAGACAGAGGTTAGACATCCGGTTTTGAGGTACCTTCTGCGCCTCTTTGGTCATACTATTCTGTGCAAGTCTGTGCCCAGCAAGACTCGAGTTAGCGAGCTGATTCTCCTTTACTACGGACTTTATGAGATGCTGGATGATTCGATACCAGTTGATAGTATTGTTCGCGCCAACTTAGGTGCTGTTTTCGCTGAGCATTTGGTCTCTTTGAAGACCAAGCCATTCACCAGTCCAGGGGAGAAGACTGAAAGTGTGGGCAGCTTGTTGACACCGATCTTTCATCATTTCCAGATCGATGTTACCCCTTGCAGTCTGCGCAGTGATAGATCGCTTATGGATGAGCAGTATCTGCGCCATGTCACTTGGATGAAGACTGGAGTTGTCTGGACTTTCACTACTACTTTTGGAGAGTATGTTGGCATTAAGTTGCCACAAAGAGCACTCACTACTATCCAGACAGACCCACGCCAGTTATTCTTCATGCCAGCACAGACTCTTCTGCGCCCCTTGACTCTGCGCCCTGCTAGAGCTGCTACAGCTGGTCCCTCTGCTTCTACTGCTGCTGCTACTGATGGTGGACCTTCTACACACCAGAGTGGCTCTTCTGCTGCCTTCAGGCGTCCTCCACGACCACAGACACTCATGGATATGGCTGCTTTTCAGGAGTATATCATTGATAGCTTTGAGGGACTCTGGGATGCTGTTTCTACACTTAGCAACTGTGGTTGTGTCCGCCCCCACTACACTACTGAGCCTTGTGAGGATGAGGATTGAGGCTTCATTATCTGGTTACTTGTTCCTTTTTCCCTTTTTATTTTTCTTTCTCTTGAGTCATTTTTATGTTTCTTTTGAGTCAGTTGTCAGTTTTTTTGATGATGTTTTGTGAGATTGTTGAACCAGGTTATTATTGCTATGTTTGGATGTTGTTAATTATGTGTTTGAATGCTCAAAAAGTCTAACTTTTGAGTACACATGCAAACACTTCGTTAATTAACATCTAACATAAGATTTGGGCAATACAGGTCGAGGTGACGCTCGTCACCAGATTGGTGACGCTCGTCACCCGACCCCACGCGAGGTAACACTTTTCTGACTTGGTTTTTCGACTTCTCATTCATTTTTCTGACCAACTCTTGGCTTAATAACACTGGCGACAGTGTTGTTTAAGTCTGGGGGAGGTGGTTACTGACGTTGTGTGCTTTGTGTCATGTTTATAGAGTCTTAAAGTTGAGTCAAAAACCTGTTTTTCTAGAGTCAAAAATTTGAAATTGTTAGTTTTTCTTGGAACTAGCCATAGGACGTTTTTGCTGATAAGAACCATTGCCACAATAGTTGATTACAAGTCTTACTAAGTTGAAAGTCATAGGTAGATCAGTCTAGCAATGAAGGTTTAGGTTCTTAGAGAATCTGGAAAATTTGCTGTTAGCTCCACCTTAATGAACTTTAAATTTCTTGTCTTGGTGATTGATTCTTATTGATCTTGATTCTCTCTTTAAGCACTGACAATAAGGTTAAAATACAGTCTCTCTTTGATCTTCCCTGATGTAGTTTTTAAAAGATTAAGTCCAAAGAATGGTGCATTCATGACCCTGTCTCCTCACAAGGAACAACAGTAGTGAACACATTCAAGAACCTGTCTCCTCACAAGGAACACAAGTATTGAGTAGCACCATATCTTAGACTGTAAAAGTTGAGAAAAAGAAGTGAAAAATCGAAAATATCCTAAAGAAAAAGATTAAGGGAAGAGAAAATAGGAGAGCTGTGTTGAGATTGATTTGTTCAGTTGTTAGGAAGGGAAAAGAATCTGTAAAGTGATTAAGATGATAGAGCCTTGATGAGACTTCACACTTAGATAAAAATAAGGATTTAACAGTAGAAATTTCGGATTTCTTGAAGGGATTTAGACTGGACTTGAGAGATTTGCTAAGCTTGTGATGATTAGGCTGAAATTTGATCTTGTGTTAACTCTGTGGTATGTGGATTCGAAAGCTTTAACTAGTATGGTGTTTCTGATGACTAACTGACTGTTTCTTGTTTTCAAACCTCGACCCTGTACTCTATCTGATGTTTGCTTGAGGGCAAGCAAAAGCTAAGTCTGGGGGAGTTGATATATCATGATTTTTATGGTTTTTAACCATGATATAAGTTCTTTTTATTGAGTCTTTTTGGTCTTTTTAGAGTCCTAGAAGAGTCTTTGCAGGTTAAAGCATGTCTGGAGCATAATTGGAGATATTGAAATCTTTTGGAGCATTCTGAGTTGAAGCCACGAAGTACCCAGCTCGAAGCAGAAAAGTATCCCATATGGTGACGATCGTCACCCCATTGGTGACGCTCGTCACCCAGATAGGAAGGAGCGTGGCTATTTGTTAAAAGTATCAAGAAGAATTGCAGAACTTACCCAGAAGTTTCCTTTATTTATATGAAGACCCCAGATCGTGTTTAGCCCCTATTTATTAGGTTTTTCAGCCATTGTTGGCAAGAATCTTAGTTTTTGAGAATTCAGAGAGTTAGAGAGAGATTTTATTCAGAGCTTTTTGGGAAGACAAATCATGTACTCTTTAGAGAAGATTTCGAACCCCCTTTGTTTTCTACTCTTTCTCTTAATGCAATTTTATTCAGTTATGTTTTGTGATCTCATAATCATGTCTGAGTAATCTGCTAGTTAAGTTAGGGTTTTTCAAAGGTTGATGAAAAGAGTGTAGAATCTGTTAGGAATATCTCATGGTTTTTCATCTTTACTTGCTTTAAAATCGAATTTCTGAGAAACATCATCTAGGAATCCGAAAATCATAGGTTGTTAAATATATGTGAGAGCATTATTCATAACCTGAACTAGTATTTGATGAGCAAAACAACTTAGTACAAAGAGATTTGGCTTAGGAGCTTTGTAAACAATTGAACCTGATCATTACTGCATGCTTAGGTTGTTAGGGTTTGCAAAGAGATTTGAAACTCTGTGATCTAGGTATAGATAACTTCTGCAATGAGAATTGATTAGTTATGCATTAGAGATTCATGTTTAAAACGGTTCTTAATCATTCCTGATACCCTGCATTCTATATTCTTGGATTCATACCTGCGAATTACCCTAGCTTAGCGCTTTTAGTCTTCCTGAACTTAGAACATATCATACCATCGTTTGCTTATTTCTAATTATTCATTCGCATTACATACATCATATTTTGCTTAGCTTAGTCCAAATCTATAATTGATAGTGTAGTTAGCATTACTCTCTTGGGATTTCGATACCCCTTATACTACATCTGCTTTTGCTGTGCACTTGCAGTAATTTTATTTGGGTAAAACCTGAACCCTATCAATACCGAGCAGCTTTCTCTCAGTTTTGGTCGATACAAGACTTAGTTGTCGCCTAGAGCTCTTCATCATGCTCGGTTCTTCTTGTCCTCATCATTCACCATTCTCCAAATGTCTCTCTTGCTCCATTTAGACCTGAAAAAGACTCCAAACCATGCAAAACATGCAAATGTCTAACCTAAATAAACATGTAAATGGATAACATAAATAAAAATATATACAAGTGTCCAATCTCACCCCACAAAGGGATTTATTCTTGTTCTATGAAAAACGAAAGCAAGGCTTTGGGAAAGAGAAAGGATAAGTGTGATTGGAACTAGGGTTAGCTATTTATAGGGAACATTCCCAAAATTGCCTTAGAAAGCAAAAATATAAGAGTCAAAGATGGTCAACTTTGGTTCTCGGGTTAATGCATATCAAGGTGGAGGAACGAGGTCTTGATCAATATGCTGCTCGGTACAGCGTTTTGGTTGCAGGCATTAAAGATGAAACCGTCGTATCTTTTGAACCTCTGATCATATTGACTTGATTCAACCACCGTTTGAAAGCTTGTTTGATCCTCTACAACTTCTATAAAGGACACGGAGGCTGAATCGCACCAGAAGGCCTTCGTTCGGACCCATACATTTCATATCGACCTGCATACCGAGCAGCTTTCTCTCAGTTTTGGTCGATACAAGACTTAGTTGCAGCGTAGAGCTCGTCATCATGCTCGGTTCTTCTTGTCCTCATCATTCACCATTCTCCAAATGTCTCCCTTGCTCCATTTAGACCTGAAAAAGACTCCAAACAATGCAAAACATGCAAATGTCTAACCTAAATAAACATGTAAATGGATAACATAAATAAAAATATATACAAGTGTCCAATCTCACCCCACAAAGGGATTTGTTCTTGTTCTATGAAAAACAAAAGCAAGGCTTTGGGAAAGAGAAAGGATAAGTGAGATTGGATCTAGGGTTAGCTATTTATAGGGAACATTCCCAAAATTGCCTTAGAAAGCAAAAATATAAGAGTCAAAGATGGTCAACTTTGGTTCTCGGGTTAATGCATATCGAGGTGGAGGAACGAGGTCTTGATCAATATGCTGCTCGGTACAGCGTTTTGGTTGCAGGCATTAAAGATGAAACCGTCCTATCTTTTGAACCTCTGATCATATTGACATGATTCGACCACCGTTGGAAAGCTTGTTTGATCCTCTACAATTTCTATAAAGGACACGGAGGCTGAATCGCACCAGAAGGCCTTCGTTCGGATCCATACATTTCATATCGACCTGCATACCGGGCAGCTTTCTCTCAGTTTTGGTTGATACAAGACTTTGGTGCAACCTACAGCCCGTCATCTTGGACATCATGCTCGGTTCTTCTTGTCCTCATCATTCACCATTCTCCAAATATCTCTTTGCTCTATTTAGAACTGAAAAAGACTCCAAACAATGCAAAACATGCTAATGTCTAACCTAAATAAACATGTAAATGGATAACATAAATGAAAATATATACAAGTGATCGAATCTCATTCCACAAAGGGATTTGTTCTTGTTCTATGAATAACCAAAGCAAAGCTTTGGCGAAGAGAAATGATATGTAAGACTGGATGTAGGGTTAGCTATTTATAGGGAACATCCCCAAAATAACCTTAGAATGCAAAAATAAAAGAAGTTAAAGATGGTCAACTTTGGTTCTGGGGTTAATGCATATCGAGGTGGAGGAAGGAGGTCATGATCGATATACTGCTTGGTACAGCGTTCTGGTTGCAGGCATTGAAGATGAAACCGTCGTATCTTTTGAACCACTGACCAGATTGACTTGATTCGACCTCCGTTCGAAAGCTTGTTCGATCCTCTACAACTGCTATCAAGGACGCGGAGGCTGAATCGCAACAGAAGGCCTTCGTTCGGATCCATACATTTCATATCGACCTGCATACCGGGCAGGTTTATCTCAGCTTTTGTCGATACAAGACTTTGTTGCAGCCTAGAGCCCGTCATCTTAGTCATCATGCTCGGTTCTTCTTGTCCTCATCATTCACCTTTCTCCAAATGTGTCACTTGCTCCATTTAGACCTGAAAAAAACTCCTAACAATGCAAATCATGCTAATGTCTAACCTAAATAAACATGTAAATGGATAACATAAATGAAAATATAAACTAGCGATGCAATCTCATCCCACAAAGGGATTTGTTCTTGTTCTATGAATAACCAAAGCAAAGCTTTGGGGAAGAGAAATGATAAGTAAAATTGGATGTAGGGTTAGCTATTTATAGGGAATATCCCCAAAATAACCTTAGAATGCAAAAACAAAAAAAGTCAAAGATGGTCAACTTTGGTTCTCGGGTTAATGCATATCGAGGTGGAGGAAGGAGGTCTAGATCGATATGCTGCTCTGTACAGCGTTCTGGTTGCAGGCATTGAAGATGAAACCGTCGTATCTTTTGAACCACTGATCATATTGACTTGATTCGACCTCCATTGGAAAGCTTGTTCGATCCTATACAACTTCTATCAAGGACGCGGAGGCTAAATCGCACCAGAAGGCCTTCGTTCAGACCCATACATTTCATATCAACCTGCATACCGGGCAGCTTTCTCTCAGTTTTGGTCGATACAAGTCTTAGTTGCAACCTAGAGCCCGTAATCATGCTCGGTTCTTCTTGTCCTCATCATTCACCATTCTCCAAATGTCTCCATTGCTCCATTTAGACCTGAAAAAGACTCCAAACAAAGCAAAATATGCAAATGTCTAACCTAAATAAACATGTAAATGGATAACATAAATAAAATATATACAAGTGTCCAATCTCACCCCACAAAGGGATTTGTTCTCGTTCTATGAAAAACGAAAGCAAGGCTTTGGGAAAGAGAAAGGATAAGTGAGATAGGATCTAGGGTTAGCTATTTATAGGGAACATTCCCAAAATTGCCTTAGAAAGCAAAAATATTAGAGTCAAAGATGGTCAACTTTGGTTCTCGGGTTAATGCATATCGAGGTGGAGGAACGAGGTCTTGATCAATATGCTGCTCGGTACAGCGTTTTGGTTGCAGGCATTAAAGATGAAACCGTCGTATCTTTTGAACCTCTGATCATATTGACTTGATTCGGCCACCGTTGGAAAGCTTGTTTGATCCTCTACAACTTCTGTAAAGGACACGGAGGCTGAATCGCACCAGAAGGCCTTCGTTCGGACCCATACATTTCATATCGACCTGCATACCGAGCAGCTTTCTATCAGTTTTGGTCGATACAAGACTTAGTTGCAGCCAAGAGCTCTTCATCATGCTCGGTTCTTCTTGTCCTCATCATTCACCATTCTCCAAATGTCTCTCTTGCTCCATTTAGACCTGAAAAAGACTCCAAACAATGCAAAACATGCAAATGTCTAACCTAAATAAACATGTAAATGGATAACATAAATAAAAATATATACAAGTGTCCAATCTCACCCCACAAAGGGATTTGTTCTTGTTCTATGAAAAACGAAAGCAAGGCTTTGGGAAAGAGAAAGGATAAGTGAGATTGGAACTAGGGTTAGCTATTTATAGGGAACATTCCCAAAATTGCCTTAGAAGAAAAAATATATGAGTCAAAGATGGTCAACTTTGGTTCTCGGGTTAATGCATATCGAGGTGGAGGAACGAGGTCTTGATCAATATGCTGATCGGTACAGCGTTTTGGTTGCAGGCATTAAAGATGAAACCGTCGTATCTTTTGAACCCCTGATCATATTGACTTGATTCGACCATCGTTGGAAAGCTTGTTTGATCCTCTACAACTTCTATAAAGGACACGGAGGCTGAATCGCACCACAAGGCCTTCGTTCGGACCCATACATTTCATATCGACCTGCATACCGAGCAGCTTTCTCTCAGTTTTGGTCGATACAAGACTTAGTTGCAGCCTAAAGCTCGTCATCATGCTCGGTTCTTCTTGTCCTCATCATTCACCATTCTCCAAATGTCTTCCTTGCTCCATTTAGACCTGAAAAAGACTCCAAACAATGCAAAACATGCAAATGTCTAACCTAAATAAACATGTAAATGGATAACATAAATAAAAATATATACAAGTGTCCAATCTCACCCCACAAAGGGATTTGTTCTTGTTCTATGAAAAACGAAAGCAAGGCTTTGGGAAAGAGAAAGGATAAGTGAGATTGGATCTAGGGTTAGATATTTATAGGAAACATTCCCAAAATTTCCTTAGAAAGCAAAAATATAAGAGTCAAAGATGGTCAACTTTGGTTCTCGGGTTAATGCATATCGAGGTGGAGGAACGAGGTCTTGATCAATATGCTGCTCGGTACAGCGTTTTTGTTGCAGACATTAAAGATAAAACCGTCGTATCTTTTGAATCTCTGATCATATTGACTTGATTCGACCACCGTTGGAAAGCTTGTTTGATCCTCTACAACTTATTTAAAGGACACGTAGGCTGAATCGCACCAGAAGGCCTTCGTTCGGACCCATACATTTCATATCGACCTGCATACCGAGCAGCTTTCTCTCAGTTTTGGTCGATACAAGACTTAGTTGCAGCCTAGAGCTCTTCATCATGCTCGGTTCTTCTTGTCCTCATCATTCACCATTCTCCAAATGTCTCTCTTGCTCCATTTAGACCTGAAAAAGACTCCAAACAATGCAAAACATGCAAATGTCTAACCTAAATAAACATGTAAATGGATAATATAAATAAAAATATATACAAGTGTCCAATCTCACCCCACAAAGGGATTTGTTCTTGTTCTATGAAAAACGAATGCAAGGCTTTGGGAAAGAGAAAGGATAAGTGAGATTGGATCTAGGGTTAGCTATTTATAGGAAACATTCCCAAAATTGCCTTAGAAAGCAAAAATATAAGAGTCAAAGATGGTCAACTTTGGTTCTCGGGTTAATGCATATCGAGGTGGAGGAACGAGGTCTTGATCAATATGCTGCTCGGTACAGCGTTTTTGTTGCAGGCATTAAAGATAAAACCGTCGTATCTTTTGAACCTCTGATCATATTGACTTGATTCGACCACCGTTGGAAAGCTTGTTTGATCCTCTACAACTTTTGTAAAGGACACGGAGGCTGAATCACACCAGAAGGCCTTTGTTCGGACCCATACATTTTATATCGACCTGCATACCGAGCAGCTTTATCTCAGTTTTGGTTGATACAAGACTTAGTTGCAGCCTAGAGCTCTTCATCATGCTCGGTTCTTCTTGTCCTCATCATTCACTATTCTCCAAATGTCTCTCTTGCTCCATTTAGACCTGAAAAAGACTCCAAACAATGCAAAACATGCAAATGTCTAACCTAAATAAACATGTAAATGGATAACATAAATAAAAATATATACAAGTGTCGAATCTCACCCCACAAAGGGATTTGTTCTTGTTCTATGAAAAACGAAAGCAAGGCTTTTGGGAAAGAGAAAGGATAAGTGAGATTGGAACTAGGGTTAGCTATTTATAGGGAACATTCCCAAAATTGCCTTAGAAAGCAAAAATATAAGAGTCAAAGATGGTCAACTTTGGTTCTCGGGTTAATGCATATCGAGGTGGAGGAACGAGGTCTTGATCAATATGCTGCTCGGTACAGCGTTTTGGTTGCAGGCATTAAAGATGAAACCGTCGTATCTTTTGAACCTCTGATCATATTGACTTGATTCGACCACCGTTGGAAAGCTTGTTTGATCCTCTACAACCTTTATAGAGGACACGGAGGCTGAATCGCATGAGAAGGCCTTCGTTCAGATCCATACATTTCTTATCGACCTGCATATCGGGCAGCTTTCTCTCAGCTTTGGTCGATACAAGACTTTGGTGCAACCTACACCCCGTCATCTTGGTCATCATGCTCGGTTCTTTTTGTCCTCATCATTTACCATTCTCCAAATATCTCTCTTGCGCCATTTAGACCTGACAAAGACTCCAAACAATGCAAAACACGCTAATGTTTAACCTAAATAAACATGAAAATGGATAACATATATGAAAATATATACAAGTGATCCAATCTCATGCCACAAAGGGATTTGTTCTTGTTATATGAAAAACTAAAACAAAGTGTTAGGGAAGAGAAAGGATAAGTAAGATTGAATGTAAGGTTAGCTATTTATAGGAAACATCCCAAAAATAACCTTAGAATGCAAAAATATAAGAGTCAAAGATGGTCAACTTTGGTTCTCGTGTTGATGCATATCGAGGTGGAAGAAGGAGGTCTTGATTGATATGCTGCTCGGTACAGCGTTCTGGTTGTGGGCAGTGAAGATGAAACCGTCATATCTTTTGAACCACTAACCATATTGACTTCATTCGACCCCTGTTGGAAAGCTTATTCGATCCTCTACAACTTCTGTAAAGGACGCAGGGCTGAATAGCAAGAGAAGGCCTTCGTTCGGACCCATACAATTTATATCGACCTGCATACCGGGCAGGTTTCTCTCAGCTTTGGTCGATACAAGACTTTGGTGCAACCTAGAGCCCGTCATCTTGGTCATCATGCTCGGTTCTTGTTGTCCTCATCATTCACCATTCTCCAAATATCTCTCTTGCTCAATTTAGACCTGAAAAAGACTCCAAACAATGTAAAACATGCTAATGTTTAACCTAAATAAACATGCAAATGGATAACATAAATGAAAATATATACAAGTGATCCAATCTCATCCCACAAAGGGATTTGTTCTTGTTATATGAAAAACCAAAATAAAGTTTTAGGGAAGAGAAAGGATAAGTAAGATTGAATGTAAGGTTAGCTATTTATAGGAAACATCCCCAAAATAACCTTAGAATGCAAAAATAAAAGAGTCAATGATGGTCAACTTTGGTTCTCGGGTTAATGCATATCGAGGTGGAGGAAGGAGATCTTGATCGATATGCTGCTCGGTATAACGTTCTGGTTGCGGGCAGTGAAGATGAAACCGTCGTATCATTTGAACCACTGACCATATTGACTTCATTCGACCCGCGTTGGAAAGCTTGTTCGATCCTCTACAACTTCTATAAAGGACGCGGAGGCTGAATCGCACCAGTAGGGCTTCGTTCAAACCCATACATTTCATATGGACATTCCAAAAATTGCCTTAGAAAGCAAAAAATATAAGAGTCAAAGATGGTCAACTTTGGTTCTCGGGTTAATGCATATCGAGGTGGAGGAAGGAGGTCTGGATTGATATGCTGCTCGGTACAGCGTTCTGGTTGTGGGCATTGAAGATGAAACCGTAATATCTTTTGAACCACTAACCATATTGACTTCATTCAACTCCTGTTTGAAAGCTTGTTCGATCCTCTACAACTTCTGTAAAGGACGTAGAAGCTGAATCGCAACAGAAGGCCTTCGTTCGGACCCATACATTTTATATCAACCTGCATACCAGGCAGGCCTCTCTCAGCTTTGGTCGATACGAGACTTTGGTGCAACCTAGAGCCCGTCATCTTGGTTATCATGCTCAGTTCTTGTTGTCCTCATCATTCACCATTCTCCAAATATCTCTCGTGCGCCATTTAGACCTGAAAAAGACTCCAAACAATGCAAAACATGCAAATGTCTAACCTAAATAAATATGTAAATGGATTACCTAAATAAAAATATATACAAGTGTCCAATCTCATCCCACAAAGGGATTTGTTCTTGATCTATGAAAAACGAAAGCAAGGCTTTTGGAAAGAGAAAGGATAAGTAAGATTGAATATAAGGTTAGCTATTTATAGGAAACATCCCCAAAATAACCTTAGAATGCAAAAATAAAAGAGTCAATGATGGTCAACTTTGGTTCTCGGGTTAATGCATATCGAGGTGGAGGAAGGAGATTTTGATCGATATGCTGCTCGGTACAACGTTCTGGTTGCGGGCAGTGAAGATGAAACCGTCGTATCATTTGAACCACTGACCATATTGACTTCATTCGACCTGCGTTGGAAAGCTTGTTCGACCCTCTACAACTTCTGTAAAGGATACAGAGGCTGAATCGCAACAGAAGGCCTTCGTTCGGACCCATACATTTTATATGGACCTGCATACCGAACAGGTTTCTCTCAGCTTTGGTCGATACAAGACTTTGGTGCAACCTAGAGCCCGTCATCTTCGTCATCACGCTCGGTTCTTGTTGTCCTCATCATTCACAATTCTCCAAATATCTCTCTTGCTCCATTTAGATATGAAAAATACTCTAAACAATGCAAATCATGCTAATGTCTAACCTAAATAAACATGTAAATGGATAACATAAATGAAAATATGTACTAGTGATGCTATCTCATCCCACAAAGAGATTTGTTCTTGTTCTATGAATAACCAAATCAAAGTTTTGGGAAAGAGAAAGGATAAGTAAGATTGGATGTAGGGTTAGCTATTTATAGGGAATATCCCCAAAATAACCTTAGAATGCAAAAATAAAAAAAGTCAAAGATTGTCAACTTTGGTTCTCGGGTTAATGCATATCGAGGTGGAGGAAGGAGGTCTTGATCGATATGCTGCTCGGTACAGCGTTCTCGTTGCAGGCGTTAAAGATGAAAGCGTCGTATCTTTTGAACCACTGACCATATTGACTTGACTCGACCTCCGTTGGAAAGGTTGTTCGATCCTCTTCAACTTCTATCAAGGACGCGGAGGCTGAATCGCACCAGAAGGCCATCGTTCGGACCCATACATTTCTTATCGACTTGCATACCGGGCAGCTTTCTCTCAGTTTTGGTTGATACAAGACTTAGTTGCAGCCTAGAGCCCGTCATCATGCTCGGTTCTTCTTGTCCGCATCATTCACCATTCTGCAAATGGCTCCCTTGCTCAATTTAGACCTGAAAAAGACTCCAAACAATGCAAAACATGCAAATGTCTAACCTAAATAAACATGTGAATGGATAACATAAATAAAACCATATACAAGTGTCAAATCTCATCCCACAAAGGGATTTGTTCTTGTCCTATGAAAAACGAAAGCAAGGCTTTGGGAAAGAGAAAGGATAAGTGAGATTGGATCTAGGGTTAGCTATTTATAGGGAACATTCTCAAAATGGCCTTAGAAAGCAAAAATATAAGAGTCAAAGATGGTCAAATTTGGTTCTTGGGTTAATGCGTATCGAGGTGGAGGAAGGAGGTCTTGTTTGATATGCTGCTCGGTACAGCGTTCTGGATTGGGCAGTGAAGATGAAACCGTCATATCTTTTGAACCACAAACCATATTGACTTCATTCCACCCCCGTTGGAAAGCTTGTTCGATCCTCTACAACTTCTGTAAAGAACGCAGAGGCAGAATCGCAACAGAAGGTCTTCGTTCGGACCCATACATTTTATATCGACCTGCATACCGAACAGGTTTCTCTCAGCTTTGGTCGATACAAGACTTTGGTGCAACCTAGAGCCCGTCATCTTCGTCATCACGCTCGGTTCTTGTTGTCCTCATCATTCACAATTCTCCAAATATCTCTCTTGCTCCATTTAGATATGAAAAAGACTTTAAACAATGCAAAACATGCTAATGTTTAACCTAAATAAACATGCAAATGGATAACATAAATGAAAACATATACAAGTGATCCAATCTCATCCCACAAAGGGATTTGTTCTTGTTATATGAAAAATCAAAACAAAGCTTTAGGGAAGAGAAATGATAAGTAAGATTGGATGTAGGGTTAGCTATTTATAGAAAACATCCCCAAAATAAAAGAGTCAATGATGGTCAACTTTGGTTCTCGGGGTAATGCATATCGAGATGGAGGTAGGAGGTCTTGATCGATATGCTGGTCGGTACAGCGTTCTGGTTGCGGGCAGTGAAGATGAAACCGTCGTATCATTTGAACCACTGACCATATTGACTTCATTCGACCCATGTTGAAAAGCTTGTTCGATCCTCTACAACTTCGATAAAGGACGCGGAGGCTGAATCGCACAAGTAGACCTTCGTTCAAACCCATACATTTCATATTGACCTGCATACCGGGAATGTTTCTCTCAGTTTTGGTCGATGCAAGACTTTGTTGCTGCCTAGAGCCCGTCATCTTGATTATCATGCTCGGTTCTTCTTGTCCTCATCATTCACCATTCTCCAAATGTCTCCCTTGCTCCATTTAGACCTGAAAAAGACTCCAAACAATGCAAAACATGCAAATGTCTAACCTAAATAAACATGTAACTGGATAACATAAATAAAAATATATACAAGTGTCCAATCTCATCCCACAAAGGGATTTGTTCTTGTTCTATGAAAAACGAAAGCAAGGCTTTAGGAAAGAGAAAGGATAAGTGAGATTGGATCTAGGGTTAGCTATTTATAGGGAACATTCCCAAAATTGCCTTAGAAAACAAAAATATAAGAGTCAAAGATGGTCAACTTTGGTTCTCGTGTTGATGCATATCGAGGTGGAAGAAGAAGGTCTTGATTGATATGCTGCTCGGTACAGCGTTCTGGTTGTGGGCAGTGAAGATGAAAAAGTCATATCTTTTGAACCACTAACCATATTGACTTCATTCGACCCCTGTTGGAAAGCTTATTCGACCCTCTACAACTTCTGTAAAGGACGCAGAGGCTGAATAGAAACAGAAGGCCTTCGTTCGGACCCATACAATTTATATCGACCTGCATACCGGGCAGGTTTCTCTCAGCTTTGGTCGATACAAGACTTTGGCACAACCTAGAGCCCGTCATCTTGGTCATCATGCTCGGTTCTTGTTGTCCTCATCATTCACCATTCTCCAAATATCTCTCTTGCTCAATTTAGACCTGAAAACGACTCCAAACAATGCAAAACATGCTAATGTTTAACCTAAATAAACATGCAAATGGATAACATAAATGAAAATATATACAAGTGATCCAATCTCATCCCACAAAGGGATTTGTTCTTGTTATATGAAAAACCAAAATGAAGTTTTAGGGAAGAGAAAGGATAAGTAAGATTGAATGTAAGGTTAGCTATTTATAGGAAACATCCCCAAAATAACCTTAGAATGCAAAAATAAAAGAGTCAATGATGGTCAACTTTGGTTCTCGGGTTAATGCATATCGAGGTGGAGGAAGGAGATCTTGATCGATATGCTGCTCGGTATAACGTTCTGGTTGCGGGCAGTGAAGATGAAACCGTCGTATCATTTGAACCACTGACCATATTGACTTCATTCGACCCGTGTTGGAAAGCTTGTTCGATCCTTTACAACTTTTATAAAGGACGCGGAGGCTGAATCGCACAAGTAGGCCTTCGTTCAAACCCATATATTTCATATGGACCTGCATACCGGGAATATTTCTCTCAGTTTTGGTCGATACAAGACTTTGTTGAAGCCTAGAGCCCATCATCTTGATCATCATGCATGGTTCATCTTGTCCTCATCATTCACCATTCTCCAAATGTCTCCCTTGCTCCATTTAGACCTGAAAAAAACTCCATACAATGCAAATCATGCTAATGTCTAACCTAAATAAACATGTAAATGCATAACATAAATGAAAATATATACAAGTGATGCAATCTCATCCCACAAAGGGATTAGTTCCTGTGTAATGAATAACCAAAGCAAAGCTTTGGGGAAGAGAAAGGATAAGAAAGATTGGATGTAGGGTTAGCTATTTATAGGGAATATCCCCAAAATAACCTTAGAATGCAAAAATAAAAAAAGTCAAAGATGGTCAACTTTGGTTCTCGGGTTAATGCATATCGAGGTGGAGGAAGGAGGTCTTGATCGATATGCTGCTCGGTACAGCGTTCTGGTTGCAGGCATTGAAGATGAAACCGTCGTATCTTTTGAACCACTGACAATATTGACTTGATTCGACCTCCATTGGAAAGCTTGTTCGATCCTATACAACTTCTTTCAAGGACGCGGAGGCTAAATCGCACCAGAAGGCCTTCGTTCAGACCCATATATTTCATATCGACCTGCATACCGGGAAGCTTTCTCGCAGTTTTGGTCGATACAAGACTTAGTTGCAGCCTAGAGCCCGTCATCATGCTCGGTTCTTCTTGTCCTCATCATTCACCATTCTCCAAATGTCTCCATTGCTCCATTTAGACCTGAAAAGACTCCAAACAATGCAAAACATTCAAATGTCTAACCTAAATAAATATGTAAATGGATTACATAAATAAAAATATATACAAGTGTCCAATCTCATCCCACAAAGGGATTTGTTCTTGTTCTATGAAAAACGAAAGCAAGGCTTTGGGAAAGAGAAAGGATAAGTGAGATTGGATCTAGGGTTAGCTATTTATAGGGAACATTCTTAAAATTGCCTTAGAAAGCAAACAATATAAGAGTCAAAGATGGTCAACTTTGGTTCTCGGGTTAATGCATATCGAGGAGGAGGAAGGAGGTCTGGATTGATATGCTGCTCGGTACAGTGTTCTGGTTGTGGGCATTGAAGATGAAACCGTAATATCTTTTGAACCACTAACCATATTGACTTCATTCAACTCCCGTTGGAAAGCTTGTTCGATCCTCTACAACTTCTGTAAAGGACGCAGAGGCTGAATCGCAACAGAAGGCCGTCGTTCGGACCCATACATTTTATATCGACCTGCATACCAGGCTGGCTTCTCTCAGCTTTGGTCGATACGAGACTTTGGTGCAACCTAGAGCCCGTCATCTTGGTTATCATGCTTGGTTCTTGTTGTCCTCATCATTCACCATTCTCCAAATATCTCTCTTGCGCCATTTAGACCTGAAAAAGACTCCAAACAATGCAAAACACGCTAATGTTAAACCTAATAAACATGCAAATGGATAACATAAATAAAAATATAAACAAGTGTCCAATCTCATCCCACAAAGGGATTTGTTCTTGTTATATGAAAAACGAAAGCAAGGGTTTAGGAAAGAGAAAGGATAAGTGAGATTGGATCTAGGGTTAGCTATTTATAGGGAACATTCCCAAAATTGCCTTAGAAAACAAAAATATAAGATTCAAAGATGGTCAACTTTGGTTCTCGTGTTGATGCATATCGAGGTGGAAGAAGGAGGTGTTGATTGATATGCTGCTCGGTACAGCGTTCTGGTTGTTGGCAGTGAAGATGAAACCGTCATATCTTCTGAACCACTAACCATATTGACTTCATTCGACCCCTGTTGGAAAGCTTATTCGATCCTCTACAACTTCTGTAAAGGACGCAGAGGCTGAATAGCAACAGAAGGCCTTCGTTCGGACCCATACATTTTATATCGACCTGCATACCGAACAGGTTTCTCTCAGCTTTGGTCGATACAAGACTTTGGTGCAACCTAGAGCCCGTCATCTTCGTCATCACGCTCGGTTCTTGTTGTCCTCATCATTCACAATTCTCCAAATATCTCTCTTGCTCCATTTAGATATGAAAAAGACTTTAAACAATGCAAAACATGCTAATGTTTAACCTAAATAAACATGCAAATGGATAACATAAATGAAAATATATACAAGTGATTCAATCTCATCCTACAAAGGGATTTGTTCTTCTTATATGAAAAATCAAAACAAAGCTTTAGGGAAGAGAAATGATAAGTAAGATTGGATGTAGGGTTAGCTATTTATAGAAAACATCCCCAAAATAACCTTAGAATGCCAAAATAAAAGAGTCAATGATGGTCAACTTTGGTTCTCAGGGTAATGCATATCGAGATGGAGGAAGAAGGTCTTGATCGATATGCTGGTCGGTACAGCGTTCTGGTTGCGGGCAGTGAAGATGAAACCGTCGTATCATTTGAACCACTGACCATATTGACTTCATTCGACCCAAGTTGGAAAGCTTGTTCGATCCTCTACAACTTCGATAAAGGACGCTGAGGCTAAATCGCACAAGTAGACCTTCGTTCATACCCATACATTTCATATTGACCTGCATACCGGGAATGTTTCTCTCAGTTTTGGTCGATGCAAGACTTTGTTGCTGCCTAGAGCCCGTCATCTTGATTATCATGCTCGGTTCTTCTTGTCCTCATCATTCACCATTTTCCAAATGTCTCCCTTGCTCCATTTAGACCTGAAAAAGACTCCAAACAATGCAAAACATGCAAATGTCTAACCTAAATAAACATGTAAATGGATTACATAAATAAAAATATATACAAGTGTCCAATCTCATCCCACAAAGGGATTTGTTCTTGTTCTATGAAAAACGAAAGCAAGGCTTTAGGAAAGAGAAAGGATAAGTGAGATTGGATCTAGGGTTAGCTATTTATAAGGAACATTCCCAAAAATTGCCTTAAAAAATTCAAAGATGGTCAACTTTGGTTCTCGGGTTAATGCAAATAGAGGTGGAGGAAGGAGGTCTTGATCGATATGCTGCTCGGTACAGCATTCTGGTTGCAGGCATTGAAGATGAAACCGTCTTATCTTTTGAACCACTGACAATATTGACTTGATTCGACCTCCATTGGAAAGCTTGTTCGATCCTATACAACTTCTATCCAGGACGCGGAGGCTAAATCGCACCAGAAGGCCTTCGTTCAGACCCATACATTTCATATCGACCTGCATATCGGGAAGCTTTCTCTCAGTTTTGGTCGATACAAGACTTAGTTGCAGCCTAGAGCCCGTCATCATTCTCGGTTCTTCTTGTCCTCATCATTCAGCATTCTCCAAATGTCTCAATTGCTCCATTTAGATCTGAAAAAGACTCCAAACAATGCAAAACATTCAAATGTCTAACCTAAATAAATATGTAAATGGATTACATAAATAAAAATATATACAAGTGTCCAATCTCATCCCACAAAGGGATTTGTTCTTGTTCTATGAAAAACGAAAGCAAGGCTTTGGGAAAGAGAAAGGATAAGTGAGATTGGATCTAGGGTTAGCTATTTATAGGGAACATTCCCAAAATTGCCTTAGAAAGCAAAAAATATAAGAGTCAAAGTTGGTCAACTTGGGTTCTCGGGAAGGAGGTTCTGGTTGTGGGCATTAAAGATGAAACCGTAATATCTTTTGAACCACTAACCATATTGACTTCATTCAACTCCCGTTGGAAAGCTTGTTCGATCCTCTACAACTTCTGTAAAGGACGCAGAGGCTGAATCGCAACAGAAGGCCTTTGTTCGGACCCATACATTTTATATCGACCTGCATACCAGGCAGGCTTCTCTCAGCTTTGGTCGATACGAGACTTTGGTGCAACCTAGAGCCCGTCATCTTGGTTATCATGCTTGGTTCTTGTTGTCCTCATCATTCACCATTCTCCAAATATCTCTCTTGCGCCATTTAGACCTGAAAAAGACTCCAAACAATGCAAAACACGCTAATGTTTAACCTAAATAAACATGCAAATGGATAACAAAAATAAAAATATAAACAAGTGTCCAATCTCATCCCACAAAGGGATTTGTTCTTGTTCTATGAAAAACGAAAGCAAGGCTTTAGGAAAGAGAAAGGATAAGTGAGATTGGATCTAGGGTTAGCTATTTATAAGGAACATTCCCAAAATTTCCTTAGAAAACAAAAATATAAGAGTCAAAGATGGTCAACTTTGGTTCTCGTGTTGATGCATATCGAGGTGGAAGAAGGAGGTCTTGATTGATATTCTGCTCGGTACAGCGTTCTGGTTGTGGGCAGTGAAGATGAAACCGTCATATCTTTTGAACCACTAACCATATTGACTTCATTCGACCCCTGTTGGAAAGCTTATTCGATCCTCTACAACTTCTGTAAAGGACGCAGAGGCTGAATAGCAACAGAAGGCCTTCGTTCGAACCCATACAATTTTTATCGACCTGCATACAGGGCAGGTTTCTCTCAGCTTTGGTCGATACAAGACTTTGGTGCAACCTAGAGCCCGTCATTTTGGTCATCATGCTCGGTTCTTGTTGTCCTCATCATTCACCATTCTCCAAATATCTCTCTTGCTCAATTTAGACCTGAAAAAGACTCCAAACAATGCAAAACATGCTAATGTTTAACCTAAATAAACATGCAAATGGATAACATAAATGAAAATATATACAAGTGATCCAATCTCATCCCACAAAGGGATTTGTTCTTGTTATATGAAAAACCAAAATAAAGTTTTAGGGAAGAGAAAGGATAAGTAAGATTGAATGTAAGGTTAGCTATTTATAGGAAACATCCCCAAAATAACCTTAGAATGCAAAAATAAAAGAGTCAATGATGGTCAACTTTGGTTCTCGTGTTGATGCATATCGAGGTGGAAGAAGGAGGTCTTGATTGATATGCTGCTCGGTACAGCGTTCTGGTTGTGGGCAGTGAAGATGAAACCGTCATATCTTTTGAACCACTAACCATATTGACTTCATTCGACCCCTGTTGGGAAGCTTATTCGACCCTCTACAACTTCTGTAAAGGACGCGGAGGCTGAATCGCACCAGTAGGCCTTCGTTCAAACCCATACATTTCATATGGACCTGCTTACCGGGCAAGTTTCTCTCAGCTTTGGTCGATACAAGACTTTGGTGCAACCTAGAGCCCGTCATCTTGGTCATCATGCTCGGTTCTTGTTGTCCTCATCATTCACCATTCTCCAAATATCTCTCTTGCTCAATTTAGACCTGAAAACGACTCCAAACAATGCAAAACATGCTAATGTTTAACCTAAATAAACATGCAAATGGATAACATAAATGAAAATATATACAAGTGATCCAATCTCATCCCACAAAGGGATTTGTTCTTGTTATATGAAAAACCAAAATGAAGTTTTAGGGAAGAGAAAGGATAAGTATGATTGAATGTAAGGTTAGCTATTTATAGGAAACATCCCCAAAATCACCTTAGAATGCAAAAATAAAAGAGTCAATGATGGTCAACTTTGGTTCTCGGGTTAATGCATATCGAGGTGGAGGAAGGAGATCTTGATCGATATGCTGCTCGGTATAACGTTCTGGTGGCGGGCAGTGAAGATGAAACCGTCGTATCATTTGAACCACTGACCATATTGACTTCATTCGACCCGCGTTGGAAAGCTTGTTCGATCCTCTACAACTTTTATAAAGGACGTGGAGGCTGAATCGCACCAGTAGGCCTTCGTTCAAACCCATACATTTCATATGGACCTTCATACCGGGAATATTTCTCTCAGTTTTGGTCGATACAAGACTTTGTTGAAGCCTAGAGCCCGTCATCATGATCATCATGCATGGTTCATCTTGTCCTCATCATTCACTATTCTCCAAATGTCTCCCTTGCTCCATTTAGACCTGAAAAAAACTCCATACAATGCAAATCATGCTAATGTCTAACCTAAATAAACATGTAAATGCATAACATAAATGAAAATATATACAAGTGATGCAATCTCATCCCACAAAGGGATTAGTTCTTGTGTAATGAATAACCAAAGCAAAGCTTTGGGGAAGAGAAAGGATAAGTAAGATTGGATGTAGGGTTAGCTATTTATAGGGAATATCCCCAAAATAACCTTAGAATGCAAAAATAAAAAAAGTCAAAGATGGTCAACTTTGGTTCTCGGGTTAATGCAAATAGAGGTGGAGGAAGGAGGTCTTGATCGATATGCTGCTCGGTACAGCGTTCTGGTTGCAGGCATTGAAGATGAAACCGTCGTATCTTTTGAACCACTGACAATATTGACTTGATTCGACCTCCATTGGAAAGCTTGTTCGATCCTATACAACTTCTATCAAGGACGCGGAGGCAAAATCGCACCAGAAGGCCTTCGTTCAGACCCATACATTTCATATCGACCTGCATACCGGGAAGCTTTCTCTCAGTTTTGGTCGATACAAGACTTAGTTGCAGCCTAGAGCCCGTCATCATTCTCAGTTCTTCTTGTCCTCACCATTCACCATTCTCCAAATGTCTCCCTTGCTCCATTTAGACCTGAAAAAAACTCCATACAATTCAAATCATGCTAATGTCTAACATAAATAAACATGTAAATGCATAACATAAATGAAAATATATACAAATGATGCAATCTCATCCCAGAAAGGGATTAGTTCTTGTTTAATGAATAACCAAAGCAAAGCTTTGGGGAAGAGAAAGGATAAGTAAGATTGGATGTAGGGTTAGCTATTTATAGGGAATATCCCCAAAATAACCTTAGAATGCAAGAATAAAAAAAGTCAAAGATGGTCAACTTTGGTTCTCGGGTTAATGCATATCGAGGTGGAGGAAGGAGGTCTTAATCGATATGCTGCTCGGAACAGCGTTCTGGTTGCAGGCATTGAAGATGAAACCGTCGTATCTTCTGAACCACTGACAATCTTGACTTGATTCGACCACCGTTGGAAAGCTTGTTCGATCCTCTACAACATCTATGAAGGACACGGAGGCCTTCGTTCGGACCCATACATTTCATATTGACCTGCATACCGGGCAGCTTTCTCTCAGCTTTGGTCGATACAAGACTTTGGTGCAACCTACAGCCCGTCATCTTGGTCATCATGCTCGGTTCATCTTGTCCTCATCATTCACCATTCTCCAAATATCTCCCTTGCTCCATTTACACCTGAAAAAGACTCCAAACAATGCAAAACATGCTAATGTCTAACCTAAATAAACATGTAATTGGATAACATAAATGATAATATATACAAGTGATCCAATCTCATCCCACAAAGGGATTTGTTCTTGTTCTATGAATAACCAAAGCAAAGCTTTGGGGAAGAGAAATGATAAGTAAGATTGGATGTAGGGTTAGCTATTTATAGGGAACATCCCCAAAATAACCTTAGAATGCAAAAATAAAAGAAGTCAAAGATGGTCAACTTTGGTTCTGGGGTTAATGCATATCGAGGTGGAGGAAGGAGGTCTTGATCGATATGCTGCTCGGTACAGCGTTCTCGTTGCAGGCATTAAAGATGAAACCGTCGTATCTTTTGAACCACTGACCAGATTAACTTTATTCGACCTCCGTTGGAAAGCTTGTTCGATCCTTGATAGGGTTCAGGTTTTACCCAAATAAAACTACTGCAAGTGCACAGCAAAAGCAGATGTAGTATAAGGGGTATCGAAATCCCAAGAGAGTAATGCTAACTACACTATCAATTATAGATTTGGACTAAGCTAAGCAAAATATGATGTATGTAATGCGAATGAATAATTAGAAATAAGCAAACGATGGTATGATATGTTTTAAGTTCAGGAAGACTAAAAGCGCTAAGCTAGGGTAATTCGCAGGTATGAATCCAAGAATGTAGAATGCAGGGTATCAGGAATGATTAAGAACCGTTTTAAACATGAATCTCTAATGCATAACTAATCAATTCTCATTGCAGAAGTTATCTATACCTAGATCACAGAGTTTCAAATCTCTTTGCAAACCCTAACAACCTAAGCATGCAGTAATGATCAGGTTCAATTGTTTACAAAACTCCTAAGCCAAATCTCTTTGTACTAAGTTGTTTTGCTCATCAAATACTAGTTCAGGTTATGAATAATGCTCTCACATATATTTAACAACCTATGATTTTCGGATTCCTAGATGATGTTTCTCAGAAATTCGATTTTAAAGCAAGTAGAGATGAAAAACCATGAGATATTCCTAACAGATAGCGATTCTACACTCTTTTCATCAACCTTTGAAAAACCCTAACTTAACTAGCAGATTACTCAGACATGATTATGAGATCACAAAACATAACTGAATAAAATTGCATTAAGAGAAAGAGTAGAAAACAAAGGGGGTTCGAAATCTTCTCTAAAGAGTACAGGATTTGTCTCCCCAAAAAGCTCTGAATAAAAATCTCTCTCTAACTCTCTGAATTCTCAAAAACTAAGATTCTTGCCAACAATGGCTGAAAAACCTAATAAATAGGGGCTAAACACGATCTGGAGTCTTCATATAAATAAAGGAAACTTCTGGGTAAGTTCTGCAATTCTTCTTGATACTTTTAACAAATAGCCACGCTCCTTCCTATCTGGGTGACGAGCGTCACCAATGGGGTGACGATCGTCACCATATGGGATACTTTTCTGCTTCGAGCTGGGTACTTCGTGGCTTCAACTCAGAATGCTCCAAAAGGTTTCAATATCTCCAATTATGCTCCAGACATGCTTTAACCTGCAAAGACTCTTCTAGGACTCTAAAAAGACCAAAAAGACTCAATAAAAAGGACTTATATCATGGTTAAAAACCATAAAAACCATGATATATCAACTCCCCCAGACTTAGCTTTTGCTTGCCCTCAAGCAAACATCAGATAGAGTACAGGGTCGTGGTTTGAAAACAAGAAACAGTCAGTTAGTCATCAGAAACACCATACTAGTTAAAGCTTTCGAATCCACATACCACAGAGTTAACACAAGATCAAATTTCAGCCTAATCATCACAAGCTTAGCAAATCTCTCAAGTCCAGTCTAAATCCCTCCAAGAAATCCGAAATTTCTACTGTTAACTCCTTATTTTTATCTAAGTGTGAAGTCTCATCAAGGCTCTATCATCTTAATCACTTTACAGATTCTTTTCCCTTCCTAACAACTGAACAAATTAATCTCAACACAGCTCTCCTATTTTCTCTTCCCTTAATCTTTTTCTTTAGGATATTTTCGATTTTTCACTTCTTTTTCTCAACTTTTACAGTCTAAGATATGGTGCTACTCAATACTTGTGTTCCTTGTGAGGAGACAGGTTCTTGAGTGTGTTCACTACTGTTGTTCCTTGTGAGGAGACAGGGTCATGAATGCACCATTCTTTGAACTTAAACTTTTAAAAACTACATCTGGGAAGATCAAAGAGAGACTGTATTTTAACCTTATTGTCAGTGTTTAAAGAGAGAATCAAGATCAATAAGAATCAATCACCAAGACAAGAAATTTAAAGTTCATTAAGGTGGAGCTAACAGCAAATTTTCCAGATTCTCTAAGAACCTAAACCTTCATTGCTAGACTGATCTACCTATGACTTTCAACTTAGTAAGACTTGTAATCAACTATTGTGGCAATGGTTCTTATCAGCAAAAACGTCCTATGGCTAGTTCCAAGAAAAACTAACAATTTCAAATTTTTGACTCTAGAAAAACAGGTTTTTGACTCAACTTTAAGACTCTATAAACATGACACAAAGCACACAACGTCAGTAACCACCTCCCCCAGACTTAAACAACACTGTCCCCAGTGTTATTAAGCCAAGAGTTGGTCAGAAAAATGAATGAGAAGTCGAAAAACCAAGTCAGAAAAGTGTTACCTCGCGTGGGGTCGGGTGACGAGCGTCACCAATCTGGTGACGAGCGTCACCACGACCTGTATTGCCCAAATCTTATGTTAGATGTTAATTAACGAAGTGTTTGCATGTGTACTCAAAAGTTAGACTTTTTGAGCATTCAAACACATAATTAACAACATCCAAACATAGCAATAATAACCTGGTTCAACAATCTCACAAAACATCATCAAAGAAACTGACAACTGACTCAAAAGAAACTTAAAAAATGACTCAAGAGAAAGAAAAATAAAAAGAGAAAAAGGAACAAGTAACCAGATAATGAAGCCTCAATCCTCATCCTCACAAGGCTCAGTAGTGTAGTGGGGGCGGACACAACCACAGTTGCTAAGTGTAGCAACAGCATCCCAGAGTCCCTCAAAGCTATCAATGACATACTCCTGAAAAGCAGCCATATCCATGGGTGTCTGTGGTCGTGGAGGATGCCTGAAGGCAGCAGAAGAGCCACTCTGGCGTGTAGAAGGTCCAGCATCAGTAGCAGCAGCAGTAGAAGCAGAGGGACCAGCTGTAGCAGCTCTAGCAGGGCGCAGAGTCAAGGGGCGCAGAAGAGTCTTTGCTGGCATGAAGAATAGCTGGCGTGGGTCTGTCTGGATAGTAGTGAGTGCTCTCTGTGGCAACTTAATGCCAACATACTCTCCAAAAGTAGTACTGAAAGTCCAGACAACTCCAGTCTTCATCCAAGTGACATGGCGCAGATACTGCTCATCCATAAGCGATCTATCACTGCGCAGACTGCAAGGGGTAACATCGATCTGGAAATGATGGAAGATCGGTGTCAACAAGCTGCCCACACTCTCAGTCTTCTCCCCTGGACTGGTGAATGGCTTGGTCTTCAAAGAGACCAAATGCTCAGCGAAAACAGCACCTAAGTTGGCGCGAACCATACTATCAACTGGTATCGAATCATCCAGCATCTCATAAAGTCCGTAGTAAAGGAGAATCAGCTCGCTAACTCGAGTCTTGCTAGGCGCTGACTTGCACAGAATAGTATGACCAAAGAGGCGCATAATGTACCTCAAAACCGGATGTCGAACCTCCGTCTGCGTGCTGGTCTTGCTGTCATGGACTCCATTCCCGAACTTGGACCAAAATGTCCGCATATGGGTCCACTGAGAGGGAAGGAGAACGCCTGTGGGATGGTCAGAGAAGCCATAGATCCCACAAAGCTCCATCAGACTGATCCGGTATCGAATCCCTCGGATCAGAAATGTCATAGTGCCTTCCTGAGCACGCTTCGCCAGCTCATTCGTGTAGTAGACGCGAACTGTAGAGAGAAACTGGCGGACCAAATCTGGGTACAAGTCGTACTGCTGGAATGGCATAGTCCCCATGCCAATGCGCTCCAAAATCTCATAAACCTCCTCAAAGATCCCCATCTTCTGCAGAACAGCAGGATCCGCGAGCCTAGGAGGGATAATCTTAACTCCTAGCCACGCATTGTAGAACATCGTGTCATATTCATCCCACTCCTCCTGAATATCACGGAATACACAGGTATCCCGAGCCACTTCTTGCTTCGGAGTCCCTGCCCAAGCCATCTCCGAGGCTATTGTCCGATCCTCTCGTTTGGGCCATGGGGGCCTGCAAACCGGGTGCTGACTGAAGGAATCTGTAGACCCTGTTGCAGTGCTGGAAGACGAGGTTTGTCTTAGTCTTTTCTCTTGACGAGGCATCTGCAAATTGAGCACCAAAATCGACCAAAACCATCTCAAAAGTTAGCAAATTTTTCAAAGTTCGAAAAATCAACCAAACAGGATCAAATAGCTAATGGCGATTAATCCCTACACTACCAGGAACACAATTCAAGCATCAGTTCAACCGAAATCACCCAAAATTTCCAGATTTTTGCAACTGTCATCATGAACTCGAAAATTCAAACAGTGCAAATCAACCGATTAAATCTCACAAAGATGGTTCCATTCCTCTAATACAACCTAACTAACCATGATTCAACAGTTAAATCAAGCCAATCAAGTCAAAAATCGAATTTTACCAAACCTAAGGCGGACTGAAAATTGGGGATTCCGAAAACATACCTTGCGGATCGTAAAAACTAAGTTGATATTCTGAAAGAGGAGTAAAATCCACACAGATTAGACTCTTGAATCACTCAATTTGGTTAAGAAAATCAAAAGTTATGAAATTCCTATATCTCTCTAAGTGTTCGGTTATTTCAGCTTCTTGATTGCCCATTCTGCTCTGAACTCCAGCTCTACTGGTAGATGGCACGCCTTGCCATAGAGAAGGTGGAAAGGAGTAGTCCCAAGTGGCGTTTTGTAGGCAGTCCTGTAGGCCCATAATGCATCATCCAGCTTTGCAGACCAATATTTCCTTGTCTTCCCAACTGTCTTTTCCAGAATTTGCTTGATCTGTCTGTTGGAAACCTCGACTTGTCCACTTGTTGGGGGGTGATAGGGCGTGGCCACTCTGTGCTGTACACCATACTTCTTCAACAGCTTGTCAAAAACCTTGTTGACGAAGTGAGAACCCCCATCACTTATGACAATCCGTGGGACACCAAATCTGGGAAAGATAATGGTCTTAAACAGCTTCAAAACCACTGCAGCATCATTAGTAGGAGTAGCCAACGCCTCTACCCACTTAGATACATAATCAACAGCAACCAGAATGTATCTATTCCCATAAGATGAGGGAAAAGGTCCCATGAAGTCAATACCCCAACAATCGAAAACTTCAACTTCCAGAATGAAGTTCTGTGGCATCTCATGTCTCCTGCTGATTTTTCCTCTTCTCTGACAAGTATCACAGCTTGTGATGAAGGCTTGGGCGTCCCTGAACATGGTAGGCCACCAAAATCCAGCCTGCAAAACCTTAGAGACAGTCTTGAATGTAGCAAAGTGTCCAGCATAGTCTGATCCATGACAGTGAAAGAGCACGTCCTGAACTTCTTCTTCTGCTAAGCATCTTCTGTAAATACCATCAGCACAATGCTTGTAAAGGTATGGCTCATCCCAATAAAATCTCCTAAGTTCTCTCAAGAACTTCTTCTTAGCATATCCTTTAAAATCATGTGGTTCATCCTCTGCAGCAAGATAGTTTGCAATATCAGCATACCAGGGTCTCTTTGGATCATGTAAAGCATAAACAGGCTCTTCAAAAGCTTTCCCCAAGCTTGCACAAATCGCAGATAAGTGTGGAGATCGGTGACGAGCGTCACCAATGTTGGTGACGAGCGTCACCTCGCTCGTATACTTTTGTCGCGAATGGTCTTGGTTGGTGACGAGCGTCACCCCCCCTGGTGTCGCTCGTCACTCCCCTGTAGTTTCGTGAAAACTGCAGGTTTTCAACACTTTCCTCCTGTTCTCTGGTTTCCACTAAGTAAACATTCTCTTCAGGCAAGAAATCATTGATGGGAACACTGTCTTCGACCTGAATCCGGGATAAATGGTCAGCAACTCCATTCTCAACCCCTTTCTTGTCCTTCACTTCAATATCAAATTCCTGAAGAAGCAGGATCCATCTCAACAGCCTTGGTTTTGCATCCTTCTTCTGCATTAAGTACTTCAGTGCTGAATGGTCAGTATGAACCATGACCTTGGAGCCAACAAGATACTGCCTGAACTTCTCAAAAGCAAACACAACAGCTAACAACTCCTTCTCAGTTGTTGCATAATTCTTCTGAGCATCATCCAAAGTCCTACTTGCAAAGTAGATGGCGTGGAGTTTCTTGTCTTTCCTCTGTCCCAGCACTGCTCCAACTGCAAAATCGCTGGCATCACACATTACCTCAAAAGGTAAGTCCCAATCTGGAGGCTGCACAACAGGGGCTGTAACCAACGCCTGTTTGATCTGTTCAAAAGCAGATTTGCACTCTTCTGTGAACTTAAACTTCACATCCTTGCAGAGGAGAGCAATAAGTGGACGTGCTATCTTGCTAAAATCTTTGATAAACCTTCTGTAGAAGCCTGCATGTCCCAAAAAACTCCTTAGTGCTTTGACTGAATCAGGTGCTTGCAGACTTGTCATCACCTCAATTTTCGCCCTATCCACCTCTATACCGTCTCCTGAGACTCTGTGACCAAGTACAATACCATCCTGTACCATAAAATGACACTTCTCCCAGTTTAAAACCAAGTGTTTCTCTTCACATCTCTGCAGAACTGCACACAGATTATCCAAACAGCTCTTGAAAGAAGATCCATAAACAGAGAAGTCATCCATGAACACCTCCATAAACTTCTCTATCATGTCTGTGAAAATCGACATCATGCATCTCTGGAAGGTTGCAGGAGCATTACACAGACCAAAGGGCATTCTGCGATAGGCAAAAGTACCATAAGGACAGGTAAACGTGGTCTTCTCCTGATCATCTGGATGGATGGGGATCTGAAAGAAGCCTGAATACCCATCAAGGAAGCAGTAATACTTGTGATTCGCCAGCCTCTCTAGCATCTGATCGATGAAAGGTAGGGGAAAATGATCCTTTCTTGTTGCTGCATTCAGTTTCCTGTAGTCTATACACATCCTGTGTCCTGTCACAGTCCTGGTTGGAATCAGCTCATCCTTGTCATTCTTCACCACGGTGACACCTCCTTTCTTAGGCACCACGTGCACTGGACTCACCCAAGCACTGTCTGAAATAGGATAGATGATACCAGCCTGCAACAACTTCATGATCTCTTTCTTGACCACATCTTGCAAATTCGGATTTAGCCTCCTCTGATGCTCAACTGATGATTTCGACTCATCTTCTAGGTGTATTCTATGCATGCACAAGTCTGGAGAGATACCTGAAATGTCATCAAGAGAATAGCCAAGAGCTTTGCAAAATTTTCGCAGCTTGCTTAGCAATAGGGTGAGCTCTGCATTGTTCAATGAAGCATTAACAATAACAGCATAGGTGGAGTTTTCTCCGAGGAATGCGTACCTTAGCCCTGCAGGGAGCTGTTTAAGCTCAACTTTTTGTGCTTTTGCTGCTGACCAATCACCCATTGTGGCGGCTTTTGCAGATGTGGAGACAAGTTCATCCTGTGCAACCAGTTGCATAACTTGTGCAGTAGCATCCATCATCTTTGTGTAGCCTGTTGCAGCAGCATCTAAATGCTCATACTCAGCTGTAGAAGTGGTCAACGCCCTTTCCAAGGGGTCATCTGAACTCATCTCATGGAAGATCTGATCAGCAATGTTTGTGAGAACATCAACATAAAAAGTCTGTCCATCTATGGTTGGCCTCTTCATCAGCTTGTCCATTTCGAATTTCATCACTAAATCGCCAACATTCAGCTCTATTCTACCCTTTCTTACGTCAATAATAGCTCCTGCAGTGGCCAGGAAGGGTCTGCGAAGAATCAAGGGGTCTTTGGGTTCTTCTCCATACTCTAAAACCACAAAATCAGTAGGGATCATACAATCTCCTACTTTGATAGGAACATCCTCTATCACCCCTTCAGGAACTCTAACTGATCTATCAGCTAGGACAAGAGATATTCTTGTAGCTTTAAAATTGGTCATCCCTAAACTCTTTGCAACAGAGTGGGGCATGAGGTTCACACTAGAACCAAGATCACACAATGACCTTTCAAACTTGTCATTGAAGATGGTGCAGTCTAAAACAAAACTTCCTGGGTCTAAAAGCTTCTCTGGAACTCTGTTCTGAATCACTGCACTGACCTGCTCGTTGATCATCATAGCTCCAACCTCAAGGCTCAAGTTGTTGGTCATCATTCTCTTCACATACCTCCTAATAACAGGAGTGATCCTTACAGCATCAATCAATGGGATCTCTATCACCAACTTGTCCATGATAGCCTTGCATCTGGCATCCTCAAGCTCCTGCTTAGACTTAGGATGCTTAGGATAGGGTATCTTGGGTTTATACACGGTCTCCTTAGCATTATCTGAAGTCTTAGGCGAAACAGCAATATGTGGTGTCTGGTGACGAGCGTCACTGGATTGGTGACGAGCGTCACTCACTTTGGACAAGTCGGGGTCGAGTACTGGATTTGGGTGACGAGCGTCACCCCCTTGGTGACGGTCGTCACCAATAAGTGAAGAATCAGGCTCGGGATTGTCCTCATTGGGTGACGAGCGACACCCATTATTGGTGACGATCGTCACCAATGGTTCTGCAGCAAAATTTTCTTCATCTTCATACTCTTCTACACCCACGAAATTTCTTGAGGTTATATCCTTCTGCAACACTGGTTGCAGGTTCCTTCCACTCCTCAATGTGATGGCATTCACGTGGTGTTTGGGATTAGCATCAGTTCTTCCTGGAAAAAATCCTTCTTGCCTCTGAACAGCTCCTGCAGTTTGAGCAACTTGAACATCAAGCTTCTTCATATGAGAGTTCAGACTCTCAATTTTCCCATTCAGGTCCTGATAGAGCGAATCTATCTTGCCATTGAAGTCCACAGTAAGCTTCTGTTGTCCTTCCAGAATCTGTTCTAACATTGCTTCCATTTTGTTCTCTTGTGGAGGTGCTGGTTGATAGGAAGTAGAACCATAATTTCTGTAATTTCCACTGCTCTGGAATGACTTCTGATACTCTGTCTTCTGAAAAGGGGGTCTAGGAGTGAAACCAGGCGTGTTCTGTCCTCCTGTAGGGGTGTTTTTCTGGTTGTTGTTGCTGTATCCTCTGTTCCACTGCTGATTCCCATACCTTTGTCCCTGAAATCCGCCAGAGTTGATGAAATTTACATCCTCTTGCTCAACTTCCTCTGGAGTTTCGAAAGTCTCTACTTCTGCAGCAAAGTGAACTGACTTCTTCCCTACCAAAAGGCTGTGCATATCATCCAACTTAGCCTTAACTTCAGCAATCTGATTTCCATCAGCTGCACCAGCTTGTTTCATTCTCTGGAAGTCTGCATTTTTAGTGCTGTTGCTGCAGACCAAGTTCTCAATCAGTCTCACCGCCTCCTCTGGTCTGTTGGTATTGAAGTTTCCACTGCTTGAAGCATCCAGCGCCATCTGATATTTCCAGTCAATGCCTCTGAAGAAAATCCCAAGTAGTTGCACCTGACTGAAGCCATGATGAGGACAATCCCTTTGATAAGACTTGAACCTGATCCAAGAAGCCTTAAAAGCTTCAGTAGGGCCTTGTGTAAATGATGCAATTTTCGTCCTCATATCTTCTGAACTGGCATCATCATAGAAATTGTTCAGAAATGCATTCTTGGTGTCCTCCCAAGTAGTTAGTGAAGCAGGTTCCAGTTGCTTCAGCCAATATGCAGCTTCTCCTCCAAGAGAGTAGGTAAAAAGCTTGCAGAACAGAAAGTCATTGCTGACTCCATTAGCTTTGACACTGGAAGCTAAATCCTCAAACCTCTCTATGTGATCCATAGGGTGCTCATGAGGTAAACCATGGAAGGGATGCTGACCAACCAGCTGATAGTAGACTGGTTTAACCTCAAAATCGTTCCTCTGGAAGGCAGGAGGTCGGATTGCAGCTCTGTTGGCATAGAACTGATCAAGTCTGTTGTAATCACCTAGAGTCCTCTGAACAAAACGCCCAGCAGCGTTATTGACAGCAGCAGGGACTCCCACGTTCTCAGCCACTTGCTGAACCTGCTGTTCAACAATGACATTCCCCTCTTGATCAATTCTCTGCCCCTCTTCGTTCCTCCTATTTCCTTCCCTGTCAACCAAGTGACCTTCTGCATCTTCAACCAAGATCAGTGGAGCGACCATTGTAGATTGCATCTTAGCTTTCCTGTTAGTTCTCTCCAACCTAGCAAGCTCGTCGATGCTCAAAGTCACAAGCTCCTTCTCTTTGTTGCTTCTGGTTCTGCAATTAGGCATACACCTGAAACAGGAACAAAGAAAAGTAGCTGAAAATCAGTAAAGAAATAAAAACTTAGACAAAATCCTAATACTAAAAATCGATAGGCAGCTATTACTCCCCGGCAACGGCGCCAAAAACTTGATAGGGTTCAGGTTTTACCCAAATAAAACTACTGCAAGTGCACAGCAAAAACAGATGTAGTATAAGGGGTATCGAAATCCCAAGAGAGTAATGCTAACTACACTATCAATTATAGATTTGGACTAAGCTAAGCAAAATATGATGTATGTAATGCGAATGAATAATTAGAAATAAGCAAACGATGGTATGATATGTTCTAAGTTCAGGAAGACTAAAAGCGCTAAGCTAGGGTAATTCGCAGGTATGAATCCAAGAATGTAGAATGCAGGGTATCAGGAATGATTAAGAACCGTTTTAAACATGAATCTATAATGCATAACTAATCAATTCTCATTGCAGAAGTTATCTATACCTAGATCACAGAGTTTCAAATCTCTTTGCAAACCCTAACAACCTAAGCATGCAGTAATGATCAGGTTCAATTGTTTACAAAACTCCTAAGCCAAATCTCTTTGTACTAAGTTGTTTTGCTCATCAAATACTAGTTCAGGTTATGAATAATGCTCTCACATATATTTAACAACCTATGATTTTCGGATTCCTAGATGATGTTTCTCAGAAATTCGATTTTAAAGCAAGTAAAGATGAAAAACCATGAGATATTCCTAACAGATAGCGATTCTACACTCTTTTCATCAACCTTTGAAAAACCCTAACTTAACTAGCAGATTACTCAGACATGATTATGAGATCACAAAACATAACTGAATAAAATTGCATTAAGAGAAAGAGTAGAAAACAAAGGGGGTTCAAATCTTCTCTAAAGAGTACAGGATTTGTCTCCCCAAAAAGCTCTGAATAAAATCTCTCTCTAACTCTCTGATTTCTCAAAAACTAAGATTCTTGCCAACAATGGCTGAAAAACCTAATAAATAGGGGCTAAACACGATCTGGGGTCTTCATATAAATAAAGGAAACTTCTGGGTAAGTTCTGCAATTCTTCTTGATACTTCTAACAAATAGCCACGCTCCTTCCTATCTGGGTGACGAGCGTCACCAATGGGGTGACGATCGTCACCATATGGGATACTTTTCTGCTTCGAGCTGGGTACTTCGTGGCTTCAACTCAGAATGCACCAAAAGGTTTCAATATCTCCAATTATGCTCCAGACATGCTTTGACCTGCAAAGACTCTTCTAGGACTCTAAAAAGACCAAAAAGACTCAATAAAAAGGACTTATATCATGGTTAAAAACCATAAAAACCATGATATATCAATCCTCTACAACTTCTATCAAGGACGCAGAGGCTGAATCGCATCAGAAGGCCTTCGGTCAGACCCATACATTTCATATCGACTAGCATACCGGGAATGTTTTTTCTCAGTTCGGGTCGATACAAGACATTGTTGCAGCCTAGAGCCTGTTATCTTGGTCATCATGCTCGGTTCTTCTTGTCCTCATCATTCACCATTCTCCAAATGTCTCCCTTGCTCCATTTAGACCTGAAAAATACTCTAAACAATGCAAATCATGCTAATGTCTAACATAAATAAACATGTAAATGGATAACATAAATGAAAATATATACTAGTGATGCTATCTCATCCCACAAAGGGATTTGTTCTTGTTCTATGAATAACCAAATCAAAGTTTTGGGGAAGAGAAAGGATAAGTAAGATTGGATGTAGGGTTACCTATTTATAGGGAATACCCCCAAAATAACCTTAGAATGCAAAAATAAAAAAAGTCAAAGATGGTCAACTTTGGTTCTCGGGTTAATGCATATCGAGGTGGAGGAAGGAGGTCTTGATCGATATGCTGCTCGGTACAGCGTTCTCGTTGCAGGCATTAAAGATGAAACTGTCGTATCTTTTGAACCACTGCCCATATTGACTTGACTCGACCTCCGTTGGAAAGGTTGTTCGATCCTCTACAACTTCTATCAAGGACGCGGAGGCTGAATCGCACCAGAAGGCCTTCGGTCGGACCCATACATTTCTTATCGACCTGCATACCGGGCAGCTTTCTCTCAGTTTTGGTTGATACAAGACTTAGTTGCAGCCTAGAGCCCGTCATCATGCTCGGTTCTTCTTGTCCGCATCATTCACCATTCTCCAAATGTCTCCCTTGCTTAATTTAGACCTGAAAAAGACTCCAAACAATGCAAAACATGCAAATGTCTAACCTAAATAAACATGTAAATGGATAACATAATAAAAATATATACAAGTGTCCAATCTCATCCCACAAAGGGATTTGTTCTTGTTCTTTGAAAAACAAAAGCAAGGCTTTGGGAAAGAGAAAGGATAAGTGAGATTGGATCTAGGGTTAGCTATTTATATAGAACATTCCTAACATTGCCTTAGAAAGCAAAAATATAAGAGTCAAAGATGGTCAACTTTGGTTCTCGGGTTAATGCATATCGAGGTGTAGGAAGGAGGTCTTAATTGATATGTTGCTCGGTACAGCGTTCTGGTTGTGGGCAGTGAAGATGAAACCGTCATATCTTTTGAACCACAAACCATATTCACTTCATTCGACCCTCTACAACTTCTGTAAAGGATACAGAGGCTGAATCGCAACAGAAGGCCTTCGTTCGGACCCATACATTTTATATCAACCTGCATACCGAGCAGGTTTCTCTCAGCTTTGGTCGATACAAGACTTTGGTGCAACCTAGAGCCCGTCATCTTGGTCATCATGCTCGGTTCTTGTTGTCCTCATCATTCACCATTCTCCAAATATCTCTCTTGCTCCATTTAGACCTGAAAAAGACTTCAAACAATGCAAAACATGCTACTGTTTAACCTAGATAAACATGCAAATGGATAACATAAATGAAAATATATACTAGTAATGCAATCTCATCCCACAAAGGGATTTGTCCTTGTTATATGAAAAACCAAAACAAAGCTTTAGGGAAGAGAAATGATAAGTAAGATTGGATGTAGGGTTAGCTATTTATAGGGAACATCCCCAAAATAACCTTAGAATGCAAAAATAAAAGAGTCAATGATGGTCAACTTTGGTTCTCGGGTTAATGCATATCGAGGTGGAGGAAGGAGGTCTTGATCGATATGCTGCTCGGTACAGCATTCTCGTTGCAGTCATTAAAGATTAAACCGTCGTATCTTTTGAACCACTGACCATATAGACTTGACTCGACCTCCGTTGGAAAGCTTATTCGATCCTCTACAACTTCTATCAAGGACGCGGAGGCTGAATCGCACCAGAAGGCCATCGTTCGGACCCATACATTTCTTATCGACCTGCATACCGGGCAGCTTTCTCTCAGTTTTGGTTGATACGAGACTTAGTTGCAGCCAAGAGCCCGTCATCATGCTCGGTTCTTCTTGTCCGCATCATTCACCATTCTCCAAATGTCTTCCTTGCTCAATTTAGACCTGAAAAAGACTCCAAACAATGCAAAACATGCAAATGTCTAACCTAAATAAACATGTAAATGGATAACTTAAATAAAAATATATACAAGTGTCCAATCTCATCCCACAAAGGAATTTGTTCTTGTTCTATGAAAAACAAAAGCAAGGCTTTGGGAGAGAGAAAGGATAAGTGAGATTGGATCTAGGGTTAGCTATTTATAGGGAACATTCCTAACATTGCCTTAGAAAGCAAAAATATAAGAGTCAAAGATGGTCAACTTTGGTTCTCGGGTTAATGCATATCGAGGTGTAAGAAGGAGGTCTTAATTGATATGTTGCTCGGTACAGCGTTCTGGTTGTGGGCAGTGAAGATGAAACCGTCATATCTTTTGAACCACAAACCATCTTGACTTCATTCGACCCTCTACAACTTCTGTAAAGGATACAGAGGCTGAATCGCAACAGAAGGCCTTCGTTCGGACCCATACATTTTATATCAACCTGCATACCGAGCAGGTTTCTCTCAGCTTTGGTCGATACAAGACTTTGGTGCAACCTAGAGCCCGTCATCTTGGTCATCATGCTCGGTTCTTGTTGTCCTCATCATTCACCATTCTCCAAATATCTCTCTTGCTCCATTTAGACCTGAAAAAGACTTCAAACAATGCAAAACATGCTAATATTTAACCTAGATAAACATGCAAATGGATAACATAAATGAAAATATATACTAGTGATGCAATCTCATCCCACAAAGGGATTTGTTCTTGTTATATGAAAAACCAAAACAAAGCTTTAGGGAAGTGAAATGATAAGTAAGATTGGATGTAGGGTTAGCTATTTATATTGAACATCCCCAAAATAACCTTAGAATGCAAAAATAAAAGAGTCAATGATGGTCACCTTTGGTTCTCGGGTTAATGAATATCGAGGTGGAGGAAGGAGGTCTTGATCTATATGCTGCTCGGTACAGCGTTCTAGTTGCGGGCAGTGAAGATGAAACCGTCGTATCATTTGAACCACTGACCATATTGACTTCATTCGACCCGCGTTGGAAAGCTTGTTCGATCTTCTACAACTTGTATAAAGGACGCGGAGGCTGAATCGCACCAGTAGGCCTTCGTTCAGACCCATACATTTCATATCGACCTGCATACCGGGAATGTTTCTCTCAGTTTTGGTCGATACAAGACTTTGTTGCAGCCTAGAGCCCGTCATCTTGATCATCATGCTCGGTTCTTCTTGTCCTCATCATTCACCATTCTCCAAATGTCTCCCTTGCTCCATTTAGACCTGAAAAAAACTCCATACAATGCAAATCATGCTAATGTCTAACCTAAATAAACATCTAAATGGATAACATAAATGAAAATATATACAAGTGATGCAATCTCATCCCACAAAGGGATTAGTTCTTGTTTAATGAATAACCAAAGCAAAGCTTTGGGGAAGAGAAAGGATAAGTAAGATTGGATGCAGGATTAGCTATTTATAGGGAATATCCCCAAAATAACCTTAGAATGCAAAAATAAAAAAAGTCAAAGATGGTCAACTTTGTTCTCGGGTTAATGCATATCGAGGTGGAGGAAGGAGGTCTTGATCGATATGATGCTCGGTACAGCGTTCTAGTTGCAGGCATTGAAGATGATACCGTCGTATCTTTTGAACCATTGACAATATTGACTTGATTGAACCACCGTTGGAAAGCTTGTTCGATCCTCTACAACTTCTATGAAGGATACAGAGGCTGAATCGCAGCAGAAGGCCTTCGTTCGGACCAATACATTTCATATTGACCTGCATACCGGGCAGCTTTCTCTCAGCTTTGGTCGACACAAGACTTTGGTGCAACCTACAGCCCGTCATCTTGGTCATCATGCTCGGTTCCTCTTGTCCTCATCATTCACCATTCTCCAAATATCTCCCTTGCTCCATTTAGACCTGAAAAAGATTCCAAACAATGCAAAACATGCTAATGTCTAACCTAAATAAACATGTAAATGGATAACATAAATGAAAATATATACAAGTGATCCAATCTCATCCCACAAAGGGATTTGTTCTTGTTCTATGAATAACCAACGCAAAGCTTTGGGGAGAAATGATAATTAAGATTGGATGTAGGGTTAGCTATTTATAGGGAATATACCCAAAGTAACCTTAGAATGGAAAAATAAAAGAAGTCAAAGATTGTCAATGTTGGTTCTTGGGTTAATGCATATCGAGGTAGAGGAAGGAGGTCTTGATCGATATGCTGCTCGGTACAGCGTTCTGATTGCAGGCATTGAAGATGAAACCGTCGTATCTTTAGAACCACTGACCAGATTGACTTGATTCGACCTATGTTGGAAAGCTTGTTCGATTCTCTTCAATTTCTATCCAGGACGCGGAGGCTGAATAAAACCAGAAGGCCTTCGTTCAGACCCATACATTTCATATCGACCTGCATACCGGGAATGTTTCTCTCAGTTTTGGTCGATACAAGACTTTGTTGCAGCCTAGAGTCCGTTATCTTGGTTATCATGCTCGGTTCTTCTTGTCCTCATCATTCACCATTCTCCAAATGTCTCCCTTGCTCCATTTAGACCTGAAAAAAACTCCGAACAATACAAATCATGCTAATATCTAACCTAAATAAACATGTGATGCAAGTGATGCAATCTCACCCCACAAAGGGATTTGTTCTTGTTTTATTAATAACCAAAGCAGAGCTTTGGGGAAAAGAAAGGATAATTAAGATTGGATGTAGGGTTAGCTTATTATAGGGAATATCCCTAAATTAATCTTAGAATGCAAAAATAAAAAAAAGTCAAAGATGGTCAACTTTGATTCTCGGGTTAATGCATATCGAGGTGGAGGAAGGAGGTCTTGATCGATATGCTGCTCGGTACAGCGTTCTGGTTCCAGGCATTAAAGATGAAACTGTCGTATCTTTTGAACCACTGACAATTTTGACTTGATTCGACCTCCGTTGGAAAGCTAGTTCGATCCTCTACAACTTCTATCAAGGACGCGGAGGCTGAATCGCACCAGAAGGCCTTCGTTCGGACCCATACATTTCATATCGACCTGCATACCGGGCAGGTTTCTCTGAGCTTTGGTCGATACAAAACTTTGTTGCAGCCTAGAGCCCGTCATCTTGGTCATCATGCTCGGTTCTTTTTGTCCTCATCATTCACCATTCTCCAAATGTCTCCCTTGCTCTATTTAGACCTGAAAAAAACTCCAAACAATGCAAATCATGCTAATGTCTAACCTCAATAAACATTTAAATGGATAACATAAATGAAAATATATACTAGTGATGCAATCTCATCCCACAAAGGGATTTGTTCTTGTTCTATGTATAACCAAAGTAAAGCTTTGGGGAAGAGAAAAGATAATTAAGATTGGATGTAGGGTTAGCTATTTATAGGGAATATACCCAAAATAACCTTAGAATGCAAAAATGAAAAAGTCAAAGATGGTCAACTTTGGTACTCGGGTTAATGCATATCGAGGTGGAAGAAGGAGGTCTTGATCGATATGCTGCTCGGTACAGCGTTCTGGTTACAGACATTAAAAATGAAACCGTCGTATCTTTTGAACCACTGACCATATTGACTTGACTCTACCTCTGTTGGAAAGCTTGTTCGATCCTCTACAACTTCTATCAAGGACGCGGAGGCTGAATCGCACTAGAAGGCCTTCGTTCGGACCCATACATTTCATATCGACCTGCATACCGGGCAGCTTTCTCTCAGTTTTGGTCGATACAAGACTTAGTTGCAGTCTAGAGCCCATCATCATGCTCGGTTCTTCTTGTCCTCATCATTCACCATTCTCCAAATGTCGCCCTTGCTCTATTTAGACCTGAAAAAGACTCCAAACAATGCAAAACATGCAAATGTCTAACCTAAATAAACATGTAAATGGATAACATAAATAAAACCATATACAAGTGTCCAATCTCATCCCACAAAGGGATTTGTTCTTGTCCTATGAAAAACGAAAGCAAGGCTTGGGGAAAGAGAAAGGATAAGTGAGATTGGATCTAGGGTAAGCTATTTATAGGGAACATTCTCAAAATGGCCTTAGAAAGCAAAAATATAAGAGTCAAAGATGGTCAAATTTGGTTCTTGGGTTAATGCGTATCGAGGTGGAGGAAGGAGGTCTTGATTGATATTCTGCTTGGTACAGCGTTCTGGTTGTGGGCAGTGAAGATGAAACCGTCATATCTTTTGAACCACAAACCATATTGACTTCATTCCACCCCCGTTGGAAAGCTTGTTCGATCCTCTAAAACTTCTGTAAAGGACGCAGAGGCTGAATCGCAACAGAAGGCCTTCGTTCGGACCCATACATTTTATATCGACCTGCATACCGAACAGGTTTCTCTCAGCTTTGGTCGATACAAGACTTTGGTGCAACCTAGAGCCCGTCATCTTCGTCATCACTCTCGGTTCTTGTTGTCCTCATCATTCACCATTCTCCAAATATCTCTCTTGCTCCATTTAGATATGAAAAACACTTCAAACAATGCAAAACATGCTAATGTTTAACCTAAATAAACATGCAAATGGATAACATAAATGAAAATATATACAAGTGATCCAATCTCATCCCACAAAGGGATTAGCTCTTGTTATATGAAAAATCAATACAAAGCTTTAGGGAAGAGAAAGGATAAGTAAGATTGGATGTAGGGTTAGCTATTTATAGGGAACATCCCCAAAATAACCTTAGAATGCCAAAATAAAAGAGTCAATGATGGTCAACTTTGGTTCTCGGGTTAATGCATATCGAGATGGAGGAAAAAGGTCTTGATCGATATGCTGGTCGGTACAGCGTTCTGATTGCGGGCAGTGAAGATGAAACCGGCGTATCATTTGAACCACTAACCATATTGACTTCATTCGACCCACGTTGGAAAGCTTGTTCGATCTTCTACAACTTCGATAAAGGATGCGGAGGCTGCATCGCACAAGTAGACCTTCGTTCAAACCCATACATTTCATATTGACCTGCATACCAGGAATGTTTCTCTCAGTTTTGGTCGATGCAAGACTTTGTTGCTGCCTAGAGCCCGTCATCTTGATTATCATACTCGGTTCTTCTTGTCCTCATCATTCACCATTCTCCAAATGTCTCCCTTGCTCCATTTAGACCTGAAAAAAACTCCATAAAATGCAAATCATGCTAATGTCTAACCTAAATAAACATGTAAATGGATAACATAAATGAAAATATATACAAGTGATGCAATCTCATCCCACAAAGGGATTAGTTCTTGTTTAATGAATAACCAAAGCAAAGCTTTGGGGAAGAGAAAGGATAAGTAAGATTGGATGTAGGGTTAGCTATTTATAGGGAATATCCCCAAAATAACCTTAGAATGCAAAAATAAAAAAAGTCAAAGATGGTCAACTTTGGTTCTCGGGTTAATGCATATCGAGGTGGAGGAAGGAGGTCTTGATCGATATGCTGCTCGGTATAGCGTTCTGGTTGCAGGCATTGAAGATGAAACCGTCGTATCTTTTGAACCACTGACAATATTGTCTTGATTCGACCACCGTTGGAAAGCTTGTTCGATCCTCTACAACTTCTATAAAGGACACAGAGGCTGAATCGCACCAGAAGGCCTTCGTTCGGATCCATACATTTCATATCGACCTGCATACCGGGCAGCTTTCTCTCAGCTTTGGTCGATACAAGACTTTGGTGCAACCTACAGCCCGTCATCTTGGTCATCATGCTCGGTTCTTCTTGTCCTCATCATTCACCATTCGCCAAATGTCTCCCTTGCTCTATTTAGAACTGAAAAAAACTCCAAACAATGCAAATCATACTAATGTCTAACCTAAATAAACATGTAAATGGATAACATCATTGAAAATATATACTAGTGATGCAATCTCATCCCACAAAGGGATTTGTTCTTGTTCTATGAATAACCTAAGCAAAGTTTTGGGGAAGAGAAAGGATAAGTAAGATTGGATGTAGGGTTAGCTATTTATAGGGAATATCCCCAAAATAACCTTAGAATGCAAAAATAAAAAAAAGTCAAAGATGGTCAACTTTGGTTCTCGGGTTAATGCATATCGAGGTGGAGGAAGGAGGTCTTCATCGATATGCTGCTCTGTACAGCGTTCTGGTTGCAGGCATTGAAGATGAAACCATCGTATCTTTTGAACCACTGACCAAATTGAATTGATTCGACATCCATTGGAAAGCTTGTTCGATCCTCTACAACTTCTATGAAGGACGCGGAGGCTGAATCGCATCAGAAGGCCTTCGTTCAGACCCATACATTTCATATCGACCTGCATACCGGGCAGATTTCTCTCAGCTTTGGTCGATACAAGACTTTGTTGCAGCCTAGAGCCCGTCATCTTGGTCATCATGCTCAGTTCTTCTTGTCCTCATCATTCACCATTCTCCAAATGTCTCCCTTGCTCTATTTAGACCTGAAAAAAACTCCAAACAATGCAAATCATACTAATATCTAACCTAAATAAACATGTAAATGGATAACATCAATGAAAATATATACTAGTGATGCAATCTCATCCCACAAAGGGATTTGTTCTTGTTCTATGAATAACCAAAGCAAAGTTTTAGGGAAGAGAAAGGATAAGTAAGATTGGATGTAGGGTTAGCTATTTATAGGGAATATTCCCAAAATAACCTTAGAATGCAAAAATAAAAAAATTTAAAGATGGTCAACTTTGGTTCTCGGGTTAATGCATATCGAGGTGGAGGAAGGAGGTCTTCATCGATATGCTGCTCTGTACAGCGTTCTGGTTGCAGGCATTGAAGATGAAACCGTCGTATCTTTTGAACCACTGACCAGATTGACTTGATTCGACCTCCGTTGGAAAGCTTATTCGATCCTTTACAACTTCTATCCAGGACAAGGAGGCTGAATCGCGCCAGTAGGCCTTCGTTCAGACACATACATTTCATATCGACCTGCATACCGGGAATGTTTCTCTCAGTTTTGGTCGATACAAAACTTTGTTGCAGCCTAGAGCCCGTCATCTTGATCATCATGCTCGGTTCTTCTTGTCCTCATCATTCACCATTCTCCAAATGTCTTCCTTACTCCATTTAGACCTGAAAAAAATTCCAAACAATGCAAATCATACTAATGTCTAACCTAAATAAACATGTAAATGGATAACATCAATGAAAATATATACTAGTGATGCAATCTCATCCCACAAAGAGATTTGTTCTTGTTCTATGAATAACCAAAGCCAAGCTTTGGGGAAGAGAACTGATAAGTAAGATTGGATGTAGGGTTAGCTATTTATAGGGAACATCCCTAAAATAACCTTAGAATGCAAAAATAAAAGAAGTCAAAGATGGTCAACTTTGGTTCTCAGGTTAATGCATATCGAGGTGGAGGAAGGAGGTCTTCATCGATATGCTGCTCGGTACAGCGTTCTGGTTGCAGGCATTGAATAAGAAACCGTCGTATCTTTTGAACCACCGACCATATTGACTTGATTTGACCTCCGTTGGAAAGCTTGTTCGATCCTCTACAACTTCTATGAAGGACGCGGAGGCTGAATCGCATCAGAAGGCCTTCGTTCAGACCCATACATTTCATATCGACCTGCATACCGGGCAGGTTTCTCTCAGCTTTGGTCGATACAAGACTTTGTTGCAGCCTAGAGCCCGTCATCTTGGTCATCATGCTCGGTTCTTCTTGTCCTCATCATTCACCATTCCCCAAATGTCTCCCTTGCTCTATTTAGACCTGAAAAAAACTCCAAACAATGCAAATCATACTAATGTCTAACCTAAATAAACATGTAAATGGATAACATCAATGAAAATATATACTAGTGGTGCAATCTCATCCCACAAAGGGATTTGTTCTTGTTCTATGAATAACCAAAGCAAAGTTTTGGGGAAGAGAAAGGATAAGTAAGATTGGATGTAGGGTTAGCTATTTATAGGGAATATCCCCAAAATAACCTTAGAATGCAAAAATAAAAAAAGTCAAAGATCGTCAACTTTGGTTCTCAGGTTAATGCATATCGAGGTGGAGGAAGGAGGTCTTGATCGATATGCTGCTCTGTACAGCGTTCTGGTTGCAGGCATTGAAGATGAAACCATCGTATCTGTTGCACCACTGACCATATTGACTTGATTCGACCTCCATTGGAAAGCTTGTTCGATCCTCTACAACTTCAATCAAGGACGCGGAGGCTGAATCGCACCAGAAGGCCTTCGTTCGGACCCATACATTTCATATCGACCTGCATACCGGGCAGCTTTCTCTCAGTTTTGGTCGATACAAGACTTAGTTGCAGCCTAGAGCTCGTCATCATGCTCGGTTCTTCTTGTCCTCATCATTAACCATTCTCCAAATGTCTCTCTTGCTCCATTTAGACCTGAAAAAGACTCCAAACAATGCAAAACATGCAAATGTCTAACCTAAATAAACATGTAAATGGATAACATAAATAAAATTATATACAAATGTCCAATCTCACCCCACAAAGGGATTTGTTCTTGTTCTATGAAAAACGAAAGCAAGGCTTTGGGAAAGAGAAAGGATAAGTGAGATTGGATCTAGGGTTAGCTATTTATAGGGAATATTCCCAAAATTGCCTTAGAAAGCAAAAATATAAGAGTCAAAGATGGTCAACTTTGGTCATCTTTTGAACCTCTGACCATATTGACTTGATTCGACCACTGTTGGAAAGCTTGTTCGATCCTCTACAACTTCTATAAAGGACACGGAGGCTGAATCGCACCAGAAGGCCTTCGTTCGGATCCATACATTTCATATCGACCTGCATACCGGGCAGCTTTCTCTCAGCTTTGGTCGATACAAGACTTTGGTGCAACCTACAGCCCGTCATCTTGGTCATCATGCTCGGTTCTTCTTGTCCTCATCATTCACCATTCTCCAAATATCTCTCTTGCTCTATTTAGAACTGAAAAAGACTCCAAACAATGCAAAATATGCTAATGTCTAACCTAAATAAACATGTAAATGGATAACATAAATGAAAATATATACAAGTGATTCAATCTCATCCCACAAAGGGATTTGTTCTTGTTCTATGAATAACCAAAGCAAAGTTTTGGCGAAAAGAATTGATAAGTAAGATTGGATGTAGGGTTAGCTATTTATAGGGAACATCCCTAAAATAACCTTAGAATGCAAAAATAAAAGAAGTCAAAGATGGTCAACTTTGGTTCTCAGGTTAATGCATATCGAGGTGGAGGAAGGAGGTCTTCATCGATATGCTGCTCAGTACAGCGTTCTGGTTGCAGGCATTGAAGATGAAACCGTCGTATCTTTTGAACCACTGACCAGATTGACTTGATTCGACCTCCGTTGGAAAGCTTGTTCGATCCTTTACAACTTCTATCCAGGACAAGGAGGCTGAATCGCGCCAGTAGGCCTTCGTTCAGACACATACATTTCATATCGAGCTGCATACCGGGAATGTTTCTCTTAGTTTTGGTCGATACAAAACTTTGTTGCAGCCTAGAGCCCGTCATCTTGATCATCATGCTCGGTTCTTCTTGTCCTCATCATTCACCATTCTCCAAATGTCTTCTTTACTCCATTTAGACCTGAAAAAAATTCCAAACAATGCAAATCATGCTAATGTCTAACCTAAATAATCATGTAAATGGATAACATCAATGAAAATATATACTAGTGATGCAATCTCATCCCACAAAGAGATTTGTTTTTGTTCTATGAATAACCAAAACCAAGCTTTGGGGAAGAGAAATGATAAGTAAGATTGGATGTAGGGTTAGCTATTTATAGAGAACATCCCTAAAATAACCTTAGAATGCAAAAATAAAAGAAGTCAAAGATGGTCAACTTTGGTTCTCAGGTTAATGCATATCGAGGTGGAGGAAGGAGGTCTTCATCGATATGCTGCTCGGTACAGCGTTCTAGTTGCAGGCATTGAAGATGAAACCGACGTATCTTTTGAACCACTGACCAGATTGACTTGATTCGACCTCCGTTGGAAAGCTTGTTCGATCCTCTACAACCTCTATGAAGGACGCGGAGGCTGAATAGCAGCAGAAGGCCCTCGTTCAGACCCATACATTTCATATCGACCTGCATACCGGGCAGGTTTCTCTCAGCTTTGGTCGATACAAGACTTTGTTGCAGCCTAGAGCCCGTCATCTTGGTCATCATGCTCGGTTCTTCTTGTCCTCATCATTCACCATTCTCCAAATGTCTCCCTTGCTCTATTTAGACCTGAAAAAAACTCCAAACAATGCAAATCATACTAATGTCTAACCTAAATAAACATGTAAATGGATAACATCAATGAAAATATATACTAGTGGTGCAATCTTATCCCACAAAGGGATTTGTTCTTGTTCTATGAATAACCAAAGCAAAGTTTTGGGGAAGAGAAAGGATAAGTAAGATTGGATGTAGGGTTAGCTATTTATAGGGAATATCCCCAAAATAACCTTAGAATGCAAAAATAAAAAAAGTCAAAGATGGTCAACTTTGGTTCTCAGGTTAATGCATATCGAGGTGGAGGAAGGAGGTCTTGATCGATATGCTGCTCTGTACAGCGTTCTGGTTGCAGGCATTAAAGATGAAACCATCGTATCTGTTGAACCACTGACCATATTGACTTGATTCGACCTCCATTGGAAAGCTTGTTCGATCCTCTACAACTTCAATCAAGGACGCGGAGGCTGAATCGCACCAGAAGGCCTTCGTTCGGACCCATACATTTCATATCGACCTGAATATCGGGCAGCTTTCTCTCAGTTTTGGTCGATCCAAGACTTAGTTGCAGCCTAGAGCTCGTCATCATGCTCGGTTCTTCTTGTCCTCATCATTAACCATTCTCCAAATGTCTCCCTTGCTCCATTTAGACCTGAAAAAGACTCCAAACAATGCAAAACATGCAAATGTCTAACCTAAATAAACATGTAAATGGATAACATAAATAAAAATATATACAAATGTCCAATCTCACCCCACAAAGGGATTTGTTCTTGTTCTATGAAAAACGAAATCAAGGCTTTGGGAAAGAGAAAGGATAAGTGAGATTGGATCTAGGGTTAGCTATTTAAAGGGAATATTCCCAAAATTGCCTTAGAAAGCTAAAATATAAGAGTCAAAGATGGTCAACTTTTGAACCTCTGACCATATTGACTTGATTCGACCACCGTTGGAAAGCTTGTTCGATCCTCTACAGCTTCTATAAAGGACACGGAGGCTGAATCGCACCAGAAGGCCTTCGTTCGGATCCATACATTTCATATCGACCTGCATACCGGGCAGCTTTCTCTCAGCTTTGGTCGATACAAGACTTTGGTGCAACCTACAGCCCGTCATCTTGGTCATCATGCTCGGTTCTTCTTGTCCTCATCATTCACCATTCTCCAAATATCTCCCTTGCCCTATTTAGAACTGAAAAAGACTCCAAACAATGCAAAACATGCTAATGTATAACCTAAATAAACATGTAAATGGATAACATAAATGAAAATATATACAAGTGATTGAATCTCATCCCACAAAGGATTTGTTCTTGTTCTATGAATAACCAAAGCAAAGCTTTGGCGAAGAGAATTGATAAATAAGATTGGATGTAGGGTTAGCTATTTATAGAGAACATCCCTAAAATAACCTTAGAATGCAAAAATAAAAGAAGTCAAAGATTGTCAACTTTGGTTCTCAGGTTAATGCATATCGAGGTGGAGGAAGGAGGTCTTCATCGATATGCTGCTCGGTACAGTGTTCTGGTTGCAGGCATTGAAGATGATATCGTCGTATCTTTTGAACCACTGACCAGATTGACTTGATTCAACCTCCGTTGGAAAGTTTGTTCGATCCTTTACAACTTCTATCCAGGACAAGGAGGCTGAATCGCGCCAGTAGGCCTTCGTTCAGACACATACATTTCATATCGACCTGCATACCGGGAATGTTTCTCTCAGTTTTGGTCGATACAAAACTTTGTTGCAGCCTAGAGCCTGTCATCTTGATCATCATGCTCGGTTCTTCTTGTCCTCATCATTCACCATTCTCCAAATGTCTTCCTTGCTCCATTTAGACCTGAAAAAAATTCCAAACAATGCAAATCATGCTAATGTCTAACCTAAATAAACATGTAAATGGATAACATCAATGAAAATATATACTAGTGATGCAATCTCATCCCACAAAGGGATTTGTTCTTGTTCTATGAATAACCAAAGCAAAGTTTTGGGAAAGAGAAAGGATAAGTAAGATTGGATGTAGGGTTAGCTATTTAAAGGGAATATCCCCAAAATAACCTTAGAATGCATAAATAAAAAAAGTCAAAGATGGTCAACTTTGGTTCTCGGGTTAATGCATATTGAGGTGGAGGAAGGAGGTCTTGATCGATATGCTGCTCTGTACAGCGTTCTGGTTACAGGCATTGAAGATGAAACCATCGTATCTTTTGAACTACTGACCATATTGACCTGATTCGACCTTCATTGGAAAGCTTGTTCGATCCTCTACAACTTCAATCAAGGACGCGGAGGCTGAATCGCACCAGAAGGCCTTCGTTCGGACCCATACATTTTATATCGACCTGCATACCGGGCAGGTTTCTCTCAGCTTTGGTCGATACAAGACTTTGTTGCAGCCTAGAGCCCGTCATCTTGGTCATCATGCTCGGTTCTTCTTGTCCTCATCATTCACCATTCTCCAAATGTCTCCCTTGTTCTATTTAGACCTGAAAAAAATTCAAAACAGTGCAAATCATGCTAATGTCTAACCTAAATAAACATATAAATGGATAACATCAATGAAAATATATACTAGTGATGCAATCTCATCCCACAAAGGGATTTGTTCTTGTTCTATGAATAACCAAAGCCAAACTTTGGGGAAGAGAAATGATAAGTAAGATTGAATGTAGGGTTAGCTATTTATAGGGAACATCCCTAAAATAACCTTAGAATGCAAAAATAAAAGAAGTCAAAGATGGTCAACTCTGGTTCTCAGGTTAATGCATATCGAGGTGGAGGAAAGAGGTCTTCATCGATATGCTGCTCGGTACAGCATTCTGGTTGCAGGCATTGAAGACGAAACCGTTGTATCTTTTGAACCACTGACCAGATTGACTTGATTCGACCTCCGTTGGAAAGCTTGTTCGATCCTTTACAACTTCTATCCAGGACAACGAGGCTGAATCGCGCCAGTAGGCCTTCGTTCAGACACATACATTTCATATCGGCCTGCATACCGGGAATGTTTCGCTCAGTTTTGGTCGATACAAAACTTTATTGCAGCCTAGAGCCCGTCATCTTGATAATCATGCTCGGTTCTTCTTGTCCTCATCATTCACCATTATCCAAATGTCTTCCTTGCTCCATTTAGACCTGAAAAAAATTCCAAACAATGCAAATCATGCTAATGTCTAACCTAAATAAACATGTAAATGGATAACATCAATGAAAATATATACTAGTGATGCAATCTCATCCTACAAAAGGATTTGTTCTTGTTCTATGAATAACCAAAGCAAAGTTTTGGTGAAGAGAAAGGATAAGTAAGATTGGATGTAGGGTTAGCTATTTATAGGGAATATCCCCAAAATAACCTTAGAATGCAAAAATAAAAAAAAAGTCAAAGATGGTCAACTTTGGTTCTCGGGTTAATGCATATCGAGGTGGAGAAAGGAGGTCTTGATCGATATGCTGCTTTGTACAGCGTTCTGGTTGCAGGCACTGAAGATGAAACCATCGTATCTTTTGAACCACTGACCATATTGACTTGATTCGACCTCCATTCGAAAGCTTGTTCGATCCTCTACAACTTCAATCCAGGACGCGGAGGCTGAATCGCACCAGAAGGCCTTCGTTCGGACCCATACATTTCATATCGACCTGCATACCGGGCAGCTTTCTCTCAGTTTTGGTCGATACAAGACTTAGTTGCAGCCTAGAGCTCGTCATCATGCTCGGTTCTTCTTGTCCTCATCATTAACCATTCTCCAAATGCCTCCCTTGCTCCATTTAGACCTGAAAAAGACTCCAAACCATGCAAAACATGCAAATGTCTAACCTAAATAAACATGTAAATGGATAACATAAATAAAAATATATACGAGTGTCCAATCTCACCCCACAAAGGGATTTGTTCTTGTTCTATGAAAAACGAAAGCAAAGCTTTGGGAAAGAGAAAGGATAAGTGAGATTGGATCTAGGGTTAGCTATTTATAGGGACCATTCCCAAAATTGCCTTAGAAAGCAAAAATATAAGAGTCAAAGATGGTCAACTTTGGTCATCTTTTGAACCTCTGACCATATTGACTTGATTCGACCACCGTTGGAAAGCTTGTTCGATCCTCTACAACTTCTATACAGGACACGGAGGCTGAATCGCACCAGAAGGCCTTCGTTCGGATCCATACATTTCATATTGACCTGCATACCGGACAGCTTTCTCTCAGCTTTGGTCGATACCAGACTTTGGTGCAACCTACAGCCCGTCATCTTGGTCATCATGTTCGGTTCTTCTTGTCCTCATCATTCACCATTCTCTAAATATCTCCCTTGCTTTATTTAGAACTGAAAAAGACTCCAAACAATGCAAAACATGCTAATGTCTAACCTAAATAAACATGTAAATGGATAACATAAATGAAAATATATACAAGTGATTCAATCTCATCCCACAAAGGGATTTGTTCTTGTTCTATGAATAACCAAAACAAAGCTTTGGCGAAGAGAATTGATAAGTAAGATTGGATGTAGGGTTAGCTATTTATAGGGAATATCCCCAAAATAACCTTAGAATGCAAAAATAAAAAAAGTCAAAGATGGTCAACTTTGGTTCTCAGGTTAATGTATATCGAGGTGGTGGAAAGAGGTCTTCATCGATATGCTGCTCGGTACAGCGTTCTGGTTGCAGGCGTTGAAGATGAAACCGTCGTATCTTTTGATCCACTGACCAGATTGACTTGATTCGACCTCCGTTGGAAAGCTTGTTCGATCCTTTACAACTTCTATCCAGGACAAGGAGGCTGAGTCGGGCCAGTAGGTCTTCGTTCGGACCCATACATTTCATATCGACCTGCATACCGGGCAGCTTTCTCTCAGTTTTGGTCGATACAAAACTTTGTTGCAACCTAGACCCCGTTATCTTGATCATCATGGTCGGTTCTTCTTGTCCTCATCATTCACCATTCTCCAAATGTCTCCCTTGCTCCATTTAGACCTGAAAAAAATTCCAAACAATGCAAATCATGCTAATGTCTAACCTAAATAAACATGTAAATGGATAATATCAATGAAAATATATACTAGTAATGCAATCTCATCCCACAAAGGGATTTGTTCTTGTTCTATGAATAACCAAAGCAAAGCTTTGGGGAAGAGAAACGATAAGTAAGATTGGATGTAGGGTTAGCTATTTATATGGAATATCCCCAAAATAACCTTAGAATGCAAAAATAAAAAAAGTCAAAGATGGTCAACTTTGGTTCTCGGGTTATTGCATATCGAGGTGGAGGAAGGAGGTCTTGATCGATATGCTGCTCTGTACAGCGTTCTGGTTGCAGGCATGGAAGATGAAACCGTCTTATCTTTTGAACCACTGGCCATATTGACTTGATTCGACCTCCATTGGAAAGCTTGTTCGATCCTCTACAACTTCTATCCAGGACGCGGAGGCTGAATCGCACCAGAAGGCCTTTGTTCGGACCCATACATTTCATATCGACCTGCATACCGGGCAGTTTTCTCTCAGTTTTGGTCGATACAAGACTTAGTTGCAGCCTAGAGCTCGTCATCATGCTCGGTTCTTCTTGTCCTCATCATTAACCATTCTCCAAAGGTCTCCCTTGCTCCATTTAGACCTGAAAAAGACTCCAAACAATGCAAAACATGCAAATGTCGAACCTAAATAAACATGTAAATGGATAACATAAATAAAAATATATACAAGTGTCCAATCTCACCCCACAAAGGGATTTGTTCTTGTTCTATGAAAAAGGAAAGCAAGGCTTTGGGAAAGAGAAAAGATAAGTGAGATTGGATCTAGGGTTAGCTATTTATAGGGAACATTCCCAAAATTGCCTTAGAAAGCAAAAATATAAGAGTCAAAGATGGTCAACTTTGGTTCTCGGTTTAATGCATAACGAGGTGGAGGAAGGAGGTCTTGATCAATATGCTGCTCGGTACAGCGTTTTGATTGCAGGCATTGAAGATGAAACCGTCGTATCTTTTGAACCTCTGACCATATTGACTTGATTCGACCACCGTTGGAAAGCTTGTCCGCCCTCTACAACTTCCATAAGGGACACGGAGGCTGAATCGCACCAGAAGGCCTTCGTTCGGATCCATACATTTCATATCGACCTGCATACCGGGCAGCTGTCTCTCAGTTTTGGTCGATACAAGACTTAGTTGCAGCCTAGAGCTCGTCATCATGCTCGGTTCTTCTTGTCCTCATCATTAACCATTCTCCAAATGTCTCCCTTGCTCTATTTAGACCTGAAAAAGACTCCAAACAATGCAAAACATGCAAATGTCTAACCTAAATAAACATGTAAATGGATAACATAAATAAAAATATATACAAGTGTCCAATCTCACCCCACAAAGGGATTTGTTCTTGTTCTATGAAAAACGAAAGCAAGGCTTTGGGAAAGAGAAAGGATAAGTGAGATTGGATCTTGGGTTAGCTATTTATAGGGAACATTCCCAAAATTGCCTTCGAAAGCAAAAATATAAGAGTCAAAGATGGTCAACTTTGGTCATCTTTTGAACCTCTGGCCATATTAACTTGATTCGACCACCGTTGGAAAGCTTGTTCGATCCTCTACAACTTCTATAAAGGACACGGAGGCTGAATAGCACCAGAAGGCCTTCGTTCGGACCCATACATTTCATATCGACCTGCATACCGGGCAGCTTTCTCAGAGTTTTGGTCGATACAAGACTTAGTTGCAGCCTAGAGCTCGTCATCATGCTCGGTTCTTCTTGTCCTCATCATTAACCATTCTCCAAATGTCTCCCTTGCTCTATTTAGACCTGAAAAAGACTCCAAACAATGCAAAACATGCAAATGTCTAACCTAAATAAACATGTAAATGGATAACATAAATAAAAATATATACAAGTGTCCAATCTCACCCCACAAAGGGATTTGTTCTTGTCCTATGAAAAACGAAAGCAAGGCATTGGGAAAGAGAAAGGATAAGTGAGATTGGATCTTGGGTTAGCTATTTATAGGGAACATTCCCAAAATTGCCTTAGAAAGCAAAAATATAAGAGTCAAAGATGGTCAACTTTGGTCATCCTTTGAACCTCTGACCATATTGACTTGATTCGACCACCGTTGGAAAGCTTGTTCGATCCTCTACAACTTCTATAAAGGACACGGAGGCTGAATCGCACCAGAAGGCCTTCGTTCGGATCCATACATTTCATATCGACCTGCATACCGGGCAGCTTTCTCTCAGCTTTGGTCGATACAAGACTTTGGTGCAACCTACAGCCCGTCATCTTGGTCATCATGCTCGGTTCTTCTTGTCCTCATCATTCACCATTCTCCAAATTTCTCCCTTGCTCTATTTAGAACTGAAAAAGACTCCAAACAATACAAAACATGCTAATGTCTAACCTAAATAAACATGTAAATGGATAACCTAAATGAAAATATATACAAGTGATTCAATCTCATCCCACAAAGGGATTTGTTCTTGTTCTATGAATAACCAAAGCAAAGCTTTGGCGAAGAGAATTGATAAGTAAGATTGGATGTAGGGTTAGCTATTTATAGGGAATATCCCCAAAATTACCTTAGAATGCAAAAATAAAAAAAGTCAAAGATGGTCAACTTTGGTTCTGAGGTTAATGCATATCGAGGTGGTGGAAGGAGGTCTTCATCGATATGCTGCTCGGTACAGCGTTCTAGTTGCAGGCATTGAAGATGAAACCGACGTATCTTTTGAACCACTGACCAGATTGACTTGATTCGACCTCCGTTGGAAAGCTTGTTCGATCCTCTACAACTTCTATCAAGGACACGGAGGCTGAATCGCACCAGAAGGCCTTCGTACGGACCCATACATTTCATATCGACCTGCATACCGGGCAGCTGTCTCTCAGTTTTGGTCGATACAAGACTTAGTTGCAGCCTAGAGCTCGTCATCATGCTCTGTTCTTCTTGTCCTCATCATTAACCATTCTCCAAATGTCTCCCTTGCTCTATTTAGACCTGAAAAAGACTCCAAACAATGCAAAACATGCAAATGTCTAACCTAAATAAACATGTAAATGGATAACATAAAAAAAAATATATACAAGTGTCCAATCTCACCCCACAAAGGGATTTGTTCTTGTTCTATGAAAAACGAAAGCAAGGCTTTGGGAAAGAGAAAGGATAAGTGAGATTGGATCTTGGGTTAGCTATTTATAGGGAACATTCCCAAAATTGCCTTAGAAAGAAAAAATATAAGAGTCAAAGATGGTCAACTTTGGTCATCTTTTGAACCACTGACCAGATTGACTTGATTCTAACCTCCGTTGGAAAGCTTGTTCGATCCTCTACAACTTCTATCAAGGACGCGGATGCTGAATCGCACCAGAAGGCCTTCGTTCCGATCCATACATTTCATATCGACCTGCATACCGGGCAGCTTTCTCTCAGCTTTGGTCGATACAAGACTTTGGTGCAACCTACAGCCCGTCATCTTGGTCATCATGCTCGGTTCTTCTTGTCCTCATCATTCACCATTCTCCAAATATCTCCCTTGCTCTATTTAGAACTGAAAAACACTCCAAACAATGCAAAACATGCTAATGTCTAACCTAAATAAACATGTAAATGGATAACATAAATGAAAATATATACAAGTGATTCAATCTCATCCCACAAAGGGATTTGTTCTTGTTCTATGAATAACCAAAGCAAAGCTTTGGCGAAGAGAATTGATAAGTAAGATTGGATGTAGGGTTAGCTATTTATAGGGAATATCCCCAAAATAACCTTAGAATGCAAAAATAAAAAAAGTCAAAGATGGTCAACTTTGGTTCTCAGGTTAATACATATCGAGGTGGTGGAAGGAGGTCTTCATCGATATGCTGCGCGGTACAGCGTTCTAGTTGCAGGCATTGAAGATGAAACCGTCGTATCTTTTGAACCACTGACCAGATTGACTTGATTCTAACCTCCGTTGGAAAGCTTGTTCGATCCTCTACAACTTCTATCAAGGACGCGGATGCTGAATCGCACCAGAAGGTCTTCGTTCGGACCCATACATTTTATATCGACCTGCATACCGGGCAGCTTTCTCTCAGTTTTGGTCGATACAAGACTTAGTTGCAGCCTAGAGCTCGTCATCATGCTCGGTTCTTCTTGTCCTCATCATTAACCATTCTCCAAATGTCTCCCTTGCTCTATTTAGACCTGAAAAAGACTCCAAACAATGCAAAACATGCAAATGTCTAACCTAAATAAACATGTAAATGGATAACATAAATAAAAATATATACAAGTGTCCAATCTCACCCCACAAAGGGATTTGTTCTTGTTCTATGAAAAACGAAAGCAAGGCTTTGGGAAAGAGAAGGGATAAGTGAGATTGGATCTTGGGTTAGCTATTTATAGGGAACATTCCCAAAATTGCCTTAGAAAGCAAAAATATAAGAGTCAAAGATGGTCAACTTTGGTCATCTTTTGAACCTCTGACCATATTGACTTGATTCGACCACCGTTGGAAAGCTTGTTCGATCCTCTACAACTTCTATAAAGGACACGGAGGCTGAATCGCACCAGAAGGCCTTCGTTCGGACCCATACATTTCATATCGACCTGCATACCGGGCAGCTTTCTTTTAGTTTTGGTCGATACAAGACTTAGTTGCAGCCTAGAGCTCGTCATCATGCTCGGTTCTTCTTGTCCTCATCATTAACCATTCTCCAAATGTCTCCCTTGCTCTATTTAGACCTGAAAAAGACTCCAAACAATGCAAAACATGCAAATGTCTAACTTAAATAAACATGTAAATGGATAACATAAATAAAAATATATACAAGTGTCCAATCTCACCCCACAAAGGGATTTGTTCTTGTTCTATGAAAAATGAAAGCAAGGCATTGGGAAAGAGAAAGGATAAGTGAGATTGGATCTTGGGTTAGCTATTTATAGAGAACATTCCCAAAATTGCCTTAGAAAGCAAAAATATAAGAGTCAAAGATGGTCAACTTTGGTCTAACCTAACAATGCAAAACATGCTAATGTCTAACCTAAATAAACATGTAAATAGATAACATAAATGAAAATATATACAAGTGATTCAATCTCATCCCACAAAGAGATTTGTTCTTGTTCTATGAATAACCAAAGCCAAGCTTTGGGGAAGAGAAATGATAAGTAAGATTGGATGTAGGGTTAGCTATTTATAGGAAACATCCCTAAAATAACCTTAGAATGCAAAAATAAAAGAAGTCAAAGATGGTCAACTTTGGTTCTCAGGTTAATGCATATCGAGGTGGAGGAAGGAGGTCTTGATCGATATGCTGCTCGGTACAGCGTTCTGGTTGCAGGCATTGAAAATGAAACCGTCGTATCTTTTGAACCACTGACCAGATTGACATGATTCGACCTCCGTTGGAAAGCTTGTTCGATCCTTTACAACTTCTATCCAGGACAAGGAGGCTGAATCGCGCCAGTAGGCCTTCGTTCAGACCCATACATTTTATATCGACCTGCATACCGGGAATGTTTCTCTCAGTTTTGGTCGATACAAAACTTTGTTGCAGCCTAGACCCCGTCATCTTGATCATCATGGTCGGTTCTTCTTGTCCTCATCATTCACCATTCTCCAAATGTCTCCCTTGCTCCATTTAGACCTGAAAAAAATTCCAAACAATGCCAATCATGCTAATGTCTAACCTAAATAAACATGTAAATAGATAACATCAATGAAAATATATACTAGTGATGCAATCTCATCCCACAAAGGGATTTATTCTTGTTCTATGAATAATAAGTACGATTGGATGTAGGGTTAGCTATTTATAGGGAATATCCCCAAAATAACCTTAAAATGCAAAAATAAAAAAAGTCAAAGATGGTCAACTTTGGTTCTCGGGTTAATGCATATCGAGGTGGAGGAAGGAGTTCTTGATCGATATGTTGCTCTGTACAGCGTTCTGGTTGTAGGCATTGAAGATGAAACCATCGTATCTTTTGAACCACTGACCATATTGACTTGATTCGACCTCCATTGTAAAGCTTGTTCGATCCTCTACAACTTCTATCAAGGACGCGAAGGCTGAATCGCACCAGAAGGCCTTCGTTTGGACCCATACATTTCATATTGACCTGCATACCGGGCAGCTTTCTCTCAGTTTTGGTCGATACGAGACTTAGTTGCAGCCTAGAGCTCGTCATCATGCTCGGTTCTTCTTGTCCTCATCATTAACCATTCTCCAAATGTCTCCCTTGCTTCATTTAGACCTGAAAAAGACTCCAAACAATGTAAAACATGCAAATGTCTAACCTAAATAAACATGTAAATGGATAACATAAATAAAAATATATACAAGTGTCCAATCTCACCCCACAAAGGGATTTGTTCTTGTTTTATGAAAAACGAAAGCAAGGCTTTGGGAAAGAGAAAGGATAAGTGAGATTGGATCTAGGGTTAGCTATTTATAGGGAACATTCCCAAAATTGCCTTAGAAAGCAAAAATATAAGAGTCAAAGATGGCCAACTTTGGTTCTCGGGTTAACGCATATCGAGGTGGAGGAAGGAGGTCTTGATCAATATGCTGCTCGGTACAGCGTTTTGATTGCAGGCATTAAAGATGAAACCGTCGTATCTTTTGAACCTCTGACCATATTGACTTGATTCGACCACCGTTGGAAAGCTTGTTCGATCCTCTACAACTTCTATAAAGGACACGGAGGCTGAATCGCACCAGAAGGCCTTCGTTCCGATCCATACATTTCATATCGACCTGCATACCAGGCAGCTTTCTCTCAGCTTTGGTCGATACAAGACTTTGGTGCAACCTACAGCCCGTCATCTTGGTCATCATGCTCGGTTCTTCTTGTCCTCATCATTCACCATTATCCAAATATCTCCCTTGCTCTATTTAGAACTGAAAAACACTCCAAACAATGCAAAACATGCTAATGTCTAACCTAAATAAACATGTAAATGGATAACATAAATGAAAATATATACAAGTGATTCAATCTCATCCCACAAAGAGATTTGTTCTTGTTCTATGAATAACCGAAGCCAAGCTTTGGAGAAGAGAAATGATAAGTAAGATTGGATGTAGGGTTAGCTATTTATAGGGAAAATCCCTAAAATAACCTTAGAATGCAAAAATAAAAGAAGTCAAAGATGGTCAACTTTGGTTCTCATGTTAATGCATATCGAGGTGGAGGAAGGAGGTCTTCATCGATATGCTGCTCTGTACAGCGTTTTTGTTGCAGGCATTGAAGATGAAACTGTCGTATCTTTTGAACCACTGACCCGATTGACTTGATTCAACCTCCGTTGGAAAGCTTGTTCGATCCTCTACAACTTTTATGAAGGACGCGGAGGCTGAATCGCACCAGAAGACCTTCGTTCAGACCCATACATTTCTTATCGACCTCCATACCGGGCAGGTTTCTCTCAGCTTTGTTCGATACAAGACTTTGTTGCAGCCTAGAGCCCGTCATCATGCTCGGTTCTTCTTGTCCTCATCATTAACCATTCTCCAAATGTCTCCCTTGCTCCATTTAGACCTGAAAAAGACTCCAAACAATGTAAAACATGCAAATGTCTAACCTAAATAAACATGTAAATGGATAACACAAATAAAAATATATACAAGTGTCCAATCTCACCCCACAAAGGGATTTGTTCTTGTTCTATGAAAAACGAAAGCAAGGCTTTGGGAAAGAGAAAGGATAAGTGAGATTGGATCTAGGGTTAGCTATTTATAGGGAACATTCCCAAAATTGCCTTAGAAAGCAAAAATATAAGAGTCAAAGATGGTCAACTTTGGTTCTCGGGTTAATGCATATCGAGGTGGAGGAAGGAGGTCTTGTTCAATATGCTGTTCGGTACAGCGTTTTGATTGCAGGCATTGAAGATGAAACCGTCGTATCGTTTAAACCACTGACCCGATTGACTTGATTCGACCACCGTTGGAAAGCTTGTTCGATCCTCTACAACTTCTATGAAGGACACGGAGGCTGAATCGCAACAGAAGACCTTCGTTCAGACCCATACATTTCATATCGACCTGCATACCGGGCAGGTTTCTCTCAGCTTTGGTCGATACAAGACTTTGTTGCAGCCTAGAGCCCATCATCTTGGTCATCATGCTCGGTTCTTCTTGTCCTCATCATTCACCATTCTCCAAATGTCTCCCTTGCTCTATTTAGACTTGAAAAAAACTCCAAACAATGCAAATCATGCTATTGTCTAACCTAAATAAACATGTAAATGGATAACATCAATGAAAATATATACTAGTGATGCAATCTCATCCCACAAAGGGATTTGTTCTTGTTCTATGAATAACCAAAGCAAAGCTTTGGGGAAGAGAAATGATAAGTAAGATTGGATGTAGGGTTAGCTATTTATAGGAAACATCTCTATAATAACCTTAGAATGCAAAAATAAAAGAAGTCAAAGATGGTCAACTTTGGTTCTCAGGTTAATGCATATCGAGGTGGAGGAAGGAGGTCTTGATCGATATGCTGCTCGGTACAGCGTTCTGGTTACAGGCATTGAAGATGAAACCGTCGTATCTTTTGAACAACTGACCAGATTGACATGATTCGACCTCCGTTGGAAAGCTTGTTCGATCCTTTACAACTTCTATCCAGGACAAGGAGGCTGAATCGCGCCAGTAGGCCTTCGTTCAGACCCATACATTTTATATCGACCTGCATACCGGGAATGTTTCTCTCAGTTTTGGTCGATACAAAACTTTGTTGCAGCCTAGACCCCGTCATCTTGATCATCATGGTCGGTTCTTCTTGTCCTCATCATTCACCATTCTCCAAATGTCTCCCTTGCTCCATTTAGACCTGAAAAAAATTCCAAACAATGCCAATCATGCTAATGTCTAACCTAAATAAACATGTAAATAGATAACATCAATGAAAATATATACTAGTGATGCAATCTCATCCCACAAAGGGATTTGTTCTTGTTCTATGAATAACCAAAGCAAAGCTTTGGGGAAGAGAAACAATAAGTACGATTGGATGTAGGGTTAGCTATTTATAGGGATTATCCCCAAAATAACCTTAAAATGCAAAAATAAAAAAAGTCAAAGATGGTCAACTTTGGTTCTCGGGTTAATGCATATCGAGGTGGAGGAAGGAGTTCTTGATCGATATGTTGCTCTGTACAGCGTTCTGGTTGCAGGCATTGAAGATGAAACCGTCGTATCTTTTGAACCACTGACCATATTGACTTGATTCGACCTCCATTGGAAAGCTTGTTCGATCCTCTACAACTTCTATCAAGGACGCGAAGGCTGAATCGCACCAGAAGGCCTTCGTTTGGACCCATACATTTCATATCGACCTGCATACTGGGCAGCTTTCTCTCAGTTTTGGTCGATACGAGACTTAGTTGCAGCCTAGAGCTCGTCATCATGCTCGGTTCTTCTTGTCCTCATCATTAACCATTCTCCAAATGTCTCCCTTGCTCTATTTAGACCTGAAAAAGACTCCAAACAATGTAAAACATGCAAATGTCTAACCTAAATAAACATGTAAATAGATAACATAAATAAAAATATATACAAGTGTCCAATCTCACCTCACAAAGGGATTTGTTCTTGTTCTATGAAAAACGAAAGCAAGGCTTTGGGAAAGAGAAAGGATAAGTGAGATTGGATCTAGGGTTAGCTATTTATAGGGAACATTCCCAAAATTGCCTTAGAAAGCAAAAATATAAGAGTCAAAGATGGTCAACTTTGGTTCTCGGGTTAACGCATATCGAGGTGGAGGAAGGAGGTCTTGATCAATATGCTGCTCGGTACAGCGTTTTCATTGCAGGCATTAAAGATGAAACAGTCGTATCTTTTGAACCTCTGACCATATTGACTTGATTCGACCACCGTTGGAAAGCTTGTTCGATCCTCTACAACTTCTATATAGGACACGGAGGCTGAATCGCACCAGAAAGCCTTCGTTCGGATCCATACATTTCATATCGACCTGCATACCGGGCAGCTTTCTCTCAGCTTTGGTCGATACAAGACTTTGGTGCAACCTACAGCCCGTCATCTTGGTCATCATGCTCGGTTCTTCTTGTCCTGATCATTCACCATTCTCCAAATATCTCCCTTGCTCTATTTAGAACTGAAAAAGACTCCAAACAATGCAAAACATGCTAATGTCTAACCTAAATAAACATGTAAATGGATAACATAAATGAAAATATATACAAGTGATTCAATCTCATCCCACAAAGAGATTTGTTCTTGTTCTATGAATAACCAAAGCCAAGCTTTGGAGAAGAGAAATGATAAGTAAGATTGGATGTAGGGTTAGCTATTTATAGGGAAAATCCCTAAAATAACCTTAGAATGCAAAAATAAAAGAAGTCAAAGATGGTCAACTTTGGTTCTCATGTTAATGCATATCGAGGTGGAGGAAGGAGATCTTCATCGATATGCTGCTCTGTACAGCGTTCTGGTTGCAGGCATTGAAGATGAAACTGTCGTATCTTTTGAGCCACTGACCCGATTGACTTGATTCAACCTCCGTTGGAAAGCATGTTCGATCCTCTACAACTTTTATGAAGGACGCGGAGGCTGAATCGCACCAGAAGACCTTCGTTCAGACCCATACATTTCTTATCGACCTCCATACCGGGCAGGTTTCTCTCAGCTTTGGCCGATACAAGACTTTGTTGCAGCCTAGAGCCCGTCATCATGCTCGGTTCTTCTTGTCCTCATCATTAACCATTCTCCAAATGTCTCCCTTGCTCCATTTAGACCTGAAAAAGACTCCAAACAATGTAAAACATGCAAATGTCTAACCTAAATAAACAAGTAAATGGATAACATAAATAAAAATATATACAAGTGTCCAATCTCACCCCACAAAGGGATTTTTTCTTGTTCTATGAAAAACGAAAGCAAGGCTTTGGGAAAGAGAAAGGATAAGTGAGATTGGATCTAGGGTTATTTATTTATAGGGAACATTCCCAAAATTGCCTTAGAAAGCAAAAATATAAGAGTCAAAGATGGTCAACTTTGGTTCTCAGGTTAATGCATATCGAGGTGGAGGAAGGAGGTCTTGATCAATATGCTGTTCGGTACAGCGTTTTGATTGCAGGCATTGAAGATGAAACCGTCGTATCGTTTGAACCACTGACCCGATTGACTTGATTCGACCACCGTTGGAAAGCTTGTTCGATCCTCTACAACTTCTATAAAGGACACGGAGGCTGAATCGCACCAGAAGGCCTTCGTTCCGATCCATACATTTCATATCGACCTGCATACCGGGCAGCTTTCTCTCAGCTTTGGTCGATACAAGACTTTGGTGCAACCTACAGCCCGTCATCTTGGTCATCATGCTCGGTTCTTCTTGTCCTCATCATTCACCATTCTCCAAATATCTCCCTTGCTCTATTTAGAACTGAAAAACACTCCAAACAATGCAAAACATGCTAATGTCTAACCTAAATAAACATGTAAATGGATAACATAAATGAAAATATATACAAGTGATTCAATCTCATCCCACAAAGAGATTTGTTCTTGTTCTATGAATAACCGAAGCCAAGCTTTGGAGAAGAGAAATGATAAGTAAGATTGGATGTAGGGTTAGCTATTTATAGGGAAAATCCCTAAAATAACCTTAGAATGCAAAAATAAAAGAAGTCAAAGATGGTCAACTTTGGTTCTCATGTTAATGCATATCGAGGTGGAGGAAGGAGGTCTTCATCGATATGCTGCTCTGTACAGCGTTTTTGTTGCAGGCATTGAAGATGAAACTGTCGTATCTTTTGAACCACTGACCCGATTGACTTGATTCAACCTCTGTTGGAAAGCTTGTTCGATCCTCTACAACTTTTATGAAGGACGCGGAGGCTGAATCGCACCAGAAGACCTTCGTTCAGACCCATACATTTCTTATCGACCTCCATACCGGGCAGGTTTCTCTCAGCTTTGTTCGATACAAGACTTTGTTGCAGCCTAGAGCCCGTCATCATGCTCGGTTCTTCTTGTCCTCATCATTAACCATTCTCCAAATGTCTCCCTTGCTCCATTTAGACCTGAAAAAGACTCCAAACAATGTAAAACATGCAAATGTCTAACCTAAATAAACATGTAAATGGATAACACAAATAAAAATATATACAAGTGTCCAATCTCACCCCACAAAGGGATTTGTTCTTGTTCTATGAAAAACGAAAGCAAGGCTTTGGGAAAGAGAAAGGATAAGTGAGATTGGATCTAGGGTTAGCTATTTATAGGGTACATTCCCAAAATTGCCTTAGAAAGCAAAAATATAAGAGTCAAAGATGGTCAACTTTGGTTCTCGGGTTAATGCATATCGAGGTGGAGGAAGGAGGTCTTGTTCAATATGCTGTTCGGTACAACGTTTTAATTGCAGGCATTGAAGATGAAACCGTCGTATCGTTTGAACCACTGACCCGATTGACTTGATTCGACCACCGTTGGAAAGCTTGTTCGATCCTCTACAACTTCTATGAAGGACGCGGAGGCTGAATCGCAACAGAAGACCTTCGTTCACACCCATACATTTCATATCGACCTGCATACCGGGCAGGTTTCTCTCAGCTTTGGTCGATACAAGACTTTGTTGCAGCCTAGAGCCCATCATCTTGGTCATCATGCTCGGTTCTTCTTGTCCTCATCATTCACCATTCTCCAAATGTCTCCCTTGCTCTATTTAGACTTGAAAAAAACTCCAAACAATGCAAATCATGCTATTGTCTAACCTAAATAAACATGTAAATGGATAACATCAATGAAAATATATACTAGTGATGCAATCTCATCCCACAAAGGGATTTGTTCTTGTTCTATGAATAACCAAAGCAAAGCTTTGGGGAAGAGAAATGATAAGTAAGATTGGATGTAGGGTTAGCTATTTATAGGGAAAATCCCTAAAATAACCTTAGAATGCAAAAATAAAAGAAGTCAAAGATGGTCAACTTTGGTTCTCATGTTAATGCATATCGAGGTGGAGGAAGGAGGTCTTCATCGATATGCTGCTCTGTACAGCGTTTTTGTTGCAGGCATTGAAGATGAAACTGTCGTATCTTTTGAACCACTGGCCCGATTGACTTGATTCAACCTCTGTTGGAAAGCTTGTTCGATCCTCTAGAACTTTTATGAAGGACGCGGAGGCTGAATCGCACCAGAAGACCTTCGTTCAGACCCATACATTTCTTATCGACCTCCATACCGGGCAGGTTTCTCTCAGCTTTGTTCGATACAAGACTTTGTTGCAGCCTAGAGCCCGTCATCTTGATCATCATGGTATGTTCTTCTTGTCCTCATCATTCACCATTCTCCAAATGTCTCCCTTGCTCCATTTAGACCTGAAAAAAATTCCAAACAATGCCAATCATGCTAATGTCTAACCTAAATAAACATGTAAATAGATAACATCAATGAAAATTTATACTAGTGATGCAATCTCATCCCACTAAGGGATTTGTTCTTGTTCTATGAATAACCAAAGCAAAGCTTTGGGGAAGAGAAACAATAAGTACGATTGGATGTAGGGTTAGCTATTTATAGGGAATATCCCCAAAATAACTTTAAAATGCAAAAATAAAAAAGTCAAAGATGGTCAACTTTGGTTCTCGGGTTAATGCATATCGAGGTGGAGGAAGGAGTTCTTGATCGATATGTTGCTCTGTACAGCGTTCTGGTTGCAGGCATTGAAGATGAAACCGTCGTATCTTTTGAACCACTGACCATATTGATTTGATTCGACCTCCATTGGAAAGCTTGTTCGATCCTCTACAACTTCTATCAAGGACGCGAAGGCTGAATCGCACCAAAAGGCCTTCGTTTGGACCCATACATTTCATATCGACCTGCATACCGGGCAGCTTTCTCTCAGTTTTGGTCGATACGAGACTTAGTTGCAGCCTAGAGCTCGTCATCATGCTCGGTTCTTCTTGTCCTCATCATTAACCATTCTCCAAATGTCTCCCTTGCTCCATTTAGACCTGAAAAAGACTCCAAACAATGTAAAACATGCAAATGTCTAACCTAAATAAACATGTAAATATATAACATAAATAAAAATATATACAAGTGTCCAATCTCACCTCACAAAGGGATTTGTTCTTGTTCTATGAAAAACGAAAGCAAGGCTTTGGGAAAGAGAAAGGATAAGTGAGATTGGATCTAGGGTTAGCTATTTATAGGGAACATTCCCAAAATTGCCTTAGAAAACAAAAATATAAGAGTCAAAGATGGTCAACTTTGGTTCTCGGGTTAATGCATATCGAGGTGGAGGAAGGAGGTCTTGATCAATATGCTGTTCGGTACAGCGTTTTGATTGCAGGCATTGAAGATGAAACCGTCGTATCGTTTGAACCACTGACCCGATTGACTTGATTCGACCACCGTTGGAAAGCTTGTTCGATCCTCTACAACTTCTATGAAGGACGCGGAGGCTGAATCGCAACAGAAGACCTTCTTTCAGACCCATACATTTCATATCGACCTGCATACCGGGCAGGTTTCTCTCAGCTTTGGTCGATACAAGACTTTGTTGCAGCCTAGAGCCCGTCATCTTGGTCATCATGCTCGGTTCTTCTTGTCCTCATCATTCACCATTCTCCAAATGTCTCCCTTGCTCTATTTAGACTTGAAAAAAACTCCAAACAATGCAAATCATGCTATTGTCTAACCTAAATAAACATGTAAATGGATAACATTAATGAAAATATATACTAGTGATGCAATCTCATCCCACAAAGGGATTTGTTCTTGTTCTATGAATAACCAAAGCAAAGCTTTGGGGAAGAGAAATGATAAGTAAGATTGGATGTAGGGTTAGCTATTTATAGGAAACATCCCTAAAATAACCTTAGAATGCAAAAATAAAAGAAGTCAAAGATGGTCAACTTTGGTTCTCAGGTTAATGCATATCGAGGTGGAGGAAGGAGGTCTTGATCGATATGCTGCTCGGTACAGCGTTCTGGTTGCAGGCATTGAAGATGAAACCGTCGTATCTTTTGAACGACTGACCAGATTAACATGATTCGACCTCCGTTGGAAAGCTTGTTCGATCCTTTACAACTTCTATCCAGGACAAGGAGGCTGAATCGCGCCAGTAGGCCTTCGTTCAGACCCATACATTTTATATCGACCTGCATACCGGGAATGTTTCTCTCAGTTTTGGTCGATACAAAATTTTGTTGCAGCCTAGACCCCGTCATCTTGATCATCATGGTCGGTTCTTCTTGTCCTCATCATTCACCATTCTCCAAATGTCTCCCTTGCTCCATTTAGACCTGAAAAAAATTCCAAACAATGCCAATCATGCTAATGTCTAACCTAAATAAACATGTAAATACATAACATCAATGAAAATATATACTAGTGATGCAATCTCATCCCACAAAGGGATTTGTTCTTGTTCTATGAATAACCAAAGCAAAGCTTTGGGGAAGAGAAACAATAAGTACGATTGGATGTAGGGTTAGCTATTTATATGAAACATCCCTAAAATAACCTTAGAATGCAAAAATAAAAGAAGTCAAAGATGGTCAACTTTGGTTCTCAGGTTAATGCATATCGAGGTGGAGGAAGGAGGTCTTGATCGATATGCTGCTCGGTACAACGTTCTGGTTGCACGCATTGAAGATGAAACCGTCGTATCTTTTGAACCACTGACCAGATTGACATGATTCGACCTCCATTAGAAAGCTTGTTCGATCCTCTACAACTTCTATCAAGGACGCGAAGGCTGAATCGCACCAGAAGGCCTTCGTTTGGACCCATACATTTCATATCGACCTGCATATCGGGCAGCTTTCTCTCAGTTTTGGTCGATACAAGACTTAGTTGCAGCCTAGAGCTCGTCATCATGCTCGGTTCTTCTTGTCCTCATCATTAACCATTCTCCAAATGTCTTCCTTGCTCTATTTAGACCTGAAAAAGACTCCAAACAATGCAAAACATGCAAATGTCTAACTTAAATAAACATGTAAATGGATAACATAAATAAAATATATACAAGTGTCCAATCTCACCCCCACAAAGGGATTTGTTCTTGTTCTATGAAAAACGAAAGCAAGGCATTGGGAAAGAGAAAGGATAAGTGAGATTGGATCTTGGGTTAGCTATTTATAGGGAACATTCCCAAAATTGCCTTAGAAAGCAAAAATATAAGAGTTAAAGATGGTCAACTTTGGTCATCCTTTGAACCTCTGACCATATTGACTTGATTCGACCACCGTTGGAAAGCTTGTTCGATCCTCTACAACTTCTATAAAGGACACGGAGGCTGAATCGCACCAGAAGGCCTTCGTTCGGATCCATACATTTCATATCGACCTGCATACCGGGCAGCTTTCTCTCAGCTTTGGTCGATACAAGACTTTGGTGCAACCTACAGCCCGTCATCTTGGTCATCATGCTCGGTTCTTCTTGTCCTCATCATTCACCATTCTCCAAATATCTCCCTTGCTCTATTTAGAACTGAAAAAGACTCCAAACAATGCAAAACATGCTAATGTCTAACCTAAATAAACATGTAAATGGATAACATAAATGAAAATATATACAAGTGATTCAATCTCATCCCACAAAGGGATTTGTTCTTGTTCTATGAATAACCAAAGCAAAGCTTTGGCGAAGAGAATTGATAAGTAAGATTGGATGTAGGGTTAGCTATTTATAGGGAATATCCCCAAAATAACCTTAGAATGCAAAAATAAAAAAAGTCAAAGATGGTCAACTTTGGTTCTCAGGTAAATGCATATCGAGGTGGTGGAAGGAGGTCTTCATCGATATGCTGCTCGGTACAGCGTTCTAGTTGCAGGCATTGAAGATGAAACCGTCGTATCTTTTGAACCACTGACCATATTGATTTGATTCGACCTCCATTGGAAAGCTTGTTCGATCCTCTACAACTTCTATCAAGGACGCGAAGGCTGAATCGCACCAAAAGGCCTTCGTTTGGACCCATACATTTCATATCGACCTGCATACCGGGCAGCTTTCTCTCAGTTTTGGTCGATACGAGACTTAGTTGCAGCCTAGAGCTCGTCATCATGCTCGGTTCTTCTTGTCCTCATCATTAACCATTCTCCAAATGTCTCCCTTGCTCCATTTAGACCTGAAAAAGACTCCAAACAATGTAAAACATGCAAATGTCTAACCTAAATAAACATGTAAATATATAACATAAATAAAAATATATACAAGTGTCCAATCTCACCTCACAAAGGGATTTGTTCTTGTTCTATGAAAAACGAAAGCAAGGCTTTGGGAAAGAGAAAGGATAAGTGAGATTGGATCTAGGGTTAGCTATTTATAGGGAACATTCCCAAAATTGCCTTAGAAAGCAAAAATATAAGAGTCAAAGATGGTCAACTTTGGTTCTCGGGTTAATGCATATCGAGGTGGAGGAAGGAGGTCTTGATCAATATGCTGTTCGGTACAGCGTTTTGATTGCAGGCATTGAAGATGAAACCGTCGTATCGTTTGAACCACTGACCCGATTGACTTGATTCGACCACCGTTGGAAAGCTTGTTCGATCCTCTACAACTTCTATGAAGGACGCGGAGGCTGAATCGCAACAGAAGACCTTCGTTCAGACCCATACATTTCATATCGACCTGCATACCGGGCAGGTTTCTCTCAGCTTTGGTCGATACAAGACTTTGTTGCAGCCTAGAGCCCGTCATCTTGGTCATCATGCTCGGTTCTTCTTGTCCTCATCATTCACCATTCTCCAAATGTCTCCCTTGCTCTATTTAGACTTGAAAAAAACTCCAAACAATGCAAATCATGCTATTGTCTAACCTAAATAAACATGTAAATGGATAACATTAATGAAAATATATACTAGTGATGCAATCTCATCCCACAAAGGGATTTGTTCTTGTTCTATGAATAACCAAAGCAAAGCTTTGGGGAAGAGAAATGATAAGTAAGATTGGATGTAGGGTTAGCTATTTATAGGAAACATCCCTAAAATAACCTTAGAATGCAAAAATAAAAGAAGTCAAAGATGGTCAACTTTGGTTCTCAGGTTAATGCATATCGAGGTGGAGGAAGGAGGTCTTGATCGATATGCTGCTCGGTACAGCGTTCTGGTTGCAGGCATTGAAGATGAAACCGTCGTATCTTTTGAACGACTGACCAGATTAACATGATTCGACCTCCGTTGGAAAGCTTGTTCGATCCTTTACAACTTCTATCCAGGACAAGGAGGCTGAATCGCGCCAGTAGGCCTTCGTTCAGACCCATACATTTTATATCGACCTGCATACCGGGAATGTTTCTCTCAGTTTTGGTCGATACAAAATTTTGTTGCAGCCTAGACCCCGTCATCTTGATCATCATGGTCGGTTCTTCTTGTCCTCATCATTCACCATTCTCCAAATGTCTCCCTTGCTCCATTTAGACCTGAAAAAAATTCCAAACAATGCCAATCATGCTAATGTCTAACCTAAATAAACATGTAAATACATAACATCAATGAAAATATATACTAGTGATGCAATCTCATCCCACAAAGGGATTTGTTCTTGTTCTATTCATAACCAAAGCAAAGCTTTGGGGAAGAGAAACAATAAGTACGATTGGATGTAGGGTTAGCTATTTATATGAAACATCCCTAAAATAACCTTAGAATGCAAAAATAAAAGAAGTCAAAGATGGTCAACTTTGGTTCTCAGGTTAATGCATATCGAGGTGGAGGAAGGAGGTCTTGATCGATATGCTGCTCGGTACAACGTTCTGGTTGCACGCATTGAAGATGAAACCGTCGTATCTTTTGAACCACTGACCAGATTGACATGATTCGACCTCCATTAGAAAGCTTGTTCGATCCTCTACAACTTCTATCAAGGACGCGAAGGCTGAATCGCACCAGAAGGCCTTCGTTTGGACCCATACATTTCATATCGACCTGCATATCGGGCAGCTTTCTCTCAGTTTTGGTCGATACAAGACTTAGTTGCAGCCTAGAGCTCGTCATCATGCTCGGTTCTTCTTGTCCTCATCATTAACCATTCTCCAAATGTCTCCCTTGCTCTATTTAGACCTGAAAAAGACTCCAAACAATGCAAAACATGCAAATGTCTAACTTAAATAAACATGTAAATGGATAACATAAATAAAATATATACAAGTGTCCAATCTCACCCCACAAAGGGATTTGTTCTTGTTCTATGAAAAACGAAAGCAAGGCATTGGGAAAGAGAAAGGATAAGTGAGATTGGATCTTGGGTTAGCTATTTATAGGGAACATTCCCAAAATTGCCTTAGAAAGCAAAAATATAAGAGTCAAAGATGGTCAACTTTGGTCATCCTTTGAACCTCTGACCATATTGACTTGATTCGACCACCGTTGGAAAGCTTGTTCGATCCTCTACAACTTCTATAAAGGACACGGAGGCTGAATCGCACCAGAAGGCCTTCGTTCTGATCCATACATTTCATATCGACCTGCATACCGGGCAGCTTTCTCTCAGCTTTGGTCGATACAAGACTTTGGTGCAACCTACAGCCCGTCATCTTGGTCATCATGCTCGGTTCTTCTTGTCCTCATCATTCACCATTCTCCAAATATCTCCCTTGCTCTATTTAGAACTGAAAAAGACTCCAAACAATGCAAAACATGCTAATGTCTAACCTAAATAAACATGTAAATGGATAACATAAATGAAAATATATACAAGTGATTCAATCTCATCCCACAAAGGGATTTGTTCTTGTTCTATGAATAACCAAAGCAAAGCTTTGGCGAAGAGAATTGATAAGTAAGATTGGATGTAGGGTTAGCTATTTATAGGGAATATCCCCAAAATAACCTTAGAATGCAAAAATAAAAAAAGTCAAAGATGGTCAACTTTGGTTCTCAGGTAAATGCATATCGAGGTGGTGGAAGGAGGTCTTCATCGATATGCTGCTCGGTACAGCGTTCTAGTTGCAGGCATTGAAGATGAAACCGTCGTATCTTTTGAACCACTGACCAGATTGACTTGATTCGACCTCCATTGGAAAGCTTGTTCGATCCTCTACAACTTCTATCAAGCGGATGCTGAATCGTACCAGAAGGTCTTCGTTCGGACCCATACATTTCATATCGACCTGCATACCGGGCAGCTTTCTCTCATTTTTGGTCGATACAAGACTTAGTTGCAGCCTAGAGCTCGTCATCATGCTCGGTTCTTCTTGTCCTCATCATTAACCATTCTCCAAATGTCTCCCTTGCTCTATTTAGACCTGAAAAAGACTCCAAACAATGCAAAACATGCAAATGTCTAACCTAAATAAACATGTAAATGGATAACATAAATAAAAATATATACAAGTGTCCAATCTCACCCCACAAAGGGATTTGTTCTTGTTCTATGAAAAACGAAAGCAAGGCTTTGGGAAAGAGAAGGGATAAGTGAGATTGGATCTTGGGTTAGCTATTTATAGGGAACATTCCCAAAATTGCCTTAGAAAGCAAAAATATAAGAGTCAAAGATGGTCAACTTTGGTCATCTTTTGAACCTCTGACCATATTGACTTGATTCGACCACCGTTGGAAAGCTTGTTCGATCCTCTACAACTTCTATAAAGGACACGGAGGCTGAATCGCACCAGAAGGCCTTCATTCGGACCCATATATTTCATATCGACCTGCATACCGGGCAGCTTTCTCTCAGTTTTGGTCGATACAAGACATAGTTGCAGCCTAGAGCTCGTCATCATGCTCGGTTCTTCTTGTCCTCATCATTAACCATTCTCCAAATGTCTCCCTTGCTCTATTTAGACCTGAAAAAGACTCCAAACAATGCAAAACATGCAAATGTCTAACCTAAATAAACATGTAAATGGATAACATAAATAAAAATATATACAAGTGTCCAATCTCACCCCACAAAGGGATTTGTTCTTGTTCTATGAAAAATGAAAGCAAGGCATTGGGAAAGAGAAAGGATAAGTGAGATTGGATCTTGGGTTAGCTATTTATAGAAAACATTCCCAAAATTGCCTTAGAAAGCAAAAATATAAGAGTCAAAGATGGTCAACTTTGGTCTAACCTAACAATGCAAAACATGCTAATGTCTAACCTAAATAAACATGTAAATAGATAACATAAATGAAAATATATACAAGTGATTCAATCTCATCCCACAAAGAGATTTGTTCTTGTTCTATGAATAACCAAAGCCAAGCTTTGGGAAAGAGAAATGATAAGTAAGATTGGATGTAGGGTTAGCTATTTATAGGAAACATCCCTAAAATAACCTTAGAATGCAAAAATAAAAGAAGTCAAAGATGGTCAACTTTGGTTCTCAGGTTAATGCATATCGAGGTGGAGGAAGGAGGTCTTGATCGATATGCTGCTCGGTACAGCGTTCTGGTTGCAGGCATTGAAAATGAAACCGTCGTATCTTTTGAACCACTGACCAGATTGACATGATTCGACCTCCGTTGGAAAGCTTGTTCGATCCTTTACAACTTCTATCCAGGACAAGGAGGCTGAATCGCGCCAGTAGGCCTTCGTTCAGACCCATACATTTTATATCGACCTGCATACCGGGAATGTTTGTTTCTCTCAGTTTTGGTCGATACAAAACTTTGTTGCAGCCTAGACCCCGTCATCTTGATCATCATGGTCGGTTCTTCTTGTCCTCATCATTCACCATTCTCCAAATGTCTCCCTTGCTCCATTTAGACCTGAAAAAAATTCCAAACAATGCCAATCATGCTAATGTCTAACCTAAATAAACATGTAAATAGATAACATCAATGAAAATATATACTAGTGATGCAATCTCATCCCACAAAGGGATTTGTTCTTGTTCTATGAATAACCAAAGCAAAGCTTTGGGGAAGAGAAACAATAAGTACGATTGGATGTAGGGTTAGCTATTTATAGGGAATATCCCCAAAATAACCTTAAAATGCAAAAATAAAAAAAGTCAAAGATGGTCAACTTTGGTTCTCGGGTTAATGCATATCGAGGTGGAGGAAGGAGTTCTTGATCGATATGTTGCTCTGTACAGCGTTCTGGTTGTAGGCATTGAAGATGAAACTGTCGTATCTTTTGAACCACTGACCATATTGACTTGATTCGACCTCCATTGGAAAGCTTGTTCGATCCTCTACAACTTCTATCAAGGACGCGAAGGCTGAATCGCACCAGAAGGCCTTCGTTTGGACCCATACATTTCATATTGACCTGCATACCGGGCAGCTCTCTCTCAGTTTTGGTCGATACGAGACTTAGTTGCAGCCTAGAGCTCGTCATCATGCTCGGTTCTTCTTGTCCTCATCATTAACCATTCTCCAAATGTCTCCCTTGCTCCATTTAGACCTGAAAAAGACTCCAAACAATGTAAAACATGCAAATGTCTAACCTAAATAAACATGTAAATGGATAACATAAATAAAAATATATACAAGTGTCCAATCTCACCCCACAAAGGGATTTGTTCTTGTTTTATGAAAAACGAAAGCAAGGCTTTGGGAAAGAGAAAGGATAAGTGAGATTGGATCTAGGGTTAGCTATTTATAGGGAACATTCCCAAAATTGCCTTAGAAAGCAAAAATATAGGAGTCAAAGATGGTCAACTTTGGTTCTCGGGTTAACGCATATCAAGGTGGAGGAAGGAGGTCTTGATCAATATGCTGCTCGGTACAGCGTTTTGATTGCAGGCATTAAAGATGAAACCGTCGTATCTTTTGAACCTCTGACCATATTGACTTGATTCGACCACCGTTGGAAAGCTTGTTCGATCCTCTACAACTTCTATAAAGGACACGGAGGCTGAATCGCACCAGAAGGCCTTCGTTCCGATCCATACATTTCATATCGACCTGCATACCGGGCAGCTTTCTCTCAGCTTTGGTCGATACAAGACTTTGGTGCAACCTACAGCCCGTCATCTTGGTCATCATGCTCGGTTCTTCTTGTCCTCATCATTCACCATTCTCCAAATATCTCCCTTGCTCTATTTAGAACTGAAAAACACTCCAAACAATGCAAAACATGCTAATGTCTAACCTAAATAAACATGTAAATGGATAACATAAATAAAAATATATACAAGTGATTCAATCTCATCCCACAAAGACATTTGTTCTTGTTCTATGAATAACCGAAGCCAAGCTTTGGAGAAGAGAAATGATAAGTAAGATTGGATGTAGGGTTAGCTATTTATAGGGAAAATCCCTAAAATAACCTTAGAATGCAAAAATAAAAGAAGTCAAAGATGGTCAACTTTGGTTCTCATGTTAATGCATATCGAGGTGGAGGAAGGAGGTCTTCATCGATATGCTGCTCTGTACAGCGTTTTTGTTGCAGGCATTGAAGATGAAACTGTCGTATCTTTTGAACCACTGACCCGATTGACTTGATTCAACCTCCGTTGGAAAGCTTGTTCGATCCTCTACAACTTTTAGGAAGGACGCGGAGGCTGAATCGCACCAAAAGACCTTCGTTCAGACCCATACATTTCTTATCGACCTCCATACCGGGCAGGTTTCTCTCAGCTTTGTTCGATACAAGACTTTGTTGCAGCCTAGAGCCCGTCATCATGCTCGGTTCTTCTTGTCCTCATCATTAACCATTCTCCAAATGTCTCCCTTGCTCCATTTAGACCTGAAAAAGACTCCAAACAATGTAAAACATGCAAATGTCTAACCTTAATAAACATGTAAATGGATAACATAAATAAAAATATATACAAGTGTCCAATCTCACCCCACAAAGGGATTTGTTCTTGTTCTATGAAAAACGAAAGCAAGGCTTTGGGAAAGAGAAAGGATAAGTGAGATTGGATCTAGGGTTAGCTATTTATAGGGAACATTCCCAAAATTGCCTTAGAAAGCAAAAATATAAGAGTCAAAGATGGTCAACTTTGGTTCTCGGATTAATGCATATCGAGGTGGAGGAAGGAGGTCTTGTTCAATATGCTGTTCGGTACAGCGTTTTGATTGCAGGCATTGAAGATGAAACCGTCGTATCGTTTGAACCACTGACCCGATTGACTTGATTCGACCACCGTTGGAAAGCTTGTTCAATCCTCTACAACTTCTATGAAGGACGCGGAGGCTGAATCGCAACAGAAGACCTTCGTTCAGACCCATACATTTCATATCGACCTGCATACCGGGCAGGTTTCTCTCAGCTTTGGTCGATACAAGACTTTGTTGCAGCCTAGAGCCCGTCATCTTGGTCATCATGCTCGGTTCTTCTTGTCCTCATCATTCACCATTCTCCAAATGTCTCCCTTGCTCTATTTAGACTTGAAAAAAACTCCAAACAATGCAAATCATGCTATTGTCTAACCTAAATAAACATGTAAATGGATAACATCAATGAAAATATATACTAGTGATGCAATCTCATCCCACAAAGGGATTTGTTCTTGTTCTATGAATAACCAAAGCAAAGCTTTGGGGAAGAGAAATGATAAGTAAGATTAGATGTAAGGTTAGCTATTTATAGGAAACATCCCTAAAATAACCTTAGAATGCAAAAATAAAAGAAGTCAAAGATGGTTAACTTTGGTTCTCAGGTTAATGCATATCGAGGTGGAGGAAGGAGGTCTTGATCGATATGCTGCTCGGTACAGCGTTCTGGTTGCAGGCATTGAAGATGAAACCGTCGTATCTTTTGAACGACTGACCAGATTGACATGATTCGACCTCCGTTGGAAAGCTTGTTCGATCCTTTACAACTTCTATCCAGGACAAGGAGGCTGAATCGCGCCAGTAGGCCTTCGTTCAGACCGATACATTTTATATCGACCTGCATACCGGGAATGTTTCTCTCAGTTTTGGTCGATACAAAACTTTGTTGCAGCCTAGACCCTGTCATCTTGATCATCATGGTCGGTTCTTCTTGTCCTCATCATTCACCATTCTCCAAATGTCTCCCTTGCTCCATTTAGACCTGAAAAAAATTCCAAACAATGCCAATCATGCTAATGTCTAACCTAAATAAACATGTAAATACATAACATCAATGAAAATATAAACTAGTGATGCAATCTCATCCCACAAAGGGATTTGTTCTTGTTCTATGAATAACCAAAGCAAAGCTTTGGGGAAGAGAAACAATAAGTACGATTGGATGTAGGGTTAGCTATTTATATGAAACATCCCTAAAATAACCTTAGAATGCAAAAATAAAAGAAGTCAAAGATGGTCAACTTTGGTTCTCAGGTTAATGCATATCGAGGTGGAGGAAGGAGGTCTTGATCGATATGCTGCTCGGTACAACGTTCTGGTTGCACGCATTGAAGATGAAACCGTCGTATCTTTTGAACCACTGACCAGATTGACATGATTCGACCTCCATTAGAAAGCTTGTTCGATCCTCTACAACTTCTATAAAGGACACGGAGGCTGAATAGCACCAGAAGGCCTTCGTTCGGACCCATACATTTCATATCGACCTGCATACCGGGCAGCTTTCTCAGAGTTTGGGTCGATACAAGACTTAGTTGCAGCCTAGAGCTCGTCATCATGCTCGGTTCTTCTTGTCCTCATCATTAACCATTCTCCAAATGTCTCCCTTGCTCTATTTAGACCTGAAAAAGACTCCAAACAATGCAAAACATGCAAATGTCTAACTTAAATAAACATGTAAATGGATAACATAAATAAAAATATATACAAGTGTCCAATCTCACCCCACAAAGGGATTTGTTCTTGTTCTATGAAAAACGAAAGCAAGGCATTGGGAAAGAGAAAGGATAAGTGAGATTGGATCTTGGGTTAGCTATTTATAGGGAACATTCCCAAAATTGCCTTATAAAGCAAAAATATAAGAGTCAAAGATGGTCAACTTTGGTCATCCTTTGAACCTCTGACCATATTGACTTGATTCGACCACCGTTGGAAAGCTTGTTCGATCCTCTACAACTTCTATAAAGGACACAGAGGCTGAATCGCACCAGAAGGCCTTCGTTCGGATCCATACATTTCATATCGACCTGCATACCGGGCAGCTTTCTCTCAGCTTTGGTCGATACAAGACTTTGGTGCAACCTACAGCCCGTCATCTTGGTCATCATGCTCGGTTCTTCTTGTCCTCATCATTCACCATTCTCCAAATATCTCCCTTGCTCTATTTAGAACTGAAAAAGACTCCAAACAATGCAAAACATGCTAATGTCTAACCTAAATAAACATGTAAATGGATAACATAAATGAAAATATATACAAGTGATTCAATCTCATCCCACAAAGGGATTTGTTCTTGTTCTATGAATAACCAAAGCAAAGCTTTGGCGAAGAGAATTGATAAGTAAGATTGGATGTAGGGTTAGCTATTTATAGGGAATATCCCCAAAATAACCTTAGAATGCAAAAATAAAAAAAGTCAAAGATGGTCAACTTTGGTTCTCAGGTTAATGCATATCGAGGTGGTGGAAGGAGGTCTTCATCGATATGCTGCTCGGTACAGCGTTCTAGTTGCAGGCATTGAAGATGAAACCGTCGTATCTTTTGAACCACTGACCAGATTGACTTGATTCGACCTCCGTTGGAAAGCTTGTTCGATCCTCTACAACTTCTAACAAGCGGATGCTGAATCGCACCAGAAGGTCTTCGATCGGACCCATACATTTCATATCGACCTGCATACCGGGCAGCTTTCTCTCAGTTTTGGTCGATACAAGACTTAGTTGCAGCCTAGAGCTCGTCATCATGCTCGGTTCTTCTTGTCCTCATCATTAACCATTCTCCAAATGTCTCCCTTGCTCTATTTAGACCTGAAAAAAACTCCAAACAATGCAAAACATGCAAATGTCTAACCTAAATAAACATGTAAATGGATAACATAAATAAAAATATATACAAGTGTCCAATCTCACCCCACAAAGGGATTTGTTCTTGTTCTATGAAAAACGAAAGCAAGGCTTTGGGAAAGAGAAGGGATAAGTGAGATTGGATCTTGGGTTAGCTATTTATAGGGAACATTCCCAAAATTGCCTTAGAAAGCAAAAATATAAGAGTCAAAGATGGTCAACTTTGGTCATCTTTTGAACCTCTGACCATATTGACTTGATTCGACCACCGTTGGAAAGCTTGTTCGATCCTCTACAACTTCTATAAAGGACACGGAGGCTGAATCGCACCAGAAGGCCTTCGTTCGGACCCATACATTTCATATCGACCTGCATACCGGGCAGCTTTCTCTCAGTTTTGGTCGATACAAGACTTAGTTGCAGCCTAGAGCTCGTCATCATGCTCGGTTCTTCTTGTCCTCATCATTAACCATTCTCCAAATGTCTCCCTTGCTCTATTTAGACCTTAAAAAGACTCCAAACAATGCAAAACATGCAAATGTCTAACCTAAATAAACATGTAAATGGATAACATAAATAAAAATATATACAAGTGTCCAATCTCACCCCACAAAGGGATTTGTTCTTGTTCTATGAAAAATGAAAGCAAGGCATTGGGAAAGAGAAAGGATAAGTGAGATTGGATCTTGGGTTAGCTATTTATAGAGAACATTCCCAAAATTGCCTTAGAAAGCAAAAATATAAGAGTCAAAGATGGTCAACTTTGGTCTAACCTAACAATGCAAAACATGCTAATGTCTAACCTAAATAAACATGTAAATAGATAACATAAATGAAAATATATACAAGTGATTCAATCTCATCCCACAAAGAGATTTGTTCTTGTTCTATGAATAACCAAAGCCAAGCTTTGGGGAAGAGATATGATAAGTAAGATTGGATGTAGGGTTAGCTATTTATAGGAAACATCCCTAAAATAACCTTAGAATGCAAAAATAAAAGAAGTCAAAGATGGTCAACTTTGGTTCTCAGGTTAATGCATATCGAGGTGGAGGAAGGAGGTCTTGATCGATATGCTGCTCGGTACAGCGTTCTGGTTGCAGGCATTGAAAATGAAACCGTCGTATCTTTTGAACCACTGACCAGATTGACATGATTCGACCTCCGTTGGAAAGCTTGTTCGATCCTTTACAACTTCTATCCAGGACAAGGAGGCTGAATCGCGCCAGTAGGCCTTCGTTCAGACCCATACATTTTATATCGACCTGCATACCGGGAATGTTTCTCTCAGTTTTGGTCGATACAAAACTTTGTTGCAGCCTAGACCCCGTCATCTTGATCATCATGGTCGGTTCTTCTTGTCCTCATCATTCACCATTCTCCAAATGTCTCCCTTGCTCCATTTAGACCTGAAAAAAATTCCAAACAATGCCAATCATGCTAATGTCTAACCTAAATAAACATGTAAATAGATAACATCAATGAAAATATATACTAGTGATGCAATCTCATCCCACAAAGGGATTTGTTCTTGTTCTATGAATAACCAAAGCAAAGCTTTGGGGAAGAGAAACAATAAGTACGATTGGATGTAGGGTTAGCTATTTATAGGGAATATCCCCAAAATAACCTTAAAATGCAAAAATAAAAAAAGTCAAAGATGGTCAACTTTGGTTCTCGGGTTAATGCATATCGAGGTGGAGGAAGGAGTTCTTGATCGATATGTTGCTCTGTACAGCGTTCTGGTTGTAGGCATTGAAGATGAAACCGTCGTATCTTTTGAACCACTGACCATATTGACTTGATTCGACCTCCATTGGAAAGCTTGTTCGATCCTCTACAACTTCTATCAAGGACGCGAAGGCTGAATCGCACCAGAAGGCCTTCGTTTGGACCCATACATTTCATATTGACCTGCATACCGGGCAGCTCTCTCTCAGTTTTGGTCGATACGAGACTTAGTTGCAGCCTAGAGCTCGTCATCATGCTCGGTTCTTCTTGTCCTCATCATTAACCATTCTCCAAATGTCTCCCTTGCTCCATTTTAGACCTGAAAAAAGACTCCAAACAATGTAAAACATGCAAATGTCTAACCTAAATAAACATGTAAATGGATAACATAAATAAAAATATATACAAGTGTCCAATCTCACCCCACAAAGGGATTTGTTCTTGTTTTATGAAAAACGAAAGCAAGGCTTTGGGAAAGAGAAAGGATAAGTGAGATTGGATCTAGGGTTAGCTATTTATAGGGAACATTCCCAAAATTGCCTTAGAAAGCAAAAATATAGGAGTCAAAGATGGTCAACTTTGGTTCTCGGGTTAACGCATATCGAGGTGGAGGAAGGAGGTCTTGATCAATATGCTGCTCGGTACAGCGTTTTGATTGCAGGCATTAAAGATGAAACCGTCGTATCTTTTGAACCTCTGACCATATTGACTTGATTCGACCACCGTTGGAAAGCTTGTTCGATCCTCTACAACTTCTATAAAGGACACGGAGGCTGAATATCTCCCTTGCTCTATTTAGAACTGAAAAACACTCCAAACAATGCAAAACATGCTAATGTCTAACCTAAATAAACATGTAAATGGATAACATAAATGAAAATATATACAAGTGATTCAATCTCATCCCACAAAGAGATTTGTTCTTGTTCTATGAATAACCGAAGCCAAGCTTTGGAGAAGAGAAATGATAAGTAAGATTGGATGTAGGGTTAGCTATTTATAGGGAAAATCCCTAAAATAACCTTAGAATGCAAAAATAAAAGAAGTCAAAGATGGTCAACTTTGGTTCTCATGTTAATGCATATCGAGGTGGAGGAAGGAGGTCTTCATCGATATGCTGCTCTGTACAGCGTTTTTGTTGCAGGCATTGAAGATGAAACTGTCGTATCTTTTGAACCACTGACCCGATTGACTTGATTCAACCTCCGTTGGAAAGCTTGTTCGATCCTCTACAACTTTTATGAAGGACGCGGAGGCTGAATCGCACCAGAAGACCTTCGTTCAGACCCATACATTTCTTATCGACCTCCATACCGGGCAGGTTTCTCTCAGCTTTGTTCGATACAAGACTTTTTGTTGCAGCCTAGAGCCCGTCATCATGCTCGGTTCTTCTTGTCCTCATCATTAACCATTCTCCAAATGTCTCCCTTGCTCCATTTAGACCTGAAAAAGACTCCAAACAATGTAAAACATGCAAATGTCTAACCTTAATAAACATGTAAATGGATAACATAAATAAAAATATATACAAGTGTCCAATCTCACCCCACAAAGGGATTTGTTCTTGTTCTATGAAAAACGAAAGCAAGGCTTTGGGAAAGAGAAAGGATAAGTGAGATTGGATCTAGGGTTAGCTATTTATAGGGAACATTCCCAAAATTGCCTTAGAAAGCAAAAATATAAGAGTCAAAGATGGTCAACTTTGGTTCTCGGGTTAATGCATATCGAGGTGGAGGAAGGAGGTCTTGTTCAATATGCTGTTCGGTACAGCGTTTTGATTGCAGGCATTGAAGATGAAACCGTCGTATCGTTTGAACCACTGACCCGATTGACTTGATTCGACCACCATTAGAAAGCTTGTTCGATCCTCTACAACTTCTATGAAGGACGCGGAGGCTGAATCGCAACAGAAGACCTTCGTTCAGACCCATACATTTCATATCGACCTGCATACCGGGCAGGTTTCTCTCAGCTTTGGTCGATACAAGACTTTGTTGCAGCCTAGAGCCCGTCATCTTGGTCATCATGCTCGGTTCTTCTTGTCCTCATCATTCACCATTCTCCAAATGTCTCCCTTGCTCTATTTAGACTTGAAAAAAACTCCAAACAATGCAAATCATGCTATTGTCTAACCTAAATAAACATGTAAATGGATAACGTCAATGAAAATATATACTAGTTATGCAATCTCATCCCACAAAGGGATTTGTTCTTGTTCTATGAATAACCAAAGCAAAGCTTTGGGGAAGAGAAATGATAAGTAAGATTGGATGTAGGGTTAGCTATTTATAGGAAACATCCCTAAAATAACCTTAGAATGCAAAAATAAAAGAAGTCAAAGATGGTCAACTTTGGTTCTCAGGTTAATGCATATCGAGGTGGAGGAAGGAGGTCTTGATCGATATGCTGCTCGGTACAGCGTTCTGGTTGCAGGCATTGAAGATGAAACCGTCGTATCTTTTGAACGACTGACCAGATTGACATGATTCGACCTCCGTTGGAAAGCTTGTTCGATCCTTTACAACTTCTATCCAGGACAAGGAGGCTGAATCGCGCCAGTAGGCCTTCGTTCAGACCCATACATTTTATATCGACCTGCATACCGGGAATGTTTCTCTCAGTTTTGGTCGATACAAAACTTTGTTGCAGCCTAGACTCCGTCATCTTGATCATGATGGTCGGTTCTTCTTGTCCTCATCATTCACCATTCTCCAAATGTCTCCCTTGCTCCATTTAGACCTGAAAAAAATTCCAAACAATGCCAATCATGCTAATGTCTAACCTAAATAAACATGTAAATAGATAACATCAATGAAAATATATACTAGTGATGCAATCTCATCCCACAAAGGGATTTGTTCTTGTTCTATGAATAACCAAAGCAAAGCTTTGGGGAAGAGAAACAATAAGTACGATTGGATGTAGGGTTAGCTATTTATAGGGAATATCCCCAAAATAACCTTAAAATGCAAAAATAAAAAAAGTCAAAGATGGTCAACTTTGGTTCTCGGGTTAATGCATATCGAGGTGGAGGAAGGAGTTCTTGATCGATATGTTGCTCTGTACAGCGTTCTGGTTGCAGGCATTGAAGATGAAACCGTCGTATCTTTTGAACCACTGACCATATTGACTTGATTCGACCTCCATTGGAAAGCTTGTTCGATCCTCTACAACTTCTATCAAGGACGCGAAGGCTGAATCGCACCAGAAGGCCTTCGTTTGGACCCATACATTTCATATCGACCTGCATACCGGGCAGCTTTCTCTCAGTTTTGGTCGATACGAGACTTAGTTGCAGCCTAGAGCTCGTCATCATGCTCGGTTCTTCTTGTCCTCATCATTAACCATTCTCCAAATGTCTCCCTTGCTCCATTTAGACCTGAAAAAGACTCCAAACAATATAAAACATGCAAATGTCTAACCTAAATAAACATGTAAATAGATAACATAAATAAAAATATATACAAGTGTCCAATCTCACCTCACAAAGGGATTTGTTCTTGTTCTATGAAAAACGAAAGCAAGGCTTTGGGAAAGAGAAAGGATAAGTGAGATTGGATCTAGGGTTAGCTATTTATAGGGAACATTCCCAAAATTGCCTTAGAAAGCAAAAATATAAGAGTCAAAGATGGTCAACTTTGGTTCTCGGGTTAACGCATATCGAGGTGGAGGAAGGAGGTCTTGATCAATATGCTGCTCGGTACAGCGTTTTGATTACAGGCATTAAAGATGAAACCGTCGTATCTTTTGAACCTCTGACCATATTGACTTGATTCGACCACCGTTGGAAAGCTTGTTTGATCCTCTACAACTTCTATATAGGACACGGAGGCTGAATCGCACCAGAAGGCCTTCGTTCGGATCCATACATTTCATATCGACCTGCATACCGGGCAGCTTTCTCTCAGCTTTGGTCGATACAAGACTTTGGTGCAACCTACAGCCCGTCATCTTGGTCATCATGCTCGGTTCTTCTTGTCCTCATCATTCACCATTCTCAAAATATCTCCCTTGCTCTATTTAGAACTGAAAAAGACTCCAAACAATGCAAAACATGCTAATGTCTAACCTAAATAAACATGTAAATGGATAACATAAATGAAAATATATACAAGTGATTCAATCTCATCCCACAAAGAGATTTGTTCTTGTTCTATGAATAACCAAAGCCAAGCTTTGGAGAAGAGAAATGATAAGTAAGATTGGATGTAGGGTTAGCTATTTATAGGGAAAATCCCTAAAATAACCTTAGAATGCAAAAATAAAAGAAGTCAAAGATGGTAAACTTTGGTTCTCATGTTAATGCATATCGAGGTGGAGGAAGGAGGTCTTCATCGATATGCTGCTCTGTACAGCGTTCTGGTTGCAGGCATTGAAGATGAAACTGTCGTATCTTTTGAGCCACTGACCCGATTGACTTGATTCAACCTCCGTTGGAAAGCTTGTTCGATCCTCTACAACTTTTATGAAGGACGCGGAGGCTGAATCGCACCAGAAGACCTTCGTTCAGACCCATACATTTCTTATCGACCTCCATACCGGGCAGGTTTCTCTCAGCTTTGGTCGATACAAGACTTTGTTGCAGCCTAGAGCCCGTCATCATGCTCGGTTCTTCTTGTCCTCATCATTAACCATTCTCCAAATGTCTCCCTTGCTCCATTTAGACCTGAAAAAGACTCCAAACAATGTAAAACATGCAAATGTCTAACCTAAATAAACATGTAAATGGATAACATAAATAAAAATATATACAAGTGTCCAATCTCACCCCACAAAGGGATTTTGTTCTTTTTCTATGAAAAACGAAAGCAAGGCTTTGGGAAAGAGAAAGGATAAGTGAGATTGGATCTAGGGTTAGCTATTTATAGGGAACATTCCCAAAATTGCCTTAGAAAGCAAAAATATAAGAGTCAAAGATGGTCAACTTTGGTTCTCGGGTTAATGCATATCGAGGTGGAGGAAGGAGGTCTTGATCAATATGCTGTTCGGTATAGCGTTTTGATTGCAGGCATTGAAGATGAAACCGTCGTATCGTTTGAACCACTGACCCGATTGACTTGATTCGACCACCGTTGGAAAGCTTGTTCGATCCTCTACAACTTCTATGAAGGACGCGGAGGCCGAATCGCAACAGAAGACCTTCGTTCAGACCCATACATTTCATATCGACCTGCATACCGGACAGGTTTCTCTCAGCTTTGGTCGATACAAGACTTTGTTGCAGCCTAGAGCCCGTCATCTTGGTCATCATGCTCGGTTCTTCTTGTCCTCATCATTCACCATTCTCCAAATGTCTCCCTTGCTCTATTTAGACTTGAAAAAAACTCCAAACAATGCAAATCATGCTATTGTCTAACCTAAATAAATATGTAAATGGATAACATTAATGAAAATATATACTAGTGATGCAATCTCATCCCACAAAGGGATTTGTTCTTGTTCTATGAATAACCAAAGCAAAGCTTTGGGGAAGAGAAATGATAAGTAAGATTGGATGTAGGGTTAGCTATTTATAGGAAACATCCCTAAATATAACCTTAGAATGCAAAAATAAAAGAAGTCAAAGATGGTCAACTTTGGTTCTCAGGTTAATGCATATCGAGGTGGAGGAAGGAGGTCTTGATCGATATGCTGCTCGGTACAGCGTTCTGGTTGCAGGCATTGAAGATGAAACCGTCGTATCTTTTGAACGACTGACCAGATTAACATGATTCGACCTCCATTGGAAAGCTTGTTCGATCCTTTACAACTTCTATCCAGGACAAGGAGGCTGAATCGCGCCAGTAGGCCTTCGTTCAGACCCATACATTTTATATCGACCTGCATACCGGGAATGTTTCTCTCAGTTTTGGTCGATACAAAACTTTGTTGCAGCCTAGACCCCGTCATCTTGATCATCATGGTCGGTTCTTCTTGTCCTCATCATTCACCATTCTCCAAATGTCTCCCTTGCTCCATTTAGACCTGAAAAAAAATTCCAAACAATGCCAATCATGCTAATGTCTAACCTAAATAAACATGTAAATAGATAACATTAATGAAAATATATACTAGTGATGCAATCTCATCCCACAAAGGGATTTGTTCTTGTTCTATGAATAACCAAAGCAAAGCTTTGGGGAAGAGAAACAATAAGTACGATTGGATGTAGGGTTAGCTATTTATAGGGAATATCCCCAAAATAACCTTAAAATGCAAAAATAAAAAAAGTCAAAGATGGTCAACTTTGGTTCTCGGGTTAATGCATATCGAGGTGGAGGAAGGAGTTCTTGATCGATATGTTGCTCTGTACAGCGTTCTGGTTGCAGGCATTGAAGATGAAACCGTCGTATCTTTTGAACCACTGACCATATTGACTTGATTCGACCTCCATTGGAAAGCTTGTTCGATCCTCTACAACTTCTATCAAGGACGCGAAGGCTGAATCGCACCAGAAGGCCTTCGTTTGGACCCATACATTTCATATCGACCTGCATACCGGGCAGCTTTCTCTCAGTTTTGGTCGATACGAGACTTAGTTGCAGCCTAGAGCTCGTCATCATGCTCGGTTCTTCTTGTCCTCATCATTAACCATTCTCCAAATGTCTCCCTTGCTCCATTTAGACCTGAAAAAGACTCCAAACAATATAAAACATGCAAATGTCTAACCTAAATAAACATGTAAATAGATAACATAAATAAAAATATATACAAGTGTCCAATCTCACCTCACAAAGGGATTTGTTCTTGTTCTATGAAAAACGAAAGCAAGGCTTTGGGAAAGAGAAAGGATAAGTGAGATTGGATCTAGGGTTAGCTATTTATAGGGAACATTCCCAAAATTGCCTTAGAAAGCAAAAATATAAGAGTCAAAGATGGTCAACTTTGGTTCTCGGGTTAACGCATATCGAGGTGGAGGAAGGAGGTCTTGATCAATATGCTGCTCGGTACAGCGTTTTGATTACAGGCATTAAAGATGAAACCGTCGTATCTTTTGAACCTCTGACCATATTGACTTGATTCGACCACCGTTGGAAAGCTTGTTTGATCCTCTACAACTTCTATATAGGACACGGAGGCTGAATCGCACCAGAAGGCCTTCGTTCGGATCCATACATTTCATATCGACCTGCATACCGGGCAGCTTTCTCTCAGCTTTGGTCGATACAAGACTTTGGTGCAACCTACAGCCCGTCATCTTGGTCATCATGCTCGGTTCTTCTTGTCCTCATCATTCACCATTCTCAAAATATCTCCCTTGCTCTATTTAGAACTGAAAAAGACTCCAAACAATGCAAAACATGCTAATGTCTAACCTAAATAAACATGTAAATGGATAACATAAATGAAAATATATACAAGTGATTCAATCTCATCCCACAAAGAGATTTGTTCTTGTTCTATGAATAACCAAAGCCAAGCTTTGGAGAAGAGAAATGATAAGTAAGATTGGATGTAGGGTTAGCTATTTATAGGGAAAATCCCTAAAATAACCTTAGAATGCAAAAATAAAAGAAGTCAAAGATGGTAAACTTTGGTTCTCATGTTAATGCATATCGAGGTGGAGGAAGGAGGTCTTCATCGATATGCTGCTCTGTACAGCGTTCTGGTTGCAGGCATTGAAGATGAAACTGTCGTATCTTTTGAGCCACTGACCCGATTGACTTGATTCAACCTCCGTTGGAAAGCTTGTTCGATCCTCTACAACTTTTATGAAGGACGCGGAGGCTGAATCGCACCAGAAGACCTTCGTTCAGACCCATACATTTCTTATCGACCTCTATACCGGGCAGGTTTCTCTCAGCTTTGGTCGATACAAGACTTTGTTGCAGCCTAGAGCCCGTCATCATGCTCGGTTCTTCTTGTCCTCATCATTAACCATTCTCCAAATGTCTCCCTTGCTCCATTTAGACCTGAAAAAGACTCCAAACAATGTAAAACATGCAAATGTCTAACCTAAATAAACATGTAAATGGATAACATAAATAAAAATATATACAAGTGTCCAATCTCACCCCACAAAGGGATTTGTTCTTTTTCTATGAAAAACGAAAGCAAGGCTTTGGGAAAGAGAAAGGATAAGTGAGATTGGATCTAGGGTTAGCTATTTATAGGGAACATTCCCAAAATTGCCTTAGAAAGCAAAAATATAAGAGTCAAAGATGGTCAACTTTGGTTCTCGGGTTAATGCATATCGAGGTGGAGGAAGGAGGTCTTGATCAATATGCTGTTCGGTATAGCGTTTTGATTGCAGGCATTGAAGATGAAACCGTCGTATCGTTTGAACCACTGACCCGATTGACTTGATTCGACCACCGTTGGAAAGCTTGTTCGATCCTCTACAACTTCTATGAAGGACGCGGAGGCCGAATCGCAACAGAAGACCTTCGTTCAGACCCATACATTTCATATCGACCTGCATACCGGACAGGTTTCTCTCAGCTTTGGTCGATACAAGACTTTGTTGCAGCCTAGAGCCCGTCATCTTGGTCATCATGCTCGGTTCTTCTTGTCCTCATCATTCACCATTCTCCAAATGTCTCCCTTGCTCTATTTAGACTTGAAAAAAACTCCAAACAATGCAAATCATGCTATTGTCTAACCTAAATAAATATGTAAATGGATAACATTAATGAAAATATATACTAGTGATGCAATCTCATCCCACAAAGGGATTTGTTCTTGTTCTATGAATAACCAAAGCAAAGCTTTGGGGAAGAGAAATGATAAGTAAGATTGGATGTAGGGTTAGCTATTTATAGGAAACATCCCTAAAATAACCTTAGAATGCAAAAATAAAAGAAGTCAAAGATGGTCAACTTTGGTTCTCAGGTTAATGCATATCGAGGTGGAGGAAGGAGGTCTTGATCGATATGCTGCTCGGTACAGCGTTCTGGTTGCAGGCATTGAAGATGAAACCGTCGTATCTTTTGAACGACTGACCAGATTAACATGATTCGACCTCCATTGGAAAGCTTGTTCGATCCTTTACAACTTCTATCCAGGACAAGGAGGCTGAATCGCGCCAGTAGGCCTTCGTTCAGACCCATACATTTTATATCGACCTGCATACCGGGAATGTTTCTCCCAGTTTTGGTCGATACAAAACTTTGTTGCAGCCTAGACCCCGTCATCTTGATCATCATGGTCGGTTCTTCTTGTCCTCATCATTCACCATTCTCCAAATGTCTCCCTTGCTCCATTTAGACCTGAAAAAAATTCCAAACAATGCCAATCATGCTAATGTCTAACCTAAATAAACATGTAAATAGATAACATTAATGAAAATATATACTAGTGATGCAATCTCATCCCACAAAGGGATTTGTTCTTGTTCTATGAATAACCAAAGCAAAGCTTTGGGGAAGAGAAACAATAAGTACGATTGGATGTAGGGTTAGCTATTTATAGGGAATATCCCCAAAATAACCTTAAAATGCAAAAAAAAAAAAAGTCAAAGATGGTCAACTTTGGTTCTCGGGTTAATGCATATCGAGGTGGAGGAAGGAGTTCTTGATCGATATGTTGCTCTGTACAGCGTTCTGGTTGCAGGCATTGAAGATGAAACCGTCGTATCTTTTGAACCACTGACCATATTGACTTGATTCGACCTCCATTGGAAAGCTTGTTCGATCCTGTACAACTTCTATCAAGGACGCGAAGGCTGAATCGCACCAGAAGGCCTTCGTTTGGACCCATACATTTCATATCGACCTGCATATCGGGCAGCTTTCTCTCAGTTTTGGTCGATACGAGACTTAGTTGCAGCCTAGAGCTCGTCATCATGCTCGGTTCTTCTTGTCCTCATCATTAACCATTCTCCAAATGTCTCCCTTGCTCCATTTAGACCTGAAAAAGACTCCAAACAATGTAAAACATGCAAATGTCTAACCTAAATAAACATGTAAAAAGATAACATAAATAAAAATATATACAAGTGTCCAACCCACCTCACAAAGGGATTTGTTCTTGTTCTATGAAAAACGAAAGCAAGGCTTTGGGAAAGAGAAAGGATAAGTGAGATTGGATCTAGGGTTAGCTATTTATAGGGAACATTCCCAAAATTGCCTTAGAAAGCAAAAATATAAGAGTCAAAGATGGTCAACTTTGGTTCTCGGGTTAACGCATATCGAGGTGGAGGAAGGAGGTCTTGATCAATATGCTGCTCGGTACAGCGTTTTGATTGCAGGCATTAAAGATGAAACCGTCGTATCTTTTGAACCTCTGACCCGATTGACTTGATTCGACCACCGTTGGAAAGCTTGTTCGATCCTCTACAACTTCTATGAAGGACGCGGAGGCTGAATCGCAACAGAAGACCTTCGTTCAGACCCATACATTGCATATCGACCTGCATACCGGGCAGGTTTCTCTCAGCTTTGGTCGATACAAGACTTTGTTGCAGCCTAGAGCCCGTCATCTTGGTCATCATGCTCGGTTCTTCTTGTCCTCATCATTCACCATTCTCCAAATGTCTCCCTTGCTCTATTTAGACTTGAAAAAAACTCCAAACAATGCAAATCATGCTATTGTCTAACCTAAATAAACATGTAAATGGATAACATTAATGAAAATATATACTAGTGATGCAATCTCATCCCACAAAGGGATTTGTTCTTGTTCTATGAATAACCAAAGCAAAGCTTTGGGGAAGAGAAATGATAAGTAAGATTGGATGTAGGGTTAGCTATTTATAGGAAACATCCCTAAAATAACCTTAGAATGCAAAAATAAAAGAAGTCAAAGATGGTCAACTTTGGTTCTCAGGTTAATGCATATCGAGGTGGAGGAAGGAGGTCTTGATCGATATGCTGCTCGGTACAGCGTTCTGGTTGCAGGCATTGAAGATGAAACCGTCGTATCTTTTGAACCACTGACCATATTGACTTGATTCGACCTCTATTGGAAAGCTTGTTCGATCCTGTACAACTTCTATCAAGGACGCGAAGGCTGAATCGCACCAGAAGGCCTTCGTTTGGACCCATACATTTCATATCGACCTGCATACCGGGCAGCTTTCTCTCAGTTTTGGTCGATACGAGACTTAGTTGCAGCCTAGAGCTCGTCATCATGCTCGGTTCTTCTTGTCCTCATCATTAACCATTCTCCAAATGTCTCCCTTGCTCCATTTAGACCTGAAAAAGACTCCAAACAATGTAAAACATGCAAATGTCTAACCTAAATAAACATGTAAAAAGATAACATAAATAAAAATATATACAAGTGTCCAATCTCACCTCACAAAGGGATTTGTTCTTGTTCTATGAAAAACGAAAGCAAGGCTTTGGGAAAGAGAAAGGATAAGTGAGATTGGATCTAGGGTTAGCTATTTATAGGGAACATTCCCAAAATTGCCTTAGAAAGCAAAAATATAAGAGTCAAAGATGGTCAACTTTGGTTCTCGGGTTAACGCATATCGAGGTGGAGGAAGGAGGTCTTGATCAATATGCTGCTCGGTACAGCGTTTTGATTGCAGGCATTAAAGATGAAACCGTCGTATCTTTTGAACCTCTGACCATATTGACTTGATTCGACCACCGTTGGAAAGCTTGTTCGATCCTCTACAACTTCTATATAGGACACGGAGGCTGAATCGCAGCAGAAGGCCTTCGTTCGGATCCATACATTTCATATCGACCTGCATACCGGGCAGCTTTCTCTCAGCTTTGGTCGATACAAGACTTTGGTGCAACCTACAGCCCGTCATCTTGGTCATCATGCTCGGTTCTTCTTGTCCTCATCATTCACCATTCTCCAAATATCTCCCTTGCTCTATTTAGAACTGAAAAACACTCCAAACAATGCAAAACATGCTAATGTCTAACCTAAATAAATATGTAAATGGATAACATAAATGAAAATATATACAAGTGATTCAATCTCATCCCACAAAGAGATTTGTTCTTGTTCTATGAATAACCGAAGCCAAGCTTTGGAGAAGAGAAATGATAAGTAAGATTGGATGTAGGGTTAGCTATTTATAGGGAAAATCCCTAAAATAACCTTAGAATGCAAAAATAAAAGAAGTCAAAAATGGTAAACTTTGGTTCTCATGTTAATGCATATCGAGGTGGAGGAAGGAGGTCTTCATCGATATGCTGCTCTGTACAGCGTTCTGGTTGCAGGCATTGAAGATGAAACTGTCGTATCTTTTGAGCCACTGTCCCGATTGACTTGATTCAACCTCCGTTGGAAAGCTTGTTCGATCCTCTACAATGTTTATGAAGGACGCGGAGGCTGAATCGCACCAGAAGACCTTCGTTCAGACCCATACATTTCTTATCGACCTCCATACCGGGCAGGTTTCTCTCAGCTTTGGTCGATACAAGACTTTGTTGCAGCCTAGAGCCCGTCATCATGCTCGGTTCTTCTTGTCCTCATCATTAACCATTCTCCAAATGTCTCTCTTGCTCCATTTAGACCTGAAAAAGACTCCAAACAATGTAAAACATGCAAATGTCTAACCTAAATAAACATGTAAATGGATAACATAAATAAAAATATATACAAGTGTCCAATCTCACCCCACAAAGGGATTTGTTCTTGTTCTATGAAAAACTAAAGCAAGGCTTTGGGAAAGAGAAAGGATAAGTGAGATTGGATCTAGGGTTAGCTATTTATAGGGAACATTCCCAAAATTGCCTTAGAAAGCAAAAATATAAGAGTCAAAGATGGTCAACTTTGGTTCTCGGGTTAATGCATATCGAGGTGGAGGAAGGAGGTCTTGATCAATATGCTGTTCGGTACAGCGTTTTGATTGCAGGCATTGAAGATGAAACCGTCGTATCGTTTGAACCACTGACCCGATTGACTTGATTCGACCACCGTTGGAAAGCTTGTTCGATCCTCTACAACTTCTATGAAGGACGCGGAGGCTGAATCGCAACAGAAGACCTTCGTTCAGACCCATACATTTCTTATCGACCTCCATACCGGGCAGATTTCTCTCAGCTTTGGTCGATACAAGACTTTGTTGCAGCCTAGAGCCCGTCATCATGCTCGGTTCTTCTTGTCCTCATCATTAACCATTCTCCAAATGTCTCCCTTGCTCCATTTAGACCTGAAAAAGACTCCAAACAATGTAAAACATGCAAATGTCTAACCTAAATAAACATGTAAATGGATAACATAAATAAAAATATATACAAGTGTCCAATCTCACCCCACAAAGGGATTTGTTCTTGTTCTATGAAAAACGAAAGCAAGGCTTTGGGAAAGAGAAAGGATAAGTGAGATTGGATCTAGGGTTAGCTATTTATAGGGAACATTCCCAAAATTGCCTTAGAAAGCAAAAATATAAGAGTCAAAGATGGTCAACTTTGGTTCTCGGGTTAATGCATATCGAGGTGGAGGAAGGAGGTCTTGATCAATATGCTGTTCGGTATAGCGTTTTGATTGCAGGCATTGAAGATGAAACCGTCGTATCGTTTGAACCACTGACCGGATTGACTTGATTCGACCACCGTTGGAAAGCTTGTTCGATCCTCTACAACTTCTATGAAGGACGCGGAGGCCGAATCGCAACAGAAGACCTTCGTTCAGACCCATACATTTCATATCGACCTGCATACCGGACAGGTTTCTCTCAGCTTTGGTCGATACAAGACTTTGTTGCAGCCTAGAGCCCGTCATCTTGGTCATCATGCTCGGTTCTTCTTGTCCTCATCATTCACCATTCTCCAAATGTCTCCCTTGCTCTATTTAGACTTGAAAAAAACTCCAAACAATGCAAATCATGCTATTGTCTAACCTAAATAAATATGTAAATGGATAACATTAATGAAAATATATACTAGTGATGCAATCTCATCCCACAAAGGGATTTGTTCTTGTTCTATGAATAACCAAAGCAAAGCTTTGGGGAAGAGAAATGATAAGTAAGATTGGATGTAGGGTTAGCTATTTATAGGAAACATCCCTAAAATAACCTTAGAATGCAAAAATAAAAGAAGTCAAAGATGGTCAACTTTGGTTCTCAGGTTAATGCATATCGAGGTGGAGGAAGGAGGTCTTGATCGATATGCTGCTCGGTACAGCGTTCTGGTTGCAGGCATTGAAGATGAAACCGTCGTATCTTTTGAACGACTGACCAGATTAACATGATTCGACCTCCATTGGAAAGCTTGTTCGATCCTTTACAACTTCTATCCAGGACAAGGAGGCTGAATCGCGCCAGTAGGCCTTCGTTCAGACCCATACATTTTATATCGACCTGCATACCAGGAATGTTTCTCTCAGTTTTGGTCGATACAAAACTTTGTTGCAGCCTAGACCCCGTCATCTTGATCATCATGGTCGGTTCTTCTTGTCCTCATCATTCACCATTCTCCAAATGTCTCCCTTGCTCCATTTAGACCTGAAAAAAATTCCAAACAATGCCAATCATGCTAATGTCTAACCTAAATAAACATGTAAATAGATAACATTAATGAAAATATATACTAGTGATGCAATCTCATCCCACAAAGGGATTTGTTCTTGTTCTATGAATAACCAAAGCAAAGCTTTGGGGAAGAGAAACAATAAGTACGATTGGATGTAGGGTTAGCTATTTATAGGGAATATCCCCAAAATAACCTTAAAATGCAAAAAAAAAAAAAAAAGTCAAAGATGGTCAACTTTGGTTCTCGGGTTAATGCATATCGAGGTGGAGGAAGGAGTTCTTGATCGATATGTTGCTCTGTACAGCGTTCTGGTTGCAGGCATTGAAGATGAAACCGTCGTATCTTTTGAACCACTGACTATATTGACTTGATTCGACCTCCATTGGAAAGCTTGTTCGATCCTGTACAACTTCTATCAAGGACGCGAAGGCTGAATCGCACCAGAAGGCCTTCGTTTGGACCCATACATTTCATATCGACCTGCATATCGGGCAGCTTTCTCTCAGTTTTGGTCGATACGAGACTTAGTTGCAGCCTAGAGCTCGTCATCATGCTCGGTTCTTCTTGTCCTCATCATTAACCATTCTCCAAATGTCTCCCTTGCTCCATTTAGACCTGAAAAAGACTCCAAACAATGTAAAACATGCAAATGTCTAACCTAAATAAACATGTAAAAAGATAACATAAATAAAAATATATACAAGTGTCCAACCCACCTCACAAAGGGATTTGTTCTTGTTCTATGAAAAACAAAAGCAAGGCTTTGGGAAAGAGAAAGGATAAGTGAGATTGAATCTAGGGTTAGCTATTTATAGGGAACATTCCCAAAATTGCCTTAGAAAGCAAAAATATAAGAGTCAAAGATGGTCAACTTTGGTTCTCGGGTTAACGCATATCGAGGTGGAGGAAGGAGGTCTTGATCAATATGCTGCTCGGTACAGCGTTTTGATTGCAGGCATTAAAGATGAAACCGTCGTATCTTTTGAACCTCTGACCCGATTGACTTGATTCGACCACCGTTGGAAAGCTTGTTCGATCCTCTACAACTTCTATGAAGGACGCGGAGGCTGAATCGCAACAGAAGACCTTCGTTCAGACCCATACATTGCATATCGACCTGCATACCGGGCAGGTTTCTCTCAGCTTTGGTCGATACAAGACTTTGTTGCAGCCTAGAGCCCGTCATCTTGGTCATCATGCTCGGTTCTTCTTGTCCTCATCATTCACCATTCTCCAAATGTCTCCCTTGCTCTATTTAGACTTGAAAAAAACTCCAAACAATGCAAATCATGCTATTGTCTAACCTAAATAAACATGTAAATGGATAACATTAATGAAAATATATACTAGTGATGCAATCTCATCCCACAAAGGGATTTGTTCTTGTTCTATGAATAACCAAAGCAAAGCTTTGGGGAAGAGAAATGATAAGTAAGATTGGATGTAGGGTTATCTATTTATAGGAAACATCCCTAAAATAACCTTAGAATGCAAAAATAAAAGAAGTCAAAGATGGTCAACTTTGGTTCTCAGGTTAATGCATATCGAGGTGGAGGAAGGAGGTCTTGATCGATATGCTGCTCGGTACAGCGTTCTGGTTGCAGGCATTGAAGATGAAACCGTCGTATCTTTTGAACCACTGACCATATTGACTTGATTCGACCTCCATTGGAAAGCTTGTTCGATCCTGTACAACTTCTATCAAGGACGCGAAGGCTGAATCGCACCAGAAGGCCTTCGTTTGGACCCATACATTTCATATCGACCTGCATACCGGGCAGCTTTCTCTCAGTTTTGGTCGATACGAGACTTAGTTGCAGCCTAGAGCTCGTCATCATGCTCGGTTCTTCTTGTCCTCATCATTAACCATTCTCCAAATGTCTCCCTTGCTCCATTTAGACCTGAAAAAGACTCCAAACAATGTAAAACATGCAAATGTCTAACCTAAATAAACATGTAAAAAGATAACATAAATAAAAATATATACAAGTGTCCAATCTCACCTCACAAAGGGATTTGTTCTTGTTCTATGAAAAACGAAAGCAAGGCTTTGGGAAAGAGAAAGGATAAGTGAGATTGGATCTAGGGTTAGCTATTTATAGGGAACATTCCCAAAATTGCCTTAGAAAGCAAAAATATAAGAGTCAAAGATGGTCAACTTTGGTTCTCGGGTTAACGCATATCGAGGTGGAGGAAGGAGGTCTTGATCAATATGCTGCTCGGTACAGCGTTTTGATTGCAGGCATTAAAGATGAAACCGTCGTATCTTTTGAACCTCTGACCATATTGACTTGATTCGACCACCGTTGGAAAGCTTGTTCGATCCTCTACAACTTCTATATAGGACACGGAGGCTGAATCGCACCAGAAGGCCTTCGTTCGGATCCATACATTTCATATCGACCTGCATACCGGGCAGCTTTCTCTCAGCTTTGGTCGATACAAGACTTTGGTGCAACCTACAGCCCGTCATCTTGGTCATCATGCTCGGTTCTTCTTGTCCTCATCATTCACCATTCTCCAAATATCTCCCTTGCTCTATTTAGAACTGAAAAACACTCCAAACAATGCAAAACATGCTAATGTCTAACCTAAATAAATATGTAAATGGATAACATAAATGAAAATATATACAAGTGATTCAATCTCATCCCACAAAGAGATTTGTTCTTGTTCTATGAATAACCGAAGCCAAGCTTTGGAGAAGAGAAATGATAAGTAAGATTGGATGTAGGGTTAGCTATTTATAGGAAAAATCCCTAAAATAACCTTAGAATGCAAAAATAAAAGAAGTCAAAGATGGTAAACTTTGGTTCTCATGTTAATGCATATCGAGGTGGAGGAAGGAGGTCTTCATCGATATGCTGCTCTGTACAGCGTTCTGGTTACAGGCATTGAAGATGAAACTGTCGTATCTTTTGAGCCACTGTCCCGATTGACTTGATTCAACCTCCGTTGGAAAGCTTGTTCGATCCTCTACAATGTTTATGAAGGACGCGGAGGCTGAATCGCACCAGAAGACCTTCGTTCAGACCCATACATTTCTTATCGACCTCCATACCGGGCAGGTTTCTCTCAGGTTTGTCGATACAAGACTTTGTTGCAGCCTAGAGCCCGTCATCATGCTCGGTTCTTCTTGTCCTCATCATTAACCATTCTCCAAATGTCTCTCTTGCTCCATTTAGACCTGAAAAAGACTCCAAACAATGTAAAACATGCAAATGTCTAACCTAAATAAACATGTAAATGGATAACATAAATAAAAATATATACAAGTGTCCAATCTCACCCCACAAAGGGATTTGTTCTTGTTCTATGAAAAACTAAAGCAAGGCTTTGGGAAAGAGAAAGGATAAGTGAGATTGGATCTAGGGTTAGCTATTTATAGGGAACATTCCCAAAATTGCCTTAGAAAGCAAAAATATAAGAGTCAAAGATGGTCAACTTTGGTTCTCGGGTTAATGCATATCGAGGTGGAGGAAGGAGGTCTTGATCAATATGCTGTTCGGTACAGCGTTTTGATTGCAGGCATTGAAGATGAAACCGTCGTATCGTTTGAACCACTGACCCGATTGACTTGATTCGACCACCGTTGGAAAGCTTGTTCGATCCTCTACAACTTCTATGAAGGACGCGGAGGCTGAATCGCAACAGAAGACCTTCGTTCAGACCCATACATTTCATATCGACCTGCATACCGGGCAGGTTTCTCTCAGCTTTGGTCGATACAAGACTTTGTTGCAGCCTAGAGCCCGTCATCTTGGTCATCATGCTCGGTTCTTCTTGTCCTCATCATTCACCATTCTCCAAATGTCTCCCTTGCTCTATTTAGACTTGAAAAAAACTCCAAACAATGCAAATCATGCTATTGTCTAACCTAAATAAACATGTAAATGGATAACATTAATGAAAATATATACTAGTGATGCAATCTCATCCCACAAAGGGATTTGTTCTTGTTCTATGAATAACCAAAGCAAAGCTTTGGGGAAGAGAAATGATAAGTAAGATTGGATGTAGGGTTAGCTATTTATAGGAAACATCCCTAAAATAACCTTAGAATGCAAAAATAAAAGAAGTCAAAGATGGTCAACTTTGGTTCTCAGGTTAATGCATATCGAGGTGGAGGAAGGAGGTCTTGATCGATATGCTGCTCGGTACAGTGTTCTGGTTGCAGGCATTGAAGATGAAACCGTCGTATCTTTTGAACGACTGACCAGATTAACATGATTCGACCTCCATTGGAAAGCTTGTTCGATCCTTTACAACTTCTATCCAGGACAAGGAGGCTGAATCGCGCCAGTAGGCCTTCGTTCAGACCCATACATTTTATATCGACCTGCATACCGGGAATGTTTCTCTCAGTTTTGGTCGATACAAAACTTTGTTGCAGCCTAGACCCCGTCATCTTGATCATCATGGTCGGTTCTTCTTGTCCTCATCATTCACCATTCTCCAAATGTCTCCCTTGCTCCATTTAGACCTGAAAAAAATTCCAAACAATGCCAATCATGCTAATGTCTAACCTAAATAAACATGTAAATAGATAACATCAATGAAAATATATACTAGTGATGCAATCTCATCCCACAAAGGGATTTGTTCTTGTTCTATGAATAACCAAAGCAAAGCTTTGGGGAAGAGAAACAATAAGTACGATTGGATGTAGGCTTAGCTATTTATAGGGAATATCCCCAAAATAATCTTAAAATGCAAAAATAAAAAAAGTCAAAGATGGTCAACTTTGGTTCTCGGGTTAATGCATATCGAGGTGGAGGAAGGAGTTCTTGATCGATATGTTGCTCTGTACAGCGTTCTGGTTGCAGGCATTGAAGATGAAACCGTCGTATCTTTTGAACCACTGACCATATTGACTTGATTCGACCTCCATTGGAAAGCTTGTTCGATCCTCTACAACTTCTATCAAGGACGCGAAGGCTGAATCGCACCAGAAGGCCTTCGTTTGGACCCATACATTTCATATCGACCTGCATACCGGGCAGCTTTCTCTCAGTTTTGGTCGATACGGGACTTAGTTGCAGCCTAGAGCTCGTCATCATGCTCGGTTCTTCTTGTCCTCATCATTAACCATTCTCCAAATGTCTCCCTTGCTCCATTTAGACCTGAAAAAGACTCCAAACAATGTAAAACATGCAAATGTCTAACCTAAATAAACATGTAAATGGATAACATAAATAAAAGTATATAAAAGTGTCCAATCTCACCCCACAAAGGGATTTGTTCTTGTTCTATGAAAAACGAAAGCAAGGCTTTGGGAAAGAGAAAGGATAAGTGAGATTGGAACTAGGGTTAGCTATTTATAGGGAACATTCCCAAAATTGCCTTAGAAAGCAAAAATATAAGAGTCAAAGATGGTCAACTTTGGTTCTCGGGTTAACGCATATCGAGGTGGAGGAAGGAGGTCTTGATCAATATGCTGCTCGGTACAGCGTTTTGATTGCAGGCATTAAAGATGAAACCGTCGTATCTTTTGAACCTCTGACCATATTGACTTGATTCGACCACCGTTGGAAAGCTTGTTCGATCCTCTACAACTTCTATAAAGGACACGGAGGCTGAATCGCACCAGAAGGCCTTCGTTCGGATCCATACATTTCATATCGACCTGTATACCGGGCAGCTTTCTCTCAGCTTTGGTCGATACAAGACTTTGGTGCAACCTACAGCCCGTCATCTTGGTCATCATGCTCGGTTCTTCTTGTCCTCATCATTCACCATTCTCCAAATATCTCCCTTGCTCTATTTAGAACTGAAAAAGACTTCAAACAATGCAAAAGATGCTAATGTCTAACCTAAATAAACATGTAAATGGATAACATAAATGAAAATATATACAAGTGATTCAATCTCATCCCACAAAGAGATTTGTTCTTGTTCTATGAATAACCAAAGCCAAGCTTTGGAGAAGAGAAATGATAAGTAAGATTGGATGTAGGGTTAGCTATTTATAGGAAACATCCCTAAAATAACCTTAGAATGCAAAAATAAAAGAAGTCAAAGATGGTCAACTTTGGTTCTCAGGTTAATGCATATCGAGGTGGAGGAAGGAGGTCTTGATCGATATGCTGCTCGGTACAGCGTTCTGGTTGCAGGCATTGAAGATGAAACCGTCGTATCTTTTGAACGACTGACCAGATTAACATGATTCGACCTCCATTGGAAAGCTTGTTCGATCCTTTACAACTTCTATCCAGGACAAGGAGGCTGAATCGCGCCAGTAGGCCTTCGTTCAGACCCATACATTTTATATCGACCTGCATACCGGGAATGTTTCTCTCAGTTTTGGTCGATACAAAACTTTGTTGCAGCCTAGACCCCGTCATCTTGATCATCATGGTCGGTTCTTCTTGTCCTCATCATTCACCATTCTCCAAATGTCTCCCTTGCTCCATTTAGACCTGAAAAAAATTCCAAACAATGCCAATCATGCTAATGTCTAACCTAAATAAACATGTAAATAGATAACATCAATGAAAATATATACTAGTGATGCAATCTCATCCCACAAAGGGATTTGTTCTTGTTCTATGAATAACCAAAGCAAAGCTTTGGGGAAGAGAAACAATAAGTACGATTGGATGTAGGGTTAGCTATTTATAGGGAATATCCCCAAAATAATCTTAAAATGCAAAAATAAAAAAAGTCAAAGATGGTCAACTTTGGTTCTCGGGTTAATGAATATCGAGGTGGAGGAAGGAGGTCTTGATCGATATGTTGCTCTGTACAGCGTTCTGGTTGCAGGCATTGAAGATGAAACCGTCGTATCTTTTGAACCACTGACCATATTGACTTGATTCGACCTCCATTGGAAAGCTTGTTCGATCCTCTACAACTTCTATCAAGGACGCGAAGGCTGAATCGCACCAGAAGGCCTTCGTTTGGACCCATACATTTCATATCGACCTGCATACCGGGCAGCTTTCTCTCAGTTTTGGTCGATACGAGACTTAGTTGCAGCCTAGAGCTCGTCATCATGCTCGGTTCTTCTTGTCCTCATCATTAACCATTCTCCAAATGTCTCCCTTGCTCCATTTAGACCTGAAAAAGACTCCAAACAATGTAAAACATGCAAATGTCTAACCTAAATAAACATGTAAATGGATAACATAAATAAAAATATATACAAGTGTCCAATCTCACCCCACAAAGGGATTTGTTCTTGTTCTATGAAAAAACGAAAGCAAGGCTTTGGGAAAGAGAAAGGATAAGTGAGATTGGAACTAGGGTTAGCTATTTATAGGGAACATTCCCAAAATTGCCTTAGAAAGCAAAAATATAAGAGTCAAAGATGGTCAACTTTGGTTCTCGGGTTAACGCATATCGAGGTGGAGGAAGGAGGTCTTGATCAATATGCTGCTCGGTACAGCGTTTTGATTGCAGGCATTAAAGATGAAACCGTCGTATCTTTTGAACCTCTGACCATATTGACTTGATTCGACCACCGTTGGAAAGCTTGTTCGATCCTCTACAACTTCTATAAAGGACACGGAGGCTGAATCGCACCAGAAGGCCTTCGTTCGGATCCATACATTTCATATCGACCTGTATACCGGGCAGCTTTCTCTCAGCTTTGGTCGATACAAGACTTTGGTGCAACCTACAGCCCGTCATCTTGGTCATCATGCTCGGTTCTTCTTGTCCTCATCATTCACCATTCTCCAAATATCTCCCTTGCTCTATTTAGAACTGAAAAAGACTTCAAACAATGCAAAACATGCTAATGTCTAACCTAAATAAACATGTAAATGGATAACATAAATGAAAATATATACAAGTGATTCAATCTCATCCCACAAAGAGATTTGTTCTTGTTCTATGAATAACCAAAGCCAAGCTTTGGAGAAGAGAAATGATAAGTAAGATTGGATGTAGGGTTAGCTATTTATAGGGAAAATCTCTAAAATAACCTTAGAATGCAAAAATAAAAGAAGTCAAAGATGGTCAACTTTGGTTCTCATGTTAATGCATATCGAGGTGGAGGAAGGAGGTCTTCATCGATATGCTGCTCTGTACAGCGTTCTGGTTGCAGGCATTGAAGATGAAACTGTCGTATCTTTTGAGCCACTGACCCGATTGACTTGATTCAACCTCTGTTCGAAAGCTTGTTCGATTCTCTACAACTTTTATGAAGGACGCGGAGGCTGAATCGCACCAGAAGACCTTCGTTCAGACCCATACATTTCTTATCGACCTCTATACCGGGCAGGTTTCTCTCAGCTTTGGTCGATACAAGACTTTGTTGCAGCCTAGAGCCCGTCATCATGCTCGGTTCTTCTTGTCCTCATCATTAACCATTCTCCAAATGTCTCCCTTGCTCCATTTAGACCTGAAAAAGACACCAAACAATGTAAAACATGCAAATGTCTAACCTAAATAAACATGTAAATGGATAACATAAATAAAAATATATACAAGTGTCCAATCTCACCCCACAAATGGATTTGTTCTTGTTCTATGAAAAACGAAAGCAAGGCTTTGGGAAAGAGAAAGGATAAGTGAGATTGGATCTAGGGTTAGCTATTTATAGGGAACATTCCTAAAATTGCCTTAGAAAGCAAAAATATAAGAGTCAAAGATGGTCAACTTTGGTTCTCGGGTTAATGCATATCGAGGTGGAGGAAGGAGGTCTTGATCAATATGCTGTTCGGTACAGCGTTTTGATTGCAGGCATTGAAGATGAAATCGTCGTATCGTTTGAACCACTGACCCGATTGACTTGATTCGACCACCGTTGGAAAGCTTGTTCGATCCTCTACAACTTCTATGAAGGACGCGGAGGCTGAATCGCAACAGAAGACCTTCGTTCAGACCCATACATTTCATATCGACCTGCATACCGGGCAGGTTTCTCTCAGCTTTGGTCGATACAATACTTTGTTGCAGCCTAGAGCCCGTCATCTTGGTCATCATGCTCGGTTCTTCTTGTCCTCATCATTCACCATTCTCCAAATGTCTCCCTTGCTCTATTTAGACTTGAAAAAAACTCCAAACAATGCAAATCATGCTAATGTCTAACCTAAATAAACATGTAAATGGATAACATCAATGAAAATATATACTAGTGATGCAATCTCATCCCACAAAGGGATTTGTTCTTGTTCTATAAATAACCAAAGCCAAGCTTTGGGGAAGAGAAATGATAAGTAAGATTGGATGTAGGGTTAGCTATTTATAGGAAACATCCCTAAAATAACCTTAGAATGCAAAAATAAAAGAAGTCAAAGGTGGTCAACTTTGGTTCTCAGGTTAATGCATATCGAGGTGGAGGAAGGAGGTCTTCATCGATATGCTGCTCGGTACAACGTTCTGGTTGCAGGCATTGAAGATGAAACCGTCGTATCTTTTGAACCACTGACCAGATTGACATGATTCGACCTCCGTTGGAAAGCTTGTTCGATCCTTTACAACTTCTATCCAGGACAAGGAGGCTGAATCGCGCCAGTAGGCCTTCGTTCAGACCCATACATTTTATATCGACCTGCATACCGGGAATGTTTCTCTCAGTTTTGGTCGATACAAAACTTTGTTGCAGCCTAGACCCCGTCATCTTGATCATCATGGTCGGTTCTTCTTGTCCTCATCATTCACCATTCTCCAAATGTCTCCCTTGCTCCATTTAGACCTGAAAAAAATTCCAAACAATGCCAATCATGCTAATGTCTAACCTAAATAAACATGTAAATAGATAACATCAATGAAAATATATACTAGTGATGCAATCTCATCCCACAAAGGGATTTGTTCTTGTTCTATGAATAACCAAAGCAAAGCTTTGGGGAAGAGAAACAATAAGTACGATTGGATGTAGGGTTAGCTATTTATAGGGAATATCCCCAAAATAATCTTAGAATGCAAAAAAAAAGTCAAAGATGGTCAACTTTGGTTCTCGGGTTAATGCATATCGAGGTGGAGGAAGGAGGTCTTGATCGATATGTTGCTCTGTACAGCGTTCGGGTTACAGGCATTGAAGATGAAACCGTCGTATCTTTTGAACCACTGACCATATTGACTTGATTCGACCTCCATTGGAAAGCTTGTTCGATCCTCTACAACTTCTTTCAAGGACGCGAAGGCTGAATCGCACCAGAAGGCCTTCGTTTGGACCCATACATTTCATATCGACCTGCATACCGGGCAGCTTTCTCTCAGTTTTGGTCGATACGAGACTTAGTTGCAGCCTAGAGCTCGTCATCATGCTCGGTTCTTCTTGTCCTCATCATTAACCATTCTCCAAATGTCTCCCTTGCTCCATTTAGACCTGAAAAAGACTCCAAACAATGTAAAACATGCAAATGTCTAACCTAAATAAACATGTAAATGGATAACATAAATAAAAATATATACAAGTGTCCAATCTCACCCCACAAAGGGATTTGTTCTTGTTCTATGAAAAACGAAAGCAAGGCTTTGGGAAAGAGAAAGGATAAGTGAGATTGGAACTAGGGTTAGCTATTTATAGGGAACATTCCCAAAATTGCCTTAGAAAGCAAAAATATAAGAGTCAAAGATGGTCAACTTTGGTTCTCGGGTTAACGCATATCGAGGTGGAGGAAGGAGGTCTTGATCAATATGCTGCTCGGTACAGCGTTTTGATTGCAGGCATTAAAGATGAAACCGTCGTATCTTTTGAACCTCTGACCATATTGACTTGATTCGACCACCGTTGGAAAGCTTGTTCGATCCTCTACAACTTCTATAAAGGACACGGAGGCTGAATCGCACCAGAAGGCCTTCGTTCGGATCCATACATTTCATATCGACCTGCATACCGGGCAGCTTTCTCTCAGCTTTGGTCGATACAAGACTTTGGTGCAACCTACAGCCCGTCATCTTGGTCATCATGCTCGGTTCTTCTTGTCCTCATCATTCACCATTCTCAAATATCTCCCTTGCTCTATTTAGAACTGAAAAAGACTTCAAACAATGCAAAACATGCTAATGTCTAACCTAAATAAACATGTAAATGGATAACATAAATGAAAATATATACAAGTGATTCAATCTCATCCCACAAAGAGATTTGTTCTTGTTCTATGAATAACCAAAGCCAAGCTTTGGAGAAGAGAAATGATAAGTAAGATTGGATGTAGGATTAGCTATTTATAGGGAAAATCCCTAAAATAACCTTAGAATGCAAAAATAAAAGAAGTCAAAGATGGTCAACTTTGGTTCTCATGTTAATGCATATCGAGGTGGAGGAAGGAGGTCTTCATCGATATGCTGCTCTGTACAGCGTTCTGGTTGCAGGCATTGAAGATGAAACTGTCGTATCTTTTGAGCCACTGACCCGATTGACTTGATTCAACCTCCGTTGGAAAGCTTGTGCGATCCTCTACAACTTTTATGAAGGACGCGGAGGCTGAATCGCACCAGAAGACCTTCGTTCAGACCCATACATTTCTTATCGACCTCCATACCGGGCAGGTTTCTCTCAGCTTTGGTCGATACAAGACTTTGTTGCAGCGTAGAGCCCGTCATCATGCTCGGTTCTTCTTGTCCTCATCATTAACCATTCTACAAATGTCTCCCTTGCTCCATTTAGACCTGAAAAAGACTCCAAACAATGTAAAACATGCAAATGTCTAACCTAAATAAACATGTAAATGGATAACATAAATAAAAATATATACAAGTGTCCAATCTCACCCCACAAAGGGATTTGTTCTTGTTCTATGAAAAACGAAAGCAAGGCTTTGGGAAAGAGAAAGGATAAGTGAGACTGGATCTAGGGTTAGCTATTTATAGGGAACATTCCCAAAATTGCCTTAGAAAGCAAAAATATAAGAGTCAAAGATGGTCAACTTTGGTTCTCGGGTTAATGCATATCGAGGTGGAGGAAGGAGGTCTTGATCAATATGCTGTTCGGTACAGCGTTTTGATTGCAGGCATTGAAGATGAAACCGTCGTATCGTTTGAACCACTGACCTGATTGACTTGATTCGACCACCGTTGGAAAGCTTGTTCGATCCTCTACAACTTCTATGAAGGACGCGGAGGCTGAATCGCAACAGAAGACCTTCGTTCAGACCCATACATTTCATATCGACCTGCATACCGGGCAGGTTTCTCTCAGCTTTGGTCGATACAATACTTTGTTGCAGCCTAGAGCCCGTCATCTTGGTCATCATGCTCGGTTCTTCTTGTCCTCATCATTCACCATTCTCCAAATGTCTCCCTTGCTCTATTTAGAACTGAAAAAGACTCCAAACAATGCAAAACATGCTAATGTCTAACCTAAATAAACATGTAAATGGATAACATCAATGAAAATATATACTAGTGATGCAATCTCATCCCACAAAGGGATTTGTTCTTGTTCTATAAATAACCAAAGCCAAGCTTTGGGGAAGAGAAATGATAAGTAAGATTGGATGTAGGGTTAGCTATTTATAGGAAACATCTCTAAAATAACCTTAGAATGCAAAAATAAAAGAAGTCAAAGATGGTCAACTTTGGTTCTCAGGTTAATGCATATCGAGGTGGAGGAAGGAGGTCTTCATCGATATGCTGCTCGGTACAACGTTCTGGTTGCAGGCATTGAAGATGAAACCGTCGTATCTTCTGAACCACTGACCAGATTGACATGATTCGACCTCCGTTGGAAAGCTTGTTCGATCCTTTACAACTTCTATCCAGGACAAGGAGGCTGAATCGCGCCAGTAGGCCTTCGTTCAGACCCATACATTTTGTATCGACCTGCATACCGGGAATGTTTCTCTCAGTTTTGGTCGATACAAAACTTTGTTGCAGCCTAGACCCCGTCATCTTGATCATCATGGTCAGTTCTTCTTGTCCTCATCATTCACCATTCTCCAAATGTCTCCCTTGCTCCATTTAGACCTGAAAAAAATTCCAAACAATGCCAATCATGCTAATGTCTAACCTAAATAAACATGTAAATAGATAACATCAATGAAAATATTTACTAGTGATGCAATCTCATCCCACATAGGGATTTGTTCTTGTTCTATGAATAACCAAAGCAAAGCTTTGGGGAAGAGAAACAATAAGTACGATTGGATGTAGGGTTAGCTATTTATAGGGAATATCCCCAAAATAACCTTAGAATGCAAAAATATAAAAAAGTCAAAGATGGTCAACTTTGGTTCTCGGGTTAATGCATATCGAGGTGGAGGAAGGAGGTCTTGATCGATATGTTGCTCTGTACAGCGTTCTGGTTACAGGCATTAAAGATGAAACTGTCGTATCTTTTGAACCACTGACCATATTGACTTAATTCGACCTCCATTGGAAAGCTTGTTCGATCCTCTACAACTTCTATCAAGGACGCGAAGGCTGAATCGCACCAGAAGGCCTTCGTTTGGACCCATACATTTCATATCGACCTGCATACCGGGCAGCTTTCTCTCAGTTTTGGTCGATACGAGACTTAGTTGCAGCCTAGAGCTCGTCATCATGCTCGGTTCTTCCTGTCCTCATCATTAACCATTCTCCAAATGACTCCCTTGCTCTATTTAGACCTGAAAAAGACTCCAAACAATGTAAAACATGCAAATCTCTAACCTAAATAAACATGTAAATGGATAACATAAATAAAAGTATATACAAGTGTCCATTCTCACCCCACAAAGGGATTTGTTCTTGTTCTATGAAAAACGAAAGCAAGGCTTTGGGAAAGAGAAAGGATAAGTGAGATTGGATCTAGGGTTAGCTATTTATAGGGAACATTCCCAAAATTGCCTTAGAAAGCAAAAATATAAGAGTCAAAGATGGTCAACTTTGGTTCTCGGGTTAATGCATATCGAGGTAGAGGAAAGAGGTCTTCATCGATATGCTGCTCTGTACAGCGTTTTGATTGCAGGCATTGAAGATGAAATCGTCGTATCTTTTGAACCACTGACCCGATTGACTTGATTCGACCACCGTTGGAAAGCTTGTTCGATCTTCTACAACTTCTATGAAGGACGCGGAGGCTGAATCGCAACAGAAGACGTTCGTTCAGACCTATACATTTTATATCGATCTGCATACCGGGCAGGTTTTTCTCAGCTTTGGTCGATACAAGACTTTGTTGCAGCCTAGAGCCCGTCATCTTGGTCATCATGCTCGGTTCTTCTTGTCCTCATCATTCACCATTCTCCAAATGTCTCCCTTGCTCTATTTAGACTTGAAAAAAACTCCAAACAATGCAAATCATGCTAATGTCTAACCTAAATAAACATGTAAATGGATAACATCAATGAAAATATATACTAGTGATGCAATCTCATCCCACAAAGGGATTTGTTCTTGTTCTATGAATAACCAAAGCCAAGCTTTGGGGAAGAGAAATGATAAGTAAGATTGGATGTAGGGTTAGCTATTTATAGGAAACATCCCTAAAATAACCTTAGAATGCAAAAATAAAAGAAGTCAAAGATGGTCAACTTTGGTTCTCAGGTTAATGCATATCGAGGTGGAGGAAGGAGGTCTTCATCGATATGCTGCTCGGTACAACGTTCTGGTTGCAGGCATTGAAGATGAAACCGTCGTATCTTCTGAACCACTGACCAGATTGACATGACTCGACCTCCGTTGGAAAGCTTGTTCGATCCTTTACAACTTCTATCCAGGACAAGGAGGCTGAATCGCGCCAGTAGGCCTTCGTTCAGACCCATACATTTTATATCGACCTGCATACCGGGAATGTTTCTCTCAGTTTTGGTCGATACAAAACTTTGTTGCAGCCTAGACCCCGTCATCTTGATCATCATGGTCGGTTCTTCTTGTCCTCATCATTCACCATTCTCCAAATGTCTCCCTTGCTCCATTTAGACCTGAAAAAAATTCCAAACAATGCCAATCATGCTAATGTCTAACCTAAATAAACATGTAAATAGATAACATCAATGAAAATATATACTAGTGATGCAATCTCATCCCACAAAGGGATTTGTTCTTGTTCTATGAATAACCAAAGCAAAGCTTTGGGGAAGAGAAACAATAAGTACGATTGGATGTAGGGTTAGCTATTTATAGGGAATATTCCTAAAATAACCTTAAAATGCAATAATAAAAAAAGTCAAAGATGGTCAACTTTGGTTCTCGGGTTAATGCATATCGAGGTGGAGGAAGGAGTTCTTGATCGATATGTTGCTCTGTACAGCGTTCTGGTTGCAGGCATTAAAGATGAAACCGTCGTATCTTTTGAACCACTGACCATATTGACTTGATTCGACCTCCATTGGAAAGCTTGTTCGATCCTCTACAACTTCTATCAAGGACGCGAAGGCTGAATCGGACCAGAAGGCCTTCGTTTGGACCCATACATTTCATATCGACCTGCATACCGGGCAGCTTTCTCTCAGTTTTGGTCGATACGAGACTTAGTTGCAGCCTAGAGCTCGTCATCATGCTCGGTTCTTCTTGTCCTCATCATTAACCATTCTCCAAATGTCTCCCTTGCTCCATTTAGACCTGAAAAAGACTCCAAACAATGTAAAACATGCAAATCTCTAACCTAAATAAACATGTAAATGGATAACATAAATAAAAATATATACAAGTGTCCATTCTCACCCCACAAAGGGATTTGTTCTTGTTCTATGAAAAACGAAAGCAAGGCTTTGGGAAAGAGAAAGGATAAGTGAGATTGGATCTAGGGTTAGCTATTTATAGGGAACATTCCCAAAATTGCCTTAGAAAGCAAAAATATAAGAGTCAAAGATGGTCAACTTTGGTTCTCGGGTTAATGCATATCGAGGTAGAGGAAGGAGGTCTTCATCGATATGCTGCTCTGTACAGCGTTTTGATTGCAGGCATTGAAGATGAAATCGTCGTATCTTTTGAACCACTAACCCGATTGACTTGATTCGACCACCGTTGGAAAGCTTGTTCGATCCTCTACAACTTCTATGAAGGACGCGGAGGCTGAATCGCAACAGAAGACGTTCGTTCAGACCTATACATTTTATATCGACCTGCATACCGGGCAGGTTTCTCTCAGCTTTGGTCGATACAAGACTTTGTTGCAGCCTAGAGCCCGTCATCTTGGTCATCATGCTCGGTTCTTCTTGTCCTCATCATTCACCATTCTCCAAATGTCTCCCTTGCTCTATTTAGACTTGAAAAAAAAAAACTCCAAACAATGCAAATCATGCTAATGTCTAACCTAAATAAACATGTAAATGGATAACATCAATGAAAATATATACTAGTGATGCAATCTCATCCCACAAAGGGATTTGTTCTTGTTCTATGAATAACCAAAGCCAAGCTTTGGGGAAGAGAAATGATAAGTAAGATTGGATGTAGGGTTAGCTATTTATAGGAAACATCCCTAAAATAACCTTAGAATGCAAAAATAAAAGAAGTCAAAGATGGTCAACTTTGGTTCTCAGGTTAATGCATATCGAGGTGGAGGAAGGAGGTCTTCATCGATATGCTGCTCGGTACAACGTTCTGGTTGCAGGCATTGAAGATGAAACCGTCGTATCTTCTGAACCACTGACCAGATTGACATGACTCGACCTCCGTTGGAAAGCTTGTTCGATCCTTTACAACTTCTATCCAGGACAAGGAGGCTGAATCGCGCCAGTAGGCCTTCGTTCAGACCCATACATTTTATATCGACCTGCATACCGGGAATGTTTCTCTCAGTTTTGGTCGATACAAAACTTTGTTGCAGCCTAGACCCCGTCATCTTGATCATCATGGTCGGTTCTTCTTGTCCTCATCATTCACCATTCTCCAAATGTCTCCCTTGCTCCATTTAGACCTGAAAAAAAATTCCAAACAATGCCAATCATGCTAATGTCTAACCTAAATAAACATGTAAATAGATAACATCAATGAAAATATATACTAGTGATGCAATCTCATCCCACAAAGGGATTTGTTCTTGTTCTATGAATAACCAAAGCAAAGTTTTGGGGAAGAGAAACAATAAGTACGATTGGATGTAGGGTTAGCTATTTATAGGGAATATCCCCAAAATAACCTTAAAATGCAAAAATAAAAAAAGTCAAAGATGGTCAACTTTGGTTCTCGGGTTAATGCATATCGAGGTGGAGGAAGGAGGTCTTGATCGATATGTTGCTCTGTACAGCGTTCTGGTTGCAGGCATTGAAGATGAAACCGTCGTATCTTTTGAACCACTGACCATATTGACTTGATTCGACCTCCATTGGAAAGCTTGTTCGATCCTCTACAACTTCTATCAAGGACGCGAAGGCTGAATCGCACCAGAAGGCCTTCGTTTGGACCCATACATTTCATATCGACCTGCATACCGGGCAGCTTTCTCTCAGTTTTGGTCGATACGAGACTTAGTTGCAGCCTAAAGCTCGTCATCATGCTCGGTTCTTCTTGTCCTCATCATTAACCATTCTCCAAATGTCTCCCTTGCTCCATTTAGACCTGAAAAAGACTCCAAACAATGTAAAACATGCAAATCTCTAACCTAAATAAACATGTAAATGGATAACATAAATAAAAATATATACAAGTGTCCATTCTCACCCCACAAAGGGATTTGTTCTTGTTCTATGAAAAACGAAAGCAAGGCTTTGGGAAAGAGAAAGGATAAGTGAGATTGGATCTAGGGTTAGCTATTTATAGGGAACATTCCCAAAATTGCCTTAGAAAGCAAAAATATAAGAGTCAAAGATGGTCAACTTTGGTTCTCGGGTTAATGCATATCGAGGTAGAGGAAGGAGGTCTTCATCGATATGCTGCTCTGTACAGCGTTTTGATTGCAGGCATTGAAGATGAAATCGTCGTATCTTTTGAACCACTAACCCGATTGACTTGATTCGACCACCGTTGGAAAGCTTGTTCGATCCTCTACAACTTCTATGAAGGACGCGGAGGCTGAATCGCAACAGAAGACGTTCGTTCAGACCTATACATTTTATATCGACCTGCATACCGGGCAGGTTTCTCTCAGCTTTGGTTAATACAAGACTTTGTTGCAGCCTAGAGCCCGTCATCTTGGTCATCATGCTCGGTTCTTCTTGTCCTCATCATTCACCATTCTCCAAATGTCTCCCTTGCTCTATTTAGACTTGAAAAAAACTCCAAACAATGCAAATCATGCTAATGTCTAACCTAAATAAACATGTAAATGGATAACATCAATGAAAATATATACTAGTGATGCAATCTCATCCCACAAAGGGATTTGTTCTTGTTCTATGAATAACCAAAGCCAAGCTTTGGGGAAGAGAAATGATAAGTAAGATTGGATGTAGGGTTAGCTATTTATAGGAAACATCCCTAAAATAACCTTAGAATGCAAAAATAAAAGAAGTCAAAGATGGTCAACTTTGGTTCTCAGGTTAATGCATATCGAGGTGGAGGAAGGAGGTCTTCATCGATATGCTGCTCGGTACAACGTTCTGGTTGCAGGCATTGAAGATGAAACCGTCGTATCTTCTGAACCACTGACCAGATTGACATGATTCGACCTCCGTTGGAAAGCTTGTTCGATCCTTTACAACTTCTATCGAGGACAAGGAGGCTGAATCGCGCCAGTACGCCTTCGTTCAGACCCATACATTTTATATCGACCTGCATACCGGGAATGTTTCTCTCAGTTTTGGTCGATACAAAACTTTGTTGCAGCCTAGACTCCGTCATCTTGATCATCATGGTCGGTTCTTCTTGTCCTCATCATTCACCATTCTCCAAATGTCTCCCTTGCTCCATTTAGACCTGAAAAATTCCAAACAATGCCAATCATGCTAATGTCTAACCTAAATAAACATGTAAATAGATAACATCAATGAAAATATATACTAGTGATGCAATCTCATCCCACAAAGGGATTTGTTCTTGTTCTATGAATAACCAAAGCTAAGCTTTGGGGAAGAGAAACAATAAGTACGATTGGATGTAGGGTTAGCTATTTATAGGGAATATCCCCAAAATAATCTTAGAATGCAAAAAAAAAAAGTCAAAGATGGTCAACTTTGGTTCTCGGGTTAATGCATATCGAGGTGGAGGAAGGAGGTCTTGATCGATATGTTGCTCTGTACAGCGTTCTGGTTACAGGCATTGAAGATGAAGCCGTCGTATCTTTTGAACCACTGACCATATTGACTTGATTCGACCTCCATTGGAAAGCTTGTTCGATCCTCTACAACTTCTATCAAGGACGCGAAGGCTGAATCGCACCAGAAGGCCTCCGTTTGGACCCATACATTTCATATCGACCTGCATACCGGGCAGCTTTCTCTCAGTTTTGGTCGATACGAGACTTAGTTGCAGCCTAGAGCTCGTCATCTTGCTCGGTTCTTCTTGTCCTCATCATTAACCATTCTCCAAATGTCTCCCTTACTCCATTTAGACCTGAAAAAGACTCCAAACAATGTAAAACATGCAAATCTCTAACCTAAATAAACATGTAAATGGATAACATAAATAAAAATATATACAAGTGTCCATTCTCACCCCACAAAGGGATTTGTTCTTGTTCTATGAAAAACGAAAGCAAGGCTTTGGGAAAGAGAAAGGATAAGTGAGATTGGATCTAGGGTTAGCTATTTATAGGGAACATTCCCAAAATTGCCTTAGAAAGCAAAAATATAAGAGTCAAAGATGGTCAACTTTTGTTCTCGGGTTAATGCATATCGAGGTGGAGGAAGGAGGACTTGATCAATATGCTGCTCGGTACATCGTTTTGATTGCAGGCATTGAAGATGAAACCGTCGTATCTTTTGAACCACTGACCCGATTGACTTGATTCGACCACCGTTGGAAAGCTTGTTCGATCCTCTACAACTTCTATGAAGGACGCGGAGGCTGAATCGCAACAGAAGACCTTAGTTCAGACCCATACATTTCATATCGACCTGCATACCGGGCAGGTTTCTCTCAGCTTTGGTCGATACAAGACTTTGTTGCAGCCTAGAGCCCGTCATCTTGGTCATCATGCTCGGTTCTTCATGTCCTCATCATTCACCATTCTCCAAATGTCTTCCTTGCTCTATTTAGACTTGAAAAAAACTCCAAACAATGCAAATCATGCTAATGTCTAACCTAAATAAACATGTAAATGGATAACATCAATGAAAATATATACTAGTGATGCAATCTCATCCCACAAAGGGATTTGTTCTTGTTCTATAAATAACCAAAGCCAAGCTTTGGGGAAGAGAAATGATAAGTAAGATTGGATGTAGGGTTAGCTATTTATAGGAAATATCCCTAAAATAACCTTAGAATGCAAAAATAAAAGAAGTCAAAGATGGTCAACTTTGGTTCTCAGGTTAATGAATATCGAGGTGGAGGAAGGAGGTCTTCATCGATATGCTGCTCGGTACAACGTTCTGGTTGCAGGCATTGAAGATGAAACCGTCGTATCTTTTGAACCACTGACCAGATTGACATGATTCGACCTCCGTTGGAAAGCTTGTTCGATCCTTTACAACTTCTATCCAGGACAAGGAGGCTGAATCGCGCCAGTACGCTTTCGTTCAGACCCATACATTTTCTATCGACCTGCATACCGGGAATGTTTCTCTCAGTTTTGGTCGATACAAAACTTTGTTGCAGCCTAGACCCCGTCATCTTGATCATCATGGTCGGTTCTTCTTGTCCTCATCATTCACCATTCTCCAAATGTCTCCCTTGCTCCATTTGGACCTGAAAAAAATTCCAAACAATGCCAATCATGCTAATGACTAACCTAAATAAACATGTAAATAGATAACATCAATGAAAATATATACTAGTGATGCAATCTCATCCCACATAGGGATTTGTTCTTGTTCTATGAATAACCAAAGCAAAGCTTTAGGGAAGAGAAACAATAAGTACGATTGGATGTAGGGTTAGCTATTTATAGGGAATATCCCCAAAATAACCTTAGAATGCAAAAATAAAAAAAAGTCAAAGATGGTCAACTTTGGTTCTCGGGTTAATGCATATCGAGGTGGAGGAAGGAGGTCTTGATCGATATGTTGCTCTATACAGCGTTCTGGTTACAGGCATTGAAGATGAAACCGTCGTATCTTTTGAACCACTGACCATATTGACTTGATTCGACCTTCATTGGAAAGCTTGTTCGATCCTCTACAACTTCTATCAAGGACGCGAAGGCTGAATCGCAACAGAAGGCCTTCGTTTGGACCCATACATTTCATATCGACCTGCATATCGAGCAGCTTTCTCACAGTTTTGGTCGATACGAGACTTAGTTGCAGCCTAGAGCTCGTCATCATGCTCGGTTCTTCTTGTCCTCATCATTAACCATTCTCCAAATATATCTCTTGCTCCATTTAGACCTGAAAAAGACTCCAAACAATGTAAAACATGCAAATGTCTAACCTAAATAAACATGTAAATGGATAACATAAATAAAAATATATACAAGTGTCCATTCTCATCCCACAAAGGGATTTGTTCTTGTTCTATGAAAAACGAAAGCAAGGCTTTGGGAAAGAGAATGGATAAGTGAGATTGGATCTAGGGTTAGCTATTTATAGGGAACATTCCCAAAATTGCCTTAGAAAGCAAAAATATAAGAGTCAAAGATGGTCAACTTTTGTTCTCGGGTTAATGCATATCGAGGTGGAGGAAGGAGGTCTTGATCAATATGCTGCTCGGTACATCGTTTTGATTGCAGGCATTGAAGATGAAACCGTCGTATCTTTTGAACCACTGACCCGATTGACTTGATTCGACCACCGTTGGAAAGCTTGTTCGATCCTCTACAACTTCTATGAAGGACGCGGAGGCTGAATCGCAACAGAAGACCTTAGTTCAGACCCATACATTTCATATCGACCTGCATACCGGGCAGGTTTCTCTCAGCTTTGGTCGATACAAGACTTTGTTGCAGCCTAGAGCCCGTCATCTTGGTCATCATGCTCGGTTCTTCATGTCCTCATCATTCACCATTCTCCAAATGTCTTCCTTGCTCTATTTAGACTTGAAAAAAACTCCAAACAATGCAAATCATGCTAATGTCTAACCTAAATAAACATGTAAATGGATAACATCAATGAAAATATATACTAGTGATGCAATCTCATCCCACAAAGGGATTTGTTCTTGTTCTATAAATAACCAAAGCCAAGCTTTGGGGAAGAGAAATGATAAGTAAGATTGGATGTAGGGTTAGCTATTTATAGGAAACATCCCTAAAATAACCTTAGAATGCAAAAATAAAAGAAGTCAAAGATGGTCAACTTTGGTTCTCAGGTTAATGCATATCGAGGTGGAGGAAGGAGGTCTTCATCGATATGCTGCTCGGTACAACGTTCTGGTTGCAGGCATTGAAGATGAAACCGTCGTATCTTCTGAACCACTGACCAGATTGACATGACTCGACCTCCGTTGGAAAGCTTGTTCGATCCTTTACAACTTCTATCCAGGACAAGGAGGCTGAATCGCGCCAGTAGGCCTTCGTTCAGACCCATACATTTTATATCGACCTCCATACCGGGAATGTTTCTCTCAGTTTTGGTCGATACAAAACTTTGTTGCAGCCTAGACCCCGTCATCTTGATCATCATGGTCGGTTCTTCTTGTCCTCATCATTCACCATTCTCCAAATGTCTCCCTTGCTCCATTTAGACCTGAAAAAAATTCCAAACAATGCCAATCATGCTAATGTCTAACCTAAATAAACATGTAAATAGATAACATCAATGAAAATATATACTAGTGATGCAATCTCATCCCACAAAGGGATTTGTTCTTGTTCTATGAATAACCAAAGCAAAGCTTTGGGGAAGAGAAACAATAAGTACGATTGGATGTAGGGTTAGCTATTTATTGGGAATATCCCCAAAATAACCTTAAAATGCAAAAATAAAAAAAGTCAAAGATGGTCAACTTTGGTTCTCGGGTTAATGAATATCGAGGTGGAGGAAGGAGGTCTTGATCGATATGTTGCTCTGTACAGCGTTCTGGTTGCAGGCATTGAAGATGAAACCGTCGTATCTTTTGAACCACTGACCATATTGACTTGATTCGACCTCCATTGGAAAGCTTGTTCGATCTTCTACAACTTCTATCAAGGACGCGAAGGCTGAATCGCACCAGAAGGCCTTCGTTTGGACCCATACATTTCATATCGACCTGCATACCGGGCAGCTTTCTCTCAGTTTTGGTCGATACGAGACTTAGTTGCAGCCTAGAGCTCGTCATCATGCTCGGTTCTTCTTGTCCTCATCATTAACCATTCTCCAAATGTCTCCCTTGCTCCATTTAGACCTGAAAAAGACTCCAAACAATGTAAAACATGCAAATCTCTAACCTAAATAAACATGTAAATGGATAACATAAATAAAAATATATACAAGTGTCCATTCTCACCCCACAAAGGGATTTGTTCTTGTTCTATGAAAAACGAAAGCAAGGCTTTGGGAAAGAGAAAGGATAAGTGAGATTGGATCTAGGGTTAGCTATTTATAGGGAACATTCCCAAAATTGCCTTAGAAAGCAAAAATATAAGAGTCAAAGATGGTCAACTTTGGTTCTCGGGTTAATGCATATCGAGGTAGAGGAAGGAGGTCTTCATCGATATGCTGCTCGGTACATCGTTTTGATTGCAGGCATTGAAGATGAAATCGTCGTATCTTTTGAACCACTAACCCGATTGACTTGATTCGACCACCGTTGGAAAGCTTGTTCGATCCTCTACAACTTCTATGAAGGACGTGGAGGCTGAATCGCAACAGAAGACGTTCGTTCAGACCTATACATTTTATATCGACCTGCATACCGGGCAGGTTTCTCTCAGCTTTGGTTGATACAAGACTTTGTTGCAGCCTAGAGCCCGTCATCTTGGTCATCATGCTCGGTTCTTCTTGTCCTCATCATTCACCATTCTCCAAATGTCTCCCTTGCTCTATTTAGACTTGAAAAAAACTCCAAACAATGCAAATCATGCTAATGTCTAACCTAAATAAACATGTAAATGGATAACATCAATGAAAATATATACTAGTGATGCAATCTCATCCCACAAAGGGATTTGTTCTTGTTCTATGAATAACCAAAGCCAAGCTTTGGGGAAGAGAAATGATAAGTAAGATTGGATGTAGGGTTAGCTATTTATAGGAAACATCCCTAAAATAACCTTAGAATGCAAAAATAAAAGAAGTCAAAGATGGTCAACTTTGGTTCTCAGGTTAATGCATATCGAGGTGGAGGAAGGAGGTCTTCATCGATATGCTGCTCGGTACAACGTTCTGGTTGCAGGCATTGAAGATGAAACCGTCGTATCTTCTGAACCACTGACCAGATTGACATGATTCGACCTCCGTTGGAAAGCTTGTTCGATCCTTTACAACTTCTATCGAGGACAAGGAGGCTGAATCGCGCCAGTACGCCTTCGTTCAGACCCATACATTTTATATCGACCTGCATACCGGGAATGTTTCTCTCAGTTTTGGTCGATACAAAACTTTGTTGCAGCCTAGACTCCGTCATCTTGATCATCATGGTCGGTTCTTCTTGTCCTCATCATTCACCATTCTCCAAATGTCTCCCTTGCTCCATTTAGACCTGAAAAAAATTCCAAACAATGCCAATCATGCTAATGTCTAACCTAAATAAACATGTAAATAGATAACATCAATGAAAATATATACTAGTGATGCAATCTCATCCCACAAAGGGATTTGTTCTTGTTCTATGAATAACCAAAGCTAAGCTTTGGGGAAGAGAAACAATAAGTACGATTGGATGTAGGGTTAGCTATTTATAGGGAATATCCCCAAAATAATCTTAGAATGCAAAAAAAAAAAGTCAAAGATGGTCAACTTTGGTTCTCGGGTTAATGCATATCGAGGTGGAGGAAGGAGGTCTTGATCGATATGTTGCTCTGTACAGCGTTCTGGTTACAGGCATTGAAGATGAAACCGTCGTATCTTTTGAACCACTGACCATATTGACTTGATTCGACCTCCATTGGAAAGCTTGTTCGATCCTCTACAACTTCTATCAAGGACGCGAAGGCTGAATCGCACCAGAAGGCCTTCGTTTGGACCCATACATTTCATATCGACCTGCATACCGGGCAGCTTTCTCTCAGTTTTGGTCGATACGAGACTTAGTTGCAGCCTAGAGCTCGTCATCATGCTCGGTTCTTCTTGTCCTCATCATTAACCATTCTCCAAATGTCTCCCTTACTCCATTTAGACCTGAAAAAGACTCCAAACAATGTAAAACATGCAAATCTCTAACCTAAATAAACATGTAAATGGATAACATAAATAAAAATATATACAAGTGTCCATTCTCACCCCACAAAGGGATTTGTTCTTGTTCTATGAAAAACGAAAGCAAGGCTTTGGGAAAGAGAAAGGATAAGTGAGATTGGATCTAGGGTTAGCTATTTATAGGGAACATTCCCAAAATTGCCTTAGAAAGCAAAAATATAAGAGTCAAAGATGGTCAACTTTTGTTCTCGGGTTAATGCATATCGAGGTGGAGGAAGGAGGTCTTGATCAATATGCTGCTCGGTACATCGTTTTGATTGCAGGCATTGAAGATGAAACCGTCGTATCTTTTGAACCACTGACCCGATTGACTTGATTCGACCACCGTTGGAAAGCTTGTTCGATCCTCTACAACTTCTATGAAGGACGCGGAGGCTGAATCGCAACAGAAGACCTTAGTTCAGACCCATACATTTCATATCGACCTGCATACCGGGCAGGTTTCTCTCAGCTTTGGTCGATACAAGACTTTGTTGCAGCCTAGAGCCCGTCATCTTGGTCATCATGCTCGGTTCTTCATGTCCTCATCATTCACCATTCTCCAAATGTCTTCCTTGCTCTATTTAGACTTGAAAAAAACTCCAAACAATGCAAATCATGCTAATGTCTAACCTAAAAAACATGTAAATGGATAACATCAATGAAAATATATACTAGTGATGCAATCTCATCCCACAAAGGGATTTGTTCTTGTTCTATAAATAACCAAAGCCAAGCTTTGGGGAAGAGAAATGATAAGTAAGATTGGATGTAGGGTTAGCTATTTATAGGAAACATCCCTAAAATAACCTTAGAATGCAAAAATAAAAGAAGTCAAAGATGGTCAACTTTGGTTCTCAGGTTAATGAATATCGAGGTGGAGGAAGGAGGTCTTCATCGATATGCTGCTCGGTACAACGTTCTGGTTACAGGCATTGAAGATGAAACCGTCGTATCTTTTGAACCACTGACCAGATTGACATGATTCGACCTCCGTTGGAAAGCTTGTTCGATCCTTTACAACTTCTATCCAGGACAAGGAGGCTGAATCGCGCCAGTACGCTTTCGTTCAGACCCATACATTTTATATCGACCTGCATACCGGGAATGTTTCTCTCAGTTTTGGTCGATACAAAACTTTGTTGCAGCCTAGACCCCGTCATCTTGATCATCATGGTCGGTTCTTCTTGTCCTCATCATTCACCATTCTCCAAATGTCTCCCTTGCTCCATTTGGACCTGAAAAAAATTCCAAACAATGCCAATCATGCTAATGACTAACCTAAATAAACATGTAAATAGATAACATCAATGAAAATATATACTAGTGATGCAATCTCATCCCACATAGGGATTTGTTCTTGTTCTATGAATAACCAAAGCAAAGCTTTAGGGAAGAGAAACAATAAGTACGATTGGATGTAGGGTTAGCTATTTATAGGGAATATCCCCAAAATAACCTTAGAATGCAAAAATAAAAAAAGTCAAAGATGGTCAACTTTGGTTCTCGGGTTAATGCATATCGAGGTGGAGGAAGGAGGTCTTGATCGATATGTTGCTCTGTACAGCGTTCTGGTTACAGGCATTGAAGATGAAACCGTCGTATCTTTTGAACCACTGACCATATTGACTTGATTCGACCTCCATTGGAAAGCTTGTTCGATCCTCTACAACTTCTATCAAGGACGCGAAGGCTGAATCGCAACAGAAGGCCTTCGTTTGGACCCATACATTTCATATCGACCTGCATATCGAGCAGCTTTCTCTCAGTTTTGGTCGATACGAGACTTAGTTGCAGCCTAGAGCTCGTCATCATGCTCGGTTCTTCTTGTCCTCATCATTAACCATTCTCCAAATATCTCTCTTGCTCCATTTAGACCTGAAAAAGACTCCAAACAATGTAAAACATGCAAATGTCTAACCTAAATAAACATGTAAATGGATAACATAAATAAAAATATATACAAGTGTCCATTCTCATCCCACAAAGGGATTTGTTCTTGTTCTATGAAAAACGAAAGCAAGGCTTTGGGAAAGAGAATGGATAAGTGAGATTGGATCTAGGGTTAGCTATTTATAGGGAACATTCCCAAAATTGCCTTAGAAAGCAAAAATATAAGAGTCAAAGATGGTCAACTTTTGTTCTCGGGTTAATGCATATCGAGGTGGAGGAAGGAGGTCTTGATCAATATGCTGCTCGGTACATCGTTTTGATTGCAGGCATTGAAGATGAAACCGTCGTATCTTTTGAACCACTGACCCGATTGACTTGATTCGACCACCGTTGGAAAGATTGTTCGATCCTCTACAACTTCTATGAAGGACGCGGAGGCTGAATCGCAACAGAAGACCTTCGTTCAGACCCATACATTTCATATCGACCTGCATACCGGGCAGGTTTCTCTCAGCTTTGGTCGATACAAGACTTTGTTGCAGCCTAGAGCCCGTCATCTTGGTCATCATGCTCGGTTCTTCTTGTCCTCATCATTCACCATTCTCCAAATGTCTTCCTTGCTCTATTTAGACTTGAAAAAAACTCCAAACAATGCAAATCATGCTAATGTCTAACCTAAATAAACATGTAAATGGATAACATCAATGAAAATATATACTAGTGATGCAATCTCATCCCACAAAGGGATTTGTTCTTGTTCTATAAATAACCAAAGCCAAGCTTTGGGGAAGAGAAATGATAAGTAAGATTGGATGTAGGGTTAGCTATTTATAGGAAACATCCCTAAAATAACCTTAGAATGCAAAAATAAAAGAAGTCAAAGATGGTCAACTTTGGTTCTCAGGTTAATGCATATCGAGGTGGAGGAAGGAGGTCTTCATCGATATGCTGCTCGGTACAACGTTCTGGTTGCAGGCATTGAAGATGAAACCGTCGTATCTTTTGAACCACTGACCAGATTGACATGATTCGACCTCCGTTGGAAAGCTTGTTCGATCCTTTACAACTTCTATCCAGGACAAGGAGGCTGAATCGCGCCAGTACGCCTTCGTTCAGACCCATACGTTTTATATCGACCTGCATACCGGGAATGTTTCTCTCAGTTTTGGTCGATACAAAACTTTGTTGCAGCCTAGACCCCGTCATCTTGATCATCATGGTCGGTTCTTCTTGTCCTCATCATTCACCATTCTCCAAATGTCTCCCTTGCTCCATTTGGACCTGAAAAAAATTCCAAACAATGCCAATCATGCTAATGTCTAACCTAAATAAACATGTAAATAGATAACATCAATGAAAATATATACTAGTGATGCAATCTCATCCCACATAGGGATTTGTTCTTGTTCTATGAATAACCAAAGCAAAGCTTTAGGGAAGAGAAACAATAAGTACGATTGGATGTAGGGTTAGCTATTTATAGGGAATATCCCCAAAATAACCTTAGAATGCAAAAATAAAAAAAGTCAAAGATGGTCAACTTTGGTTCTCGGGTTAATGCATATCGAGGTGGAGGAAGGAGGTCTTGATCGATATGTTGCTCTGTACAGCGTTCTGGTTACAGGCATTGAAGATGAAACCGTCGTATCTTTTGAACCACTAAACCATATTGACTTGATTCGACCTCCATTGGAAAGCTTGTTCGATCCTCTACAACTTCTATCAAGGACGCGAAGGCTGAATCGCAACAGAAGGCCTTCGTTTGGACCCATACATTTCATATCGACCTGCATATCGAGCAGCTTTCTCTCAGTTTTGGTCGATACGAGACTTAGTTGCAGCCTAGAGCTCGTCATCATACTCGGTTCTTCTTGTCCTCATCATTAACCATTCTCCAAATATCTCTCTTGCTCCATTTAGACCTGAAAAAGACTCCAAACAATGTAAAACATGCAAATGTCTAACCTAAATAAACATGTAAATGGATAATATAAATAAAAATATATACAAGTGTCCATTCTCATCCCACAAAGGGATTTGTTCTTGTTCTATGAAAAACGAAAGCAAGGCTTTGGGAAAGAGAATGGATAAGTGAGATTGGATCTAGGGTTAGCTATTTATAGGGAACATTCCCAAAATTGCCTTAGAAAGCAAAAATATAAGAGTCAAAGATGGTCAACTTTTGTTCTCGGGTTAATGCATATCGAGGTGGAGGAAGGAGGTCTTGATCAATATGCTGCTCGGTACATCGTTTTGATTGCAGGCATTGAAGATGAAACCGTCGTATCTTTTGAACCACTGACCCGATTGACTTGATTCGACCACCGTTGGAAAGCTTGTTCGATCCTCTACAACTTCTATGAAGGACGCGGAGGCTGAATCGCAACAGAAGACCTTCGTTCAGACCCATATATTTCATATCGACCTGCATACCGGGCAGGTTTCTCTCAGCTTTGGTCGATACAAGACTTTGTTGCAGCCTAGAGCCCGTCATCTTGGTCATCATGCTCGGTTCTTCTTGTCCTCATCATTCACCATTCTCCAAATGTCTTCCTTGCTCTATTTAGACTTGAAAAAAACTCCAAACAATGCAAATCATGCTAATGTCTAACCTAAATAAACATGTAAATGGATAACATCAATGAAAATATATACTAGTGATGCAATCTCATCCCACAAAGGGATTTGTTCTTGTTCTATAAATAACCAAAGCCAAGCTTTGGGGAAGAGAAATGATAAGTAAGATTGGATGTAGGGTTAGCTATTTATAGGAAACATCCCTAAAATAACCTTAGAATGCAAAAATAAAAGAAGTCAAAGATGGTCAACTTTGGTTCTCAGGTTAATGCATATCGAGGTGGAGGAAGGAGGTCTTCATCGATATGCTGCTCGGTACAACGTTCTGGTTGCAGGCATTGAAGATGAAACCGTCGTATCTTTTGAACCACTGACCAGATTGACATGATTCGACCTCCGTTGGAAAGCTTGTTCGATCCTTTACAACTTCTATCCAGGACAAGGAGGCTGAATCGCGCCAGTACGCCTTCGTTCAGACCCATACATTTTATATCGACCTGCATACCGGGAATGTTTCTCTCAGTTTTGGTCGATACAAAACTTTGTTGCAGCCTAGACCCCGTCATCTTGATCATCATGGTCGGTTCTTCTTGTCCTCATCATTCACCATTCTCCAAATGTCTCCCTTGCTCCATTTGGACCTGAAAAAAAATTCCAAACAATGCCAATCATGCTAATGTCTAACCTAAATAAACATGTAAATAGATAACATCAATGAAAATATATACTAGTGATGCAATCTCATCCCACATAGGGATTTGTTCTTGTTCTATGAATAACCAAAGCAAAGCTTTAGGGAAGAGAAACAATAAGTACGATTGGATGTAGGGTTAGCTATTTATAGGGAATATCCCCAAAATAACCTTAGAATGCAAAAATAAAAAAAGTCAAAGATGGTCAACTTTAGTTCTCGGGTTAATGCATATCGAGGTGGAGGAAGGAGGTCTTGATCGATATGTTGCTCTGTACAGCGTTCTGGTTACAGGCATTGAAGATGAAACCGTCGTATCTTTTGAACCACTAAACCATATTGACTTGATTCGACCTCCATTGGAAAGCTTGTTCGATCCTCTACAACTTCTATCAAGGACGCGAAGGCTTAATCACAACAGAAGGCCTTCGTTTGGACCCATACATTTCATATCGACCTGCATATCGAGCAGCTTTCTCTCAGTTTTGGTCGATACGAGACTTAGTTGCAGCCTAGAGCTCGTCATCATGCTCGGTTCTTCTTGTCCTCATCATTAACCATTCTCCAAATATCTCTCTTGCTCCATTTAGACCTGAAAAAGACTCCAAACAATGTAAAACATGCAAATGTCTAACCTAAATAAACATGTAAATGGATAACATAAATAAAAATATATACAGGTGTCCATTCTCATCCCACAAAGGGATTTGTTCTTGTTCTATAAAAAACGAAAGCAAGGCTTTGGGAAAGAGAAAGGATAAGTGAGATTGGATCTAGGGTTAGCTATTTATAGGGAACATTCCCAAAATTGCCTTAGAAAGCAAAAATATAAGAGTCAAAGATGGTCAACTTTGGTTCTCGGGTTAATGCATATCGAGGTGGAGGAAGGAGGTCTTCATCGATATGCTGCTCGGTACAACGTTCTGGTTGCAGGCATTGAAGATGAAACCGTCGTATCTTTTGAACCACTGACCAGATTGACATGATTCGACCTCCGTTGGAAAGCTTGTTCGATCCTTTACAACTTCTATCCAGGACAAGGAGGCTGAATCGCGCCAGTACGCCTTCGTTCAGACCCATACATTTTATATCGACCTGCATACCGGGAATGTTTCTCTCAGTTTTGGTCGATACAAAACTTTGTTGCAGCCTAGACCCCGTCATCTTGATCATCATGGTCGGTTCTTCTTGTCCTCATCATTCACCATTCTCCAAATGTCTCCCTTGCTCCATTTAGACCTGAAAAAAATTCCAAACAATGCCAATCATGCTAATGTCTAACCTAAATAAACATGTAAATAGATAACATCAATGAAAATATATACTAGTGATGCAATCTCATCCCACAAAGGGATTTGTTCTTGTTCTATGAATAACCAAAGCAAAGCTTTGGGGAAGAGAAACAATAAGTACGATTGGATGTAGAGTTAGCTATTTATAGGGAATATCCCCAAAATAATCATAGAATGCAAAAAAAAAAAAGTCAAAGATGGTCAACTTTGGTTCTCGGGTTAATGCATATCGAGGTGGAGGAAGGAGGTCTTGATCGATATGTTGCTCTGTACAGCGTTCTGGTTACAGGCATTGAAGATGAAACCGTCGTATCTTTTGAACCACTGACCATATTGACTTGATTCGACCTCCATTGGAAAGCTTGTTCGATCCTCTACAACTTCTATCAAGGACGCGAAGGCTGAATCGCACCAGAAGGCCTTCGTTTGGACCCATACATTTCATATCGACCTGCATACCGGGCAGCTTTCTCTCAGTTTTGGTCGATACGAGACTTAGTTGCAGCCTAGAGCTCGTCATCATGCTCGGTTCTTCTTGTCCTCATCATTAAACATTCTCCAAATGTCTCCCTTGCTCCATTTAGACCTGAAAAAGACTCCAAACAATGTAAAACATGCAAATCTCTAACCTAAATAAACATGTAAATGGATAACATAAATAAAAATATATACAAGTGTCCATTCTCACCCCACAAAAGGATTTGTTCTTGTTCTATGAAAAACGAAAGCAAGGCTTTGGGAAAGAGAAAGGATAAGTGAGATTGGATCTAGGGTTAGCTATTTATAGGGAACATTCCCAAAATTGCCTTAGAAAGCAAAAATATAAGAGTCAAAGATGGTCAACTTTGGTTCTCGGGTTAATGCATATCGAGGTGGAGGAAGGAGGTCTTCATCGATATGCTGCTCGGTACAACGTTCTGGTTGCAGGCATTGAAGATGAAACCGTCGTATCTTTTGAACCACTGACCAGATTGACATGATTCGACCTCCGTTGGAAAGCTTGTTCGATCCTTTACAACTTCTATCCAGGACAAGGAGGCTGAATCGCGCCAGTAGGCCTTCGTTCAGACCTATACATTTTATATCGACCTGTATACCGGGAATGTTTCTCTCAGTTTTGGTCGATACAAAACTTTGTTGCAGCCTAGACCCCGTCATCTTGATCATCATGGTCGGTTCTTCTTGTCCTCATCATTCACCATTCTCCAAATGTCTCCCTTGCTCCATTTAGACCTGAAAAAAATTCCAAACAATGCCAATCATGCTAATGTCTAACCTAAATAAACATGTAAATAGATAACATCAATGAAAATATATACTAGTGATGCAATCTCATCCCACATAGGGATTTGTTCTTGTTCTATGAATAACCAAAGCAAAGCTTTGGGGAAGAGAAACAATAAGTACGATTGGATGTAGGGTTAGCTATTTATAGGGAATATCTCCAAAATAACCTTAGAATGCAAAAATAAAAAAAATCAAAGATGGTCAACTTTGGTTCTCGGGTTAATGCATATCGAGGTGGAGGAAGGAGGTCTTGATCGATATGTTGCTCTGTACAGCGTTCTGGTTACAGGCATTGAAGATGAAACCGTCATATCTTTTGAACCACTGACCATATTGACTTGATTCGACCTCCATTGGAAAGCTTGTTCGATCCTCTACAACTTCTATCAAGGACGCGAAGGCTGAATCGCACCAGAAGGCCTTCGTTTGGATCCATACATTTCATATCGACCTGCATACCGGGCAGCTTTCTCTCAGTTTTGGTCGATACAAGACTTAGTTGCAGCCTAGAGCTCGTCATCATGCTCGGTTCTTCTTGTCCTCATAATTAACCATTCTCCAAATGTCTCCCTTACTCCATTTAGACCTGAAAAAGACTCCAAACAATGTAAAACATGCAAATCTCTAACCTAAATAAACATGTAAATGGATAACATAAATAAAAATATATACAAGTGCCATTCTCACCCCACAAAGGGATTTGTTCTTGTTCTATGAAAAACGAAAGCAAGGCTTTGGGAAAGAGAAAGGATAAGTGAGATTGGATCTAGGGTTAGCTATTTATAGGGAACATTCCCAAAATTGCCTTAGAAAGCAAAAATATAAGAGTCAAAGATGGTCAACTTTGGTTCTCGGGTTAATGCATATCGAGGTAGAGGAAGGAGGTCTTCATCGATATGCTGCTCTGTACAGCGTTTTGATTGCAGGCATTGAAGATGAAATCGTCGTATCTTTTGAACCACTGACCCGATTGACTTGATTCGACCACCGTTGGAAAGCTTGTTCGATCCTCTACAACTTCTATGCAGGACGCGGAGCCTGAATCGGAACAGAAGACGTTCGTTCAGAACTATACATTTTATATCGACCTGCATACCGGGCAGGTTTCTCTCAGCTTTGGTCGATACAAGACTTTGTTGCAGCCTAGACCCCGTCATCTTGGTCATCATGCTCGGTTCTTCTTGTCCTCATCATTCACCATTCTCCAAATGTCTCCCTTGCTCTATTTAGACTTGAAAAAAACTCCAAACAATGCAAATCATGCTAATGTCTAACCTAAATAAACATGTAAATGGATAACATCAATGAAAATATATACTAGTGATGCAATCTCATCCCACAAAGGGATTTGTTCTTGTTCTATGAATAACCAAAGCCAAGCTTTGGGGAAGAGAAATGATAAGTAAGATTGGATGTAGGGTTAGCAATTTATAGGAAACATCCCTAAAATAACCTTAGAATGCAAAAATAAAAGAAGTCAAAGATGGTCAACTTTGGTTCACAGGTTAATGCATATCGAGGTAGAGGAAGGAGGTCTTCATCGATATGCTGCTCGGTACAACGTTCTGGTTGCAGGCATTGAAGATGAAACCGTCGTATCTTCTGAACCACTGACCAGATTGACATGATTCGACGTCCGTTGGAAAGCTTGTTCGATCCTTTACAACTTCTATCCAGGACAAGGAGGCTGAATCGCGCCAGTAGGCCTTCGTTCAGACCCATACATTTTATATCGACCTGCATACCGGGAATGTTTCTCTCAGTTTTGGTCGATACAAAACTTTGTTGCAGCCTAGACCCCGTCATCTTGATCATCATGGTCGGTTCTTCTTGTCTTCATCATTCACCATTCTCCAAATGTCTCCCTTGCTCCATTTAGACCTGAAAAAAAATTCCAAACAATGCCAATCATGCTAATGTCTAACCTAAATAAACATGTAAATAGATAACATCAATGAAAATATATACTAGTGATGCAATCTCATCCCACAAAGGGATTTGTTCTTGTTCTATGAATAACCAAAGCAAAGCTTTGGGGAAGAGAAACAATAAGTACGATTGGATGTAGGGTTAGCTATTTATAGGGAATATCCCCAAAATAATCATAGAATGCAAAAAAAAAAAAGTCAAAGATGGTCAACTTTGGTTCTCGGGTTAATGCATATCGAGGTGGAGGAAGGAGGTCTTGATCGATATGTTGCTCTGTACAGCGTTCTGGTTACAGGCATTGAAGATGAAACCGTCGTATCTTTTGAACCACTGACCATATTGACTTGATTCGACCTCCATTGGAAAGCTTGTTCGAACCTCTACAACTTCTATGAAGGACGCGGAGGCTGAATCGCAACAGAAGACCTTCGTTCAGACCCATACATTTCATATCGACCTGCATACCGGGCAGGTTTCTCTCAGCTTTGGTCGATACAAGACTTTGTTGCAGCCTAGAGCCCGTCATCTTGGTCATCATGCTCGGTTCTTCCTGTCCTCATTATTCACCATTCTCCAAATGTCTCCCTTGCTCTATTTAGACTTGAAAAAAACTCCAAACAATGCAAATCATGCTAATGTCTAACCTAAATAAACATGTAAATGGATAACATCAATGAAAATATATACTAGTGATGCAATCTCATCCCACAAAGGGATTTGTTCTTGTTCTATAAATAACCAAAGCCAAGCTTTGGGGAAGAGAAATGATAAGTAAGATTGGATGTAGGGTTAGCTATTTATAGGAAACATCCCTAAAATAACCTTAGAATGCAAAAATAAAAGAAGTCAAAGATGGTCAACTTTGGTTCTCAGGTTAATGCATATCGAGGTGGAGGAAGGAGGTCTTCATCGATATGCTGCTCGGTACAACGTTCTGGTTGCAGGCATTGAAGATGAAACCGTCGTATCTTTTGAACCACTGACCAGATTGACATGATTCGACCTCCGTTGGAAAGCTTGTTCGATCCTTTACAACTTCTATCCAGGACAAGGAGGCTGAATCGCGCCAGTAGGCCTTCGTTCAGACCCATACATTTTATATCGACCTGCATACCGGGAATGTTTCTCTCAGTTTTGGTCGATACAAAACTTTGTTGCAGCCTAGACCCCGTCATCTTGATCATCATGGTCGGTTCTTCTTGTCTTCATCATTCACCATTCTCCAAATGTCTCCCTTGCTCCATTTAGACCTGAAAAAAATTCCAAACAATGCCAATCATGCTAATGTCTAACCTAAATAAACATGTAAATAGATAACATCAATGAAAATATATACTAGTGATGCAATCTCATCCCACAAAGGGATTTGTTCTTGTTCTATGAATAACCAAAGCAAAGCTTTGGGGAAGAGAAACAATAAGTACGATTGGATGTAGGGTTAGCTATTTATAGGGAATATCCCCAAAATAATCATAGAATGCAAAAAAAAAAAAGTCAAAGATGGTCAACTTTGGTTCTCGGGTTAATGCATATCGAGGTGGAGGAAGGAGGTCTTGATCGATATGTTGCTCTGTACAGCGTTCTAGTTACAGGCATTGAAGATGAAACCGTCGTATCTTTTGAACCACTGACCATATTGACTTGATTCGACCTCCATTGGAAAGCTTGTTCGATCCTCTACAACTTCTATCAAGGACGCGAAGGCTGAATCGCACCAGAAGGCCTTCGTTTGGACTCATACATTTCATATCGACCTGCATACCGGGCAGCTTTCTCTCAGTTTTGGTCGATACGAGACTTAGTTGCAGCCTAGAGCCCGTCATCTTGGTCATCATGCTCGGTTCTTCCTGTCCTCATTATTCACCATTCTCCAAATGTCTCCCTTGCTCTATTTAGACTTGAAAAAAACTCCAAACAATGCAAATCATGCTAATGTCTAACCTAAATAAACATGTAAATGGATAACATCAATGAAAATATATACTAGTGATGCAATCTCATCCCACAAAGGGATTTGTTCTTGTTCTATGAATAACCAAAGCCAAGCTTTGGGGAAGAGAAATGATAAGTAAGATTGGATGTAGGGTTAGCAATTTATAGGAAACATCCCTAAAATAACCTTAGAATGCAAAAATAAAAGAAGTCAAAGATGGTCAACTTTGGTTCTCAGGTTAATGCATATCGAGGTAGAGGAAGGAGGTCTTCATCGATATGCTGCTCGGTACAACGTTCTGGTTGCAGGCATTGAAGATGAAACCGTCGTATCTTCTGAACCACTGACCAGATTGACATGATTCGACGTCCGTTGGAAAGCTTGTTCGATCCTTTACAACTTCTATCCAGGACAAGGAGGCTGAATCGCGCCAGTAGGCCTTCGTTCAGACCCATACATTTTATATCGACCTGCATACCGGGAATGTTTCTCTCAGTTTTGGTCGATACAAAACTTTGTTGCAGCCTAGACCCCGTCATCTTGATCATCATGGTCGGTTCTTCTTGTCTTCATCATTCACCATTCTCCAAATGTCTCCCTTGCTCCATTTAGACCTGAAAAAAATTCCAAACAATGCCAATCATGCTAATGTCTAACCTAAATAAACATGTAAATAGATAACATCAATGAAAATATATACTAGTGATGCAATCTCATCCCACAAAGGGATTTGTTCTTGTTCTATGAATAACCAAAGCAAAGCTTTGGGGAAGAGAAACAATAAGTACGATTGGATGTAGGGTTAGCTATTTATAGGGAATATCCCCAAAATAATCATAGAATGCAAAAAAAAAAAAGTCAAAGATGGTCAACTTTGGTTCTCGGGTTAATGCATATCGAGGTGGAGGAAGGAGGTCTTGATCGATATGTTGCTCTGTACAGCGTTCTGGTTACAGGCATTGAAGATGAAACCGTCGTATCTTTTGAACCACTGACCATATTGACTTGATTCGACCTCCATTGGAAAGCTTGTTCGAACCTCTACAACTTCTATGAAGGACGCGGAGGCTGAATCGCAACAGAAGACCTTCGTTCAGACCCATACATTTCATATCGACCTGCATACCGGGCAGGTTTCTCTCAGCTTTGGTCGATTCAAGACTTTGTTGCAGCCTAGAGCCCGTCATCTTGGTCATCATGCTCGGTTCTTCCTGTCCTCATTATTCACCATTCTCCAAATGTCTCCCTTGCTCTATTTAGACTTGAAAAAAACTCCAAACAATGCAAATCATGCTAATGTCTAACCTAAATAAACATGTAAATGGATAACATCAATGAAAATATATACTAGTGATGCAATCTCATCCCACAAAGGGATTTTGTTCTTGTTCTATAAATAACCAAAGCCAAGCTTTGGGGAAGAGAAATGATAAGTAAGATTGGATGTAGGGTTAGCTATTTATAGGAAACATCCCTAAAATAACCTTAGAATGCAAAAATAAAAGAAGTCAAAGATGGTCAACTTTGGTTCTCAGGTTAATGCATATCGAGGTGGAGGAAGGAGGTCTTCATCGATATGCTGCTCGGTACAACGTTCTGGTTGCAGGCATTGAAGATGAAACCGTCGTATCTTTTGAACCACTGACCAGATTGACATGATTCGACCTCCGTTGGAAAGCTTGTTCGATCCTTTACAACTTCTATCCAGGACAAGGAGGCTGAATCGCGCCAGTAGGCCTTCGTTCAGACCCATACATTTTATATCGACCTGCATACCGGGAATGTTTCTCTCAGTTTTGGTCGATACAAAACTTTGTTGCAGCCTAGACCCCGTCATCTTGATCATCATGGTCGGTTCTTCTTGTCTTCATCATTCACCATTCTCCAAATGTCTCCCTTGCTCCATTTAGACCTGAAAAAAATTCCAAACAATGCCAATCATGCTAATGTCTAACCTAAATAAACATGTAAATAGATAACATCAATGAAAATATATACTAGTGATGCAATCTCATCCCACAAAGGGATTTGTTCTTGTTCTATGAATAACCAAAGCAAAGCTTTGGGGAAGAGAAACAATAAGTACGATTGGATGTAGGGTTAGCTATTTATAGGGAATATCCCCAAAATAATCATAGAATGCAAAAAAAAAAAAGTCAAAGATGGTCAACTTTGGTTCTCGGGTTAATGCATATCGAGGTGGAGGAAGGAGGTCTTGATCGATATGTTGCTCTGTACAGCGTTCTAGTTACAGGCATTGAAGATGAAACCGTCGTATCTTTTGAACCACTGACCATATTGACTTGATTCGACCTCCATTGGAAAGCTTGTTCGATCCTCTACAACTTCTATCAAGGACGCGAAGGCTGAATCGCACCAGAAGGCCTTCGTTTGGACTCATACATTTCATATCGACCTGCATACCGGGCAGCTTTCTCTCAGTTTTGGTCGATACGAGACTTAGTTGCAGCCTAGAGCTCGTCATCATGCTCGGTTCTTCTTGTCCTCATCATTAACCATTCTCCAAATATCTCTCTTGCTCCATTTAGACCTGAAAAAGACTCCAAACAATGTAAAACATGCAAATGTCTAACCTAAAAAAACATGTAAATGGATAACATAAATAAAAATATATACAAGTGTCCATTCTCACCCCACAAAGGGATTTGTTCTTGTTCTATGAAAAACGAAAGCAAGGCTTTGGGAAAGAGAAAGGATAAGTGAGATTGGATCTAGGGTTAGCTATTTATAGGGAACATTCCCAAAATTGCCTTAGAAAGCAAAGATATAAGAGTCAAAGATGGTCAACTTTTGTTCTCGGGTTAATGCATATCGAGGTGGAGGAAGGAGGTCTTGATCAATATGCTGCTCGGTACATCGTTTTGATTGCAGGCATTGAAGATGAAACCGTCGTATCTTTTGAACCACTGACCCGATTGACTTGATTCGACCACCGTTGGAAAGCTTGTTCGAACCTCTACAACTTCTATGAAGGACGCGGAGGCTGAATCGCAACAGAAGACCTTCGTTCAGACCCATACATTTCATATCGACCTGCATACCGGGCAGGTTTCTCTCAGCTTTGGTCGATACAAGACTTTGTTGCAGCCTAGAGCCCGTCATCTTGGTCATCATGCTCGGTTCTTCCTGTCCTCATTATTCACCATTCTCCAAATGTCTCCCTTGCTCTATTTAGACTTGAAAAAAACTCCAAACAATGCAAATCATGCTAATGTCTAACCTAAATAAACATGTAAATGGATAACATCAATAAAAATATATACTAGTGATGCAATCTCATCCCACAAAGGGATTTGTTCTTGTTCTATGAATAACCAAATCCAAGCTTTGGGGAAGAGAAATGATAAGTAAGATTGGATGTAGGGTTAGCTATTTATAGGAAACATCCCTAAAATAACCTTAGAATGCAAAAATAAAAGAAGTCAAAGATGGTCAACTTTGGTTCTCAGGTTAATGCATATCGAGGTGGAGGAAGGAGGTCTTCATCGATATGCTGCTCGGTACAACGTTCTGGTTGCAGGCATTGAAGATGAAACCGTCGTATCTTTTGAACCACTGACCAGATTGACATGATTCGACCTCCGTTGGAAAGCTTGTTCGATCCTTTACAACTTCTATCCAGGACAAGGAGGCTGAATCGCGCCAGTAAGCCTTCGTTCAGACCCATATATTTTATATCGACCTGCATACCGGGAATGTTTCTCTCAGTTTTGGTCGATACAAAACTCTGTTGCACCCGTCATCTTGATCATCATGGTCGGTTCTTCTTGTCCTCATCTTTCACCATTCTCCAAATGTCTCCCTTGCTCCATTTAGACCTGAAAAAAATTCCAAACAATGCCAATCATGCTAATGTCTAACCTAAATAAACATGTAAATACATAACATCAATGAAAATATATACTAGTGATGCAATCTCATCCCACAAAGGGATTTGTTCTTGTTCTATGAATAACCAAAGCAAAGCTTTGGGGAAGAGAAACAATAAGTACGATTTGATGTAGGGTTAGCTATTTATAGGGAATATCCCCAAAATAACCTTAGAATGCAAAAAAAAAAAAAGTCAAAGATGGTCAACTTTGGTTCTCGGGTTAATGCATATCGAGGTGGAGGAAGGAGGTCTCCATCGATATGCTGCTCGGTACAGCGTTCTGGTTGCAGGCATAGAAGATGAAACCGTCGTATCTTTTGAACCACTAACCATATTGACATGCTTCGACCTCCGTTGGAAAGCTTGTTCGATCCTCTACAACTTCTATGCAGGACGCGGAGGCTGAATCGCACCAGAAGGCCTTCGTTCAGACCCATACATTTCATATCGACCTGCATACCGGGCAGATTTCTCTCAGCTTTGGTCGATACAAGACTTTGTTGCAGCCTAGAGCCCGTCATCTTGGTCATCATGCTCGGTTCTTCTTGTCCTCATCATTCACCATTCTCCAAATGTCTCCCTTGCTCTATTTAGACCTGAAAAAAACTCCAAACAATGCAAATCATGCTAATGTCTAACCTAAATAAACATGTAAATGGATAACATCAATGAAAATATATACTAATGATGCAATCTCATCCCACAAAGGGATTTGTTTTTGTTCTATGAATAACCAACGAAAAGCTTTGGGGAAGAGAAACGATAAGTAAGATTGGATGTAGGGTTAGCTATTTATAGGAAATATCCCCAAAATAACCTTCGAATGCAAAAATAAAAAAAGTCAAAGATGGTCAACTTTGGTTCTCGGGATAATGCATATCGAGGTGGAGGAAGGAGGTCTTGATCGATATGCTGCTCTGTACAGCGTTCTGGTTGCAGGCATCGAAGATGAAATCGTCGTATTTTTTGAACCACTGACCAGATTGACTTGATTCGACCTCCGTTGGAAAGCTTGTTCGATCCTCTACAACTTCTATGAAGGACAAGGAGGCTGAATCGCACCAGAAGGCCTTCGTTCAGACCCATACATTTCATATCGACCTGCATACCGGGCAGGTTTCTCTCAGCTTTGGTCGATACGAGACTTAGTTGCAGCCTAGAGCTCGTCATCATGCTCGGTTCTTCTTGTCCTCATCATTAACCATTCTCCAAATGTCTCCCTTGCTCCATTTAGACCTGAAAAAGACTCCAAACAATGTAAAACATGCAAATGTCTAACCTAAATAAACATGTAAATAGATAACATAAATAAAAATATATACAAGTGTCCAATCTCACCCCACAAAGGGATTTGTTCTTGTTCTATGAAAAACGAAAGCAAGGCTTTGGGAAAGAGAAAGGATAAGTGAGATTGGATCTAGGGTTAGCTATTTATAGGGAACATTCCCAAAATTGCCTTAGAAAACAAAAATATAAGAGTCAAAGATGGTCAACTTTGGTTCTCATGTTAATGCATTTCGAGGTTGAGGAAGGAGGTCTTGATCAATATGCTGCTCGGTACAGCGTTTTGATTGCAGGCATTGAAGATGAAACCGTCGTATCTTTTGAACCTCTGACCATATTGACTTGATTCGACCACCGTTGGAAAGCTTGTTCGATCCTCTACAACTTTTATAAAGGGTACGGAGGCTGAATCGCAACAGAAGGCCTTCGTTCGGATCCATACATTTCATATCGACCTGCATACCGGGCAGCTTTCTCTCAGCTTTGGTCGATACAAGACTTTGGTGCAACCTACAGCCCGTCATCTTGGTCATCATGCTCGGTTCTTCTTGTCCTCATCATTCACCATTCTCCAAATATCTCCCTTGCTCTATTTAGAACTGAAAAAGACTCCAAACAATGCAAAACATGCTAATGTCTAACCTAAATAAACATGTAAATGGATAACATAAATGAAAATATATACTAGTGATGCAATCTCATCCCACAAAGGGATTTGTTTTTGTTCTATGAATAACCAAAGCAAAGCTTTGGGGAAGAGAAACGATAAGTAAGATTGGATGTAGGGTTAGCTATTTATAGGGAATATCCCCAAAATAACCTTCGAATGCAAATATAAAAAAAGTCAAAGATGGTCAACTTTGGTTCTCGGGTTAATGCATATCGAGGTGGAGGAAGGAGGTCTTCGTCGATATGCTGCTCGGTACAGCGTTCTGGTTGCAGGCATAGAAGATGAAACCGTCGTATCTTTTGAACCACTAACCAAATTGACATGATTCGACCTCCGTTGGAAAGCTTGTTCGATCCTCTACAACTTCTATGCAGGACGCGGAGGCTGAATCGCACCAGAAGGCCTTCGTTCAGACCCATACATTTCATATCGACCTGCATACCGGGCAGATTTCTCTCAGCTTTGGTCGATACAAGACTTTGTTGCAGCCTAGAGCCCGTCATCTTGGTCATCATGCTCGGTTCTTCTTGTCCTCATCATTCACCATTCTCCAAATGTCTCCCTTGCTCTATTTAGACCTAAAAAAAACTCCAAACAATGCAAATCATGCAAATGTCTAACCTAAATAAACATGTAAATGGATAACATCAATGAAAATATATACTAATGATGCAATCTCATCCCACAAAGGGATTTGTTTTTGTTCTATGAATAACCAACGCAAAGCTTTGGGGAAGAGAAACGATAAGTAAGATTGGATGTAGGGTTAGCTATTTATAGGGAATATCCCCAAAATAACCTTCGAATGCAAAAATAAAAAAAGTCAAAGATGGTCAACTTTGATTCTCGGGATAATGCATATCGAGGTGGAGGAAGGAGGTCTTGATCGATATGCTGCTCTGTACAGCGTTCTGGTTGCAGGCATCGAAGATGAAGTCGTCGTATGTTTTGAACCACTGACCAGATTGACTTGATTCGACCTCCGTAGGAAAGCTTGTTCGATCCTCTACAACTTCTATGAAGGACAAGGAGGCTGAATCGCACCAGAAGGCCTTCGTTCAGACCCATACATTTCTTATCGACCTACATACCGGGCAGGTTTCTCTTAGCTTTGGTCGATACGAGACTTAGTTGCAGCCTAGAGCTCGTCATCATGCTCGGTTCTTCTTGTCCTCATCATTAACCATTCTCCAAATGTCTCCCTTGCTCCATTTAGACCTGAAAAAGACTCCAAAAATGTAAAACATGCAAATGTCTAACCTAAATAAACATGTAAATGGATAACATAAATAAAAATATATACAAGTGTCCAATCTCACCCCACAAAGGGATTTGTTCTTGTTCTATGAAAAACGAAAGCAAGCTTTGGGAAAGAGAAAGGATAAGTGAGATTGGATCGAGGGTTAGCTATTTATTGGGAACATTCCCAAAATTGCCTTAGAAAGCAAAAATATAAGAGTCAAAGATGGTCAACTTTGGTTCTCGGGTTAATGCATATCGAGGTTGAGGAAGGAGGTCTTGATCAATATGCTGCTCGGTACAGCGTTTTGATTGCAGGCATTGAAGATGAAACCGTCGTATCTTTTGAACCTCTGACCATATTGACTTGATTCGACCACCGTTGGAAAGCTTGTTCGATCCTCTACAACTTCTATAAAGGGTACAGAGGCTGAATCGCAACAGAAGGCCTTCGTTCGGATCCATACATTTCATATCGACCTGCATACCGGGCAGCTTTCTCTCAGCTTTGGTCGATACAAGACTTTGGTGCAACCTACAGCCCGTCATCTTGGTCATCATGCTCGGTTCTTCTTGTCCTCATCATTCACCATTCTCCAAATATCTCTCTTGCTCTTTTTAGAACTGAAAAAGACTCCAAACAATGCAAAACATGCTAATGTCTAACCTAAATAAACATGTAAATAGATAACATAAATGAAAATATATACTAGTGATGCAATCTCATCCCACAAAGGGATTTGTTTTTGTTCTATGAATAACCAAAGCAAAGCTTTGGGGAAGAGAAACGATAAGTAAGATTGGATGTAGGGTTAGCTATTTATAGGGAATATCCCCAAAATAACCTTCGAATGCAAAATATAAAAAAAGTCAAAGATGGTCAACTTTGGTTCTCGGGTTAATGCATATCGAGGTGGAGGAAGGAGGTCTTCATCGATATGCTGCTCGGTGCAGCGTTCTGGTTGCAGGCATAGAAGATGAAACCGTCGTATCTTTTGAACCACTGACCAGATTGACATGATTCGAACTCCGTTGGAAAGCTTGTTCGATCCTCTACAACTTCTATGCAGGACGCGGAGGCTGAATCGCACCAGAAGGCCTTCGTTCAGACCCATACATTTCATATCGACCTGCATATCGGGCAGATTTCTCTCAGCTTTGGTCGATACAAGACTTTGTTGCAGCCTAGAGCCCGTCATCTTGGTCATCATGCTCGGTTCTTCTTGTCCTCATCATTCACCATTCTCCAAATGTCTCCTTTGCTCTATTTAGACCTGAAAAAAACTCCAAACAATGCAAATCATGCTAATGTCTAACCTAAATAAACATGTAAATGGATAACATCAATGAAAATATATACTAATGATGCAATCTCATCCCACAAAGGGATTTGTTTTTGTTCTATGAATAACCAACGCAAAGCTTTGGGGAAGAGAAACGATAAGTAAGATTGGATGTAGGGTTAGCTATTTATAGGGAATATCCCCAAAATAACCTTCGAATGCAAAAATAAAAAAAGTCAAAGATGGTCAACTTTGATTCTCGGGATAATGCATATCGAGGTGGAGGAAGGAGGTCTTGATCGATATGCTGCTCTGTACAGCGTTCTGGTTGCAGGCATCGAAGATGAAGTCGTCGTATGTTTTGAACCACTGACCAGATTGACTTGATTCGACCTCCGTAGGAAAGCTTGTTCGATCCTCTACAACTTCTATGAAGGACAAGGAGGCTGAATCGCACCAGAAGGCCTTCGTTCAGACCCATACATTTCTTATCGACCTACATACCGGGCAGGTTTCTCTTAGCTTTGGTCGATACGAGACTTAGTTGCAGCCTAGAGCTCGTCATCATGCTCGGTTCTTCTTGTCCTCATCATTAACCATTCTCCAAATGTCTCCCTTGCTCCATTTAGACCTGAAAAAGACTCCAAAAATGTAAAACATGCAAATGTCTAACCTAAATAAACATGTAAATGGATAACATAAATAAAAATATATACAAGTGTCCAATCTCACCCCACAAAGGGATTTGTTCTTGTTCTATGAAAAACGAAAGCAAGGCTTTGGGAAAGAGAAAGGATAAGTGAGATTGGATCGAGGGTTAGCTATTTATTGGGAACATTCCCAAAATTGCCTTAGAAAGCAAAAATATAAGAGTCAAAGATGGTCAACTTTGGTTCTCGGGTTAATGCATATCGAGGTTGAGGAAGGAGGTCTTGATCAATATGCTGCTCGGTACAGCGTTTTGATTGCAGGCATTGAAGATGAAACCGTCGTATCTTTTGAACCTCTGACCATATTGACTTGATTCGACCACCGTTGGAAAGCTTGTTCGATCCTCTACAACTTCTATAAAGGGTACAGAGGCTGAATCGCAACAGAAGGCCTTCGTTCGGATCCATACATTTCATATCGACCTGCATACCGGGCAGCTTTCTCTCAGCTTTGGTCGATACAAGACTTTGGTGCAACCTACAGCCCGTCATCTTGGTCATCATGCTCGGTTCTTCTTGTCCTCATCATTCACCATTCTCCAAATATCTCTCTTGCTCTTTTTAGAACTGAAAAAGACTCCAAACAATGCAAAACATGCTAATGTCTAACCTAAATAAACATGTAAATAGATAACATAAATGAAAATATATACTAGTGATGCAATCTCATCCCACAAAGGGATTTGTTTTTGTTCTATGAATAACCAAAGCAAAGCTTTGGGGAAGAGAAACGATAAGTAAGATTGGATGTAGGGTTAGCTATTTATAGGGAATATCCCCAAAATAACCTTCGAATGCAAATATAAAAAAAGTCAAAGATGGTCAACTTTGGTTCTCGGGTTAATGCATATCGAGGTGGAGGAAGGAGGTCTTCATCGATATGCTGCTCGGTGCAGCGTTCTGGTTGCAGGCATAGAAGATGAAACCGTCGTATCTTTTGAACCACTGACCAGATTGACATGATTCGAACTCCGTTGGAAAGCTTGTTCGATCCTCTACAACTTCTATGCAGGACGCGGAGGCTGAATCGCACCAGAAGGCCTTCGTTCAGACCCATACATTTCATATCGACCTGCATATCGGGCAGATTTCTCTCAGCTTTGGTCGATACAAGACTTTGTTGCAGCCTAGAGCCCGTCATCTTGGTCATCATGCTCGGTTCTTCTTGTCCTCATCATTCACCATTCTCCAAATGTCTCCTTTGCTCTATTTAGACCTGAAAAAAACTCCAAACAATGCAAATCATGCTAATGTCTAACCTAAATAAACATGTAAATGGATAACATCAATGAAAATATATACTAATGATGCAATCTCATCCCACAAAGGGATTTGTTTTTGTTCTATGAATAACCAACGCAAAGCTTTGGGGAAGAGAAACGATAAGTAAGATTGGATGTAGGGTTAGCTATTTATAGAGAATATCCCCAAAATAACCTTCGAATGCAAAAATAAAAAAAGTCAAAGATGGTCAACTTTGGTTCTCGGGATAATGCATATCGAGGTGGAGGAAGGAGGTCTTGATCGATATGCTGCTCTGTACAGCGTTCTGGTTGCAGGCATCGAAGATGAAATCGTCGTATTTTTTGAACCACTGACCAGATTGACTTGATTCGACCTCCGATGGAAAGCTTGTTCGATCCTCTACAACTTCTATGAAGGACAAGGAGGCTGAATCGCACCAGAAGGCCTTCGTTCAGACCCATACATTTCATATCGACCTGCATATCGGGCAGGTTTATCTCAGCTTTGGTCGATACGAGACTTAGTTGCAGCCTAGAACTCGTCATCATGCTCGGTTCTTCTTGTCCTCATCATTAACCATTCTCCAAATGTCTCCCTTGCTCCATTTAGACCTGAAAAAGACTCCAAAAATGTAAAACATGCAAATGTCTAACCTAAATAAACATGTAAATGGATAACATAAATAAAAATATATACAAGTGTCCAATCTCACCCCACAAAGAGATTTGCTCTTGTTCTATGAAAAACGAAAGCAAGGCTTTGGGAAAGAGAAAGGATAAGTGAGATTGGATCTAGGGTTAGCTATTTATAGGGAACATTCCCAAAATTGCCTTAGAAAGCAAAAATATAAGAGTCAAAGATGATCAACTTTGGTTCTCGGGTTAATGCATATCGAGGTTGAGGAAGGAGGTCTTGATCAATATGCTGCTCGGTACAGCGATCTGGTTGCAGGCATTGAAGATGAAACTGTCGTATCTTTTGAACCACTGACCATATTGACTTGATTCGACCTCCGTTGGAAAGCTTGTTCGATCCTCTACAACTTCTACGAAGGACGCGGAGGCTGAATCGCACCAGAAAGCCTTCGTTCAGACCCATACATTTCATATCGACCTGCATACCGGGCAGGTTTCTCTCAGCTTTGGTCGATACAAGACTTAGTTGCAGCCTAGAGCTCGTCATCATGCTCGGTTCTTCTTGTCCTCATCATTAACCATTCTCCAAATGTCTCCATTACTCCATTTAGACCTGAAAAAGACTCCAAACAATGTAAAACATGCAAATGTCTAACCTAAATAAACATGTAAATGGATAATATAAATAAAAATATATACAAGTGTCCAATCTCACCCCACAAAGAGATTTGTTCTTGTTCTATGAAAAACGAAAGCAAGGCTTTGGGAAAGAGAAAGGATAAGTGAGATTGGATCTAGGGTTAGCTATTTATAGGGAACATTCCCAAAATTGCCTTAGAAAGCAAAAATATAAGAGTCAAAGATGGTCAACTTTGGTTCTCGGGTTAATGCATATCGAGGTTGAGGAAGGAGGTCTTGATCAATATGCTGCTCGGTACAGCGTTTTGATTGCAGGCATTGAAGATGAAACCATCGTATCTTTTGATCCTCTGACCATATTGACTTGATTCGACCACCGTTGGAAAGCTTGTTCGATCCTCTACAACTTCTATAAAGGACACGGAGGCTGAATCGCACCAGAAGGCCTTCGTTCGGATCCATACATTTCATATCGACCTGCATACCGGGCAGCTTTCTCTCAGCTTTGGTCGATACAAGACTTTGGTGCAACCTACAGCCCGTCATCTTGGTCATCATGCTCGGTTCTTCTTGTCCTCATCATTCACCATTCTCCAAATGTCTCCCTTGCTCTATTTAGACTTGAAAAAAACTCCAAACAATGCAAATCATGCTAATGTCTAACCTAAATAAACATGTAAATGGATAACATCAATGAAAATATATACTAGTGATGCAATCTCATCCCACATAGGGATTTGTTCTTGTTCTATGAATAACCAAAGCCAAGCTTTGGAGAAGAGAAATGATAAGTAAGATTGGATGTAGGGTTAGCTATTTAGAGGGAATATCCCCAAAATAACCTTCGAATGCAAAAATAAAAAAAGTCAAAGATGGTCAACTTTGGTTCTCAGGTTAATGCATATCGAGGTGGTGGAAGGAGGTCTTCATCGATATGCTGCTCGATACAGCGTTCTAGTTGCAGGCATTGAAGATGAAACCGTCGTATCTTTTGAACCACTGACCAGATTGACTTGATTCGACCTCCGTTGGAAAGCTTGTTCGATCCTCTACAACGTCTATGAAGGACGCGGAGGCTGAATCGCACCAGAAGGCCTTCGTTCAGACCCATACATTTCATACCGACCTGCATACCGGGCAGGTTTCTCTCAGCTTTGGTCGATACAAGACTTTGTTGCAGCCTAGAGCCCCTTATCTTGGTCATCATGCTCGGTTCTTCTTGTCCTCATCATTCACCATTCTCCAAATGTCTCCCTTGCTCTATTTAGACCTTAAAAAAACTCCAAACAATGCAAATCATGCTAATGTCTAACCTAAATAAACATGTAAATGGATAACATCAATGAAAATATATACTAGTGATGCAATCTCATCCCACATAGGGATTTGTTCTTGTTCTATGAATAACCAAAGCAAAGCTTTGGGGAAGAGAAACGATAAGTAAGATTGGATGTAGGGTTAGCTATTTATAGGGAATATCCCCAAAATAACCTTCGAATGCAAAAATAAAAAAAGTCAAAGATGGTCAACTTTGGTTCTCGGGATAATGCATATCGAGGTGGAGGAAGGAGGTCTTGATCGATATGCTGCTCTGCACAGCGTTCTGGTTGCAGGCATCGAAGATGAAACCGTCGTATCTTTTGAACCACTGACCAGATTGACTTGATTCGACCTCCGTTGGAAAGCTTGTTCGATCCCTACAACTTCTATGAAGGACGAGGAGGCTGAATCGCACCAGAAGGCCTTCGTTCAGACCCATACATTTCATATCGACCTGCATACCGGGCAGGTTTCTCTCAGCTTTGGTCGATACAAGACTTTGTTGCAGCCTAGAGCCCGTCATCTTGGTCATCATGCTCGGTTCTTCTTGTCCTCATCATTCACCATTCTCCAAATGTCTCCCTTGCTCTATTTAGATCTGAAAAAAACTCCAACCAATGCAAATCATGCTAATGTCTAACCTAAATAAACATGTAAGTAGATAACATCAATGAAAATATATACTAGTGATGCAATCTCATCCCACAAAGGGATTTGTTTTTGTTCTATGAATAACCAAAGCAAAGCTTTGGGGAAGAGAAACGATAAGTAAGATTGGATGTAGGGTTAGCTATTTATAGGGAATATCCCCAAAATAACCTTCGAATGCAAAAATAAAAAAAGTCAAATCAAAGTGGTGTGGACCGTTTGAGATCAAGGAAGTTCTGCCCTATGGAGAGGTTACATTGGTTGGCAAGAGCGGTAATGCTTTCACGGTCAACGAGCACAGGGTTAAGCCTTACTTGGCGAGTGACTACAACAAGGAGGACACTACAATGCTCCTCCAAGACCCACCTCAGGCCTAAACCAAGTAAAGTCTAGCTAAAGACGTTAAAGAAAGCGCACTTGGGAGGCATTCCCATGTCTATCTTGTACATATTTTTGCTTTCTTTCCATTTCAGTTTTATGCTTTTTATGTTTAAGTGTGTAGGTGAAAGGATAGATGAATGGAGATGATGATCTTGGTGTCAAAAGAGGCGAGAAGGGTTATGTATAGGCTAGAGATCGAGTGCTAGATCGACTTATCCTGGCTCGATCTTTATTAGATCGAGCTAGTGAATCGAGAGGAGTCAGTCGATCTAGACAAGATCGAGTAGACAATCGAGTAAGTCAGTCGATCATGAGAGGATAAACCACCCATACGTTTAGCTTGAAATGCAAACGAGGTGTGGATCGAGTGACCTCACTCGATCCTCGAGGTTAGGTCGATTAGTCTACTCGATCTGCCACTCGATCTAATCCCAAACGACCCCCAAATCGATCACGTGGCTCGATCCAAGGAGCATAGCCTGAGTGACCAAAAAATCATGGAACGAGAGGGCACAATGGATCTAAGACTCGGTGCAATCTGAATCGAGTCCCTGATCGATCAAACCTCTCGATCCTAGTCGACATGGGCATGAGATCGAGTCCTAGATCGACCAGATAGACTCGATCTCGTGCCGAGGTAAGTAATTTCTTTCCCTCGTTTTTTCTTTCCCTCCGGTTTTTAAATTTGAATTTTAGTCAAGGCAAGCATCTTTGCCCATGAAAGATGTGCCTTGACCACACTTTTGTTAGAGACCACTTGTTTTGCCCATGGTTTTACACTTTTGTTAGCCTTTATATTTACATGCAACCACACACTCTCTTTCATTTGTATTTCGAGTTTTCTAAAGAAAGAGAGAGTGTGATTTTCTATTTCTAAAGGATAATAACATCTGCTTTCATCCTTGCAAAGGTATTTTCGGTTCAATTGTTTAAAATCTTTTGGAAAATTCCCTTTTATCTACTTTGGATGATGGTTAGTTGTTAGGGAGTTTAATTAATTTTTAAAAATAGCTTGATATTAGAAAAATTTCTAGATTTAATCCTATCTATAGATTTTCTTCTCTATTATCTAGCTATAATTTTTATAAATTCCCCAGAAATCTAGGGTTATTGTTAGAATTTTTTCTTTCTTACATTATTTTTCTCTAGCTTTCGCCGCCTATACTTATCCTCTTGCTTGAGATTTGGGTTTCAGATACCAATGGCACCAAAGCAAACCAGAGAAGAGACAGCACAAGAAGGAGAAGCTCAAGAAGTGGTTCAAGAGAGGGTTAGATGGACCAAAGAGGAGAAGCAAGCCAAGAAACGGTTGGAAAGGCTAAGGTTCGATCCCACGAAGTTTGCGAGCAGGGATCTGTTGGCTAAGATGGGGATATTGGGAGACTTTGATCAGCTTCTCAAGAACATTGGGCTCTGGTGCTAATCAAGAATGGATTGCCTAACCTATCCCGAGGCAACCCTAGACTCCCTCGCCACTTTGGAGTTCACTTACGAGAATCCGAGTCTTCCTACTCCTTCTCAAGGTCACCTCACCTTCAAGATCAGGAGACAAGCCTACCATATCTCCATCCAAGAGCTTTGCCATGCATACGGTTTGAAGGCTGATGCCAAACTCGTTGAGTTTCCTACTTTCACTCAAGCCAACGACTTGTGGGATCTGATAAGCAACGATGATTACAAGCCAAACACGGCAAAGATCAAGAGAGGCCGCAGCCCCATTTTGAGATACACGCTCAAGCTCAACGCCAATACCTTCAGTGGACGGTCCGTGGCTCCCACAGTCACCAAGAATGAGCTGTGTTTCTTGTTCCAAGGCGTTAAGGATCTTTTGTGTGACCCTAAGGAGAACGACGAGCCAATGGAGAACGAACTCGGTGATGATGTTAACTATGGATGCATCTTGGCTGCCTCTTTGATGAAGTACAAGGCATGGGCGATGAGATGCAAGGCAAGCTCGGCGCTTATAGGAGGCTTCCTTACGCCAATGTTCGTTCAGGCTGGTGCACCCCTTCTAGACTTCGTCCCTTGCGCAGAAAGAGCCTATATGGATGAGATTTATATGAGGAACACGGATAGCTTGGGACGCACGCCAGCTGAGGGATTCATTGCATACCTGTTCATTGATTGCGAAAATGAGAAGAGAGTGTGCATCTTGGCAAACAAGGAAGAGACGGAGCTGCTAGGTGTTAGCAACGTTGAGTTTCTGCCGAGTGTAGTGGAGTGCTTTGCACCTCTAGGAGGCACAGCTGCTCCCACACAAGTTGCTCGTCCTCGATCAGAGTCGCCTACATCCGATGCTGAGATGCCCGAGAGTTTTGTTCTTCCCACGCTCGACTTCGAGCCAAGAACCAAAACCGAGAAGTTCCTTGCTTCAGTCGTCGAGATGCAGTGCAAGATCAACAAATGGCAGAGTAAGATGATTAAAAAGCTTCCCAAGAAGATCAAGGACTTGAAAAAGAAGCCATCCGAAGCATCTTCAAGTGAATAGGTTGAGCAACCTGAGAAGAGGAGGAGATCAACTGGTGGGATAGTGATTCATGAGCCCCAAGGCAACGAGCAAGCTGCACGCCGCTCTCTACACGAAGGAGCAAGCAAGGAGCAAGGCAAGGCGGTCACTCAAGACCCTCCTAGCAAGAGCAGGAAGTCTGGAGCATCCTCAAGCTCCAGCCGAGCCTAGCTCCAGCCGAGCCTAGCTCCAGCCGAGCCTAGCTCCGAGGTACAACAACCGAACCCTTGTATATACCACGCATATTTTCTTTGATTTTTGCTTTGTGTTTTGGCTCCTCTTGGATTTGTTTGCCACCGAGACGGTGTCATTCAAGTTTGGGGGAGTGTGTGGTGTGTTTGACATGTTTTCTTTGATCTTATTTTCTATTATAATCAATTGAGTCTTGCATTGCATCATAAGGCATAGAAAACACCAAAAAAATGATAAAAATTTTAAAAAGTTTCAAAAAATTCATGTAGTAGCACTTGCATTGTTAGATATTGTAGGATTGAGTCTAGAATTTTTAAAAATCATTTAGGTTGTTGCATTTGCATAGGGAGTAAATGATAAACACTTGTTAAGTTGTCAATGTTTTAACCGTTTTCAATGCCTTAGTTGTTTGTTGTTTGATTGCATCTAGTGAGTTTGAAGTTAAGGCTGCACCATACCTTGATTACTTGCATTTGATGCTCTAGTCTTAAGTTGAAACTCGCTTTGATTTGATGCCAAGTCCATCTTAGTAGAACCTTAATCTTGACATTGAATTATCTTGTTTGTGCATTAAGAGCGATTGCATGGCTTACCCATATACATACTTGGATTATCTTCTTCCTTTCTTACCACTCTTGTTAATCCAAGTAGCTTATCCTCATCATAATGGGACAGTTAACCACGTCCTAAACCAAACCGTCTTTCTGACCTAAACACTTTTGCGTGAGTAGTGAGGCCTTTCATTGCATTATTTTCTATCCTATTTTAGCAAAAAGTGTTAGGAATAGGGCTGGAAAGGAAAAGCTCCCTTGAAGACACCAGCTTGCGTTTTGAGCTTGGTATTAGGTTAGGAGTTTTGGGAAAGGGTTATTTGAGTGGTTTAAGAGTTTCTTGTTTATATATTTTCAAAAGAAGAAGAAGTATGGGATTAGTAGCAAGGGGGGAACAAGTAAGTTGTGGTTAAGTAAAATAGAAAAGAATGCTCCTAGTGATTTATTAGAAAGGCGCCAACAGCAACAAGGCTTACAAAGGTCATTCAAAAAGAAGAAAAATCAGACCGAGCCATCCACCAAAGGTGAAGAAAGCGACGCCAAACATACAACAAGGAAGAGCAAAGTTGAAAAAGAAGAATTCAACCACATGGCAAAGCAAAAAGGATTTTCCCCCATTGTGAAGAATGAAGATGATCAAGCGCTTTGGGAAAGGGTAGATCTAGGGGTTAACTTTGGGTTTTAGAAGTTTTTAAGATCATCTTGGGTAAAATGGGTAGAAGGGAGCCTTAACTTGCTTGCATAAGTGTACCTTTACCTTTAGCATTTTGCCAAAGATAGGATTCTTTCTTTGAGTGATCCCCTGAATTTTTAAACCCCTCTTTAAATGAGATCATTTTCATCTCATGATCATATCCATTTGACCAAATGCTTTCGCTTGATGTGCACAAACTTGATCCATTGGTTATCGCTTAATGAATGTTAAGGAGTTGGTTGATTTGAATGCTTGTGTAGGCTAAGCTAGAGTTCATTGCTTGCTTTGATGGGTATGGCTATAGCTTTTGAAGTAGAACAACCTCTTTGCATCTTAGAACTTATAACTTGGGCGTTGAATCGGTTTTTCCATTGACATCTTTCATTTTGAGCTTCCGCTTTCAAACCTCTCTTCCTTTCTTGAATTTTGTTTGCTTGAGGGCAAGCAAAAGGCAAGTTTGGGGGAGTTAATATTACCATATATATTTTGCATGCATTTAGGATAGTTTTTCATGAATTCATCTTGCATATTAGGATAGTTTGTTCCATTTATTGCATTTTAGGTCCTAGGTCTCTTTGCATTCGCATTTTGCATATTTCTTGCACTTTTGCATCATCATCAGGTTGTTTGGAGCACTCTGGAGTTGTGGAGGTTATGTGGACGTGAGGAGGATCAAAATGGAGCTTATGGACACTTGGAAAACTCGGCCATGCATGTGAAGGACCCGAGATCGAGTAGTGGATCGAGCAAGGCAGGTCGATCTAGATGAGATCAACCATAAGATCGAGTGACCCAAGTCGATTCAAGAGGAAAGATCGAGACCAAGATCGAGAGAGGAGATCGATCTGGAGTATGGACGTAAATGACGCCATGCAGAATGAGAGCCGGATCGAGACCACGACTCGATCATCCAAAGATCGAGTAGAAGATCGGACGAAGTACTCGATCCATCCAACCAGATCGACTTGCAGATCGAGCAGCAGAAGGCGATTCCTGAAGACGATCAAGTGCACTGATCGATCTCAAGATCGATCTCGGGTACTTTAACCGTTTTTGGAGCGTAGTGGTGGGGACCAGTCCAGCTGTTTGGCCATTTTAGGCAAGAGGCGGCTATCATTTTCATTATCACAGATTTTTTGCTTTTGCTTTTTCTATTTTAAATTTAGACGATTCGCCATTGTTGAACCGGAAGCTTTTCTTTTGATTCTGAACTTGAATCTTTTTAATATTAAGCAGTTTTCTTTTAATCGCTCTTTAATCATGCTGAGTTCTTTGATCATTGCTTTTCAATCGGTTTCTATCATGAGTAGCGAGTAGTTCTTTTGGGATTTGGGGTCGAGGTGATTCAAAGGGTTTAAGAGGTTTAAGTTTTGTGTATTTCCTGTTCTTCATTCCTTCTCTTCTAGGATCTTGAGGTCTTAAGGCTTAGAGATTCTTGGAAAAGATCTCTATGATTCCTAGACTATCTTACCCTGACCGGATTCAGATATCCTAGAAAACCAGATCCTAGAGACTAATCTTTCCTCTCCCAAAGGCCATGGTTGTAGAGGAGGTTAGTTAGGCCATAGATTGAAATCTGTTTTTCTTGCTGTTTGATCTCTTTTTCCACCAAACGCCATGGGTTTGGAGAAGAGATTGAGGAAGTCAATCATGCCACACGCCATGGATGGTTCTTGTTTTGTTTTCAACGCTTAGGGAAAGCTCATCAATGAGTATATCTATGTGTTTTCAAACCAAAACTTGAATCTTTGAACACTCTTGAATATGACCCTCGACCCTGAAGCCTCTTTTAGGATTTTTAAACCTCATGTAATCATCTTTTAGTCATAAAGCTTGCATCTTGTTCATTAGAAGTCATTTGCTTTTAAGTTGTTAGATCGATCTGTTTTACCCGATTCAGTGCTCGATTTTTAGTTCTTAGTAGATTTGCATTTTTAATCTTCTGCTTTTCCCTAGTAATAGTTAACCCTCTTCCAGGGATTTTAAAATAGTTTTTCATTTCATTTGGTCATTGCATCTTGTTTTAGTCGATTTTACCAAACATTTTCCCGATCTGCTTAGATTTGCTTCACACTTTCATTCTTAGTGTTCTTCCTGCTTCCTAGGTTGGATTGAAACCCCTTACTGCTATAGTACATCACTGTTGTGGTTTGGGATTTGATATTCTGACTTGCTAAAAAACCTAGTATCAAGGATGTGCCAATCGGGATAGGGAATGTGGAGATCCCAACTGACTTTGTAGTCCAAGTGATGGATGAGGAGCCCAGAGATCCTCTCATACTTGGAAGACCCTTCTTGGCTTCAACAGGTGCTGTTATAGATGTCAAGAAAGGGAAGATTGAGTTGGAGTTGGGTAAAGACATGTCTCTGAAATTGGACATCAAGCAGATTATGCAGCAGCCTACCATAGAAGGTAAAATATTCAAGATTGAAACCTTAGAGGAACTGCATGATGAGGTTCAAGAGGAGTTGTGCTGTGATGATAAACTACAAGTGGCTATGACAAAAGAGCATGGAGAAGATGGTTATTTGGACAATGAAAGCTTAGGCTTCATGCTAGGGCTTGATTCTCACAAGATCTTGAAGGAAGAGGAGCCATTTAAGGAGCTAAGATACGAGAAGACAGAGGTACTCTCAATCCAAGAAGTTGACGCCATGGAGCAGAGCAGCATAGATGAGGACTAGAATGAGCTCAATGCGCCAAAGATGAACCCAATCCACTTCCTAATAGTCTAAGGTATGTCTTCTTAGGCTCTAATTTTACTTATCGTGCGATTGTCAATGATAACCTCAGTGATGATGAGATCCTTGCTCTTGTCAAGGTGTTAAAGAGGTTTAGGAGAGCCATTGGATATTCATTAGATGATATCCAAGGCCTCTCTCCTAATATCTGCACTTATAGGATCCATATAGAGGATGAGACAAAACTTCTATTGAACCTCAAAAGAGATTGAACCCTAATCCGAAAGAAGTTGTTAAAAAAGAAATCCTAAAATTGCTTGAGGCTGGTGTGATTTAACCTATCGCAGACAGCACATGGGTCTCACCAGTCCATGTGGTGCTTAAGAAAGGAGGAAGTATAGTGGTAAAAAACGAAAATATGATGTGCATAGACTATAGAAAACTAAATTTTGCATCTAGGAAGGATAACTTCCCTTTGTCATTCATAGACTAAATGCTAGAAAAATTAGCTAGTAGTGGTTTTTTCCAGATTCCCATTCACCTTAATGATCAGGAAAAAACCACATTAGCATGTCTTTATGGCACTTTTGCATAGAGAAGAATGCCATTTGGACTGTGCAATGCCCCATCAACATTTCAGAGGTGTATGACCTCTATTTTCTCTTATTTACTTAAAGAGATGGTGGCGGTATTCATGGATGACTTTAGTGTCTATGAATCCTCCTTTGGTGTCTGCTTATCAAATCTTTCTCAGGTTTTGCATAGATGTGAAGACACTAAGCAAGTTCTGAATTGGGAGAAATGCCATTTCATGGTCCAAGAAGGCATAGTGTTGGGTCACAAGATTTCAGAGAAGGGGATAGAAGTAGACAAGGCCAAGATAAATGTAATGCTGCACTTAGAGTCTCCAAATTCAGTCAAGGGAATCAGGAGCTTCTTGGGACATGCTGGTTTCTATAGGAGGCTCATCAAGAACTTCTGAAAGATGGCAAGACCACTTACAAGGCTGCTGTGCAAGGAGACATAATTTATATTTGATGAAGACTGCTTGCAAGCTTTTCTCACCCTCAAAAAAGTTTTAGTGAGTGCGCCCATAGTGCAAGCACCAAACTGGGATCTCCCCATTGATATCATGTGTGATGCAAGTGACAATGCTGTTAAAGCAGTTTTGGTACAGAGAGTGGACAAGAAACTGCATGTCATATACTATGCCATCAGGACAATGGATGAAGCTCAAACAATATATGATACAACAGAAAAGGAACTCTTAGCAGTTGTCTTTGCATTTGAAAAGTTCAGAAGCTATTTGGTGGGGTCGAAGGTGATACTCTACACTGATCATGCTGCATTAAGGCACATCTATGCCAAGAAGGACACCAAGCCAAGACTACTCAGATGGATACTCCTCTTGAAAGAGTTTGACATGGAGATTGTAGACAAGAGAGGGATTGAAAATAGCGTGGCTGATAACCTTTCAAGACTGAGAATTAATGATTTTGTCCCTATCAATGACAATCTACCAGAAGAGCAACTGCATGCATTAGGGATGAAAACAGTTGAGATAACGAGCTTGGAAGAAGAGAAGCTGCCTTGGTATGCTGATTTCGCTAACTACATGGCATGTGGAGATGTCCCAACCAGACTTGATGCGTATCAAAAGAAGAAATTCTTTAAGGATGTTTCTCACTATTATTGGGATGAACCTTATCTCTACAAGAAGGGGACTGATGGGTTGTTCAGAAGATGCATAGCAGAAGAGGAAGTCAAAGGTGTCTTTCACCATTGTCATGGTTTAGCTTATACTGGTCACTTTGCCACTTTTAAGACAGCACAAAAGGTGCTTCAAGCTGGTTTTGGGTGGCCTAGTTTTTTCAAAGACGCCCAAGCTTGTTTCTCCTCATGTGAAGCATGCCAAAGGAAGGGAGGCATCTCCAAGAGAGATGACATGCCCTGAACTCAATTCTTAAAGTGGATCTCTTTGATTTTTGGGGAATTGACTTCATGGGTCCTTTTCCTTCATCCTATGGGAATAAATACATCGTAGTTGCTGTGGATTATGTCTCAAAGTAGGTTGAAGCAATAGCCAGTCCTACAAATGACGCCAAGGTTGTGCTGAAGATCTTCAAGACAATCATCTTCCCAATGTTTGATGTTCCAAGATGTGTTATAAGTGATGGAGAGCCACTTCATCAACAAGGTTTTTGAGAGTTTGCTAAGGAAGAATGGTGTTAAGCATAAGGTTGCCACTTCTTACCATCTTCAAAAAAGTGGTCAAGTTGAAGTATCTAACAGAGAGATCAAAGCCATCTTAGAGAAGACAGTTGGTATTACAAGAAAGGATTGGTCTCACAAGCTTGATGATGCCTTGTGGATATATAGGAAAACTTTCAAGACATCCATTGGTAGAACCTCCTTCTCACTCCTTTATGGCAAAGCTTATCATCTGCCTGTGGAGTACAAAGCCTTGTGGGCAACAAAGCTGTTGAATTTTGACATCATGACAGCTCAAGAGAAGAGACTCATCAACTTACATGAGCTAGAGGAAAATCGCCTTGAAGCTTTTGAGAGCTCTAAGATCTATAAAGAGAGGACCAAGGCTTTTCATGATAAGAGGATAAGACCGAAGGACTTCAAATCTGGAGACAAGGTGCTGTTACTCAACACAAGTCTGAAGCTATTTCCAAGAAAGCTCAAGTCCAAATGGACAGGATCTTTCAAGATCAAGAAAGCACTTCCCTATGGAGCTTTGACATTATTCAAACTAGAAGGAGGAGACTTCACAGTGAATGGGCATAGACTGAAGCCTTACATGGCCAGTGACATACTTGGAGATGATACAAACATTCACCTCCAGGAACCTCCAGCCTATGGAGCAAGAAAATTCAAGCTTAGTGACTCTAAACAAGCATTGGGAGGTATTCCCATGTTATCCCTGTCTATATTATTTGCTTTTTCATGTTTTTCTTGTTTGTTTTAATATCCATGAGTATCATTAGGCATCTAGGATGAGATCAGAAAGAACAGCTGAGTTACAAAGGAGGATGGACTCGAAGGGGGGTCATATCAGGCAGTATATCGATGAGATCAATTCGATACGAGTTGTATCGATGTACATATCGGGCTCACTCAATCGATATTGTGTGCCTCTGCACCTATATCGATCGGAGTGTCGAACCAGAGATAGCTCTATATTTTAGATCATTTTAGGCTGCATTTCATGCATCTTTACCTCTGTTTTTGCATTATAGTTAAGCATTTTAGTATCATTTGCACTTAGAAACAACATGGCATGCATTTAGCTTAGGATTGCATACATTTGCACACATGTGCATGTTTGTGGTGGTTTTCAGGTGTTTTTGGAGTTTCTTGGAGTTGGCAAGGAGATGGAAGCAGCTCATGATCAAAGAAGATGTCAGAAATGGAGCTCTTGGAAAGTCTGGTCCATATCGAGCAAGCATATCGAGCAGAACACCTGTGGAGTATGCTCGATGCAAGCAGCATGACGAGAGGAAGAGGATCAGCACGAGGATTCCAAGCCGTTGGTCTACATCGAGGACCAGCATCAAGGAAGGTAGCCGATGCGCGCTGCACGGACCATATCGCGGTCGCATACGACCTTGATGCTACTTATCCGCATTGACCACTTGACTTTTGTTAACCTTATCCGATCTTTATAGGTTTTTTATACTTCTTTTGGCTCCCTACTATAAAAGGGAAGCCACAAAACATTATCTTTATCCAAGTTTTAGCTTTCTCTAAACCTAAAAGGGCGATTTGCCTTAAGGATCTAAATCTTTAATAAAGTTTGCATTTTTATGGTTTAATCTTGTCTCTTGCTCTTTATTCTTGCACCTTGGTAGTTTAGATTTACCATCTTTGCATTTTAACCTCAGCTAGTTATGCTTAACTCCAAATCAATAGGATTAAACATGATTAGTAAGTAGTTTACTTTAGATTTAGGGTTTTAAGTAGGGAAAGTGGTGAATAAGATGTGATTAAGGGGTGATAAGGCTTATTTAACTATTCTCTGTTGCCTGCTTCTCTTGCAAAGTGGTTATTTTTCATAAAGCTTGCTCCTTTTGATTGAATATGGTATTGATTGATGCATATGGTTCACTAAATGGCTTGTTATCTCATCTCTAAGTATAGTTCGCTTATTTGGCTTTATATTTTGGCTTGGTTTATGTTTCCTTTGTTCAGTGACACCAAAGTGATAGTTCACCACTGCTAGATGATTTGCTTAGGGCTAGATAATGCTGGTTTTGAGATTCCTGCTTGATGGTTAGATAGTACGCATTATAAGATCTTGCCTTTGTTTCATTCCTGTTCATTGCTTAGCATTCTTAGGATGTTGCATTTGTGTGCTTAAACCCATGTTCTTGATTGGTGTTTAGCTAACTAGGTCCTTATTAGTTCACAAGATTGATATGTTGATCGGAATTCTTGCTTGGGTGAGAGAATGATTGCTTGATTAGTACATCTCTTAGGCTAGAATGGTTCTGATCTTTATGCTCATTGTTAAAGGATACGCCATCACAAGTGGGTCTGACACTTCAATCTTGTTGAATATGTACTGCTTATTGACGCCAAGTTGGTTCCTTTTAGATACCTTGTCTAAGAGTACAACATTGATAATTGCTCGCTTTTGAATGCTTGATGTTTGCCTTTGTTAGAAATCCCCATTTTCACTCTTGAAAACCCTTATCCCACAATTGCTTAGAACCTTGAGTCTTGCTTTTAATTGGTTGTCTTTAAGATCATCTTGCTTAGTTCTTGTGTTAGTAGTCATTCTTGGTTAGTTCTTGTTCAGTCATTGCCTTAAGTTCATTGCTTAGTTTTGTTCACTTGCATTTAGTTTATGCTTTCTTTCCATTCCATTTTTAGGTTGTTAGACTTGTCCTTGTTCAATCAAATACCCATCATTGCTTAGCTTGTGGCATTGTTTGCATCTCATCTTCCACAAAGGGATTAATACCTGACTTTATTCTACAACTGATTAGAGGTAGGACATTTGATAAAGTGAGACCAGAACCGCTCTTTCCAATTGGCGCTGTTCCCATTTGTGGATTGTTTGAGTTTAAAATTGATGTTAGACTAAGTTCTTTACTTTAAAAGTTACTAAGTTGCTTTGTTTTCTGTGCTTTGTTTTTAAAGGCTCATCAAATCTGACTCCTTTCATTGATAACATCCATTGGATAAGAGCTGTAAGACAGAGAGTTCAAGGGATAGAAAGACAGGGGATGGCGGAGCAAGAAGCTCAGTTACCACATGTTGGTGTTGTTGGAAAAGCACCATTACAACAAGCTGCAGCACACATAGATGAAGCACTAGAAGCTTTGAACCAAGCGGCTGGAGTTTAAGGATTGCAAGTACCAGTTCATGCACCTAGAGCTCCAAGACCAATAGGAGCTGGTGATGCGCCTGATACTCACCACAACAGGAAGGGCATTCACGCTCCAGCTGTACATCAAAACCACTTCGAGATCAAGCTTGGGTTGATCAACATGGTGCAAGACAACAGATTCCATGGCCTGCCCAATGAAGACCCTTTGGATCATCTGAACCAATTTGATAAGGTTTGTGGTATGACCAAGATTCAAGGAGTCTCTGAAGATGCTTTGAAGCTGCGCTTGTTTCCTTTCAGTTTAGGTGACAAAGCACATCAGTGGGAGAAGACACTTCCACAAGGCTCTATATCTACTTGGGATGAATGTAGGACAGCTTTCCTCAATAAACTTTTCAGCTCCACCAGAATAGCAAAGTTGAAGAACACCATAAGCAGTTTCACTCAGCATGGGAATGAGACATTTGCTGAAGCTTGGGAGCGGTTTAAGTCTTACACTATGCTTGCTGTCTACGTTGTATAGAGGAGTGATGCCAAAGTACAGGATGCTCTTGGATACAGCATCAAATGGAAAAATCATGGGAAATACTGTTGTAGATGGTCTAGCTCTTGTGGAGAACTTGGCAGTTTTTGATGGAAACTATGGTTAAAAATATGACGGAACATCGACAGCTGTTGTAAGTGCTGAAGGTGAGAGCACAACAAAGAAGGAGATTAAAGCTTTGAATGAGAAGTTAGAAAAGCTGCTAAGTGTATCTTTCAAGAATGTCAGTTTTGTTGGTGATAGTGTTGCTACACAAGAAGAAGAAGGTTTTGGCAATACACAAACCTCTTCTAACACTCAAGATGTTGATTTGAAGCAGATGATGCAACAGCTGTTGACTGGTCAAGCCAACACTACTATAGAGCTGCACAAGAAGTTTGATCAAGTGCACAACAAGATAAACGCCACTACTTGTGACCTGAATGGCAAGTTAGATGCTCTGAACCAAAGATTCAAGTCTCTAGAAAGCAAAGGAGCTTCATCTTCAAAACCTCAGAATCAGTTACTAGGAAAGAGTAAAGCAAATCCTAAGGAATTCTGCCACTTGCTTGCTGAACAGGATGAAGAGTTTGATAATGAAGATGCTTCATTGGAAGACCTTGGCATTATGCTTCAAGAGATGCTATTACATGTGGACATGTTAAAGGCTAAGTGTGGGGGAAATGTCTTCAACGTCACCACTGATGATCAAGGAGCTGTTGATATTGTAGAGAAGTTCCTCCAAGGGCTAGATGAAAGCTTGAACATAGAAGAAGAGCAAGAAAGAGCCGCAAAAGAGGCTGCTGAGAAGGAAGAGGCTGAGTTAGCCTTAATTGCACCAAAAGAAGAAGCCAAACCAGAGCTCAGTGAAGCTGATAAAGAGCTTGTAGAGACATAACATGCTTTGATGGTCTTTGGTATAGCAAGTCCTGAAGACTTCAAGGAATTGTATGATCGCCAAGTGGGCAGCTCCCCAAGCAGCAATGAGAAGGGTAAAGCTCCTGAAGTTCAAGCTTATAAACCACCAATCCCTTACCAAACGATGCACTTTACAAAGGCTCAGATGGCAGTCTATACAAAGTTTAGGAATGACATACAAGACGCTGGAATAAAGCTTCCTTATAGCACCACTTTGCTTGAAGTGAAGGATCAAATCAGGTTCCTCAAAGAAGTCTTTGACAAGCTGGAAGTAGTGGAGCCAATTCTAGAAAATGTGGGGGATACTCTAAGGAGAAACAAGGAGCTGAAGACATTGACAAAGCTTCCCAATCCAGGAAAGTTTCTCATCACTTGTGAGCTTGAGATGCTAGACAATGTTGGAGCTTTGTGTGATTCAGGTTCAACTGTGAATGTCATGTCAATCAACTTAAGCCAAAACTTAGGAATCAAGGAGCTAAATCCCTGCAAAACCTCTATCACTTTTGTGGATAACACCTCAACAAGACCCTTGGGCATTGTAAAGGATTTCGCTTTGAAGATTTGGAATTGCTTGGTGCCAGCAGATTTTGTGGTTATGGAGAAGACATATTCAAGAGAGGTGCCACTTCTTCTAAGAACACTATTCCTGGCAACAGCAGGAGCTCAAGTAGACTTCAAGAGAGGCTCTGTGATTTTGAAGAATGTTGATGAGTTCAAAGTCTACAAGATTGACTCTCCTTCTATAGCTTTTTGTGGAACAATTATTGAAGAAGGGAGTGAGCAACAGCAACTTCCATAGCTTGTGGAGCATGCTATGAGTTTCACAGTGAATATGTTGATGAGAGACACTCTCCCTGATGACCCAGAGCAGAAGCTTGACACTGAGTTGAAGCTTGGTGATGGTTTGAAAGAGGATGAAGGCTTGATCAACAAAGAAGTGAAGCCTTTCATCACACTGAGTGTCAAGAAGAGGAGAAACAGGAAGACAGCTCGTGAGAAGAAGAAACTGATGTCAGTGGGCACTTGGATTTACAAGAAGAAAGAGGAAGGAGCACCAGCTCAATCAACCTCTTCTCACTAGTCCTCAAACCATCAAAGTCAAGCTTAGTGACTTAAAACAAGCACACTTGGGAGGTAATCCCATGACTATCCTTGTAAATATATGCTTTCTTTTATTACTAATGTCTTTATTTAGTGTTTCAGAAGTCAAAGAACAGGTACATGAATGTGTATAATGGTTTAAAGGCCAAGGAAAAAAAACTATGTTTTCATATCAAGGTACCATATCGAGCAGAACATCAGTCATCCCTGCTTGATACAGCTTATCTCGGGGAAGGAGCAGTCCCTACACTGAGCAGATTGCACGATGGAGATCACATCGAGGTGTAGTATTGAGCAGAACACAAAAAGCCCTAATCGATATGATCACCAGTCCGTACATCGAGAAGCTATAGCCCGTACATCGACCAGATTGCTCGATGGAGTCACACCGAGGAGTTGCATCGAGCAGAACATCCAAGGTTCTGCTCGATATGGGTGCTATCAGCCAATTCGATGTAAAACAGGGTCCGGTACGACAACCACCGAGGAGAACAGAAATCGAGTACGACATGTTCCACATCGAGGTGTAGCATCGAGCAAAACACCAACATGTTTTCTCGATGCACAATGGCCTAGCCAAGAACAAGCATCCAGACGATGCCATGCACTGCCCACAAGAAGGATCATGCAAGCCAAAGTGTCTCCCTACATCGAGCAACAACATCGAGCAGAACATCTACTGAGACTGCTCAATGCAAGGTGCCCTGAAGGAGAAGCTGACCAAAACACGGAACCGTCGAGGCAGAGGAGCATCATCGCCGAGCCAGAGGACCCGACGTCCCCGATATGGTACACATCGAGGTACCACATCGAGTGTTTTGCTCGATATGATCCGTGTAAAAGAATTTTGAAATTTTTACATAGATAAATCGAGTAAAACCTTTTTGTGGGCCTCCATTGCAGGTAAAAGAATCTTTTCTTTCCCCCTCACATGCATTTTTTGAATTTTAAATGAGATTTTCTTGCATTATCCTTAGATATTTTACATTTCCCTTATCCTCTTGCCTTAAAACTAGCATTTTCATCTCTCTCCACACATCCATATCGAGCTAAACACCCATTGCCAGACATCTTTTCTTTCTCTCTTGCATTCTTTGTCCTAGAACTTCATCTTTTGGTTCAAGAATTATGGTAAACTATGTTAGATTCCTTGTTTCTTGATTTTAATTATGGCAAATTCAAGTAGGATGCATTAGAATGATTGATTGAGGTTGTTTTGCATAATTTTATTTATGGTTTGTATTTGCGTGTCACCATTGTTGCTCTTCTTTGAAAATTTATGGTTGAAATATTTGAAAAATGTTGTTTTTGTGCTTAGTTTGACATTATGTTTAGATTCTGGCCAAACCTAGGCATGCTATTGTTTTTCCAGCAAATTGACCATTGAGATGTTTCTTATTATACTAGCAATGGTGAATCTGATGCATTTTCATAGTTTGCTGGAGAGAGAATGATGTTTTTGGCTGCATATGCTTGAATTTGTTCTAATCGCTGCTTGTTACTGTGAGAATTTTAGTTTTAACTGTATCTATCCTTTTGAGCTGAACATTTTTGCTAAATTTGACTCTGTTTGTTGGTAATCAGTGTGAATTGTTTCAAAATTTTCCAGTTCCTGCCTGAATTTTGAAATTTAATTTCCTGCACAGTGGTCTCAAAGGATAGAATTTTCCACTTCAAGCATTCCATTTTCAGGCACTATGTCGAACACTATGGAAATGAGGAGATTTCTGACTCTAATGCTGCTACAAGAAACATAGCTGAGGGAAAAGGCCAGTTGTTGAAGAAGAACCAGTCCAAGATGCAGTACCAAAGCGAAAGGACTACTTGAGAGCGATGAGGAGAGTGGACTTCACTCCTACAAGATATGCTGGTCCTGATCTGTTGGGAAAGTTAGGAATCAAGACTGAAGTGGATGAGCTATTGAGCAACATTGGACTGGAGAAATTTGCTAGTCTTGGCTATCCAACTTACAAGCAACTTTTTTGTGAGTTCCTTGGAAGCTTCAAAGTCTACTTCTACAAGTTTGATGAAGAATATGATGAAAGAGAAGAAGACTTTGGCAATGGATTCAACAAGTTCAGAGCCAACAAAGCATGGTACAACATGAGGTTCACTCAGCTTGAGGAAATCTTTGGATTTGACCAAGGCTCAAGAGCACAAAACATGCACTTCAAGCATGATGAGCTAAGGCATGTATGGGAGGAGATAGCGAATGATACTTATAGAGCTGGTCATCTGAAGAGTGCTAGCATCCGCCATCCAGCTATCAGATATGTTCATAGAGTTCTCACCAGCACACTCTTTTACAGAAAATAGCAAAGTATGGTCAAAGAAGAAGAGATGGGGTTGCTTGTGAATGGCTTGAAGAACATAATGGTTGAAACAAGGCATGGGAAGATCCAAGGAGAGCGCTTAGGTGTTGGTCTTGTGACAATCCTAATGCAGCTATTGGAGGCATGGTCACTCATATCTTGCTTGGTGCTGGAGTTCAGCTTGGCACACAAGATGTTACAATGATCTTCCTAGATGTTCCCTATCTCAGTAAGATCGGATACCTTTCAGGAGCTGTTGAGACAGAATTTGGCTATCAGTTTGAGCTGGAAAACAGGAAGAGGAAGATTATCTTGCCCATGCAGCGCTTAAACAACTTCACCTCCTATGAGATCATCCGATTCATGCCAACAGAAGATGAGCTTTATGACCTAAGGACCGACCCACCATTGATGAGGCAAAGCAAAGTGAAGAACATGAGCACCATCAGAGACTCAGATGTGGATGAAGACATTGAAGAGCAGCATCAAGAACAAGAGGTTCAGCATCAAGGGATGGAGGAGGATGAACATGAAGACTATGATAGCCGCCCTTATGCATTTGACCCTTATGATGTGATATGCACATCTGAAGCTTAAAAGGCTGTACCTGAGCACATTAGGCTTCTTTAGAGGTGGAACCACTTCCAGGACAAAGCCATCAGAGGTTTGCTGAAGACAGTCAAAGCAAACAAGAAATCGGTTGACTCATTGAAGAAGAAAGTGAGGAAGCTCAAGAAGAAGTTGGGAGGATTTTCATCAGCCAAGAGAACTGATCAAGCCGTCCAAACAGAGACACAAGGAGGAGTATCTGATGTTGAAGACATGTCTGAGAACACACCAGAGGCCACAGTCCAAGAGAGACACTCATTCCTCATCAGTGAGCGGCCAAGGATACAAGCTTCTCAACTGGCCAGGCATTCATCTCATGTAGCTGCTCCAAAGCGAAAAGGAAAGAAGAGAAGGACTAAACAGCAAGCTCCATCAGAGGAGGAAGCCTCACCTTCCCATGCCATTGAGAGTTCAAACTCTCACCACTCTTCCACTTGAAGTAAGGTACACCACACTAACCATTGTAAATACCACTCATTTTTTTTTAATTTCTTGCGATTGTTTGCTTGATGTTTGTGAACACTCTCGTTAGCATTTTCATTACACAGTCACTGTGTAATTTAAGTGTGGGGGAGGGTGTATGATGGACTGATGCTTGCATTTGCATTTGCATATTAGAATATGAACCATGCATCATGATTACATAGCATCTAAGGTATTAAAAAAACAATAAAATTGAAAACTTTTTAAACAAATTGCTTCACAAAAAGATTTTGATCATGCATTCTTATAGGATCTAGACTTCATGCATTCGTATAGGACTAGCTTGCTTGTTTTAATTGTGAATTATGATAGTACATCTTTGTTAATGCTAGTGATTTATGAAAATGAAGCCCTTGTGTTTAATCCTTTGGTGCATTTGATGTTGAACTAGAAATAAAGCTGAACCAGTTTGGAATTTGCATTTATGTGAGATTTGTTTGAGACTGAAGCATGCATTTAAATAATTTCAACCTTTGTTTAAGTGGAACCTAATTTGAATTCGCAATTATCATGCCTTATGCTTTTGTGATTGATGCCATGGATAGTTTAAAATATTTGGATCTTCTTATCCTCTTTTACCACTCTCTAAAAGGTCCATTTAAATTTCTCCACCCTTAACTAAACCTTCTTTCAAGCCAAGACATTAAAAGTGTGTGATTTGTGAGGCCTCTTCCATCATCTTTGTTGCTTAGCAAAAAGTGTTGCGTTGGAACTACAAGGGAAGTTTTCCCATTGTAGAACTAGCTCACTCTTGAGTTAGATAGGCTATGATGTTTGGGGAATGGTTTTGGTTTATCTTGGTATTAGCTAAATGACAGTTTTGCAATTGCATAAGCATAATTCACGGTTTGAGCATAATTGAATGTTATAAAGATTGTTTGATTTGATGAGCATGTTTAGGTTGATAGCTTTGTGATCATTCTTGTTTTGTGATGAAAGTGGCTAAGTATTTAAAGTATTCTTCCATCAAGTGCACTCTAGAATTGAGAACATGGACTTCATTTTGATTTATTGTTAGCAATTTCAAAGATATGAGTTCCCATTTAAAACCTCATCACCAAGTTAAGTGTTTGTTTGCTTGAGGGCAAGCAAAAACTAAGTGTGGGGGGTGTTAATAGCTTGCTATTTTAGATCATTTTAGGTTGCATTTCATGCATCTTTTCCTCTATTTTTGCATTGTAGTTTAGCATTTTAGTATCATTTGCACTTAGAATCAACATAGCATGCATTTAGCTTAGGATTGCATACATTCATATACATGTGCATGTTTGTGGTGGTTCTCAGGTGTTTTGGAGTTTCTTAGAGTTGGGAAAAAGATTGAAGCAGCTCATGATCAAAAAAGATGTCAGAAATGGAGCTCGTGCAAAGTCTGGTCCATATCGAGCAAGCATATAGATGCAACCAGCAGGACGAGAGGAAGAGGATCAGCACGAGGATTCCAAGTCGTTGGTCTACATCGAGGACCAGCATTGAGGAAGGAAGCAGATGCGCGCTGCACGGACCATATCGAAGTCGCATATCGAGCAGAACATCGTCCGTACGACCTCGATGCAACTTATCCGCGTTGACCACATGAATTTTGTTAACCTTATACTATCTTCTTAGGTTTGTTATGCTTCTTTTGGCTCCCTACTATAAAAGGGAAGCCACAAAACATTATCTTTATCCAAGTTTTAGCTTTCTCTCAAAAAACTCTCTCTTCTCTAAACCTAAAAGGGCGATTTGCCTTAAGGATCTTAATCTTTAATAAAGTTTGCATTTTTATGGTTTAATCTTGTCTCTTACTCTTTGTTCTTGCACCTTGGTAGTTTAGATTTATCATCTTTGCATTTTAACCTCATCTAGTTATGTTTAACTCCAAATCAGTGGGATTAAACATGATTAGTGAGTAGTTTACTTTAGATTTAGGGTTCTAAGTAGGGAAAGTGGTTATTAAGATGTGAATAAGGGGTGATTAGGCTTATTTAACTATTCTCTGTTGTCTCCTTCTCTAGCAAAGTGGTTATTGTTCATAAAGCTTGCTCCTTTTGATTGAATATGGTATTGATTGATGCATATGGTTCATTAAATGGCTTGTTATCTCATCTCTAAGTATGGTTCGCTTATTTGGCTTGATAGTTTGGCTTGGTCTATGTTTCCTTTATTCATTGACACCAAAGTGATAGTTCACCACTGCTAGATGATTCACTTAGGGCTAGATAATGCTGGTTTTGAGATTCCTTCTTGATGGTTAGATAGTATGCATTAAAAGATCTTGCATTTGTTTCGTTCCTGTTCATTTCTTAGCATTGTTAGGATATTGCATCTGTGTGCATAAACCCATGTTATTTATTGGTGTTTAGCTAACTAGGTCCTTATTGGTTCACAAGATTGAGAAGTTGATCTGAATTCTTGCTTGGGTGAAAGAATGATTGCTTGATTAGTACATCTCTTAGGCTAGAATGGTTATGATCTTTATGCTCATGGTTGAAGGAAACGCCATCACAAGTGGGTCTGACACTTCAATCTTGTTGAATATGAACTGCTTATTGACGCCAAGTTGGTTCCTTTTAGATACCTTGTCTAGGAGTACAACATTGATAATTGCTCATTTTTGAATGCTTGATGTCTGCCTTTGTGACATCCCCATTTTCACTCATGAAAACCACTATCCCACAATTGCTTAGAACCTTGAGTCTTGCTTTTAATTAATTGTCTTTAAGATCATCTTGCTTAGTTCTTCCTTTAGTAGTCATTCTTTCTTAGTTCTTGTTCAGTTATTGCCTTAAGTTCATTGCTTAGTTTTGTTCACTTGTATTTAGTTTATGCTTTCTTTCCATTGCATTATTAGAATGTTAGACTTGTCCTTGTTCAATCAAAAACCCATCATTGCTTAGCTTATGGCACTGTTTGCATCTCATCTTCCACTAATAGATTGATACCTGATCCCTATTCTACAACTGATTAGAGGCAGGATATTTGATCTAGTGAAACCAAAACCGCTCTTTCAAATTGGTCTTGCAACAAGCTGGAAGTCGATAAATAATACAGGATCTTGTATCGACCTGAATACCGATGTAACAGATCCGATACTCCCCGCTGGTGCACATATCGACCAATGTACTGGTCATACCCAAAGGTCGATACACAAGGCTACCAGACAACATACATCCTGATACAGAGCAGGAGCGATGCGTATCGACATGAGTATCGACCTTAGTAACAAGTACACTAATAGCATAAGTGAATCGACTGGCGTATCAAGGACAACCATGTCGATATGCCTTAACAAAAAAGCGATGGCGATTTTTGAGTCATGGCATATCGACATCTGTATCAGCTACTCAGCTCGGTACGGGCCACCCAAGAGAGAATCTGTAGCATCCGTATCCGAGAAAATGTGGAATAATCGTACCGGACAGGGCATTGTCCGAGGGATGACCGAGCCAAGGGTCGGATACTGGCTGGGAAATGGAGGTTCGGACTATGGTCGGGTGATGACCGAGGAAATAGTCGGGTATAGGCTGGATAGCCGAGCCGGATGGACCATATCCGAGGGAAAACAGGATCCAGTCCGAGGGAAATGGGATTTATCTGAGTGCATTGGGATATATCCGAGAGTCTGGGAGGTTAGCCCGAGTGTCAGTGGACTGTCTCCGAGGGGGAATAGGAAACCTCCGAGAGAAATAGAGGATTAGCCGAGGTGGGACAAGTTGTCCGAGAGGAAAAGGAAAATCTGGATGGAAAATGGAAAACACCTCGGATAAGGGCGGTTTATCCGAGTGGGAAGGGATTTGGGCCGTGGGCCAAGTGTTTGGTCGGCTATTTTGGGTTTTATCGAGGAATGGTCGAGCCGGTACAGGGAATAGCCGAGAGAATCGAATCGGACCGGGATAAAACTTGGATTGTCACCGTGGAAGGGTGCGGTTTGAGAGAGACGGAGAGGTCTTGGTTTATCAGGGAGTTAGACCAACCTCAGGAAGTTTGGTGGTTTCAGCTATTCAAGCAGAACGGCTGATAGAGAAAGGTTGTGAGGCGTATCTAGCAACGATCACTACTACAGAAGGAGGGCCGGATGTAGACTTAGGCAGTATACCGGTGGTGCAGGAATTTGAGGATGTTTTTCAGGCGTTGGCAGGACTGCCACGAGCTCGTTCTGATCCATTCACGATTGAACTTGAGCCGGGGACAGCTCCATTGTCTAAAGCACCATATCGGATGGCGCCAGCGGAGATGGCTGAACTGAAGAAGCAGCTAACGGAGTTGCTGGACAAAGGCTTCATTAGACCTAGTAGTTCACCGTGGGGAGCACCAGTGTTGTTCGTGAAGAAGAAGGATGGAAACTTCAGGCTTTGCATTGATTACCGCGGATTGAACCGTGTGACCGTGAAGAACAAGTATCCACTTCCCAGGATAGACGAGTTGTTGGACTAACTCAAGGGAGCTACTTGGTTCTCTAAGATCGATTTGGCATCAGGGTACCATCAAATACCCATAGAGGAGACAGACGTGCGTAAGACTGCCTTTAGGACAAGGTATGGTCATTACGAGTTTGTGGTCATGCCATTTGGTTTGACGAATGCGCCAGCTGCATTCATGAAGTTGATGAATGGCATATTCAGAGAGTACTTAGATGAGTTTGTGATTATTTTCATAGATGATATTCTAGTATACTCTAAGGATGAGGAAGAGCATAAGAGTCATTTGCGGACTGTTCTAGAGAAGTTGAGAGAACAGAAGTTATATGCCAAGCTCAATAAGTGTAGCTTTTGGCAACGGCATATAGGGTTCTTGGATCACATTGTTTCGGATAAGGGAGTGTCCGTGGACCCAGAGAAGATTCAGGCTATTGCGGATTGGCCTAGACCAGAGAATGCTACAGAGATAAGGAGTTTTCTCGGACTAGCTGGTTACTACAGGCGGTTTGTCAAAGGTTTTGCAAGCATGGCTCAGCCAATGACAAAGCTGACTGGTAAAGACGTGGAGTATGTCTGGACGGATGAGTGTGAAGAGTGCTTCTCAAAGTTAAAGGAGTTACTCACTAGTGCACCAGTATTGGCGTTACCAGAACCGGGTGAGCCATACGTGGTATACACGGATGCATCCAGGAAAGGAATAGGTTGTGTTCTGATGCAGACTGGTAAGGTGATAGCTTATGCTCCGCGGCAGCTACGGAAGCATGAAGGAAACTACCCTACGCATGATTTAGAGATGGCGGCTGTGGTATTTGCACTTAAGATATGGAGATCTTACTTGTATGGCGAGAAAGTGCAGATATACACGGACCATAAGAGTTTAAAGTACATCTTTACTCAACCGGATTTGAACTTGAGACAGCGTGGATGGATGGAGTTGGTAGCGGACTATGACTTGGAGATAGCATACCATCCAGGAAAGGCCAACTTGGTGGCGGATGCGTTGAGTAGGAGAAGGGCTAGCGTATCATTTGAACAGAATGTAGGAAGCATTGTGAACATGCTAAGGACATTGCTGTTGAATGCAATAACAGATGGGGTTGAACCGTTGGGTTTGGAAGCTGCGGATAGAGCTGACTTGTTGACTAGAATTTGGATTGCTCAGGAGCAGGATGAGAATCTGAAAAATGTGTCACAGAATGATAAGACAGAATATCAGACTTCAAACAATGGGACCATTGTTGTGAACGGACGGATCTGTGTTCCAGATGTGAAGGAGCTAAGGGATGAGATCCTTAAGGAGGCACATCAGTCAAGGTTTTCTGTTCATCCGGGAATGACCAAGATGTATCAGGATTTGAAACGGTACTATCATTGGGTTGGGATGAAACGGGATGTGGCTAAGTGGGTAGCCGGATGTGAGACGTGCCAATTGGTTAAGGCAGAGCATCAGTTTCCAAGTTGTTTATTGCAAACGTTGCCAATGCCAGAATGGAAATGGGACATGATCACCATGGACTTTGTACTGGGATTACCTAAGACTAGGAAGTCGCATGACGGGATATGGGTCATTGTGGATCGTTTGACCAAGTCTGCTCACTTCTTAGCAATGAAAAAGACGGATGGAGTACCAAAGTTGGTGGACAAGTATATTGATCAGATTGTGAAGTTGCATGGAGTGCCAGTGAGTATCATTTCAGATCGTGATCTGAAGTTTACTTCGAGGTTCTGGAAAGAGTTCCAGGAAGCGTGTGGAACGCGATTGCATATGAGTACAGCGTATCATCCTCAGACTGATGGGCAATCAGAATGGACGATCAGGACATTTGAGGACATGTTGAGAGCGTGTGTACTGGACTGGGGTGGTAGTTGGGAAGACTACTTACCGTTGGCTGAATTTGCATACAACAATAGTTACCAAAGGAGCATAGAGATGTCTCCGTATGAGGCGTTCTATGGCAGGCCGTGCAGGACGCCATTGTGTTGGACACAAGTGGGGGAGCGTAGCGTAATGGGGCCAGCAGTGGTCGAGGCTACTACAGAAAAGATCAGATTGTTAAAGGTTAAGCTGAAAGAGGCTATGGACAGGCAGAAAAGTTATGCGGACAAGCATCGCAGGGATCTGGAGTTCAGTGTGGGTGATATGGTTTATCTTAAGGCACTGACTTATAAGGGAACGGATAGGGCAGCTAAGAGTGCCAAGTTGAATCCGAGGTACATGGGGCCGTACCGGATACTGGAAAGAGTTGGCGCAGTGGCTTACAAGTTGGACTTGCCATCGGAAATGGGAGCGTTCCACAATGTATTCCATGTGTCGCAGCTGAGGAAGCACATTACCGAACGGGAAACGGTTATAGAAGAGCCGCCAGCAGACTTGCAAGAGGACCATGCAGTAGTGGCTAGACCGGTTCGAGTAATAGTACGGAAAGAAAAGACTAAGCGTGGGAAGCTGGTCAAAATGGTTCAGGTCGTATGGGACTGCGATGGGCATGAACAGGTTACTTGGGAAAAGGAGGCTAGGATGAAAGCTGAGTATCCCAAATGGTTTGACAAGTTGCAAACGGATGAGTCAGATACGAGGATGAATCCAGAACGGGTGGGGGAGAGTTGTAGCATCCGTATCCGAGAAAATATGGAATGATCATACCGGACAGGGCATTGTCCAAGGCATAACGGAGCCAAGGGTCGGATACTGGCTGGGAAATGGAGGTTTGGACTATGGTCGGGTGATGACCGAGGAAATAGTCGGGTATAGGCTGGATAGCCGAGCCGGATGGACCATATCCGAGGGAAAACAGGGTCCAGTCCGAGGGAAATGGGATTTATCCGAGTGCAGTGGGATATATCCGAGAGTCTGGGAGGTTAGTCCGAGTGTCAGTGGACTGTCTCAGAGGGGGAATAGGAAACCTCCGAGAGAAATAGAGCATTAGCCGAGGTGGGACAAGTTATCCGAGAGGAAAAGGAAAATCTGGATGGAAAATGGAAAACACCTCGGATAAAGGCGGTTTATCCGAGTGGGAAGGGATTTGGGCCGTGGGCCAAGTGTTTGGTCGGCTATTTTGGGGTTTATCGAGGAATGGTCGAGTCGGTACAGGGAATAGCCGAGAGAATCGAATCGGACCAAGATAAAACTTACTGGAACCGGGAAAATGTCGGATAAGTCCGGGTTACCTAGGGTTTTGCAAGTATTTAAGGGATTTTGAGACTTTTCTCGGGAGAGTTGTGTTTATTCGAGAGCAATAAAGCAAAGAAAGAGAATAGTCGAGAGAAAACTCTAGGAAAAAACAGTTTATCCCGAGGATATCCGAGAGAGATCAGGCTATCGCCGAGCAGAACCGACCATCGCCGAGATAAACTGGTAAGCGATCAGATATTTCCCTAAGTGTTGAGTTTTCATCGGATAACCTCGAGCTAATAGCCTTGTTTTGTGGGGTTTCTGAGGGAAAACAGAGTTTGGCTCGAAGAAGGGTGAACGGATCAAGAGATAGCCGAGGGGATAAGGATCGGATCGTACCGTAAGCCGAGAGATTCTTAGGGAGATCGGATATCTTCGTTTTGGTGCGGTTTTCATCGGGATTTCTTCTGACCAATCTGTTTCTAGCCTTGTTTAAGGTGAGTGCGTGACTGTGGTTGGGTCTAGGACCGTAGGATTGCTAGGGTTGAGTGTTTTGCGTGTTGATTGTGTGATTTTCATTATATGTGTTTAGAATTGATAAGCAATCCTTATGTTATGGGATATTGTGGTGTTTACCGTGGCATATATGATGTTTAGCTAACCTCAGGGTAATCTGGATCATGTACTAGCTTAGGGGATGTGGGATTCTCGCTGAAGTAGACATGGGTCTTAAAAAGGGATTGATCTTGGTTGGTTAGGCTAGATGATCATGGCTGTTGGATATTGTTATGTCTATTGCGAATTGATTGTGTTGAATATTGAATCCGAAAGTATGACTGCGTGTTTTGGTACTGACCAGATGTTACGGGATGACTGTACTCACTAAGTATTTATGAAATACTTATGCCTCTCATTTTTTAGTGTGCAGGTACTAAGCAGTAAGGGGCGAGACCAGGCGGCAGTGATGGATATGGATGGATCAGGAGTTGGTTTTATTTGTGTTAAGACTTGTGTTTAGAGTCTTATGGCTTTGGTTTTTGATAGTTAGGTTGCTAGATGATCAGTTGTAATCTTTAGCGAACCTTGTGCTTTTATTTATGTGGAACCCCGAATCCTGTTTAAGTGTTTTTGAAAGTTGAATAAATGAAATGAATTGCTTTATATTTCCGCTGTGTATTGATAAGAAGGACTTAGAAAAAAATAAAGAAGAAAAAGTTCGAAATTATGGCTAAGTATAGAAACAAACTTAGAGGATATAGTGGGACATATCCGCGGTACGGTTTACCGGGTTGGGTTACCACAGATTCGATCATCACATCGATGTCCCACCCCGATACCCACAGCCTTGGAACCACATCGATGCCCATATCGACTTTACACCTCGATATCAGCCACAAAAACAGCTGTAAGTCTCCCTAACTCTTTATCCTTCACTTCTTTTGCACTGCCTTGTATACCTTCATCATTTATAGTTGTTTGAACCTCCTCTATAACTCTTATTACACAGAGGACTATGTAATTAAAGTCTGGGGGAGGGTATTTCATTTGACATTTTGTTTTGTTTTCTTATTTCTCCTTTGCATACTTGAGTCTCATGCATCCATGCATTCATCTTTGTGCACTGAAAATCCATAAAATTTTCAAATTTTTGGAACCAAAAAGAACCATTTAGTTGCATTTGTATAATTAAGATGGAGTCTAAATTGCATTTCATTTAGCTTTGCATACATTTTCATAGGGAGTAGATGATAAACACTTGTCAAGATGCCCATGTTTGAATTGTTTTCAATGCCTTGGTTATTTGTTGTTTGATTGCATAGTCGTAAGTTTGATGTTAAGGCTGCACCATGCTTTGAGTTCTTGCATAGATATTCATGTCTTAAGTTGAAGCTTGATGTGATTTGATTCCAACTCTTTCTTATTAGAACCTTAATCTGAATTTGAATTATCTTGTTTGTGCATTGAGAGTGTTTACATGGCTACCCATATACATACTTCGATCATCTCCTTCCCTTCCCACCAATCTTGTTGATCCAAGAAGCTGATCCTCATCATTATAGGACAGGTATCCACACCTTATACCAATACTTCCTTCTAAACCTAAACACTATTGTGAGAGTTGTGAAGCCTTGCATTGCATCTCTCTCTTATTTGTCTTTGATTGCTTGAGGACAAGCAAAAGGCAAGTATGGGGGAGTTGATATACACCATAATTACTCCATTATATGCATGTATTTAGCATTAGTCTCAGCATTTAAACAACCTTTTTTGTGTGATCATGTCTCAATTGCATCCATGTAGCATTTAGACACTTATTTGGTGCATTGTCAGTATTTGGCAGGTGCAATGAAAGATTTTAAGGACTGATAGTGTTAGAATTTGTGGAATAATAACTTAGAGAAATGATAAATAGATGAAGAACATGAAAGAAAGAGAGAGTGAAATAAGGATGATTATATTTTCTTAAGTTAAATGTTACAAATGAGAGAAAATGTCTATATATAGACTCGCCTAGTTACTACAAGGATCAATGGAAAGCGACATAAAGAATAAAAAAGGGGGAAGGACTCCTAGGAAGCGAAAGCGACCTGTCCCCAACGGTTGACTCCTTAAGCAAACATGTGACCTTATCCTCTTGTTGTTTATTAAAATGTGACCGTTGGAGTAGTAAGCATAGAACCAAGCATCTAGAAGACCGTTGAGGGCTGAGCTTGTATGTCACGCTTACTTGATGATCAAGCTTGAGTGGCCCGGTTCCCTAGGTGTACGGACTTGTACGGAGGCTTCATCCTCTTTTTTGATACTCCCCCTCAAGCTTTAACTGTGGTGAATGGTTAGAGCTTGGAGCCATGAAGGATCACCTCATTAAAAACCTCAATGTAGAAAACCTCATGGGACAAAACTACATTGAGGGAAAAAGAGTGTGATCTCCACGGCTAGATGAGCTCAAGCTGAGATGTCAACGAGCCCCATCTTGGAGTGGATGAACTCGCAGGTCTTCTGGCTTGCTGCCTTGGTGAAGATATCGGCTAGTTGGTCTGAACTCTTTGTGTAGCATGGCAGGATGACTCCAAGCTGGACTTGTTCCCTGACCTTGTGACAATCTACCTCTATATGCTTGGTTCTTTCATGGAAGACCGAGTTTGATGCTATGTGTATAGCCGCTTGGTTGTCACAATGCATGGTGATTGGTGTGCTTGTCTCACATCCGAGGTCTTTAAGAAGGTTCCTTAGCCACATTAGCTCGGTTGTTAACCTCCTCATTGCCCGGTACTCAGCTTCAGCACTAGAACATGCAACTACATTTTGCTTCTTGCTCTTCCAAGTAACTAGATTCCCACCAATGAATGTACAATAGCCAGTAGTTGATCTTCTATCTACACGGTCTCCTGTCCAGTCTGCATCACAATATCCCATAATCTCTGAGCTTCCGTTGCAACCCATCCAAATGCCATGACCGATTGTTCCTTGGACATAGCTGAGAATGCGCTTAACCATGCTCCAGTGATACAGCTTTGGGGCTTTCATATGTTGGCTAACCTGATTCACAGCAAAACACAAGTCAGGTCTAGTTATGGTAAGATAGATTAGCTTACCAACCATCCTGCGGTATTGTGTGATATCTTCAAAGGTTTCATCTTCTAGCTCCCCCTTTTGGTCCAAGTTGTAGCTATCTTCAAGAGGAGTTTTAGCTACTTTATCTCCAAGATCTCCTGTTTCACTCAACATATCAAGCATATACTTCCTTTGTGAGAGAAACAAGCCTTCTTTAGATCTACAAACTTCAATACCTAAGAAGTATTTTAGTTCACCTAGATTTTAGTTCACCTAGATCTACAAACATGTCCCCATAGTCTTCTCCATAGGTATGAGTGAAGCCTCTTGCAACTAGCCGAGCCTTATACCTCTCTATCTCACCATTGCTTTTGTACTTGATTGTGAAGACCCATCTTGAGCTAACCGCTTTCTTTCCTTTGGGTAATGTGGCTTCATCCCAAGTGTGGTTTCTCTCCATAGCACCTCTTTCTTCACTGATTGCTTCACACCATACCTCATGCCTTATTGCTTCTTCATAGGTCTTAGGTACATGACCTTGCTCCAATGCTACTAGGAAGGCTTGATGCTCCTTTGGAAACCGAGCAAAAGAGCAAGTTACTTGAGTAGGATGGGCTACTGCAATGCCATTGTAGTACACCCTTGTGTTAACCCAATTTGATGGATCCTGCCTTTCCCTTGTGCTTCTCCTTAGGGCTGCTGGAGCAGGAGCTTGTTCTGCTTGTTGTTGTAATCGCTCTATGCGTTGGCTCCTTCTTAATGGTACAACATGAGGAGTGGATCTAGGCTGCTGCGGTGGAGATTGAGCTGGAGTAGAGCTTTCCAGAGGCGCTTCTTCTTGATTCTGACCGTTTGCTTGGGTCTCCAAGTCTGCTTGCTCAGTAGTTTGTTCACCATTCCCCCCTTCAGGATCAACTGCAGGAGCGCCAGTAGAAGAATCCGGAGTAGTCACGCCAAGGTGATCTAAGAGGAGTCTTAAGGTGGCCGCTCTATCAAAGGTAGAAGTGGAGAGTCCTTGTAAGTCTTCCCACGGTTGTTTAGGGTAGAAGCTTTCTGATTCCAAGAACTTGACATCTCGAGAGACTATGACCCGGCGTGTATCATGATTATAGCATTTGTACCCCTTTTGAGTAGTAGAGTAGCCAATGAACATGCACCTCATACTCTTAGCTTCCAGCTTTGTTCTATGATCTCCTGGAATGAAAGCAAAGCAAACACACCCAAATACCCTTAAATGATCACGAGAGGGTTTAGTTGAGTTGAGTACCTCATAGGGTGATGAATCATTCAGAACTTTAGTAGGAATCCGGTTGATGAGATAACAGGCTGTAAGGACCGCATTCCCCCAAAACCGTTTTGGTACATTTTGCTGAAACATCATGGATCTTGCCACCTCCATTAGATGTCTGTTCTTCCTCTCAGCTACACCATTCTGTTGAGGTGTGTAAGGACAGCTAGTTTGATGAATGATGCCTTGTGAGGTAAGATGTTCTCGGAAATCATTGCTTGTGTACTCACCCCCATTATCTGATCTAAAAATCTTAATCTTGGCATTAAAATGGTTAGTTATATGGTTTTGAAATTTTTTTAAATGCCAAAGACTCTATCCTTTGATGGGAGGAGAGTTACCCAAGTATACTTAGACTTTTCATCTATAAAAGTAACAAAATATTTGTTTTGATCTCTAGATTCACATGGTGATGTCCATACATCTGAATGCACTAGATCAAAATATTTTTCATAGATAGTAGATGATTTGGGAAAAACAGTTCTACAATGTTTTCCTAAGATACAAGCCTCACATTCATCATTCTTAAAAACAACTTTAGGCAATAAAAGACTCAATGCACGAGCATGAGGATGTCCTAGTCTAGCATGCCAAATCGCATTATTACCAGAAGCTACAACATTATTAGTAGGAGAAAGAAACTCAGTGTCTTCAAGGACATATAGATCATCTTTCGTAGTCCCTTTTCCAAGCATTTTTCTGGTTTTAATATCCTGAAAGCACACATCATTAGGACCAAAAATAGCAATGCAATCTAAATCAGTTGTAGCTTTCTTAACGGATAAAAGATTAGATGTGAAGGTAGGCATATAAAATGCTTTAGATGATCTATCAAAGAGTTTCAATTCTCCTATGCCTTTGATAGGCACCTTTTCCCCATTAGCAATTTCAACATTTCCTACTGTTGGTTTTACATTACTAATCAGGTTTAAATCACTAATCATGTGATGAGAGGCTCCTGAATCTACAATCAATGGTTTAGTCCTAAGCGTGTATGAAGAGCTATATGAATTACCATAATGCTTCATTACATGAAAGGAGGTACCGAGAGTGTTACCAGATTCTTTAAGCGCTTTGATCAAGGCATCTAAGTCTGTTTTTGTCACAAATTGAGATGAGTTGGCTGCCCCTTCTCCTCCAGAGTTTGTCTTAGATGTTTCGCCCTTCTGTGTAGCATTCTCAGCTGCATAGCTAGCCTTTCCTTCTTTCCACTTGCTTGGTTTGAGGTGTGGGTGAAGGATCCAACACTTTTCTTTAATGTGCCCCTTCTTCTTGCAATGATCACAGAATGGGCTTCTCTTCTCATCAAAATGGTAAGCGCCCTTGTTAGCTGTAACAAGTTCCCCTTTTCCTCCAAATAGGCCAAGTGATCCTTGCTCCTTTTGGATTTGAGAGCAAACTTCTTCCAGAGTTGGCAACCGTTCTGCTCTGAGAAGATGCTTGATTAGATCATTGTAAGTCGGGCTGAGGGTCATGAGCAAGCCGAAGACTTTATCTTGCTCTCTTCTTTCATCCAGGACTTGAGGGTCAACTGTGCTAGGTCTTAGCATCTCTAGCTCTGCCCATAGTGCTCTGAATTTTCCAAAATGTTTGGTGAACTCCATATCTTCTTGCCTTAGTTCATTGACAGCCTTATTGACTTCAAAAACACGGCTTAGATTGGAAATGTTGCCGAATACTTGCTTCAAAGTCTCCCATAGCTCTTTGGCGGTTTCACAGTATGAGTAAGCCTCCAAGATTTCATTGCTAAGGAAGCTTTGTAGGAGAGCAAGGACGGTCTGATCTTTCTTGTACCATTGGGTCTCTTCGGCTGGAACAATGGCGGCTCTGGCGGCTGGTGGTTCTGCTAGAGGAGCATCGCTTGACACCTGACTCCAAAGACCTCTTCCACACAAGGCGGTTCTTGTGGTTCTTGACCACAGCAAGTAGTTAACCCTTTTAAGGGTAACCGGTAAAGCCAAAGGCTTGTTGTTTTCCATGGCCATGTTTTGACTTTATGGACCAATGGGCAAAGGTATAGACTGATGGGTAAATGATTAGAGAATGGTTAATAAAAGAAAACAGTGAGTGAGCGAATGAGAGAAAGGTAGTTTAGGGATGTTTAAACTGATTTTAGGGAGTTTAGGAGTGAAATAAGTGGTTAAAAGAGAGAGAGATGGCTATGGACCGTTGGGTAAAGAGTTTATGAATTCAAGAATTTCTGGAGTATTAAGGCGAAAAGTATAGAAGATGGGAGTAGAGAAAACAGATTTAAGAGTGTGTAATCCGAAGATCTACACCACGCTCTGATACCATGTTAGAATTTGCGGAATAATGACTTAGAGAAATGATAAATAGATGAAGAACATGAAAGAAAGAGAGAGTGAAATAAGGATGATTATATTTCCTTAAGTTAAATGTTACAAATGAGAGCAAATGTCTATATATATACTCGCCTAGTTACTACAAGGATCAATGGAAAGCGACATAAAGAATAAACAAAGGGGAAGGACACCTAGGAAGCGAAAGCGACCTGTCCTCAACGGTTGACTCCTTAAGCAAACATGTGACCTTATCCTCTTGTTGTTTATTAAAATGTGACCGTTGGAGTAGTAAGCATAGAACCAAGCATCTAGAAGACCGTTGAGGGCTTGGCTTGTATGTCACACTTACTTGATGATCAAGCTTGAGTGGCATGGTTCCCTAGGTGTACGGACTTGTACGGATGCTTCATCCTCCTTGTTTGATAGATAGAAGATCTGGGAGTGACATGGTGGAGAGACAAGGGCGAGAAGACCCCATATCGAGCAGTGTATCAACTTTCCAGGTCGTATTGGAGCATACCGAGCAATATATTGACATCACACGTCGATACAAGCTAAGGAGTCATGCCGAAGAGCATACCGCGGTCCCAGGCCGATACGATGAGACAGGACAGGCTAAAGGGTATCGAGCTACTCCAACCGATACACCATCTTCAGGACATCTGTACCGGTCTACGTATTGATGTGGAGCAAGTTGGTACATGTGCCAGGACTTGTATTGAGCAGAGTATCGATGGTTTTGCTTCATATGCCTTAACAAAAGGGCGGTAGTATCGACGAGTATACCAAGGAGATCAGCTGATAAGCCTTAATCAGAGGCAACTGTATCGATCAAGTGTATCGGCCAGACCTGGTCGATACAACCATCAACCATCCCATATCGATCAGCATATCGATGAAGCAGGCCGATACAAGGTGTCCGAACCAGTCATTTTTGGTTTACCAAGGGTTTTTCCTGAAAACTGTATATATGTTGTGGCCCAAAAACATTAGGGGGGATCTTTTCATCTTTATCCTTTAGATATTAGCTTTGTCCTTTGTATTTTCACTTTAATCCCTTGTAATTTCTGTTTTGAATCTTGTTCTTTCAATAAAATCTGGTGTTTATCTTTATTCTGATCATGATTAGTCATTCTTATTTACCTAGGGTTATGACTAAACCTATGATTAGTGAATAGTTTGCTTAGAGTTCGAGATGGGATAGAGATAGCGAGATTTGAGGCTTGATTAGTGATTGCTTAGTGCTTAATTTTATTGTTCCTTCTTTTTGATTGTGTTTAATGCTAGATTAGCTTTAGCTAAGTTGATCTAAATTTTAGGGTTCTCTTATGCCTGCTAAGTGTTGATGAAATGCCTGAATGAGTCAAGTAAGAGATTTCGTATCTTAGCCTAAGGAATTAGATGTCTAAAGAGTAGATTGGTAATATAGAATTGGATTAGTTGCTCATAATTCTTGTTGATCATCTGTTTCAGTAATGGAAGTTATCTGATTATGTGCTTAGCAAAGTGATTAGTATCAAAGAATTGAGCTAGTTATAGCTGTTAATTCTATACATACGAATAGCATGTTTTGAATGGTTTTGAAGCATCACTAGTTAAGCTGAGAATCTCCCTTGATCAATAATCTCATCTCAAGTCCCACTTGTCTTTTGATTGCTAGAATTTGGTATTGCTCTTTAGTTCAGTCTTGTTTAGTTAATTGCTTTAGTTTTATCACCTCTTACCTTTGAATTGGCTTGAATTGAATGATTTATTGTATTCCTAGTGTCTTACTTTGCCCATTATGGATTGACACTCACATACTATAATGATATGAGTATATGTGGGAACTGCATCAAAGCTTTGATGAATGCTGTCTTCCCTTGGTATTTGAAGAAACTTCTGAAGAGGAGGTCCTCAAAGTGGAGGTTTTGAAGATTGGTAATGAAATCTTATTAGGTTCTGTTGAAGATAGGGTAGTCCTTAAGCCCTATCTTCCAAATGGTAAAGTTGGTTACAAGGTGCAATGCAAGGGTAAGGCTAAGCCATTTGCACAAGTGAAGGTTGGTGGTGTCACTCAGAGGCTGAAACGTAGCATGAAGGACATCAAGGCATCAGCTACAGCCATTGAGGAGAAGGATCCACCAAAGAGCTTCATTGCTCCTTCTCACACAAACTAAAGGAACCAAGAAAATTCAAGCTAATTGACTCTAAACAAGCACACTTGGGAGGTAGTCCCATGGCATCCTTGTACATATTTATGCTTTTTAATTTATTTTTATGCTTTTTACATTGTCCCTAGAAGCAGGTGTGAAGCTAAGGTGATGAGAGGATGGTTTGGGAACCAAATAGACATGTTTTGGTTGATATGGAGCTTAGATGTCGAGCTTGCCAAGCTCGACATCTGAACATCAAGCATCAATATCGAGCTGAGAAGCTTGATGTTAGTGGAACCATAACATGTCGGGCAAACACATCGAGCTACCAAGCTCGATGTGGGGAGATAAAGTGTCTCAGGCTAGATGTCGACCTAGTACATCGTGCGACATCTTTTGCCCGAGAGGAGGTCAAGGAACATCGAGCTCTAATCTCGTGCGATGTGCAGGTTTGGAGAAAAATCAATGGACATCATGCATTCATATCGCACGACATAAGAGTCCCGAGAGTTAAGCCAAAGATGTCAAGCACTCATATCATGATAACCATGCCCAACATCCTGATGCCGAGCACTTACATCATGCGACATCTTAGGGTAGGGAGTAATGGTGCGAACATCAAACATCAACATCAAGCTACCAAGCTCAATATCCGCACATGGAGTACCAACATCGAGCTATCTAGCTCCATGTTAGCTGCGAGGTAAGTCCTTTGAATTTCAAAAAATTTTCCTCTCTTGGTTTGGAGCCAAGGGAGTTTGAATTTGAAATTTTTGGCTCCTTCTCTGCCATTCTGACCCACTCCTGAGCACATTGTCTTTTTTCCCCTACTCCCTTCGATTCCTTGTCCCCTACCTTGTTATATATAAACCACAATTGCTCTCTTCTCTTTTCACACTTCTCATTTCTCTCATTTTTCATATTAGCCACAAAATTTCTTGTTCTTTCTCTCTTTTATCATCTTTTTCAAAGTGCTCAAGAGCCAACAAAGATTTGCTTTTTAAACTATTCATCTCTTGTTCTTTATGGTTAGAAATTGTTAGCTCTTTTTAAATCATTTTCCTTGTGAACTAGAAATGTTTAGTTATCCTTGTTTTGATTTTTGCATGGTGGATTATCATTGTTTAAGCAAGTTAGAATGTTAGAGGTTGTTATTGTTCATAATCTATTGTCTTGCTTTGCTTTATGTTCCTCATGCATTATCATCTCCCATTTTGTTTACAGCCACCATGCATGTTTATGAATTGTTAAAAATCTGTTTAGATTCTAGCATGTTTATGGTCTTTTGATATTGAATTCTCTTATTTCTTTAGAAGTTTGTTTGTTTAATCATTTGTTAAACTTCTTCTAGATTTGAGAAAGAAACTTTTTTGAAATATTAAACCACTATTCTTCATCCCATTGTTATTGTACTTAATAGATTTTCATGACTTGTTCTTGTAGGTACCATGGAAAGAACAAATGAACCAGCTGTGAACAAAAGCCAATGAACGAGGAAGAAGGCTCCTGCTCAACCTGCAATAAGAAAACAAAGGCAAGAAGGTTGCTGAGGGTCAATCTTCAAAAGCTGCTGGCAAGAGGATAGTGAAAAGTAAGGCTGCCAAAACCAAGTCCAAAGGAAATGAGAAGGTTGTTGAAGAAGTGCCCAACAAGAAACCAACTTCTAGAGATCTTGTGGAGCTCTTCAGCATGTAAATCTTCAAGGCCACAAGGTATCCTTGTGTCTCCACCATGAAAGAGCTAGGCATATATGGAGATTGCCAAGCCATCTTTGAAAAATTGGGGTTAGGCAAATTCATGGAGATGGCGCTGCTTCCCTCTTATTAACACCTTACCATCCAATTCCTCTCAACCTTTCAAGTTACTGGAGAATGGAGATGGTTGGATTGCTTTCAGGCTTGGCAAGCACAAGTACACAGCCACCTTCAGACAGCTCTATGCAGCCCTTGGGATGGATTCCTACTGCAGTCAAAAGCCCCAGTTCAAGATAGGGATGCATCAGATTGCACAGCTTTGGGAGGTGATTGGCATTGATGTGTTTACTCCTGGAGTAACAAGGAACACAGACCTGAGGAACCCAGGTTTGAGATATGCTCACAAGACACTTGCTAACACTTTGTTTGCAATGAGGGAGACACATAAGATCTCAGCTAGGGAAATGGATATCATATTCCATTGCTTGCAGAAGTTGGTGCAGTACATCAAAGATGGCCAAGTGATCCACAAGCCAATGGAGCTTCCTTGTTATGTGACCCTCCTCTTTGAGCAGCGCCTCACATATAGAAACTGGATTGCCACCAAGGAAAAAAAGGAGAAGAATCCTCAGCTGAACATTGGAGGAATTGTAACTATATCATGGTGACTCATGATTACACACCCGAGTGAGGGAATGCTATATCATGGTGGACATGTTGCTACAGCAGAAGAAGGAGAGAGTGAGGATAGCAGTGAAAAAGTGATAGAAGAAGAGGAAGCTGGCGCTGAGGTTGAAGAGGGGTCACAAGAAGAAGAACAAGTAGATGAGCTGTTGGAGTACAATGCTAGAAGGTTCCATTTTGAACCTTATGAGGTGCCAAGTCAAGGGAGCTCACTCAAATATACTCATGAGCATATCAAAAAGCTTCAGAAATAGTGCAAGTGGTAAGATAAAACCATCAAGAAACTTGTCAATTTGGTGAAGGGGAAGTTCAAGAAGAACAAATCTAAAACCCAAGGAGCTTCTCACCAAAGTCATGGCCATGAGTTTGAGCCAGAGTATAAAGAGCCACAGCAAGAAGAGAATCAAGACGAGGAGGAGGCAAATTGGATGCCACCAAGGAGACATTCCTTCCAAGTGCAAAAGCATGATCAATGGCCAGCATGGGAACCTTCAAGGGCTTCATCATATGAGCCTAGGACCCAACCATTATCTTCATGGGAGGCTCCTCTCTACTCCTCTTTTGAGCCTTACAATACTATTCAAGAGTGGAACTATCAAGAGAACCCAACTCAAGTGACTGCACCTTGGACTGGATGGGTACCTCCACCAACAGCATCTTCATCTCAAGAGAAAGGAAGGAACAAGAGGAGAGCAAGCAAGTCTCCCCAACCTGGTTCTTCTTATGAGCAAGGAGAAACTGAGGAGCTCTCCTACACAACCCATCACTCCTCCCACCAGAATTAAGGTGTGACATTCCTTCCCTTGTATATACCATGCATTTGTTTTTAAGTTTATGTTTATATGTTTCTGTTTGCTTCTCTCTTTCACTCTTTTTTACACAAGGAACTATATAATTTAAGTGTGGGGGAGGGATTTGGGGTTTGACTTAGTGTTCTATTTTCTTAGTTTTTTTTGCATTCATCATTTGAGTTTCATGCATACATGTATACATCAAAGTGCATAGAAAAACGCAAAAAAAAATCAAAACTTTTAAAAATCTTTGTATCTTTTGCAAACAAAAAAATGCATATAGTTGCAGTCATTTGTTTAGGATTGAGTCTAGTGTTTTCATATAGGTTGTATTGCATTTGCATAGGACACAATGATGATATTTCCTTGTAAAGTGCTTAGTGTTTAGAAATGATTTCAATGTCTAAGTGGTTAAGTGTTTGATGCATCATGAAAAGTTAGAAGTTAAAGCTGAACCATGTTTTGAATGCTAAATTTTATTCTCTCATCTAAATTTGAAAATCAACTCTATCTTATTAGAACCTTAATCTGAATTTGAAATATCATGTTTGTGCATTGAAGAAGAAGTATGGGAATGGTAAGATGGGGAAAACAGGTTAAGTTTGTGGTTAAGTTATTAAGGGAAATAGCTCTAAATGTTAAAGAAAAGAAGGGCCAACAACAACAAATCTTACAAAGGTCATCCAAAAAGAGAAATCAGACCAAAGCAATCCACCAAAGGTGATGAGATTGGCGTCTACTCAACAAAAGAAGAGCAAGTTCCAACAAGTATAGCTGGATAAGCATGGCTAGGTTCTTTAAAGTATAGCTGATAATGATTTGCATCTTACAATTAGGCACTTGGACATTGATTTCACTTCTTTACCTTAGCATTTTTTTATTTGAGTGCCCACCTTTAAACCTCATCTCCCATTTGTCTTAGTTTGTTTGCTTAAGGGCAAGCAAAAGGCAAGTGTGAAGGTGTTGGTATCTCTCATAATTGCATCATATAAGCTTGCATTTAGTTCATGTTTTAGTCTTGTTTTGCATTTTTTTTCTTTTGCTTTTGTCCCATTTTCCTTTGGTTTTAGACTTAGATTGCATTTAGGTTGTAGTCTGCATTTTCTTTGCATAAGGAATGTTTTTAGGTACCATAGGAGACATTGGAGACAAGGAGGAAGCATGGAAATGATTCAGAGAATTGCCCCAGCCAAGGAGAATCAAGAGGAGCTAAGGAAGGGCAAGTTTGGACCAACATCAAGCTTGGAAGAGTCCACATCGCACGATATGATGCACCTGAGGAGGACGAGGTTTACATTGAGAACTAACATCGAGCAAGCTGGCACGATATGGAGAGACAGGTCACTGATGTCGTGCATTCACATCACAAGACATCTTTATCCCGAGACCACCAAGATTCACATCGAGCTCTGATGTTGCCAAAGCCAGCTCGATGTCAAGTGTCTGAAGAAGCAACATCGAGCATCAACATCGACCTCCTAGCTCGACATCCCCCAAATCCGAGCCTCACTTATTTACAAGAATGCTATTGCTTTAGGGTTTTTGTCATTTAGTATAAATACCTTTTAACCTAAAAATATTAGCAAGTTTTGTTCGTGCTTTTGTCTCTTAATTTCTTTCTGGTTTTTGGAAGAACAAGATCCTTCCTTTAATCTAAGTTTTTGTATTTGCAATCTTAATATTTCTAAATCCTCCTACCTAATCATGATTAAATCCATAATCCTTGTTGATTTGATGGTTTTGATGATGATTAGTGAGTCGTCTTCTTTAGGAACTTAGATGTGCTAGATTAGTGGAATTTAAGGCTTGATTAGTGCTTGTTAGTGCCTAATATTGATTGGTTCCTCTCTATTAGACTGTTTTAAGCTAGATTTGTCTTGATCACGTGAATCTAGATTTAGGCTTTCTCTTATGCCCACCAAGTGTTTGATGACATGCTGATCTTGTCTTTTAGAGGATATACTTGTCTTAGCTAAAGAGATTGATTGTCTAAGAAGTATTTTGGCTTAAATAGAGTTTGTTGAACCTGCTTGCTATTGATTCTAGCACTAATGAGAGTTAGTTCTTGTTAGGATGATTAGAAAAGTGTTATTTCCCAAGAGATTGGATTTAACTTGCTTGATTGTGAACTTTATTAATATGAATTAGCATTACTTGCTTGTTTGCGCTGTTTATGAGATTGATAACAGTCTAGTCTTGACTTTGAATTACCCAAACTCAATAACCACATCTAGGATCCTAGCTTTTATATATTGAATTTCGAATTTTCATTTGCTCTTTTTTGTTTGCTCTGTTTTGTGTTTGATCATTGCTTAAGTATTGCTTTCATTATTCTTGCTTAGTCTTTGGTTCACTAGGTTGATTAGTTTAGTAGTTTAAACAACTCTTTTCTTTGCTTTGGCTTGACTTAAAGCTTATATTGCATTCCTAGTGGTATCTATCTTAGACCTTTGGATTGATAAAACCTTTGATATACTACAATGGCTAGTACAAGCATGGGTGATTGAGAAAGAGACCCAAAACTTCAGTATCAAGCTAGCACCACACTTAGATAAAGTTTCTACCACTAAGTGATAAAGACGCTCGAAACCACCACCAACGACTCTCCTAAAATCAAAGGATAAAGGTAAATATGATCAATAGATCAAAAAGGGGTCACAAAAACTCTCCAAATTCCTTGACAACTCTATGTGTCTATTCCATTGATAGTAAGCCTCATTATATAGAGGAACTACAACACAATTTCGTCTCTTGGACTTACAATAAATGTAGAAAACACCAGAAAACAAGGAAAAACAGAAAATAAGACAGAAAAGACTGTTGACTTGACCAGGAACAAAAATGACCCTTCAGTATCAAATCAACCATTCTGGATTTTGAGTTCGACCACTCTAGTCCTCTAGGAAAGTGACAAAAAATTAGACCCTTCACATGCTGGCTGGTTCAAAAACAACAAAGTATAAGCCAGTCCATTATGTTTCTCAACTCCTTGTGTATTTTCTTTCTCTTCCATGATTGCTCCCGCATCATTCCCTCTGGGTTCAAATGGATTTGCCCTCAATTCCAGCAACTCTTCATCCTCAAAGAATGGAGAAAGATCTCCAATATTGAAAGTAGCTGAAACTCTATAATCACTTGGAAGTTCAAGTTTATAGGCATTATCACCAAACTTCTCAAGTACCTTGAATTGACCATCAAGTCTTGGCATGAGTTTAGACATGCGCCTGCTAGGAAACCTCTCCTTTCTCAAATGCAACCACACTAGATCTCCTGGTTCAAACGACTTAGCACGGCGATTCTTGTTAGATATCTTCTTGTACATCTCATTTGCCTTTTCAATCTCATTGCAAACATTCTCATGCAGCTTCCTCATAGTCTTTACTCGTTCTGCCGCTTCATAGTTCATTTTGAACTCACAGGACAATGGAATCAGATTCAAACCATAGACTACCTCAAATGGTGAACGTTTTGTAGTATAGCTCATTGATCTGTTGTAAGCAAACTCCACTGGAGACAACTTCAGATCCCACTCCTTCAAGTTCTTCTTAATCAAACCCCTCAATAGTGTAATCAAAGTTCTGTTTGTTACCTTAGTTTGACCATCTGTTTGTAGATGACAAGATGTATGATGTAGGATTTTATTCTACTTCAAATCCTTAACACACTCATGTCATTGTAGCATGTAAGTTATCCATCCAAATGGGCAAACTAAGCAATCAGGAATGCAATAGATTATCTACTTCCAGTAAGTGTAATTGGGTGATTGAAGCTATGAAACTAATGACTAAAAGAGATTTTAAATAAGCAAGAGCAAGTGAAATAAACAGAGATAGTAAGGCAAGTCCGAATTCAAACAATCAAAGACTAGCACGCTTGAGATGAGGTTATTGATCAAGGGAGATTCTTGGCTTAGCTAGTGATATTGATAGGGCTCAGGTTTTACCCAAATAAAATTACTGCAAGTGCACAGCAAAGCAGTTATAGTATAAGGGGTTATCAAATCCCAAGGGAGTAACTAAACTACACTATAGAATTCAAGTTCGGATTAAGCTAAGCAATCCGTAGTGTATGTAATGCGAAAAAGCAGAATAAGTGAAAGCATGTGATTGTTGTTTGATCTTCGATTCAGGAAACTAAAAGCGCTAAGTCAGGACAATTCACAGGTTGGATCCGAGAATGTAGAATGGATGCAAGCAGGAATGATTTAAACAGTTTTGAACTCAAAACTCAATGATATAACTAATCAATTCTAATTGCAGAAGTTATCTTTGACTACTCCACAGAATTCCAAATCTCTTTGCAAATTCTAACAAATTAAGCAAGCATTAAAGATCAGGTTTCGATTGTTCACAAAACTCCTAAGTTGAAACTCTTTGCAAATAGGTGTTGCTCATCTAATACTCGTTCAGGTGATTAACAATGTTCTCACATCTAATAAACAACCTAGGGTGTCGAAATCTAGATGATTAGTCTCTGATATCGATATGAATGCAAGTATAGATAAAAAACCAATGAATTTCCTATCAGTTTAGCAATTCTACAAACTCTTCATCAGACTTTGAAAAGCCCTAACTTAACTAACAAAATACTCAGACATGGTGAATTGAGAAAACATCATGAATAGAATAGATTGCATAAAAGAAATAAGAGATAAAGATAAAAGAGTTTGAAATCTGCTCTGAAGGAGTCTGATTTGTCTCTTCAAAAGCTCGGCTACAAATCTCTCTCAAAGGCTCTCTAGAAAATAAGATACAAGATGCAAGCCAACAATGTCTGAAAACCTAATATACACAGGCCAAAACACGAGCTGGGGTCTTCTTGTAAATACTAGAACTTCTGGGTCAAAACTGCAATATCTTCTCCATCTTTTAAAATAAGTCGTGATTTCCTTCAGATGAAGGTGACGAGCGGCACCCATAATTGGTTACGATCGTCACCAATGCCCATATAACGCCTCCGAGTTGCTAACTTCGTGGATGGTTCTTGCAATGATCCAAAAATCTCCAAAACCTCCAATTATGCTACAGTCATGTTATAACCTGCAAAGACTCTATTAGGACTCTAAAAAGACCAAAAAGACTCAATAAAAAGGACTTATACCATGGTTAAAAACTATAAAAACCATGATATATCAACTCCCTCAGACTTAGCTTTTGCTTGCCCTCAAGCAAACATTGGACAGAGAACAGGGTCGAGGTTTAAAAACAGAAAAGTCAGCTAGACATGAGGAACACCACATTGATCAACACTTTCAAATCCACATACCACAGAGCTAACACAAGATCAAATTTCAGTCTAATCATCACAAGCTTAGCAAATCTCTCAAATCCAATTGAAGCTCCTTCAAGAAATCCGAAATCTCTACTGCTAATTCCTTATATTTATCTAAGTGTGATATCTCATCAAGGATTTATCATCTCAATCACTTATAGATTCTTTTCCCTTCCTAAACATTGAACAAAGAAATCTCAACACAGCTCTCCTATTTTCTCTTCCCTTGATCTATTTTTCTGATTTTTTTGATATTTCAACTTCTTTTCTCAAAAAATTTGTTAACAGTCTAAGATATGGTGTTACTCAATGCTTGTGTTCCTTCGGAGGAGACAGGTTCTTGAGTGTTCACTACTGTTGTTCCTTGTAAGGAGACAGGGTCGTGATGCACCATTCTGCAGACTTAAACTCTTAAAAGCTGTATAATGGAAGATCAAAGAGAGATTGCATCTAAACATTCTTGTCAGTGTTGAAAGAGAGAATCAAGATCAGTGAGTATCAAGCCCCAAGATAAGATGTTTAAAATTCATTAAGGTGGAGTCAAGAGCAGATTTTCCAGATTTTCTAAGAACCTAAACCTTCTTTGCTAGATTGATCTACCTATGACTTTCAACTTATTAAGACTTGTAATCAACTACTATGGAAATGGTTCTTATAAGCATCAACGTTCTATGGTTAGTTCCAAGATAAACTGACAGTTTCAAAATTTTGACTCTATAAAACAGGTTTTTAACTCAACTTTAAGACTCTCAAAACAAAACAAAATATAAACAACATCAGTAGCCACCTCCCCTTGACTTAAAAACCATTGTCCCCAGTGTTATTAAGCCTAGAGTTGGTCAAAATAGAAGCAAGTGAACGTGTAGAATCGAGTTTGAAAAGTGTACCTCGCGAAGCAGTGAGTGACGAGCGTCACCTCTCAGTGGTGATGTAATGCCAACATGTTTACTCAAAATTCAGAATGCTAGAGCACTCAAAACACACATTACAAACATCCAAATAAAGCATAACCAATGGTTAAACAAGTTCACAAGACATCATCAAAACAAACTGACAAAACGGACTTTTTTTTTTCGGTTTTTCTCATGCTTTTAGTTTTTTTTTTAGCTATGTACACGAAAACTAAACTAAGTACATTAAAAAGAAAACTTATTGGTGGATTGCCTCCCACTAAGCGCTTGTTTAAAGTCATTAGCTCGACTTTGATTGCTGTTTAGATAGCTGGTGCATCATCTAGAGACACAATATGTCCTGCTGGAATCTCGGCTTGCGCCCAATAGTGTTTCACCCTTTGTCCATTGACAGTGAACTCATCACCTTTGGTGTTAATCAGGATAAGGGCGCCATGTGGTCTAGCCTCTTTGACAGTGAAAGGACCTGACCAACGAAATCGTAGTTTACTAGGAAAAAACTGCAAACGAGAGTTGTAAATGAGTACTTGGTCGTTGGGCTCGAAATGTCTGGAGATGATCTTCTTATCATGATATGCCTTTGTCCTTTCCTTGTATAACTTGGAGTTTTCATAGGCCAGATATCTGATTTCATCCAGGTCGTTGAGCTGAATCAAGCGCCTCTCGGCAGCAGGCTTCAAATCGAAGTCCGGCTTCTTTATAGCCCATTTTGCTTTGTACTCTACACTGGAAGATGACACGCCTTGCTATAGAGCAGATGGAATGGTGTAGTCCCAAATGGCGGTTGTAGGAAGTCCTGTAAGCCCACAATGCGTCATCCAATTTTTCTAACCAATCATTCCTTGTCTTCCCAACTGTCTTCTCCATTATCTGCTTGATCTGTCTGTTGGAAACTTCAACCTGTCAACTGGTCTGCGAATTATAAGGCATGGCCACTCTATACTGAACACCATACTTCTCCAGCAGCTTGTCAAAGACCTTGTTAACAAAGTGAGAACCACCATCACTGATAACAATTCGCGGGACACCAAATTTGGGGAAAATGATGGTGTTAAACAGCTTCAAAACCACTCCAGCGTCATTGGTAGGAGTAGCAGACGCCTCTATCCACTTAGATACACAATCAACAGCAACCAGAATGTATATGTTCCCATAGGATAAAGGAAAAGGGCCCATGAAGTCAATGCCCTAACAGTCAAAGACTTCAACCTCAAGAATGAAGTTCTGTGGCATCTCATGTCTTCTGCTAATCTTCCCTCTCCTCTGACATGTATCATAGCGTCTAATGAATGCTTGTGCATCCTGAAACATAGTAGGCCACTGATAGGTTCCCAGTACGAGATTATCAATGTTGATCACAAAAACTGTAACTTAGAACTCAAGAAAAATTGTTTGGTAGTTAAGACTACCTATTTAGTTGTTTTTCATCTCTTTAAATAGAGAAAGTACATGAAGCAAATGAACAAGAAGATGGAGTCATCGACTCCTACATTGCAGGAAATGGGAAAGTGCAGGAAATGGAAAAGTGGAGAACGTGCCTAAAGACTCGTTCTCTTATTAACAACTGAAACATAACTCTTCAAACTTGATTCCTTAACTCTGCAGATATTTTCGGTTTTGCTTACGTGGCCTTTCTGATCTCCTTATTGCCACCTCAGCAACCCCATCTGCAAACATGTCTTCTTGTATCCTATCAATACTCTCGCCGTCGAAAAGAATCTTGTCCTCAAGGTTCACCTGAAACGTGGGAAAGCTTGATTTGAACTGCTGCAAATCTTCCCAAGTAGCTTCTTCGACAGGAAGGTTAGCCCATTGAACAAGTATCTCCGTGATATTCTTTTCCCCCGTGCGTACTTCCCGTGAACTCAAAGCTTTTTCCAGCACCAAGCGCAAGATTCCAGACTCATTCAATGGCGGGAGCTCAACTGAAACGGGATCCGTGTCACCAACACGTTTCTTGAAAAGAGAGACGTGGAAAACAGGGTGAATGCGAGCGGTGGCTGGGAGGGCGAGGCAGTAAGCGACTTTGCCGATGAGTGAGTCGATTCTGAACGGACCATAGAACCTGTTTGAGAGCTTCTGCGAAGAACGACAAAGAACAGACTTTTGCCTGTAAGATTGTAAACGTAAGAAAACACAGTCACCAACCTCAAATTCTACATCACATCGTTTAGCATCAGCCAACTACTTCATTCGATTCTTAGACGCCTCCAAGTGTTGCTTCAGCTCAGACAATAACTCATCCCGATTCTGTAATTGCTCATCGATTTCACCAACAAGAGTGGAACCAAGTTCATACCGTGGCATAGATGGAGGAGGTCGGCCATAGAGTGCCTGGAAGGGACTTGTACCCGTGCTTGAATGGAATGTGGTGTTATACCAATACTCAGCCCATGAAAGAAAAGAGCTCCACTGTTTCGTTTTGTACTGAACAAAACAGTGTAGATACTGTTCAATGCAGCGATTGACGACTTCCGTCTGAGCGTCCGTTTGTGGATCGTAAGCAGTAGACATCCGCAGTGTTGTGCCCGAGAGTCGCCACAATTCTGTCCAGAAATGGCTGAGGAAAATTGGGTCCCTGTCGCTGAGAATTGAACGAGGCAAGCCGTGAAGTTTCACCACAGTTTCGATGAATTTTGTAGCTACGGTAGATGCCGTATAAGGGTGAGACAAAGGCACCAGATGACTAGATTTACTGAGACGATCGACAATTACCATAATAGACGTGTAGGCACCTGAGCGAGGTAATCCATCAACAAAATCCATTGATATGTCTTCCCAAAGTTGCTGCAGAACAGGCAAGGGTTGGAGAAGACCAGCTGGTGACATAGTCTGGGATTTAGCACCTTGGCAAATGTCACAACGAGAGATGTAATCAGCGATAATTCTATGCATCGAGGGCCAGTAGAAGTGATGCGAGAGTCTCTTGTAAGTGCGCAAAACTCCAGAGTGACCCCCCAAGGTGGTGTCGTGATGCTCGTGTAACAACTGAGTAATAAATTGTGAACCTGGTGGGATCGCAACACGGTTGTTGTAGCAGACAAGTCCGTCTTTCCAGGAGTAAGGTCGTCCAGGATTCTCTAGCGCTGCTGCACCAATCCGGATGAGGTATGGATCTGTGGATGCCAAGGCGCGGAGATCATCCCAAAGAGAGACTTGTGGAACTGATACTGCTGCGAGAAGAGGACTATCAGGGACGCGTGATAGCGCATCAGCGGCGGAGTTCGACTTGCCAGGTTTGTATACAATGTCGTAGTCGTAGCCGACAAGCTTTGCCATCCACTTCCGTTGCTTTGGCGTGAGAATGCGCTGTTCCAACAAATATCGCAGACTCCTCTGATCAGTTTGTATTGTGAATTTACGCCCCATCAAGTAAGTTTGCCATGTACGAATAGCCACAAGGATCGCCAACATCTCCCGAGCATATGTCGACCAAGATTTCTTTGTGACCCCATGTGATCGACTCATAAAAGCAATGGGTTGCCCATTCTGAGAAAGGACCGCTCCAATTCCATCAACAGAAGCATCCGTTTCGATCACAAAAGGTGTAGAGAAATCAGGAAGAGCGAGAGTAGGTGTAGTTGTCATCGCCGTTTTGAGCTTGGTGAAAGCTTGAGCGGCATCTGAATCCCATGTAAACTTGCCCTTGCGTAGGAGATTGGTAAGAGGGCGTGCGATGAGCCATAGTCTCGCACAAATTTCTGATAATATCCCGTTAAGCCTAAGAAGCTTCGAAGCTCTGTGACGGTGGTAGGAACTGGCCAATCTGTCATTGCTTTGACCTTCGATTGATCCACTTTAACACCCGTGTGTGAGATAATGTGCCCCAGGTACTATAATTCTTGTTTACCAAACTCGCACTTCTTAAATTTCACTGACAAACGATTCAGCCGAATCAGATTTAAGACATCTCGAATGTGCTGCAGATGTGTCTCCCATGTCGGACTGTAGATGAGAATACCGTCGAAGAAGACAATGATAAATTTTCTCATGTACGGTCGAAAGATGTTGCTCATAAGAGCCTGGAACATCGATGGTGCGTTGCAAAGGCCGAACGGCATGACAAGGTACTCGAAATGACCATGATGCGTACGAAATGCGGTTTTGTGGATGTCTGATGGATGCATACGTGCTTGGTGGAAACCGGTGGTGAGGTCGAGCTTGGTGAAGAACGCTGCTCCGTGGAGTTCATCGAGCATGTGTTCGACGGTTGGGATGGGAAAACGGTCTTTGATTGTCGCTGAATTGAGTGCTCTGTATTCGGTACAGAACCGCCACGAACTATCCTTTTTCTTCACGAGGAGGACATGTGAAGAGAAAGGGCTGGAGCTTGTGCGAATGATGCCCGCTTGAAGCATGTGCTGAAAATAGGCATAACGATACGGACGAACGTTGATAGGGTTTGCACCTTCCTTGAGGGTGATGTGGTGTTCAATATCACGGTGTGGAGGAAGGCCTTTGAGTGTGTGAAAAACCTCATCGAATTCCATTAGGATCAAACGCATATCATCGTTTAATTGCTGAAGCTCTGGTGTCGGCTCCGGTGAACAGATCGCAAAGAGATGATGACCTTGTCGTGCTTCTTTCTCAACATCATCTCTTGTTGTGGGCCTGATTCTGTTTTGCTGAAGCCCATTAAGAATATGGGTTTCTCCTTCCCACTCCAATTGCAACGTCTGAGCCTTCCAATCACAAAGCATAGGCCCAAGACTCTCCAGCCATTGAATACCCATGACCAAATCAAGGCTCACGAGAGGAAGGGCATATAGCGTTACCCGAAATTTGGCACCGCCGATCTGTATTGGAACGTCATCGTACTTACGGTGGCATCGGAGAGGAGTACCATTGGCCACCCGTACCTGAAACGGTTTTGTCTCCGTCTCCCGCAGCTTTAAATCGAGTGCCACCTTCTCACTGTTAAAGTTGTGAGTCAAACCACTGTCGACGAGGGCGTTGACGCTGTGGCCAGTGACAACAATGTGGAGGCGCATCGTTGTTGGGGACTCCCAGCCAGCCAACGCATTGAGAGTTATTTCTGGCATAGGATTAACATCCTCTTTGTCTTCTTCATCTGTTGTTTCTATATCTGCGATGCCTTCCATGATGAACAATTGTGGATTGACACACCTGTGTCCCGATGAATACTTTTCGTCACAACTAAAGCAGAGGCCGAGACTGCGTTTCCTCTGAAGCTCTTCCCAATTGAGCTTCTTTGGCGTTTGGACAAGTCGCTGCGTTGTCGGATTGCTGGATCTAGATGTCAAAGCAAACGTATGGTTTCGAGGTGTTACTACTCTCTTTTGCTTTTGTAATTGATCATCTTTCATCCGGGCCAAATTGATGACCTCCTAGAGAGTCTTAGCTTGAAACATACGGACATCATCAGCAATGGATGAGTGTAAGCCTTCGAGGAATGTTCCCACCAGTGCCTCTTCAGACCAATTGGAGATTTTGTTCCTCAACCTCTCGAACACACGTTGGTAATCTCGAAACATCCCTGTTTGACGGATCTTGGACAGCTCCTCATCAAAGTTTGCACTGCGAGTGGGACCAAATCTTGTCCACATCTCTGTCTCGAATATCTCCCAAGTAATGAGGTTTGGAGCAAGACCGAGAGCCTTCACGGTGGCCTTCCACCACTTGTTAGCCTCGTCAGTGAGATGGTAAGATGCGAAGCTCACACCTTCGTCGCCAGTGATCTCTTGATAAGCGAAGTATTGGGTAGCCTTTGTAAGCCACTCAGTAGGATCGCCACCACTAAATCTCGGGAGCTCCATCTTCACATGGCGATGTGGAGTAGGAGTTGTTGCAAAAGGATTGACGTTGTCTCCCCTCTGATTCGGTGGTTGATTATCTTCTTGTCTACGATTGCCTTGTGACGCACTGGATCCGGTCTCGCGGCTGCTAAGAACCAACTCCCTCATCTGGTTCAATGAATCAGCGATCGTACGGTTGACTGAAGTCTCCAATCCACGGAATTTGTCGGTGATGCCGGTGCTAAGTTTCTTGAGTTCACCTTGGACCATCCCTAGACTGGTCTCCAGATCCTCAAGGCGTTCTCTGTTGTTGGCCATGGACTCTTTCCTTAGATTTGAGCCAAGGCCTGGGTTTTTTGTGAGTTTTTTGTATTGCGGGGCGGAATGGTATTTGAGTGGGATGAAACGAAAGGAAAACAAAAAGTTCTTGGTGAGCGTTGATTCGAAGTGAATACCGTCAACAAGAAGGAAAATGTGCTCTGATACCACTGATAGGTTCCCAGTACGAGATTATCAATGTTGATCACAAAAACTGTAACTTAGAACTCAAGAAAAATTGAAGCAAGGTACTTGCAATAGAGAAAAACTGTAACTTACCTATTTAGTTGTTTTTTATTTCTTTAAATAGAGAATGTACATGAAGCAAATGAACAAGAAGATGGAGTCACCGACTCTTACATTGCAGGAAATGGGAAAGTGCAGGAAATGGGAAAGGGGAGAACGTGCCTAAAGACTCGTTCTCTTATTAACAACTGAATCATAACTCTTCAAACTTGATTCCTTAACTCTGCAGATATTTTCAGTTTTGCTTACGTGGCCTTTCTGATCTTCGTATTGCCACCTCAGCAACCCCATCTGCAAACGTGTCTTTTTGTATCCTATCAGCCACCAGAAACTAGCTTGAAGAACTTTGGAGACTGTTTTGAATGTGGCAAAGTGTCCAGCATACTCTAAGCCATGACAGTGAAACAAGACATCTGGAACCTCTGCTTCTGCTAAGCATCTCCTGTAAATCCCATCAGCACAATGTCTGTAAAGATATGGCTCATCCCAGTAAAATCTCCTAAGTTCTCTCAAGAACGTTTTCTTAGCATACCCTTTGAAATCATGTGGTTCATCCTGTGCAGCAATATAATTGGCAATATCAGAATTCCAAGGTCTCTGGGGATCAGTAGTGGCATAAACTTGCTTTTCAAAAGCATCTCCCATTCACAAATCATTGCAAACGTCTGTGTTGGGTGACGAGCATCACCAGACTGGGTGACGAGCGTCACTGGCTTCATACCTAAACTGGATCGTGATTCTGCTGAAGTGGTGACGAGCGTCACCCCCTGGTGTTGCTCGTCACTGCCCTGTAGTTGCGAGAACATTGCAGGTTTTCAATACTTTCTCCCTGCATTCGAGTCACTATCAGAGACACATTCTCCTCAGGGAAGAAATCATTGATTGGCACGTCATCTTCAATCCTGATCCTAGTGAGATGATCAGCAACTCCATTCTCAACTTCTTTCTTGTCCTTGACTTCAATATCAAACTCTTGAAGTAGCATAATCCATCTCAACAACCTTGGCTTTGTATCCTTCTTCTGCTTCAGATACTTTAGTGCTGAATGGTATGTGTGGACCACGACCTTGGAGCCAACAAGGTACTTGCAAAATTTCTCAAATGCAAAGACCACTGCAAACAGTTCATTCTCAGTTGTTGTATAGTTCTTCTGAGCTTCATCCAATGTCCTGCTGGCATAGTAGATGGCGTGTAGCTGCTTGTCTTTCCTCTGCCCCAGCACTGCACCAACTGCAAAACTGCTGGCATCAAACATAACCTCAAAAGGCAAGTCCCAATCGGGAGGCTGCACAATAGGAGCTGAAACCAAAGCTTGTTTTATCTGCTCAAAAGTTGATCGACATTCTGCAGTAAACTCAAACTTCACATCTTTGCAGAGAAGAGCAGTAAGAGGTCTTGCAATCTTGCTGAAGTCCTTGATGAACCTTCTGTAGAACCCAGCATGACCCAGAAAACTTCTCACTGCTTTGACAGAATCAGGCGCCTGCAAGCTTGTCATCACTTCAATTTTCACCCTATCCACTTCTATGCCATCTCCAGAGACTCTGTGACCAAGAACAATGGCATCTTGTACCATAAAATGACACTTCTCCCAATTCAGAACCAAATGCTTCTCTTCACATCTCTGCAGAACTGCACACAAGTTGTTCAAACAGCTCTTGAAAGAGGATCCATAAACTGAGAAGTCATCCATGTAAACCTCCATAAAACTCTCAATCATGTCAGTGAAAATCGACATCATGCATCTCTGGAAGGTTGCAGGAACATTACATAGTCCAAAAGGCATTATGCGATATGCAAATGTGCCATAAGGGGTCTTCTCCTAATCATCTGGATGGATGAGGATCTGAAAGAAACCTGAATAACAATCAATGAAGCAGTAATACTTGTGATTTGCCAGCCTCTCTAGCATCTGATCGATGAAAGGCAAAGGGAAGTGATATTTCCTTGTGGCTGCATTCAGCTTCCGGTAATCGATGCACATCCTGTGTCATGTCACTGTTCTGGTTGGAATCAGCTCATCCTTGTCATTCTTCACCACTGTAACCCCTCCTTTCTTTGGGACCACGTGAACAGAACTGACCCAAGCACTGTCTGATATAGGATAGATGATCCCAGCTTGCAGCAGCTTCATGATCTCCTTTTTGACAACATCATGCAGGTTTGGATTCAGCCTTCTCTGATGCTCCACTGATGATTTTATTTCATCCTCCAGATGTATCCTATGCATGCACAAGTCTGGAGAAATACCAGAAATATCATCAAGAGAATAGCCAAGAGCTTTGCAAAATCTGCGCAGCTTGCTTAGCAAAAGAGTGAGCTATGCATTGTTCAATGAAGCATTAACAATAATAGGATAAGTGGATTTTTCTCCAAGGAAGGCATACCTTAGCCCTGCAGGGAGCTGTTTAAGCTCAACTTTTGGTGCTTTTTCTGCACTCCAATCACCCATTGCAGCAGCTTTTGCAGATGTGGTGACTAGTTCTTCTTAAGCAACCAGTTGTATGACATGTGCAGTAGCATCTATCATCTTTGCATAACCAGTAGCAGCTGCATCAAGATGCTCAACCTCTGCTGTAGAAGTGGTCAACGCCCTCTCCAGGGGGTCTTCTGATCTCATCTCTTGAAAGATCTGATCAGCAAGGTAGGAGAGAACATCCACATAGAATGTATGTCCATCTATAGTTGGACTCTTCATCAGCTTGTCCATTTCAAATTTCATCACCAAGTCACCAACATTCAGCTCAATTCTTCATTTCATGACCTCTATAATAGATCCTGCAGTAGCCAGGAAATGTCTTCCAAGAATCAAAGGGTCTTTGGGTTCTTCTCCATACTCCAGAACCACAAAATCAGTAGGAATCATGTAGTCTCCTACTTTGATAGGAACATCCTCTATCACACCTTCAGGAACTCTGACTGATCTATCAGCTAGGACTAGAGATATCCTGGTAGCTTTAAAATCAGTAATCCCTAAGCTCTTGGCAACAGAATGAGGCATCAGGTTCACACTAGAACCAAGATCACACAATGATCTCTCAAACCTGTCAGAAAATATTATGCAGTCTAAAACAAAGCTTCTTGGGTCTGAAAGCTTCTCTGGTACTCAGTTCTGAATCACTGCACTGACCTGCTCGTTGAGCATCAATGCTCCTGCCTCTAAGCTCAAGTTGTTGGTCACCATCCTCTTCACATATCTCCTTATAACAGGAGTAATCCTCACAGCATCAATCAATGGAATCTCAATGACCAGCTTATTCATCATAGCCTTGCATCTGGCATCTTCAAGCTCTTGTTTAGACTTCTTAGGATGCTTAGGATAGGGTACCTTAGGCTTGTACACCGTTTCCTTAGCATTGTTTGAAGTCTTAGACGAAACTGCAGTTGGTCGTGCTTGGTGACGAGCGTCACCAGACTGGTGGCAATCATCACTCACTTATGAAGGATTCGTGTCGGGCCTTGGTAAAGCTGGTGACGAGCGACACCCCTCCTGTGTGACGATCGTCACTCGTTGTTTCGCAGAAGAAATTTCATCATCTTCAAACTCTTCAAGTCCAACGAATTCTCATGAGCTCAAATCCTTCTGCAACACTGGTTCAGTATGGCTCCTAAGCATGTATCAATGTGTGATGTCGATATCCTGCTTTGTATCCTGTGTATCGATTCGCTAAGCCGATATCCTGATCGATTTGAAGCCTTCTCGCCTTGGTTTCTTCACCTAATGACTCCAGCATTTCCTTTGGTCCTTAAACTCCTCCAATGCACATGCCAAGTGCTCGAAATGCACCTAATAGGCAATACAACTCCTAATTGTACACTAAATGCTAAATGAGTGCAATTGGGACATGAACATGTAAACAATGCATGCTTAAGGATCAAAAACTAGTGCTAAATATATGCTAAAATGGTATAATGCTAAAATGGTATAAACATAGTGTATATCAACTCACATACACTCGCTTTTTGCTTGTACTCAAGCAATCAAAGACAAATAAGAGAGAGGGGTTTAAAAATAGGAGCTCAAAACTAAAGATGCCAATGGAAAAACTGATTCAATGCCCAAGTTATAGGTTCTAAGATGGAAAGAGATTGTTCTACTTTAAAAGCCTTAGCCACATCCATCATAGCAAACAATGAACTCTAGCTTAGCCTACACAAGCATTCAAATTAACCAACTCTTTAACATTCATTAATGGTAACCAATAGATCAAGTTTATGCAAATCAAGTGAACACATTTGGTTAAAGGGACATGGTCATGAGATGAAAATGATCTCATTCAGATAAGTGTTCAAAAACATAAGGGATCACTCCATGAAATGATTCCATCTAAGGCAAAATGCTAAAGGTAAAAGCACACCTATGCATGCAAGTAAAAGCTCTCTTCTACCCTTTTTCACCCCAGGATGAACCTATTATCTTTTAAACCCAAAGTGAAACCCCTAGATCTACCCTTTTTCCAAAGCACTTGATCTCTTCTTCCTTCATGTTTGGGGGAAACTCCTTCTTTCTGCTTGTGTGGTTGATTCTTTTTTGGAACTTGCTCTTCTTTGTTGTATAATTGGCGTCATTTTTTTCTTCACCTTTGGTGGATTGCTTGGTCTGATTTCTCCTTTTGGAATGACCTTTGTAAGCTTTGTTGTTGGCGCCTTCTTTTTCTTTAACACTTAGAGCTTTTCTTCCTTATATTTAACCACAAACTTAACTTGTTTTCCATACTTCCATCCCCATACTTCTTCTTCTTCTTTTAAAGGATATAAACAATAAAACTCAAACCACATATACTACCCTTTCCCAAACTCCTAACCTAATACCAATCTCAAGATGCAAGCTGGTGTCTACAAGAGAGCTTCTCTTTGCCAGCCTTATTCCTAACACTTTTTCCAAGATATAATCGAAAATAATGCAATGCAAGGCCGCACAACTCTCACAATAGTGTTTATGTTCAGAAAGAAGGATTGGGTTAGGGCGTGGTTAACTGTCCCATAATGATGAGGATCAGCTACTTGGGCTAACAAGAGTAGTAAGAAGGGAAGAAGATAACCCAAGTATGTATATGGGTACCCATGTAATCACTCTCAATGCATAAACGTGATAAATGTTAAGATTAGGGTTCTAATAAAAAGAGTTGGTATCAAATCAAAGCAAGCTTCAGCATAAGACAAGAATATCAATGCAGGTATTCAAGATATGGTGCAGCCTTAAACTTCAAATTCACTACAATGCAATCAAACAATGAAAACAACTAAAACATTAACATCTTGACAAGTGTTTATCATCTACTCCCTATGCAAATGTTTGCAAACCTATATGTAATGCATCTAGACTCAATCTTAGTTATGGAAATGCAACTAAATGATCTTTTTCGTTCCAAAAAATTTGAAAATTTTATGAATTTTCAGTGCACATAGATGAATGCATAAATGCATGAGACTCAAGTATATAAAAGGGAAAATAAGAAAACAAAACACAATGTCAAATGCAATACCCTCCCCCACACTTAAATTATACAGTTCTCTGTGTAATAGACGTCATAGAGGAGGTTCAAACAAGTATAAATGATGAATGGACTAAAGGCAGGGCAAAAGAAATGAAGGAGGAGGAGTTAGGGGAAACTTACAGCTGTTGTCGTGGCCGGTATCGGGGTGAGAGGTCGATATGTCCATCGATATACTTCGGAAGCGGTGGGTATCTGGGAGGGACATCGATACACTGGTCGATATTGGTCTGGGTGATGCGTATCGATCTGAGTATCGATGTAGATGTCGATATGCCTTCACGCGTAACTCAGGGATCACCGTCGCCCTTTTGTTAAGGCACATTGACTTCGTTCCCCTTGATATCCTTGTCGATACACCCATGCTCTTTATGTACTAGTGTCGTAGATCGATATGCAAGTCGATACGCCATGTTTCTGCTCTGTATCGGCTTGTATATTGTCTGGTACTCGCGTGTATCGACATTGGTTTAATCAGTACATGGGGTTATATACGTGTCCTCAGGGTGTATCAGGACAGGTACATCGGTATTCAGGTCGATACAGGATCATCTCTTATGTATCGACCTCCAGCTTGAACCAACACCCTTATCTATATAAGTGGGAAGCATACCATATCGATACAGGATCATCTCTTATGTATCGACCTCCAGCTTAAATCTTTCTGCAACACTGGTTCAGTATGGCTCCTAATCATGTATCGACGTGTGATGTCGATATGCTGCTATGTATGTTGTGTATCAATTCGCTAAGCCAATATCCTGATCGATATGAAGCCTTCTCGCCTTGGTTTCTTCACCTAATGACTCCCAGCATTTCCTTTGGTCCTTAAACTCCTCTAATGCACCTGCCAAGTGCTCGAAATGCACCTAATATGCAATGCAACTCCTAATTGTACTCTAAATGCTAAATGGGTGCAATTGGGACATGAACATGTAAAAAATGCATGCTTAAGGATCAAAAACTAGTGCTAAATGTATGCTAAAATGGTATAAACATAGTGTATATCAATGTACTAAAGAGCAGCTTAGTACCAAGTAATCTTCACAAAGTCTTCCAAAAATAGCTCAGAAACTTTAAATCACGATCAGAAACAATGGTCTTTGGAACTCCATGAAGATGCACAACCTCCTTAAAGTATAAGTCAGCAACCTGACTTGCATCATCCATCTTGTGACAAGGTATAAAGTGGGCCATCTTACTGAATCTATCCACCACGACCATGATAGGACCCGTTCCTGTCTGAGTTCTTGGAAATCCCACTATGAAATTCATGCTCACATCATCCTAAGGTTGCATAGGAACCAACAAAGGAGTGTAAAGTCCAAGCTGAAAATGACTTTTCATGCTTTGACAAGTGGCACACCTCTCCACTATAGCATGAACGTCTCTGCTCATCTTAGGCCAAAAGAAGTGCCCCTCAAGCATATCAAACGTCTTATTGATCCTAAAATGTCCAGAAAGACTTCCTCTATGAGCCTCACGAATCAATAACACCCTTACAGAACTCTTAGGAACACACAGCTTGCTTCTTTGAAAAGAAATCCATCTTGCAGCTGGTACTAATTTACAACGCCTTTTTTGCACTCATTATAGACTTGTGTAAAGTCCATGTCTCCATCATACAGCTCATTCATCATCTCAAATCCCCTTATTCGTGAATCATGGATATAGATCAAAGCATACCTTCTTGAGAGTGTATCAGCCACCACATTGATCTTTCCAGCTTTGTATTTAGACACAACTGAGAAGGATTGTAGGAACTCCACCCATTTATCATGTCTAATATTGAGCCTCTGCTGATTGTTGGTGTACTTTAATGCCCAACAACAACAATCTTTACCACCTCCAAAGCCCAGAAAAAACCGACCACCTCAACTATCCACCTTGACCACCCGCTCTCGAAACGACATCGTTAAACCAAACCCAAAATACGGCAATCAAACCTCTCTCTCTCTCTGCCACCGTCGAAACTGAACCACAAACACTTGCCCAAGCCCTCAAATCCAAATACTGGCATGGAGCAATGTCGACAGAATTTGATTCTCAATTTCCACATCAAACGTGGAATCTGATTCCACCATCACCACAATACAACATCGTGGGATGTAAATAGATTTTTTTGGATCAAACAACTCCCCGATGGAAGTCTCGACAAATAAAAGGCTCTGCTTGTCATTAGAGGATTCAATCAACAACCTGGCATCAACTTTGACGAAACCTTCAGCCCAGTTATCAAGTCTACTACGATTCGATCTGCCTTGAAGGTAGCTAAAAGCAGAGATTGGCCCATACGACAATCGATGTCAACAATGCATTTTTGCAGGGATCTCTCAATGAAGAGGTTTATGTTCATCAACCACCAGGGATTGTAGATCCAGACAAACCTCTGCACATATGTAAGCTCAATAAATCCCTCTACGGTTTAAAACAAGCCCCGAGGGCCTGGTACTTAGAGCTGAAAAATTACTTGCTTGCTGTCGGGTTCAAGAATTCTATATCCGACACCTCTCTCTTTGTTTTAGATCAAGGTACGACGCTCATCTATCTTCTGGTATATGTGGATGACATTATCATCACTGGGAATAACTCTGCAGCAGTGGAAACAATACTGGCCAAATTAGCTGAGCGATTCTCTGTCAAAGACATGGGAGCTTTGTCGTATTTTTTGGGCACAAAAGTTACTAGAAGCTCTCGGGGTATTCATCTAAGTAAAAAAAAAAATATATACTCACGATCTCCTTAAGAAGATGCAAATGATGGAAGCTTATATCTCATATATTTACACCATTTAAGCTTGCATTTAGTTCATATCATAGTCTTCTTTTGCATGTTTTCCTTTGCTTTTGTCCCATTCTTTTTTGTTTTTAGACTTAGGTTGCATTTAGGATGTAGTTTGCGTTTTCCTTGCATAAGGGATGTTTCGAGGTACCTAAGGAGCTATTTAAGATAAGGAAGAAGTGTTGGAATGATCCAGAGAGTTCCCCCATTATAAGAGGAGCAAAAAGAACCAAGAAAACAGAAGTTTGGCCTAGCATCATTCACAGAGAAGTCCACATCGTTTGATGTGATGAAGCAGAGAGAAACATGATTTACATTGATCACTCACATCGATCACATGTGATCGATGTCAAGCCACATGACATCCACATCGATCATCGGCATCGTACGATGTAATGGACCCGAGAGCATTGAAGTTAACATCGATCAAGCACATCGATCAAAGCCTGCTCGATGTCAAGCGCCAGAAGAGCTACATCGATCAATTACATCGATCAGACCAGATCGATGTCAGCACATCGATCACCAGCATCGACCAAGTTTGATCAATGTTGACCCAGTCTGAAGACAATTTATTTACAATTTTGCCACTTCGCTTAGACTCCTATAAATACTTAAAATTCCTAATTTTTGTGATCATCCTATTATCCAGCAGTTCTTTCCTTTTTGTTCTTGTTTTGATTTTGTAGTTTAAATCTCTGTTCCATTTAATATAAGTTTGCATATATCTTCTTGTTTAGCCTCTCCAATAATGATTATCTATCTATTTCTCTTTGATTTGATGGTTTCAATGGTGATTAGTGAGTAGTACTTTTAGGGATTTGAGATAGGTTAGGATTAGGGAATTTGATGTTTGATCTAAGGTTAATTAGTGTTAACTCTTCCATTTCCTTTTTTGGATTCTATGTTTAATGCCTGATTAGCTATAGCTAAGCTGATTAGGATCTTAGGCTCATTTTATGCCCACCAAGTGTTTGATGAAATGTCTGAACTGCTTTGCAAGAGAATTGCTTGTTCTAGCTCAAGAGATTGATTGTCTAGGGAACGATTTGGTAATATAGGATTGATAGATTGTCTTAATGCTTGCTTTTTGTCATTTCACTAATGAGAATTAGTTCTTGACTTGATGATTAGCAAAGAGATTAGTGCCAAGAGATTGGATTAGTCATATAAATGATTTATATGCATAAGGAATAGCATTGTGTGAGTTTGTAAGCATCATAGGTTGAGTTGATAGTTCCCTAACACCAATTATCCCATCTCAAGTCCTGTCTTTCCTCTGTTTTTAATTCATTTCGAATTTACTCTGTTTTTGCTTATGGTTTAGTTGTTTTGCTTGCTGTTCACTCTTGGTTTGGTGTTTGCTTTAAGTTTGATTGATCATTTAGGTTGTTAGACTTCAATCTTATCTATATCTGCTTGAATTAAGAGCTCTACTGCATTCCTGCTGCTTCAAACTTCCCCTTATGGATTGACTAAACTCAATGCTACAATGACTAATGTGTGTTGAGGATTGAGCTAGGATAAAAACCTACATCAATTTGGCGCCATTGCGAATAGGGGAATGCTTTGTTCAGTAGGATTTGTAGAGATCTTGAGATCAAGCTTTCTTATTTTCGATTTTGGTTACTGATTTCTTTTGTTGGTCTAGAATTTCTTTTGTAGGCACAAAAACACTTGCTCGTAAGTGTATACAACTACAACTGAGGTTCAAGGTCAAGAATTTTGGGTTTGCAGCAGCAGAAATCAGTTGTTAAAGCATGGAAGAATATCAGTATACTGCTGGTTTTGGGTTGCAAAGTCCACAAGTTCCACAAGGTCTTTAAGGGATCCAAGGCTTACAAGGACAGCAAGGTCCACATGGGTTACAAGGAGCTTGGGTTCAAAGACCATTGAGACCTATGGGTGCTGCAGATATACCATCAAGCTATGCTTTAAGGCAAGGTATTCTTCCACCTACGGTGACTAACCACTATAAGATAAAAAGCAGCATGATTGCTATGATTCAAGAGCAGAAGTTCTTTAGATTGCCTAAACAAAACCCTCTTGGGAACTTGGATCACTCTGAGAGGATTTGTACTATGACAAAGCTTAGTGGAGTTTCAGATGGTCGTTTGAAGCTCAGATTATTCTCATTCTCTCTTGGTGATAGAGTTCAAATGTGGGAAAAGTCTTTAGCACAAGGCAGCATCACCACTTGGGAACAATGCAAAGGTGCTTTCTTAACCAAGTTCTTCTCTCCCTCAAGAACTTCCAAATTCAGGAATGAGATCTCAAACTTCAAGCTTTGGAGACACTTGGGAAAGGTTTAGAGGCTTCACTCAAAAATGCCCCATCATGGTTTTACTAATGAAATGCTTCTCTTCACTCTTTATAGAGGTGTTCTACCCAAAATAAGAATCCTTCTAGATACAGCTAGTAATGGCTACTTTCTTGGCAAAGATGTTGACCAAGAGGAGCAAAAGGGACCAAGGCAGACGATCTCTGCAGAGCCTATCGATCAAGGCACAAGACCTATCGGTCAAGGAGTGACCGATAGCAGTGCACCGTTTATATTTCGGTCACCCTATTGGTCATCTTCCAGACCGATAGGATCCCTATCGATCATTCCTATTGGTCACAACTAACCGATAGGAACCCAATCCGAGCCTATTTTTATTACAATTTTGCCATTACTTTAGGGCTTCCTTCTCTTTTGTATAAATACTCTTTTTCTGGGATTTTCGACAAATCACTTGATAACACTGTTCTTGAGTTTATTTTCTGGGTTTGTAAGACAAATTTCTTGTTTTATTTAATATAAGTTTGTATTTGCCATTAATTTCTCTCTAATCTCTCTTCTAATCATGATTAACATCTTTTCCTCTTGTGATTTGGTGTTAAACATGAGTATTAGTGAGTAGTTTGCTTACGGTTCTTAGATGTGGTAGATAAAGGAAATTTAGGGATTGATTAAGGTTTGTTTAGTGTTTAAATTGATGGGTTCCTCTCCATTAATCTGTTTCTAAGCTAGATTTGTCTTGATCACATTTATCTAGAATTTGAGCTTTGTCTTATGCCCACCAAGTGTTTGATGAAATGCTGATCTTGTTTAATAGAGGATTTGCTGGCCTTGGCTCAAGAGATTGACTGTTTGAGGAGCATTTTGACATGAATAGAGTTGATTGCAATTGCTTGCTAGATGTTTTAGCACTAATGAGAGTTAGTTCTTGTTAAGGTGTTTAGCAAAAGGCCATTTTACAAGAGATTGGACTTAGCTTGCTTGATTGTGAACTTTATGTCTAGGAACCACCATTGCTAGCTTGTTTGCTTGATCAATGCTGTTTGAAACAACCTTAGTTAGTCTCTAGATTTCCCAAAGTCAATACCACATCTAGGAACTTGCTTTCTCTTTGATTGAATTTCGAATTTCCTTAAGTACTTTGTTTATTTGCTCTGTTCTCTCTCTTTTGATCATTGCTAGATTGCTTCTTTTGAATTTTGTTCAGTTGTTAATCATTCTAGGGTGTTAGATAAGTTGCTTAGGCAACAAAAACTCTTCTTTGCTTTGCTTGACTTATAGATCTCTGCTCACAACTCTTCTGCTTTCAACAAACCCATTTGGATTGACATAAAACCCTTGCTATACTACAATTGATAACATAGAGGGGTGATTGACTGAGAGATAAAACCCCTGTGTCACCTACAATACCGTTTCCTGGAAGGTTCAAGAAGCAGCTAATTGCTAAGTATAAAGGTCTTTTTGATGAGCTGATGAAGAAGATTCAGGTCATTATGCCATTGTTAGATGCTTTTGTCTTGGTTCCACCTTATCAGAAATTCTTAAAGGATGATGTTGTTGAGAGAACAGAGGATTTGCAAGGGATGGTAGTACTAACATATGAGCGCAGCGCCATCATTCAACAACAAAGGATGACTCCTAACAAGCTCAGTGACCCAGGAAGTTTTACTTTGCCCTGCTCTATAGGACCACTACTGTTTGAGAACTGCTTGTGTGACTTAGGAGCAAGTGTAAGCTTGATGCCTTACTTTATAGCCAGGCGCCTTGAGTTTACTGAATTTAACGATTCTAGAATCTCTTTGGTATTGGCTGATAGATCAGTGAGACTCCCCAAGGGAATGCTTGAAGATGTGCCAATCAGAATTGGGAATGTAGAGATTACAACATACATTATGGTCTTAGGATGGAAGAAGAGCCTAAGGACCCTCTTTTATTTGGAAGACCCTTCTTAGCAACAACAGGAGCTGTCATTGATGTCAAGAAAGGGAAGATTGAGCTGCATTTTTGGTAAAGGCATGTCCTAGAAGTTTGACATCAAGCAGATTATGCAACAGCCCACTATAGAAGGTCAAGTGTTCAAGATAGAGATCCTAGAAATGCTGCATGATGAGCTTCAAGAGGATTTGTGCTGTGATGACAAACTTCAAGTGGCTTTGACAAAGGAGCATGGGGAAGATGGTTACATGGATAAGGAAAGCTTAGGTTACATGATAAGGCTAGACTCTCACAAGGTCTTGGAAGAAGAGAAACCATTTGAGAAGCTGGAATACACATAGAAAGAGGTGCTCTCAGTTCAAGAAGCTGGTTCTCCAAGCAATGAAGCTGGCGCCAAGGAGCAGAGCAGCTTAGGAGAGGACTGGAGTGAGCTCAAAGCACCCAAAGTGGAGCTCAAACCTCTTCCTAAAGGGATAAGGTATATCTTCTTAGGCTCTAACTCTACTTATCCTGTAATTATCAATGATAACCTCAGTGATGATGAGATCCTTGCTCTTGTCAAAGTGTTAAAGAGGTTTAGGAGAGCCATTGGGTATTCACTAAATGATATCCAAGGTATTTCACCTAACCTCTGCACTCATAGGATCATCTAGAAGATGAGATAAAAACTTCTGTTGAACCTCAAAGGAGATTGAATTCTAATCTGAAAGAAGTAGTTAAGGAAGAAATCTTGAAATTTCTTGAAGCTGGTGTGATCTATCTTATCTCAGACAGCAGATGGGTCTCACCAGTCCATGACCTCTATATTCTCAGATCTACTTGAAGAGATGGTGGAGGTATTCATGGATGACTTTAGTGTCTATTGATCCTCCTTTGTTATCTTCTTGTGATGTAAGACTCTATGTAAGAGGCTTGGACACGCGGTTCAGAAGATGAATGGTGGGAATAAATTATTGGTTTTGTCGCCCTCTCGTGCTACTCAAGGGATGGAAACGGTACGACAAGACTTGATCTCCAAAGCCTGAAGTTGAACGATATCTATCAAGCTGGCTATGACGCTCTCTCTTAAGGGATTGATTGATGGTTAACGAAGTGGATTGATGACACCACAGAGACGATGGAAGGATCTCTGATACAGCAAAGACTCTTACTTAGTTGAATCACTCAAGCTAAGACAAGACTAGGTTTTCTAAGCAAGTGGCGGCTTGAAGAAAGTTCGGTTCTTTATTAATAATCAAAGGTTAAAATGATACAACACTGCAGTGGAGCTTTATAAACAGCTCGTCAGCTAGCCCTAGGGCCAAAATAAAAGCAAAGAAACGACAACACAAAGCAAAAGAAAAGCTACAAAACACATAAGGCAAAAATACATGAAAATGGAAAGTTCACTTAACTAAAAGAAACAAAACTAAGCCGACTCTCTTGATGCCTTTGGGGCTCGAACTTGGGGTGCATTGCCTTGTTGTTGTGTTTAAGGACCACTGGTACAAGTCATGTTACCTGCAAAGATTGTATAAATTGAAAATACCTGGTTTTGGCGCGCATTGAGCTTGTTTGGCAAGTTAGAGAATGCTTTTTGTCCTGGTCTAGTGGAGGCGAATTCTTTGGAGTCCCCGTCGTACATGTGTCCACAGAAGTCAAGTTGATAGTTGTCTTCAAGAGTTTCCCCACGATCAATGCTTAAAATGTCTTCTTGTCCCGTTTGACTTCTAATGGCTACTTGGCTTGTATCCGCGGTATCTTGAAGTCCTGGTCCGGCATTGGTGAGATTCTAGGTGTTTTAAGCTCCAGATCCTGTCAAGTGAAAGTGCATACCTTGGTTTGTACTTGGCTGATCTCCTTTCAGGCTCAACTTAGTGAAATCCTTGGTTAGATCTATATCGGGTGCAATGAGGTTGCTTTGGGGGTTGAATGTTGCTCTGAGGTTCATGTCGATCAGAAGTGTTTCTACAGCCGTGTTGAATCCTTCCCTCAGTCGTCCGGTCTTAGAACATGTCATGGGTGAATCGTTGACTGGTGGTACGGCCTCCCGTCCCGGCTCCTTCCAGTACGTACGGCTCCTCTCGGCCCAGTACGGATAAATGGTCTGAGTGGTCAATTTCCTCATCACTCCCTCCCCCTTCGAGAGGTTTTTTCCTCAAACTGATTCATTGGGCAGCTCCAATCGGTAGGGATTGTCGTTGATCTTCTCTAAGATGCGAAATGGGCCATCTCCTCTTGGTGCAAGCTTTGAACTTCGTTTCTGTGGGAATCTTTCAGGTCTCATGTGAATCCAAACCCACTCTCCCTGCTTAAAATTTAAAGCCTTGCATTTTTTGTCAGCTTGCTTTTGTAAGCTTTGGTTTTCTTCATGATGTTTTCCCGGACCTTTTCATGTAGTTTCTCTATAATCTCTCCTTTCCTGGGGCCATCTAAGTTAACTTGCTCAACTTGGGGAATTGGCGAGAGATCAAGAGGGGTTAGTGGATTAAAACCATATACTACTTCAAACGGTGACATCTTAGTAGCAGAATGAGTAGCATGATTGTATGCAAATTCAATGAATGGCAAGCAATCTAACCAAGTTTTGAGATTTCTACGAAGTGTGATTCTAAGTAAAATAGAAAGTGTACGGTTTACCACTTCAGATTATCCATCCGTTTGAGGATTACAAGTCGTAGAGAAAAGCAGCTTGGTTCCAAGCTTTCTCCATAAGGTTCTTCAAAAGTGGCTTTAGAAACTTAGTGTCTTGGTCATAGACAATAGTCCATGGAATCCCGTGTAAGCGCACCACTTCTTTGAAAAATAACCCGGCGGTTTGAGTGGCATCATTGGTCTTTTCACAAGGGATGAAATGTGCCATCTTTGAGAACCGGTCCATAACAACAAAGAGGGAGCCCTTGTGTCGTATCTTAGGTAATCCTAGAACAAATCCATCCAAATATCCACCCATTGTGCGTTAGGTATAAGAAAAGGTAAATAGAGACCCTGAGGGTGTAACCTGGACTTAGCCTTATGAAAAATAACGCATCTAGAGCAATGCCGTTCCACGTCTCGCTTCAAATGAGGCAAATAGAAATGATCAGAAACAATGGCTAGAGTCTTGTCCACGCCACAGTGACCCATAAGACCACCTCCATGAGCTTCTTTGAGTACTAAGTCCCGCATTGAACATTGGGGAATACATAGCCGTTTATCTCTAAAGAGGAACCCATCGTGTATGTAGAAAGCTCCAAAATCTCCTTTACCGCATGACTGATAGGCTTCTCCCAGCTCCGGGTCTTCCTTGTACAACTCCTTAAAGTTCAAACCCTAAAACTTTGGCTTCCATGGTAGAGATTAAAACGTGTCTTCTTGAAAGTGCATCAGGTACCATGTTCTCTTTCCCCCTTCTTGTATTTGATCACGTATGGAAAGGTTTCCGCAAACTCTAACCACTTAGCATGCCTCCTCTTGAGTGAAGTTTGACCTCTCAAATGCATAAGGGTTTCGTGATCGGTATGAATGATGAACTCCTTGGAAAACTAGTAAAGTTGCCAAGTCTCTAAGGCTCGGACCAATGCGTATAGCTCCTTGTCGTACGTCGGGTAGTTGAGCGTAGCTCCGCTCAGCTTCTCACTGAAAAACGCTACTGGTCTCTTCCTCTGATGCAAGACAGCCCCAATGCCCAGGCCTGATGCATCGCACTCTACTTCAAACATCTCGTCAAAATCTGGTAATGCTAGAACCGGCGCTTGAGTAAGTCTTTCCTTGAGCGTGTTAAAAGCTGTCTCTTGAGCTGATCCCCATGAGAATGGTACATTCTTCTTGATCACGGAGGTAAGTGGGGCAGCTACCGTACTGAAATCCCTCACAAATTGGCGGTAAAAGCTAGCCAGCCTATGGAAGCTCCTCACATGTCCGATTGTACTCTGGGATGGCCAGTCTTCGATGGCCCTGATCTTCTCTTCATCCACCTTTAAGTCCTGTTTACTAACTACAAAGCCTAAAAACACAATTTGGTCAGCACAAAAGGTGCACTTCTTAAGGTTGGCATAAAGACCTTCAGTGCGAAGTGATTTAAGCACTAGTTCGATATGTTTGAAATGATTAGTAAGGTTTTTGCTGTAAATAAGTATATCATCGAAATAAATAACCACAAATTTACTTACATAAGCACGGAGAACCTGGTTCATGAGGCACATGAATGTACTAGGGGCATTGGTCAAGCCGAATGGCATGACTAACCACACGTACAAGCCTTGCTTGGTTTTGAAGGCGGTTTTCCACTCATCGTCTTCTCTCATTCGCACTTGGTGGTATTCACTCCTTAAGTTAACTTTTGAAAAGATGGTGGAGCCACTTAACTCATCCAGCATATCATCTAGCCGCGGTATGGGATGACGATACTTGATGGTAATGTTGTTGATGGCATGGCAGTCCACGCACATCTTCCACATACCGTCTTTCTTCGGGACTAGTAGTACTGGTACAGCTCATGGGCTTAAACTCTCTCGGATATAGCCCTTGTCGATGAGATCCCTTACTTGCTTCTCAAGTTCCTTAGTCTCCTCCGGATTCATTCTATACGCCGGTTTGTTGGGTAAAGCTGAACCTGGTACAAGGTCTATCTGGTGCTCAATGCCTCAGATGGGAGGTAAGCCAGGGGGTATCTCCTCGGGAAACAAATCCCTAAACTTGTGCAATACAGCTTGCACCTCGGCTGGTAGATCAATCTCACTTATCCCTGTACTTAAACACTCTTTGAACATCATTAGTAGCACGGTGCCTTTAACACTAATGATTTTAAAAATGTCATTAGTAGAAAGATATAAACTTTACCTACTTGACTCATTCTCTTTTGTCATATGAGTTTGCAATTCGTGTACCTCAGAAGGTGTTAGAGGTGCTAGATTAACCTTACGGTCCTTAAACAAGAACGAGTAGTGGTTTAATCGGCCATTGTGGTTTGTGGCTCGGTCAAACTGCCACGGCCGTCCTAAAAGTAGATGTCCCGCTTGCATTGTTACCACGTCACACGTCAGTTGGTCCTGGTACATGCCCACGCTAAACAGTGTGACCACTTGTTCGGATATCTTAAGCTCGGTGTGATCGTTGAGCCATCTTAGTTTGTAAGGCCTCGGGTGCTTGGTCCTTTCAAGACCTAAACTATCCACCATTTACTTGCTACCAACGTTAGTGCAAGAACTGCCAGCTATTATGAGATAACATTTCTTTCCCTTCACAATACATCTTGTATGAAATATTTTTTTACGTTGCACCTTCTCCTCCGGGTTACGAGAAGCTCTCCGGTGTCAGGATATTCAATATCTCCACTATGCTCGCTATCATTGTCATCTTCTTGTTCATCTTGTGATTTATACTCGCCACTATGGTTGAGGATCATAACTCTTTTCGGGCATTCTCTCGACATGTGTCCCCTACCTTGACACTTAGAACACGTTATATCCCGAGTTCTTTGATTAGTACTAGGGAACTTACTCGGTTCGGTACGGTTGAATTTAGGGGGCTTGGCATTCCTTCATTTGAACCTCGAATCAATCTCAATCCCCTTCCCTTTATCTAAGGGCTTAGAGCTGCTTGCTGCCCACGGCTGAGTTAATTTGTTGCTATTGCTGAGAGATGTCTTACGCTTGATTTGCTGCTCTACTTGGACAGAGAGATGTAGTAGATCATGTAGTCCACTATATTGCATTCTCTCGACCTTCTTGGCGATTCTCTCTTGTAGCCTGTCAATAAATTGAGCCATCAAAGCTTCATCGGACTCCTCTAACTCCAGCGAGTTTATGAGTTTCTCAAACTCTTCATAATACTCCTCCACGATGCGGGTTCCCTGAGAAAGTTTGCGAAAACGTTTATGTAAATCTCTATGGTAATGTTCAGGAACATACCTTTGCCTAAGGAGGAACTTTATGTCGCTTCATGCAGCTACTTGACCAAAACGTTGCCTCCTTCTCTCGGCTACACTCCTATCCCACCATGCGAGAGCATTCTCGATGAGATTAGCAGCTGCCACCACCACCTTCTTACGCTCGGGATATCCATAGCACTCGAAGATGTGGTCCATTCGTCTCTCCCAGTCCATATACACCTCAGGGTTTGATTTGCCTGCAAAAGTAGGAGGGATTAATTTAATATCATGATTTATATCACGAGTGTCTACCACTCGCTCTGGATTTCTCCTAAGCGGATCCTGTCATCGGACTCCAGTATGACTTCATCAGCCTCGACTCGTTGCACCGGCTCTCCTCGAACAGGAGCTCTTTTTTTAGGAACCTCCATTCGGTCAATACGCGCTTCAAAGTCTTGGCGCATGGTACCCATTTGTTGTCCTATGTTCCTTATCTCATCTTTAATGGCCGCCATCATTTGCATCATGGCACTTGGGGAACATTGTCTCCATCAGCCATCTTCCTCTTGGTATGTTATCCTTTACAACATTTAGCAAACGGATTACGATACCAAAGAAATAGTAAGTGAAAAATCTAGTAAACAAGACTACTAACTCGATCAATAATGAGAACAATCATAGCAATCAATATCACTAAAACAAACACGAACACGCAGAAAACTTTTTATGGGTTTTTATGGGTTTATGAAAAGAACTAAACGACATAAGTGATGCAAACAAATAAATCGGACCTAATTCTTTTGGAGTTTTATTTTTATAAAATCTGAAACAAATGAAATAACAAAACAAGCACACAATTTTTATGTGTTTTCAAACGAGAAAAGACAAAGGACAAGCAAGCAAAAGAAAAGCAAAACCTAATAGCAACAAATCTAAAATATAAAAGAAGGATAGAAAAACTGAAGATAGAATCTTCGGCTCTGATACCAGATGATCTAAGACTCGATGTAAGGGGCTTGAACACGCGGTTCAGAAGGTTAATGGTGGGAATAACACACTGGCTTTGTCGCTCTCTCGTACTACTCTAGGGATGGAAACGGTACGACAAGACTTGATATCCAAGGATTGAAGTTGAACGGGATCTATCAAGCATCAAGAAAGCAAAGAAACGACAACACAAAGCAAAAGAAAAGCTACAAAACGCATAAGGCAAAAATACATGAAAATGGAAAGTTCACTTAACTAAAAAGAAACAAAACTAAGCCGACTCTCTTGATGCCTTTGGGGCTCGAAATTGGGGTGCATTTCCTTGTTGTTGTGTTTAAGGACCACTGGGACAAGTCATGTTACCTGCAAAGATTGTATAAATTGAAAATACCTGGTTTTGGCGCGCATTGAGCTTGTTTGGCAAGTTGGAGAATGCTTCTTGTTCTGGTCTAGTGGAGGCGAATTCTTTGGAGTCCTCGCCGTACATGTGTCCACAGAAGTCAAGTTGATAGTTATCTTCAAGAGTTTCCCCACGATCAAGGCTTAAAATGTCTTCTTGTCCTGTTTGACTTCTAACGGCTACTTGGCTTGTATCTGCAGTATCTTGACGTCCCGGTCCGGCATTGGTAAGATTCTTGGTGTTTTTAGCTCCAGATCCTGTCAAGTGAAAGTGTATACCTTGGTTTGTACTTGGCTGGTCTCCTTTCAGGCTCAACTTAGCGAAATCCTCGGTTAGATCTATATCCGGTGCAATGAAGTTGCTTTGTGGGTTCAATGCTGCTCCGAGGTTCTTGTCGATCAGAAGTGTTTTTACAGCCGTGTTGAATCCCTTCCTCAGTCGTCTGGTCTTAGAACGTGTCATGGGTGAATGGTTGGCTGGTGGTATGGCCTCCCGTCCTGGCACTCTCGACCCGGTACGTACGGCTCCTGTCGGCCTGGTACAGACGATTGGTCCAAGTGGTCAATGTCCTCATCAGCTTGTCCAATCTTTCTCAGGTTTTACAGATATGTGAAGACACTAAGCTGGTTTTGAATTGGGAGAAATGCCATTTCATGGTTCAAGAAGGCATAGTGTTGGGTCACAAGATTTCAGAGAAGGGGATAGAAGTGGAAAAGGCCAAGATAGATGTGATGCTGCACTTAGAGCCTCCAAATTCAGTGAAGGGGATCAGAAGCTTCTTGGGACATGCTGGTTTCTATAGAAGGTTCATCAAAGACTTCTCAAAGATAGCAAGACCATTGACAAGGCTTATATGTAAGGAGACAGAATTTGTATTTGATGAAGACTCTTAGAAGCTTTCCTCACCCTCAAAGAAGCCTTAATGAGTGCGCCCATAGTGCAAGCACCAAACTGCAATCTTGAATCCTTAGATCAATCCTCAAACACACATGTCATTGTAGTACTTGAGGTGTCAATCCACTTGGGAAGCTAATGACACTTGAGATGCAGAGAACTATGCTAAGCTAAGCTAATATGGAAGGAGTTTTGATTCTAACAACCTAAGTGATCAAGCAAAGAAGCAAAAGAAAGCAAGCAAAGAGCAATAAAAGCAATAAGAAACAAAGCAAAAATAGAGTAAAAGCTAGACTTCAAAGATTAAAAGATGGTTCAAGATTAAGGCAATGGTGATAGGGTGATTCATGTTCATGTCTAGGGTGATTAAAACAAGCAATTCTAAACACTCAACCTTAGGTAAGGAACACTAATAAAGACTAATCCAATCTCTTTGCATTAATACCTTTGCTAAATCACATTTCAAACCCACTTTTTGTGGTGTATCTATGACAAGCAAGCATTGAAATCAAGTTCCATATTACCAATTAGCATGCTAGACATCTAATCTCTTAGGCTAGGTAATCTCTTATATAATAGATCAAACATCAACTCACATTGTCATGCATAATCAACATTTAAAGACAATTTTCCACCAATGTGGTACTAAGAATAAGCACATTCAAGCAAGAAATGATAGATACAAAGACTCATGACTATCTAAACACCATTTTCAAGCATTGAACTTCATTCAGGAATTTCATCAAACACTTAGTGTGCATGTGAAAACCTAAGATCAACTTCTCCAACAGAGAGGTACTAAGCACTAAGCATAATCATATAAGAAAAGGAATGAGAAGATCTAAGCCTTAATCACTCTAAGCAATCATTAAAATCACCCCATTTGCCCTAATCTCAAACCTATAGCAAACTACTCACTAATCATGGTTAAAACCATCAAAGCTATGAAGAAAAGATGGTTAGCCATGATTAGAAAGACAAAAGATTAAGAGAAATGCAAACTATTATTGAAATAAACAAAGATTCAAATACAAAACTATTCAAAATCTAGAGAAGAAAAGAACTGCTGGATAAAAAGATGTTCCCAAAAATTAGGGATTTTAAGTATTTATATGAGTCTAAGCAAAAATGGCAAAGTTGTAAATAAGTGGTCTTCAGTCAGGATTCCCATCGGTCACTTTTGATCGATGGCCGTGATCGATAGTGCATCCGCTGGATTCCCATCGGTCACTCCTTGACCGATGGGCTTGATCGATGGACTTCTGCTGGATTCCATCGGTCACTCCTTGACCGATGGTCTTGATCGATGGTGCATCCGCTGGATTCCCATCGGTCACTCCTTGACCGATGGTCTTGATCGATGGGTTTCTAGAAGTGATCGATGTGGGTTGAGCGGTTTCACGAAAACTTCTGTTACTTTTTAACCGCTGATGGGAATGAACTGAAACCAACTCCAGACACAAGCTAACTCACGGGACAACAACATTGATGAAGACTATTGAAGCTGAATAGGGCTGGAGATGCTTTGTCTGAGCCAGTTTTGACAGGTGAAGTTTTTGGCCGCTTCAACATAGATTTCATCCTTCTCGGATTCGCTACCTCGTGCGATGTGGCTTCTGCTGAGCTCGATTTGTCAGGTAAAGTTTCTGGCCGCTTCAACAAGGTGCACGTTCTTCTTGGCTCTTTTGATTTCTTGTGCTGCACCCACCATCATCTCCCATGCTCCTTTTAGTCTCAAAACTGTCCAAACATACCTGCCAAACTCCTCAAATGCACAAAACATGCAATGCACACCCTAAATCTACACTAAGTCCTAATTGAATGCAAATGCGGATAAAACAAGCAAAATTGCATGTTTAAAGACTATAAAACATTGCAAAATGTATGCTAATATGGTGGTTGAAATTGGGAGCTCAAAACAAGAACAAATGAGAGAAGGAGGGTTGAAAGTGGGAGCTCAAAACTAAAGATGTTAATGGAAAAACTGATTCAATGCCCAAGTTATTGGTTCTAAGATGCATAGAGATTGTTCTACTTCAAAAGCTTTAGCCATGCCTATTATAGCAAACAATGAACTCTAGCTTAGCCTACACAAGCATTCAAATCAACCAACTCTTTAACATTCATTAATCAGTAACCAATGGATCATGTTTGTGCAAATCAAGAGAAAAACTTTGGTCAAGGGACATGGTTATGAGATGAAAATGATCTCATTCAAATAAGGGTTCAAAGATTCAGGGGATCACTCAATGAAATGATTATATCTTTGATACAAGGGTTTTACACCTTGTAGGACAATTGCCCTAGCTCGTACTAGTCCGTTGCAGTATAACATAGGGTTGTATCAATCCAAATGGGAAGAGTTGAAAGACAGAAGAGTTGAGAGTGGAATCTCTAAGTCAAGCAAGCCAGGAAAGGGGTTTTGTTGCCTAAGCAACAGTTTTAACAACCTAAGTGAAACAAGCAGAAACAAGGTGAAAGCAAAAGCAAACTAAGCAATTCTAAGCAAGAAAAACATAGTGAAACAGAGCAAAACAGAGCAAGTTCGAAATTCAAATTAGGGAAAGACAAGTTCCTAGATGTGGTTATTGACTTTGGGGAATTTCAGACATTGATTAAGGCTGTTTCAAACTACATTGATCAAGCAAGTAAGCAAGCAATGGTGGTTCCTAGACATAGAGTTCACAACTAAGCTAGTTAGATCCAATCTCTTGGCAAATAACTCTTTGCTAAACATCTTAACAAGAACTAACTCTCATTAGTGCTAAAACATCAAGCAAACAAGACTAATCAACTCTATTCAAGTCAAAATGCTCCTCTAACAGTCAATCTCTTGAGCCAAGGCCAGCAAATCCTCTATTAAACAGGTTCAGCATTTCATCAAACAATTGGTGGGCATAAGAGAAAGCTAACAACCTAGACCAGTTTGATCAAGACTAATCTAGCATGAATAACAGATTAATAGAGAGGAACCCATAAACAGAAGCACATAACAAGCCTTAATCAAGCCATAGACGCCCCTAATCTACCACATCTAGAAACCCTAAGGTAACTACTCATTCATAATCATGTTTAACACCAAATCACAAAGGGAGAAGATGCTAATCATGATTAAAAGAAAGATTAAAGAAAGATTAAAGCAAATACTTGATTGTATTAAACAAAGCAAAGAAATTGTCTTACAAACTTAAAGAAATAGCTTAAGAACAGTATTTTGACAAGACCTGTCGAAAATATAGAAAAAGGGGCTATTTATAGCCTAGGGGAGAAAACCCTAGAAAGGTGGCAAAAGTGTAATTAAAAACAGATTCGAAATTTATCAGTCAGTTACTGGCTGGGTCAGTATCGGTCAGTTGTGTCGACCTCGAGTGACCGAAATTTATCTGTATCGGTCATCAGTGATCGACACACACGACCGAAATTAGAACGGTGTGTTTGTGTCGACCACATCAGACCGATACTGGTGATCGATACTGCTCCATTTCGGTCACCAGAGACCGAAAATCACCAGGCTCTGACCGAAAACTTCTGCAGAGATCTTCTGCTTTGATCCTTCTTGCTCCCTTTTGTCCAGCTAGCCTCCTGGATCATTCTCAAAGCTCCTCCAAGCTCCTTTAAGCTCCAAAAGCACCGAAAAACATCCAATATGCAAGAAAAATGCAATCTATACTCCTAATGCAACCTAAGTCTAAAAGGACAAGAAAATGGGACAAAATCTAAGGGAAAATATGCAAAAGATGACCAAAACATGTACTAAATGCAGCCCTAAATGGTGTAAATACAAGGGATATCAACACCCACACACTTGCCTTTTGCTTGTCCTCAAGCAAGTAAGAACAAATGGGAGAGTGAGGTTTGAAAGTGGGCATTCAGATTCCAAAAGTGCAAAGGTAAAGAGATGGTTTTAATGCTCAAGTGCCTAGTTGTAGGATGCAAAAACAATCAGCTATACTTAAAAGAACCTAGCCATGCTCATCATGTTTCAAAATGATCTCAAATCTCAACTTAGGCAAATGCTCAAATAAATCAACTCTTTAACATTCGATTAAGTTCAGAACATCATGATTCATGTTCTGAATCAAGAATGATCTCATTTAAGCACAGGGCTAAAGACATAAAGGATCATTCAATGAAATGACTTCATCTTAGGCAAAATGCTAAAGGTAAAAGCACACTTATGCATGCAATTCAAAGCCCTCTTCTACCCTTACTTCCCAAAGATGAGTCCTAAGCATTTCTAAACCCAAAAGTGAACCCTCTATGTCTACCCTTTCCTAAACTCTACCCTTTTCTTTCTTCTTATTCATGGTTGGGGAAACCTTCTTCATTCTGCTTGTGTGGTTGCTTCTTCTTGGTTGGGACTTGCTTTTCTTTATTGTAATGGCACCTTCATCACCTTTGGTGGATTTGCTCCTGGTCTGATTTTTCTTCTTTCGACCCTCTCTGAGCTTTGTTGTTGGCGCCAATTCTTCCTTTTGAACTTAGAGCTTTTTTTCCCTTTGCTTAACCACAATACTAAACTGTTTTCCCCTTTATCTACCATTTCAAATCCTTCCCTTTTCTTTTCAAAAGATAAAAACATTAAGCTCAAACCACCTAACTCTACCCTTTCAAACCCCAAAAACTCATATCCTAGAATCAAGCTCAAGATGCAAGCTGATATCTACAAGAGAGCTAATCATTGCCAGCCTTATTCCTAACACTTTTTGCCAAGACAAAATCGAAAATGCAATGCAAAGGCCTCACAGCTCTCACAATAGTGTTTAGGCTCAAAAGGAGGTTTTGGTTAAGGGTGAGGATTTAACTGTCCCATAAGTATGAGGATCAGCTACTTGGATCAACAAGAGTGGTAGAAAGGAGAAAGATGATCCAAATATGTATATGGTAGCCATGAATTCACTTTTCAATGCATAAGACATGATAATTGAAAGTCCAAATTAAAGTTCAAGTTGATAGAGTTGATTTTCAGAGAACAAATGCTTTCAGAATAAGATGAGAAGACCAAATCTAGCAATATAAGCATGGTTCAGCCTTAACTTCTAGCAATCATATGATGCATCAAACAACTAAGCACTTGAAAACCGAAATCATCTCTAAACACTAAGCACTTTACAAGGAAAATTCATCATAATGCCCTATGCAAATGCAATGCAACTTATATGTTAACACTAGACTCAATCTTAAAGGAATGAAATGCAACTACATGCTTTCTTTTTGGTTTGCAAAAAATGCAAAAGGTTTTCAAATTTTTTCGATTTTTTGTGTTTTTCTATGCCTTACATGTATGCATGATATGCATGAGACTCAAAGTGAAAAGAAAAAGAAAAACTAAGAAAACAGAAAACAAAGTCAAACCCCAAATCTCTCCCCCACACTTAAATTACACAGTCCCTTGTGTAATGAAAGCAATGGAAGAGAGAAGCAACAAAATATATTACAAAAATGAAAAGATGCAATGGTATATAACAATGGAAAGGATGTGGTACTTGGTTTAGTGGCAGGAGTGGTGGGATGATCCTGAGGTTTGAGGAGACTTGCTAGCTCTCCTCTTCCTTCTTTCATAAACAGTAGTGGAATGATGTGCTGCTTGACTTGGTTGAACCCAGCTTGACCATAGCTGTTCAGCTTGTGAAGAAGTTCCTTGTGAGCCCCATTGCCATGTTTCCTGAACTTTAGAGGAGTTGGGGTTTGGCGCCTCCCAAGCTGATGGAACATGGGCTCTTGGCTCAATAGATGAAGCACTTGGTTGTTCCCATGTACCCCACTGGTCACTTGGTTGTGTATGAAATGAATGTCTTCCATGGGGGTTCCATATAGCTTCCTCCTCTTCAGTTGGCTAAAGTTGCTCTTCTTGTTGAGAGTTGAGCTCATGGGTGTGGCTGTGGTGGAAAGTTCTTGCTGATGTAGCCTTGTTCTTCTTGAACTTCCCTTTCATCATTTTCATAAGCCCTTTGATGGCTTTATCCTGCCACTTGCACCACTTCTGGAGTGTGCTGATGTGCTCATGAGCTGCTCTCAAAGAGCTTCCTTGGTTGGGTGCTGCATAATGCTGGAAGTGGAACTGCCTTGAGCTGTAGTTCAACACTTCCTCTTCTCCAAGCTCATCTTCTTCATGGGTTCCTCCTTGAAAATCAGCGCCAGCATTAGCATTCCCTTGATCTTCTTTTTCTTCTTCTCTGATCTCTTCAGTGTGCTCCTCCTCTGCATCAGTGTCTTCTTCTTCCTCTCCAGGAACAGGGCCGCCTGTGTAGAGCTCTACAGTGCTTGGGTTGAAGCTGATGTTTCCTTTTCTGAAGAAGGATGTAAGCCTTGGATTGGGGAGGAGGACTTTTGCTGGTGTGTTAAAGCCTGTGATGAAGTTGTACACATGCTTTCCACCAATGGTTCTTTCAAGGTAGTGGCTTCTCTTGAGGTAATCAATGTCAATCCATAGTGGCTCAAGTGCATCACCTTCATGTTTGTCAAGGTCTACTCCACTAGCTTGTAGAACTGCTGTCACAACTCCCCCAACGTGCACTTGAGGACTCTTCTCCTTCTTTGTCTTACTCAAAACCCAGCTCTGGTAGGATAGGAGCTGCTCCATCAACATAGCCACATAGCAGGGGTTGCTTCTCGGTGCTCTGAGAGGTTCCCCATACTCATCGCTTCCCAACACCTCATACAGTCCTTGGTATATCAGATCTGTCTCCCTTCCTGTGAGATATGTCGTCTCCTTCCTTGCAAAGAGTGTATTCACAAGTGCTTTGTGGACATATCTCACGGCTGGATGCCTTAGGTGCTGGTTCCTTGATCTTCCAGGAGTGTATTGCCCAACCCCAATAAGACCCCACAGCCTGGTGTGCTGCCTACTTGGGATTTCGAACCTTCTCAGCTTTGTGTGGTGGGACTTCAGCTCTAGATCCTTGGCGATCTCTGTGAATGTTGAAGAGAACTCTTCCTTGCCAATCCTAAAAGAGATCCATCCATCGCCATTAGGGAGCGCACTGTCTTCATACCAAACCACTTTGAGTGTGAAGAGGAATTGGTAAGTGAGCTGTTGGTAAGATGGGAGTGGCATCTCCATGAAAGCTCCAAGACCCATGCGCTCAAATGTGGCTTTGCAGTCAGTATAGAGTCCAAGCGCCTTCATTGTGGAAGTGCATGGATATCTTGTTGGCTTGAAAGTGCACTGGTTGAAAGCCTTCATGAGTTCTTTAGCAGCACTGCCTTTGTTTTGTTGATCTTCTCCCTCATTCCCAACCGGTCTCTTCCCAGCGGCTTTGGAGGATTGCTCATCAGCTTTTCCCTTTCCTTTTTCTTGCCTTGCTGGTGGTGATGTGGTTGCTTCTTGAGGTGCTTTTCCCTTTTTCCCAGCAGCTACTTTTGTTCTTCCCATTGTACCTTCAAAAGCAAAGCTTGAAAACAATGTAAGTGAAAGAACAGAAGTTGAAGAACCAAATAGCTGAAAGCTTTTAAATAAAAAGCTCGTTAAGATGAGAGAAGTCTAACAAGTCCTAATCAACAAGCTTAAACTTCTTCAAAGCAAAAAGAGATTGAAAGCCAACAACTAAATAAGCTAGGATGAACAGAAGATAAGCAGTTATGCATGACATCCTAGCAAAGCGGCTCCTAGGCAAAGAGAAGATGATCTTGCAAAATGGATGAAATTAAACAAGCTATGAGATGAATAGACAATTAAGCATAACTTTAATAATCTAGCTTGATATTTCAACAAAAATCCAAAATGCAAAATCATAGCACAACAATTAAAACTAAACACTACTTGCTCTTAAAAACTTCTTACTAAGCGATTTTTAACATAAGCAAAGAGTAAGAGCAAAGAGAGATAGTTTAGGAAGCAAACATTTTGTGGACTTCTGAACACTTAAAGCAAGCAATAAAAGAGAAGAAGAACTAGTAATTTCGAGCCTTAGGTGAGAAGAAGAGTGAGTTTCAGTGTGAAGAGAAGTGAAAGAAGATTGTTGCTTATATAGAGAGAAAGGAGGAGAAACCAAAGGAATCAAAGGTTGGTGAGGGAACATAAAGAATCAAAAGTGTGGGGGACAAAAACAAAAGGTGTTCAGAAGCCAAGAAAGAGGTCAGAAGGAATCCCAATTAAAAATTTAAACTCCCTTGGCGCCAAACCAAAGGAGGGAAAATTTTTTGGAAGTTGATACACTTACCTCAGATGGAGTTTCGGTCACTCATGACCGATATTATTGACCGAAATTGCATTTTCGGTCATGAGTGATCGATACTGGAGACTGACGTGCTTCATGGGATTTGTATCGGTCATCAGTGGTCGACACACTTGACCGAAATACATCCGGCATGATTGTGTCGATCTTGAGTGATCGATACAGGTGACCGATATGATTTCAAGAATTGTATCGATCAACAGTGGTCGACAGGATAGACCGAAAATCATACGGTATGTTTACGTCGACCAAGTGTGGTCGATATGAATGACCGAAAAACGTTCCCACCTTCAAACTTCTTTCCATATCGATCACAAGTGACCGATATGTTGACTGGTGTAGACTGGCTCCACTGATATCGGTCAAGTCATGATCGATACTACTGACCGAAAATATGTGTATCGGTCTGTCATGACCGATACAAATGACCGATACCAGCCAGCATACACCTGTTATTTGTCCCCTTCAGACTTTCTCAAACCCCAGTTCAGAATCCTGTTTCTATACACTAAAACAAAGCATAAAAGATAATCTAGAAAGCATAATCTATACGAAAGGATAACATGGGATTACCTCCTAAGTGTGCTTGTTTAAAGTCACTAAGCTTGACTTTGGTTACCTCTTTAGTTGAGGTGAGGAGAAGTTGTTGGAGCTGGAGCTCCTACCTCCTTCTTCTTCCATACCCATTTTCCTGCTAAAGGCTGGTTCTGTTTGTCCCTGGTTGACATCCCATGCCTGATCTGTCTGACACTTGGTTTGACTGGAGGCTTCATAGCCTTCGTGGTTAAGTTCCATTGCCCTTTAAACCAGCTTTAAGCTTCAAGTCAGCATTCAGTGTCTGTCCTGGCTCAGTAGGGGAAGTATCAGCCGAAAACATATCCATAGTGAAGCGCCACACATCATCTAGGTTATCTGGGAGATTCTATTGTTCACCCTCTTGCTCAAGTACTCCACATAAGGTGAGAGAAGGAGAGTCAATTTTGTAGACCTTGAATTCATCAACATTCTTCAAGATTACAGAACCTCTTTTGAAGTCTAACTGAGCTCCTGCTGTTGCCAACAATGGAGTGCCTAGGAGGAGAGGCACTTCTCTGGAGTATGTTTTCTCCATGACCATAAATTCTGTTGGAACCAGGCATTCTCCAATCTTCAAAGGGTAGTCTTTCACTATGCCCAACGGCTTTGTGGAAGTGTTGTCCACAAAAGTGAGAGAACCCCTGGACAGCAGCAGTTTCTTGATCCCTAGAGTTTGGCTAAGGTGGAGGGACATAACATTGACAGTTGATCCTGAATCACATAGACCTTTTACATTGTCAAGCATGTCTAGCTCACAAGTGATGAGGAATTTTCCTGGGTTTGGGAGTTTTGGCAATGACTTCATCATCTTGTTTCTTTTCATGTCAGCCCCCACATTCTCAAGGATTGGTTCCACCACTTCCAGCTTGTCAAAAACTTCTTTCAGGAACCTGATTTGATGTTTCACCTCCATCAGAGTGGTGCCATGTGGGAGTTGTATTCCAGCATCTTCTATGTCTTGTTTGAACTTTGTGTACATCTCCATTCTAGCTTTGGTGAAGTGCATTGTGGGGTAGGAGAATGGTGGTTTACAGACTGGAGCTGAGAGTTCTTTACCCTTTGCAATAGTGCTTGAAGAATTACCCACTTGATTATGGTAAAGTTCCTTAGATTCCTGAGGAGTGTTGTGAGACAGAACCATCAAGGCATGGTGTGTCTCTAGTTCCTCTTCTTCAGCATCAGGTTGTTCTGGTGTGGGGGTCTCTTCTGTAGCGGTTGGGTTTTCCTCAGCCCCCTCTTTATGAGCAGCTTCCAGTGCTGCTCGTTCCTGTTCTTCTTCTCTGTTCAAGTGTTCATCAAAGCCACGGAGGAATGTCCCTACAACTTCCTGAGCTTCTTCATCACTGATGTTTCTTCTTCTGGATTCTCCTCCATACTCAACCCTCATCCTGTCTATGTGCATCAACATTTCTTCGATCTTGATGCCTAGCTCTTCCAATGAAGCGTCTTCATCAGTGAATTCCTCTTCTGCTTCCTCTGCCTCTTCAGTAAGTATATGGCAGAATTCTTGGAGGTTGTGGACAGTTTGAGCTACATTCATAGCATCAGGGGTTTCAACAGGGTCTTCTCCTGTGGCATCAACAATCTCAAGTGGTGCCCACCATTGATCTTCTTCCTTGTTGGTGCCTTCTTTAAGAAAGTTTCCCTTAGTTGCATAAGTTTCAATAGGCTCCCCTCCCCCATTCAGGGTGTCAATATCCTCATTGATTAAGGAGAGGAAGTCGTCAATGATGGCTTCTTCTTCAATAGGAGTAAAGGTAACTGTAGATTCAACAGCTTGGCAGTACTCATAGGTGGTGTCTAAGGTTGCTATCCCTGAATGCAAATCATCGGACGTGGTGTTTAGCTCAGCATGAACAGAGTCTAATTTGGTGTGCAACTCAGCAAATCCCTGATTCATCTTCAATTTTGCAAGGAGCTGTAAGTTGATGAACTCAGTGATCAAACTCTTGATATCAGCTACAGTAGAAGTATAATCAATGAGTTGAGCTTGGGGGATAGCAGGCATGGGCTCAAACTGTGGGTGGGTATTGTGGCAGTCTGCAAGGTTGTTCATAGGCAGAAGCTCTTGGTAGAAGTTGTTGCTCCTTGGAGTTTCAAAACAGAGCATCTTCTCCACTTGTAGAGATGTACCTGAAATGAAAATGCTAGAAAAGGAGTGAGTTACCAAATAAAACTAAATGCTTGATCTTAAAGATTCTACAAACTCTAATGATTCAAACTGTTTCCCAAATGGCAACGGCGCCAAATTGATACAAGGGTTTTACCCCTTGTAAGACAATTGCCCTAGCTTGTACTAGTCATTTGCAGTATAACATAGGGTTGTATCAATCCAAATGGGAAGAGTTGAAAGACAGAAGAGTTGAGAGTGGAATCTCTAAGTCAAGCAAGCCAGGAAAGGGGTTTTGTTGCCTAAGCAACAGTTCTAACAACCTAAGTGAAACAAGCAGCAACAAGGTGAAAGCAAAAGCAAACTAAGCAATTCTAAGCAAGAAAAACAGAGTGAAACAGAGCAAAACAGAACAAATTCGAAATTCAAATTAGGGAAAGACAAGTTCCTAGATGTGGTTATTGACTTTGGGGAATTTAAGACATTGATTAAGGCTGTTTCAAACTACATTGATCAAGCAAGTAAGCAAGCAATGGTGGTTCCTAGACATAGAGTTCACAACTAAGCTAGTTAGATCCAATCTGTTGGCAAATAACCCTTTGCTAAACATCTTAACAAGAACTAACTCTCATTAGTGCTAAAACATCAACCAAGCAAGACTAATCAACTCTATTCAAGTCAAAATGCTCCTCAAACAGTCAATCTCTTGAGCCAAGGCCAGCAAATCCTCTATTAAACAGGTTCAGCATTTCATCAAACACTTGGTGGGCATAAGAGAAAGCTAACAACCTAGACCAGTTTTATCAAGACTAATCTAGCATGAATAACAGATTAATAGAGAGGAACCCATAAACAGAAGCACATAACAAGCCTTAATCAAGCCATATATTCCCCTAATCTACCACATCTAGAAACCCTAAGGTAACTACTCACTCATAATCATGTCTAACACCAAATCACAAAGGGAGAAGATGCTAATCATGATTAAAAGAAAGATTAAAGAAAGATTAAAGCAAATACTTGATTGTATTAAACAAAACAAAGAAATTATCTTACAAACTTAAAGAAATAGCTTAAGAACAGTATTTTGACAAGACCTGTCGAAAATATAGAAAAAGGGGCTATTTATAGCCTAGGGGAGAAAACCCTAGAAAGGTGGCAAAAGTGTAATTAAAAACATTTTCGGGCTGGGTCAGTATCGGTCAGTTGTGTCGACCTCCAGTGACCGAAATTTATCTGTATCGGTCATCAGTGATCGACACACACGACCGAAATTAGAACGGTGTGTTTGTGTCGACCACATCAGACCGATACTGGTGATCGATACTGCTCCATTTCGGTCACCAGAGACCAAAAATCACCAGGCTCTGACCGAAAACTTCTGCAGAGATCTTCTGCTTTGATCCTTCTTGCTCCCTTTTGTCCAGCTAGCCTCCTGGATCATTCCCAAAGCTCCTCCAAGCTCCTTTAAGCTCCAAAAGCACCTAAAAACATCCAATTGATAAACGCTTTCTAGCGAGGGTTTATGATGCAGAGAGGTTATCAAACTCTAATGCAAGCAATGTCGTAGTATAGCAGGCAAGAGAGAGTCAATCCACTTCTAGGAGATAGAGAATGCACAAAGAATGCAAGGACTAAAGCAAATCTAAGCAAAATAAGAAAGTTTATGAGAAAATATCTAAGAACTAGATGCAGCAACCTAAACAGTATGAAACCTATTTTAAAAATACTAGAAAGGAAGCAACTACCACGAGAAACAAACGGATTAATTAAAGGAAAGAGCTTCGAATTATTAAAATTCGACTAGTGGATCGACCACGAGATCGACCACTAGATCGAGCAGTAACAATCGATCTCGTCTAAAAACGCAAGAACAGTAAATCTAATGACCAGGATGCTATCAGAGATCAAGAGAAAGATGAGAATAGGCGTAAAGATGCTAAAAGGAAGGGTCTAGGGTTGAGATTCATGGTTAGGGGTTTCAAAGGTTCGACCTTGGGTTTAAAACTTTAGATCGACTCACTTGGTGAGTATCTCTAAGCCTTGAAAACAAAACAAGATCTATCAGTGGCTTTCTGTATAGATCACTCTTTCATCCTCTCCTCCAAACCCATGGCTTTTGGTGGAAAGAGAGGTCGAAAGGCAAGGAAAACAGATTTCAAGTAAATGACTTAACTAGTCCCCCAAACTTCCATGGCTTTTGGGAAAGGGTAACTAGTCTCTAAGGTGTGATCTTCCGAGATTCCTGGATCCTGTCAAGGTAAGGAACCTCTCGGATCATGAAGCTCTTGGCGTGAGAGTCTTCAAGCATTAAGATCTCAACACCTTAGAAGAGATAGCCTTTGAAAACATTTAGAAAAACAAACCAAGATCGAAACCCTTTTGACCCCTTAATCCTCTCAACCCCGAACCCAAAGTAACTACTCGCTACACATAGAGTAAATCAAGCAAAGCATAAGAAACGAAACGATAAACATGAAAGGAAAACTGGATTAAACAGAAACGATTCGAATACAAAAGCTTAAGAGAAAAACAAGTTTCAACAATGGTGTTCTTCACGAAAACGAGAGAGAAAACATAAAAAAAAGGATAAGGATCTAAAAGTTATCGAAAAAGGGCGTCGCCGCCTTGCCTAAAATGCCCAAACAAGCCAATGGTCCCCCCTTCGCTAGCAGCCAAAAACGGTTGAAAGGACAGAAATTGACTCCAAGATCGAGTGGTTCTCTCGATCATATCCGGACATCGTGTCTTCGGCTCGATCTGGGTCTCGATCTTCATCGGCGAATCGAGTGTTGCATCCGATCTCGGTATCGATCTTTGGCTGGATCGAGTGGTGTACTCGATCTGTCTCTCGCTCTGCATGGCGTCATTTACGTCCGTACCGATTAATCGATTGCTTCACTCGATCTTCGTCTCGATCATTTTCCTTGGATCGCTAGTTGGCTCGATCTTCTGGTCGATCAACTCCTAGATCGACCGGCCATGCTCGATCTGCTCCTCGATCTCTGGTCCTTAGCATATTTCCGAGCTCCCACGAACTGCTACATCAGCTTCAACACGTCCACGAACCTCCACGACTCCAAAGCAGCCAAAAACAACCTGAATGTGATGGAAAATGCGTATGCTGATGCAAGAATGCTGTAGGACTCTAAGTGATGCAATCTAACCTAAAACGTGATACAAATGCATGAAAAGCTAACTAATGAGTATGCAAAATGTATGCAATATGCAATGACATCACCAATATGCAAGGAAAATGCAATCTATACTCCTAATGCAACCTAAGTCTAAAAGGAGAAGAAAATAGGACAAAAGCTAAGGGAAAATATGCAAAAGATGACCAAAACATGTACTAAATGCAGCCCTAAATGGTGTAAATACAAGAGATATCAATCTTATGCAAAATGCTAAAGGTTAAAGCACACATATGCATGCAAGTCAAAGCTCTCTTCTATCCTTTTTACCCAAGATGAACCTAATAACTTCTAAAACCCCAAGAGAAAGTCCTAAATCTACCCTTTCCCAAAGCACTTGATCTCTTCCTTCTTCGAATTTGGGGAAACTCCTTCTTCTTTTGCTTGTGTGGTTGACTTCTTTTTTGAACTTGCTCTTCTTTATTGTATGATTGGCGCCATTTTCATCACCTTTGGTGGATTTCTTGGTCTGATTTCTCCTTTTGGATGACCTTTTGTAAGCTTTGTTTTTGTTGGCACCTTTCTTCCTTAACACTTAGAGCTTTTTTCCTAATTAAATTAACCACAAAATAAACTGTTCCCCCATACTACCAACCCCATACTTCTTCTTCTTCTCAAAAGATGTAAACATTTAAAGCTCAAACAACTTACACTACCCTTTCCCAAACTCCTTACCTAATACCAAGCTCAAAATGCAAGTTGGTGTCTACAAGAGAGCTTCTCCTTGCCAGCCTTATTCCTAACACTTTTTGCCAAAATAAAATCGATAATGATGCAATGCAAGGCCTCACAACTCTCACAATAGTGTTTAGGTTCAGAAAGAAAGATTGGTTTAAGGTGTGGTTAACTGTCCCATAATGATGAGGATCGGCTACTTGGATTAACAAGAGTGGTAAGAAGGAAAGAAGATAATTTAAGTATGTATATTGGTAGCAATGTAATCACTCTCAATGCACAAACAAGATAATTCAAAGTCAGGATTATGGTTCTAATAAGATAGAGTTGGAATCAAATCAAAGCAAGCTTGAGCATAAGACAAGAACATCAATGCAAGAATTCAAGATATGGTGCATCATTAACTTCAAACTCACTACAATGCAATCAAACAATAGATCACCAAGCATTGAAAACAACTCAAACATTAACATCTTGACAAGTGTTTATCATCTACTCCCTATGCAAATGTTTGCAAAACATATATGAAATGCATCTAGACTCAATCTTAGTTATGTAAATGCAACTAAATGATATTTTAGGTTCCAAAAAATCTGGAAATTTTATGGATTTTCAGTGCATATGGATGAATGCATGAATGCATGAGACTCAAGTATGTAAAAGAGAAAATAAGAAAACAAAACACAATGTCAAATGCATTGCCCTCCCCCACACTTAAATTACACAGTCCCTTGTGTAATAGAAACTTGAAGGAGGTGAATTGAACAAACTAAAAATGATTCCAAAAGGATGCATAAAGAAAGAAGAGGAGTTAGGTACCTTAGAAAAGGTTTCAGCAGAAAGGAGGTTTTGGCACTAATTCAACTATCCTCTTGCCTTAAACTCCACCTACTCCTAGGATCAAAAGAGAAACACAAACACAAACTTAAAAGGCAAAAATATGTACAGGGATAACATGGGAATACTGATAGTAGGATAAACTACTAAGCAAATCCTAACATACTCATGTCATTGCAGCATGTAAGGTATCAATCCATCTGAGTTCTTTAGGCGCCAAGAAAACAGCAAATCAATTAAGTCAAGCTAGATTCAAAAAGGCAGTTGTGATCAAACTAACAAGTCTAAAGACTGAACTAAACAAAGCAGAAAATTCAGATATATGAAGTAAGGATCTAAGATGGAGGTTATTGATTAAGAGGGGATTAGAACCTAACTAGTGATGCTTCAAAACCATTCAAACAATGCTATCATCTAGGCATAGGATTAACAACTATAACTAGCTCAGTTCTTTGACACTAATCACTTTGCTAAGCACACATTCAAGATAAATCCCTTTACTCAAACACATGATCAGCAAGCATTCAGAACAGAACTCCAATCCTATAAAGCCAAAATGCACCTTAGACATCTACTTCCTCAGGCTAAGCATACAAATCCTTTAAGAGACTCTAAGCATCATTTCATCAAACACTTACTAGGCGCAAGAGAAGGCCAAGATATTAAACAAGTCTGGCCAAGACTAATCTAGTGTTAAGCACATCTAATAGAGAGAAGACAATCATATTAAGCACAATACATCACTAATCTAGTCCTAAAACCCCTCTAATATATCCCATCTCAAACCCTAGATAAGACTACTAACTAGCCATAGTCAAATCCACAAATTCCAAAGAGAAGAGATGGTTAAGCATGATTAGGAGGCAGAATGAACAAGAATAGATCAAAGGCAAATACAGAAATTCACTAAATCAAACTAGTTCTTACAAAGCAAAGCTGAAAAAGGAAAGGTTTTTAGTGCAAGAACAGAAGGAAAATAATAAGATCTAAGTTGCCTAACCATTTTAGGACTTTAGTATTTATAGGGGAACTAGGAAACCCCTAGTAAACCAAGATTAAATCAAAAATAAGCTGACTCGGACAGACCATATCGACACTGAACATCGATATACATGTCGATATCATCTTCTCTTCCGAGTTGTATCAATGTCATCTGGTCGATATGCACGTCGATGCAGAAGCTTTCCAAGTTGTATCAGGTTGGTCTTCCAGGGTGTGAAGTCGCTACAATCGCCCTTTAATTAAGGCTCATCGATCAAGCAAGTCGATATGGCACCTCGGTATTTGTCCTGTCATGTGTATCGGTTTGGGACATCGATACACTGCTCGATATGAACTCCATTCTGCTGCATCGAGGTGTCTAAGTCGATATGCTTCCTTCACACTTTGCCTCCTATGTATCGATGTTGTAGTGGTCGATACTCCCATTGATATGCTCTGTATTGATCATATGATGTCGATATCATCATCGATATTGGTTCATCCGCCTTTGTCACTTGTCTTGCTCCATTCCCAGCTCACACCCATTGCACCACATGATCTCCACGCTCCTTCAAGTACCTGAATAAAACTCCAAATGCATGCAAAATGCAATGCAGCTCCTAAAACTACACCAACTCCTAAATGTATGCAAATGGAACAAGAAGAAGCAAAATATGCATGTTTAGAGACTAAAAGTAGTGATGAATGCAAGCTAAAATGGTATAAATAATGGAGATATCAACACCCCCACACTTGCCTTTTGCTTGTCCTCAAGCAAACAAACTAAGACAAGGAGGAAGTGAGGTTTGAAGGTGGGCACTCAAATCCAGAAATGCAAAGGTAAAGAGATGGAATCATTGCTTAAGTGCCTAGTTGTGGGATGCAAACATAATCAGCAGTACTTTAAAGAACTTCGCCATGCTCATCATGTTTCAAAATTATCTCAAACCTCAACCTAGACAAATGCTCAAATTAATCAACTCTTTAACATTCAATTAAGCTCAAAACCATGAATCATGTTTATGCAAATCAAGTGAAGACATTTGGTTCAAAGGGTGAGGTTATGAGATTATAAAGATCTCATTTCAGCATAGGGTTCACAAACATGAGGGATCACTCAATGAAAATAATTCTATCTTAAGCAAAATGCTAGAGGTAATGCATGCAAATTAAAGCTCCCTTCTACCCTTTTACCTAAAGATGAATCTTATAAACTACTAATCCCCAAAGTGAGTCCCTAAGTCTACCCTTCTCCTAAACTCTACCCTTTCTCCTTCTTCATGGCTGGGAAAACGTTTTCTTTTTGCTTGTGTGGCTGCTTCTTTTGGTTGGGACTTGCTCTTTTTTTCTGAATTGGCGCCATTCTTCACCTTTGGTGGACTGCCTTGGGTCTGATTTTCTTCTTTTGATTGACCTTTTCAAAGCTTTGTTGTTGGCGCCTTTCTTTATTGCACACTTAGAGCTTTTTCTTCCCTTGACATAACCACATCTTAACATTATTTCCCCACACTACCATACCTTACTAATCCCTCTTCTTTCAAAGCACATAAACATGAAGTTCAAACCACTTAACTCTACCCTTTTATCCCAAAACTCCTAACCTAGAATCAAGCTCAAGATGCAAGCTGATATCTACAAGAGAGCTTATCATTGCCAGCCTTATTCCTAACACTTTTTGCCAAGACAAAATTCAAAAATGATATGCAAAGGCCTGACAACTCTCAAGATAGTGCTTAAGCTCAAAAGGAGGTTTGGTTAAGGGAGTGGATTACACTATTTGGAACAACAAGAGTGGTGAGAAGGGAAAATATGATCCAAATATGTATATAGTAGCCATGAATTCACTTTTCAATACACAACCATGATAATTAAAGATTCAAATTAAGGTTCAAGTTGATAGAGTTGATTTTCAAATAGCAAATGCTTTCAGCATGAGATGAGAAGAACAAATTTAGCAATTCAAGCATGGTTTATTCTTAACTTCTAGCTTTCTCATGAAGCATCAAACGACCAACCACTTAAAAACTGAAATCAACACTAAACACGAAGCATTTTTCAAGGAATCATCATCATCATGCCCTATGCAAATGCAACGCCACCTATATGAAAAATACTAGACTCAATCCTAAACAAATAAATGCAACTACATGCTTTTCTTTTTGGTTTGCAAAAGATGTAAAGTTTGCAGATTTTTTAATTTTTTTGTTTTTTTAATGCACTTAAGATGAATGCATGAGACTCAAAGATGGATGAAAATGAAAAACTAAGAAAAGAATAAACAAAGTCAAACCCCAAATCCCTCCTCCACACTTAAATTGCACAATCCCTTGTGTAATAAAAAAGTAGAAAAGAGAAGCAACAAAAATATATTACAAGAGCTAAAAAAAATGCAATGGTATATACAATGGAGGAGTTTCTGGTACCTTAGAAGGTGGCGTGGGCGGTGTATGAGGCGCCTTCTTGTTCATTGTCCTTATGATCCTCATCTCTCTCTTCAATTGCTGGTCCTCCTTGATGGAGCTGACTTTCATCTGGGCAGAAGCTGATATTGCTCCTTATAGTGATGGTTGTATGCATCGGATTTGGAAGGGGGAATCTGGCTGGTTCGCTGAAGCCATTGAGAAAGTTGTAGACATGCTGTCCTCTGATGCGCCTCTCAAGGAAGTGAGTCCTTCGGAGATAGTCCAAGTCTAGCCACAATGGTTCCAAGGCGTCTCCAGCATGCTCCTCTAAGTTCACACCACTTACCATCAAGATGGCTGTCACAGCTCCTCTTATGTTCAGTTGTGGGTTCTCCTCCCTTGTTCCTTTGTTCATGATCCAGCTCTTATAGGAGTAGAGCTGCTCCATCAGCATAGTCACAGAGCAAGGGTACTTGGTTGGCGGCCTTATAACTACTCCATTTTTTCTGGTAGCCACGAGTGGCTGCATAGCATTGTACATGAAGTCTTTCTCCCTTTCCGTGAGGTTGGTTGTGTCCTTTCCTGCGAAGAATGTGTTCGCAAGAGCTTTATGAGCATACCTCACAGCTGGATGCTTCAAATGGTCGTTCCTTTTGACTCCCGCAGCTAAATTGCCAGCCTCTATAACGTCCCACAACATCTTGTGTTGCTTCTGGCTGATGTTGAAGTGGTCCCTCCTATCCGCATAACCATACATACCAAGAGCTAGAGAGAGCTCAAAGAGTGTTACTGTGATCCTTTGCTCGCCAATCTGGAATGAGATCCAGCCATCTCCATTGATCAGCTCACTCTCATCATAGTGCACCACCTTGAGAGTGGAGAGGAACAGGTAGGTAAGACTCTTGTAGGAAGGAATCTCTCTCTCCAAAAATTCAGTAAGCCAAGAATATAGCAAATCAATTAAGTCAAGCTAGATTCAAAAGGCAGTTGTGATCAAACTAACAAGTCTAAAGACTGAACTAAACAAAGCAGAAAATACAGATATATGAAGTAAGGATCTAAGATGGGATTATTGATTAAGAGGGGATTAGAACATAACTAGTGATGCTTTAAAACTATTCAAACAATGTTATCTTCTAGGCATAGGATTAACAACTATAACTAGCTCAATTCTTTGACACTAATCACTTTGCTAAGCACACATTCAAGATAAATCCCTTTACTCAAACACATGATCCGCAAGCAGTCAGAACAGAACTCCAATCCTATAAAGCCAAAATGCACCTTAGACATCTAATTCCTCAGGCTAAGCATACAAATCCTCTAAGAGACTCTAAGCAGCATTTCATAAAACACTTACCAGGTGCAAGAGAAAGCCAAGATACTAAACAAGTCTGTCCAAGACTAATCTAGTGTTAAGCACACCTAATAGAGAGAAGACAATCATATTAAGCACAATACATCACTAATCTAGTCCTAAAACCCCTCTAATCTATCCCATCTCAAACCCTAGATAAGACTACTCACTAGCCATAGTCAAAACCAAAAAGTCCAAAGAGAAAAGATGGTTAAGCATGATTAGGAGGCAGAATGAACAAGAATATATCAAAGGCAAATACAGAAATTCACTAAATCAAACTAGTTCTTACAAAGCAAAGCTGAAAAAAGAAAGGTTTTTAGTGCAAGAACAGAAGGAAAATAATAAGATCTAAGTTGCCTAACCATTTTAGGACTTTAGTATTTATAGGAGAACTAGAAAACCCCTAGTAAACCAAGATTAAACCAAAAATAAGCTGACTCGGACAGACCATATCGACACTGAACATCGAAATACATGTCGATATCATCTTCTCTTCCGGGTTGTATCGATGTCTTTTGGTCGATATGCACATCGATACAGAAGCTTTCTAAGTTGTATCGATTTGGTCTTCTAGGGTGTGAAGTCGATACAATCGCCCTTTAGTTAAGGCTCGTCGATCAAGCAAATCGATATGGCACCTCAGTATTGTCCTGTCATGTGTATCGGTTTGGGACGTCGATACACTGCTCGATACGGACTCCATTCTGCTGCTTCGAGGTGTCTAAGTCGATATGCTTCCTTCACACTTTGCCTCTTATGTATCGATGTTGTAGTGGTCGATAGTCCCATCGATATGCTCCGTATTGATCATATGATGTCGATATCATCATCGATATTGGTTCATCCGCCTTTGTCACTTGCCTTGCTCCATTCCCAGCTCACACCCATTGCACCACATGATCTCCACGCTCCTTCAAGTACCTGAATAAAACTCCAAATGCATGCAAAATGCAATGCAGCTCCTAAAACTACACTAACTCCTAAATGTATGCAAATGGGACAAGAAGAAGCAAGATATGCATTTTTAGAGACTAAAACTAGTGATGAATACAAGCTAAAATGGTATAAATAATGGAGATATCAAATACCTCCCAAGTGTGCTTGTTTAAAGTCCCTAAGCTTGACTTTTCTTGTTCCTTAAGATCATGGAGGAGGATGGAGTGGAACTGAAGTTCCTTCTCCTTTCTTTTTGAACAATGTAGTGGCGCCACAGTAGAGCTTCTCCTTAGGTTTCCTAACTCTCTTTCTTAGCTTCCTTTGTCCACCATAGAGCTTCACCTTGATTCCATCAAACAAGTGAAGAAGACAAGCACTATCAAAGGCCTCACCATCATACTCATTGTGATCAAGAGGGTCTTCATCTTCTTTTAGCACTTCAGCCTTGAATCCCCTCAGCTCTTTCTTGACATCAGGTGGCTTCTTAACAGCTCCTTTCTCAAAATTAGTGATGCTTCCACAAAAGCTTGGAGGTGGAGGCTTCATTGCATAGCTAACTCCACCATTCACCTTCTTGAGGGTGACTCTCTCTTTGGTGAAGTCAATATCAGCGCCTGCTGTGTTCAGAAATGGAGTCCCAAGTAGTAGAGAAGGCTTCTGAGTGTGAGCCATATCCATCACAACAAAATCAGTTGGTATCTTGCATGCTCTAATCCTCACAGAAAATTCTTCAATGAGTCCAACAGGTGTGCTTGAAGATGAGTCCACAAAGGTGATTGTGGAATCATATGGTCTCAGCTTGTTGATTCCTAATTCTTTTGCCAATTCAAGAGATATTACATTGATACTTGAACCTGTATAACACATGGCCTCTTCCACAACCAATTCACCAAGCTCACAAGAGATTAGAAACTTTCCTGGATTACCAAGCTTATGGAGGCTTGTTGGCTTCTTCTCCTTGCCAACTAAAGAGTTAAAATTGGCTCCACCTTTTCTATGTTTCCAAGAAGGTTTTTGATGAACCTTTCTTGATCCTTCACTTGTATCAGAGTTTCTAGTGGAGGCAAGGGAACAACAGCCTCATCCATCTCTTTTCTGAACCTTGAGAGCACAGCCTTTTGAGCCTTTGTAAGAAATCTACCAGGATAAGGTATGGGAGGTTTGTACTCAAGCTCATCCTCAATGTGTGATGCTTCATCTTTGATTAAAGGCTCTTGCTTCTTCTTCTTGGGTTCAGCTTGTTTTTGGAGAGGTGACTCTTTTGAAAGATCCTTGAGGGCATAGTATACTCCAATAAGCTTATCATTCTCAACCAAGTCAGCTCCTTGTTTGACCTCCACTTCAGCTTCAACAACCTCAGCTTTAATGGCTTTGTCTTCTTCATCAGCCTTGGCATCACCAGCTGAACTCAAGTTAAAAGCACTTCCCCCACACTTGATCTTCTTAGTGGAGCTTGTGGTGGAGAACTCTTCTTCAGCCCCATAAAGCATTTCTTCAATCTCCTTAATGGATGCTTCAGCCTCTTTGTTGAATATGATGTCCTTGTCATGTAAGAAATGACAATACTCTTGGTGTAGGGGCTTACTCTTTCCAAAGAGTGAATATTGTTGTTGCTGTGGTGCTATTGCTTCCTCCAACTCAAGTTGCCCCACTCTTAGTTTAAGGTCATTAGTTTAGTGTCTAGCTCCAATGTGATGTGAGCCAACTTGATGTATATATCATCCAGGCGCTTCCTGTAAATCTCTTCTTGAATAGCTTGCAGTTGAAGGATTTGCTGTAACATCTCAGTGTCACTCAACTCATGAGGAGGAAGTGGACTACCTTGGGCGTTGTATGGAGGTAGGGGATCAGAAAGCTGGTGCTGGTCTCCATAACTGCTGAGATAAGCAGCACCATAAGCTTCATAAGGGGATCCATGGTTGAAGCCACTTAGAAAGTCTTGGTAGTAAGCTTGAGGGTGAAACATTGTACCTATAGGAGAAACAAAAGAAAAAGAAAATCAGTACTGAAATAAATGCTTAGTCTAATCAAGAACTCAATCTCAAATGCATTAAATACAATCCCAAGAGGCAACGGCGCCAATTGATGATAATGTTTTTGAATTCTTAGATCAATCTTCAAACACACATGTCATTGTAGTACTTGAAGTCTCAATCCACTTGGGAAGCTAATGACACTTGAGATGCAGAGAACTATGATAAGCTAAGCTAATATGGAAGGGGTTTTGATTCTAACAACCTAAATGATCAAGCAAAGAAGCAAAAGAAAACAAGCAAAGAGCAATAAAAGCAATAAGAAACAGAGCAAAAACAGAGTAAAAGCTCTACTTCAAAGATTAAAAGATGGTTCAAGATCAAGGCAATGGTGATAGGGTGATTCATGTTCATGTCTAGGGTGATCATAACAAGCAATTCTAAACACTCAACCTTAGGTAAGGAACACTAATAAAAACTAATCCAATCTCTTGGCATTAATCCCTTTGCTAAATCACATTTCAAACCCACTTTTGGTGGTGTATCTATGACAATCAAGCATTAAAATCAAGTTCCATATAACCAATTAACATGCTAGACATCTAATCTCTTAGGCTAGGTTTACTAATCTCTTATATAATAGGTCAAACATCAACTCACACTGTCATGCATAATCAACATTTAAAGACAATTTCCCACCAATGTGGTACTAAGCAATAAGCACATTCAAGCAAGAAATGATAGATGCAAAGACTCATGACTATCTAAACACCACTTTCAAGCATTGAACTTCATTCAGGAATTTCATCAAACACTTAGTGTGCATGTGAAAACCTAAGATCAACTTCTCCAACAAAGAGGTACTAAGCACTAACCATAATCATATAAGAAAGGGAATGCGAAGATCTAAACCCTAATCACCTTAAAGAATCATTAAAATCACCCCATCTGCCTTAATCTCGAACTTAAAGCAAACAACTCACTAATTATGGTAAAAACCATCAAATCTATGAAGAAAAAATGGTTAATCATTATTAGAAAGACAAAAGATTAAGGGAAATGCAAACTATTATTGAAATAAACAAAGATTCAAATACAAAACTATTCAAAATCTAGAGAAGAAAAGAAGAACTGCTGGATAAAAAGATGTTCCCAAAAATTAGGGATTTTAACTATTTATAGGAGTCTAAGCAAAAATGCAAAGTTGTAAATAAGTGGTCTTCAGTCAGGATTTCCATCGGTCACTTTTGATCGATGGCAATGATCGATGGTGCATCCGCTTGATTCCCATCGGTCACTCTGTGACCGATGGGCTTGGTCGATGGACTTCTGCTGGATCCCATCGGTCACTCCTTCACCGATGGTCTTGAACGATGGTGCATTCTCTGGATTCCCATCGGTCACTCCTTGACCGATGGTCTTGATCGATGGGTTTCCAGAAGTGATCGATGTGGGTTGGGCGGTTTCATGAAAACTTCTGCAACTTTCTAACTGCTGATGGGAATGACCTGAAACTAACTCCAGAGGCAAGTTAACTTACGGGGCTACAACATTGATGAGGACTGTTGAAGCTTAATCGGGTTGTAGATGCTTTGTCCGAGCCGGTTTTGTCAGGGGAAGTTTCTGGCCGCTTCAACAAGGTGCACCTTCTTCTTGGCTCTTTTGATTTCTTGTGCTCCACCCACCATCATCTCCCATGCTCCTTTTAGTCTCAAAACTCTCCAAACATACCTACCAAACTCCTCAAATGCACAAAACATGCAATGCACACCTTAAATCTACACTAAGTTCTAATTGAATGCTAATGGGATAAAAACAAGCAAAAATGCATGTTTAAAAACTGTAAAACACTGCAAAATGTATGCTAATATGGTGTAAATAGTGAGTATATCAGATCTCCCCTTTTAGATCATGTGTGATGCAAGTGACTATGCTGTTGGAGCTTCATGTTATCTACTATGCCAGCAGAATAATGGATGAAGCTCAAACAAGATATGCTAAAACAGTAAAGGAGCTCCTAGCAGTTGTCTTTGCATTTGAAAATTTCAGGAGCTACTTAGTGGGGTCTTGATATCTCATTTGCATCATTTATACTTGCATTTAGTTCATGCTTTGGTCTTCTTTTGCATGTTTTCTCTTTCTTTAGTCCCATTTTCTTCTCCTTTTAGACTTAGGTTGCATTTAGCATGTAGTTTGTATTTTCTTTGCATCAAGGATGTTATTAGGTGCTTATGGAGCTATGAGGAGTAAGGAGGAGCTGTGGGAATGAACCAAGAGGCTAGCTAAGCTAAGATGGAGAAAGAGGAGCCATGGCAGACGTTTTCTAGAAGCCCTATCGGTCAAGGCACAAAGGCTATCGGTCAAGGAGTGACCAATAGGGAGCTATTGATCAAGCTATCGGTCACAAGGAGTGACCAATAGAAACACATTGGATGTATTCCGGTCACCCTACCGGTTTTCTTCATGACCGATAGCCAGCCTATCGATCAAGCTATCGGTCACATGGAGACCGATAGGATCCAGTCGGAACATTCTTCTAGTTACCATTTACCCATTATGTTAGGGCTTTTGTCTTTACGTATAAATACCATGTTTTAAGGGTTTTTGAGGACAAGTCTTATCAGTTTACTGTTTTTAAGTGATTGTTCTAAGTTTGTAAGACAATTTCTTTCTTTGCTTAATATAAGTTTGTATTTGCCTCTAATCTTTTCTTAATCCTTCTTTTAATCATGATTAGCATCTTCTCCCTTTGTGATTTGATGTTAAACATGTTCCTTAGTGAGTAGTTTGATTAGGGTTCTTAGATGTGGTAGATTAGAGGGATGTAGAAGCTTATCTATGGTTTGTTAGTGCTTAATAACATTGATTCCTCTCTATTAATCTGTTCTTAAGCTAGATTTGTCTTGATCTCATGAATCTAGAATTAGGCTTTCTCTTATGCCCACCAAGTGTTTGATGAAATGCTGATCTTGTTTAATAGAGGATTTACTGGCCTTAGCTCAAGAGATTGACTGTTTGAGGAGTATTTTGACATGAATAGAGTTGGTTCATCATGCTTGTTGAATGTTTTAGCACTAATGAGGATTAGTTCTTGTTAAGTTGTTTAGCAAAATGCTATTTGTCAAGAGATTGAACTTAGCTTGCTTGTTTGTGAACTCTATGTCTAGGAATCAGCATTGGTAGCTTGTTTGCTTGATCAGTGATGTTTGTAACAACCTTAGTTAGCTTTTGAATTCCCCCAAAATCAATAACCACATCTAGGGACTTGTCTTCTCTTTATTTGAATTTCGAATTTGCTAATTACTCTGCTTATTTACTCTGTTTTGCTTCTTTAATAATTGCTAAACTGTCTCTTCTTGAGTTCTCTTTGGTATATGATCACTTTAGGTTGCTAGTTCAGTTGCTTAGGCAACAAAAACCTTTCTGTTTCACTTGACTTAGAGCTTTCTACTTGCAACTCTTCTGTTATTCAACAACTCCCCTTTGGATTGACAATAAAACTCATATACTACAACTGATTAAGTACAATGGGTGATTGAGCAAGACAGTCAAAACTCATGTATCAATTTGTCGCCATTGCCATTGGGGTTTGCTGTTTGAATCATTAGAGTTTGTAGAATCTTTAAGATCAAGTTTTCTTTGATATTGGTTACTAACTCTGTTTCTACTCTTGGTTTCTCTCTTCTAGCTGCATGCATTTAAGGTCTAGAGGCACTGAGAATCTGCAACCTTATCAGAAAAACATCTTGCAACTTGAGAGAGAGCTGAGAGCAAGAAGACAGAGAGAAAGATCACAGCACTGTGAGAGACTTGGGATGAACAATCAGGAACCACCTGTTATGGATGACATAAGATTCCAGGGTCCTCAAGGAGCTGTTGGCGCTCAGGGTCTACAAGGTCAGCAAGGTGTTCAGGGCTTGCAAGGTGAGCAGGGACCAAGCGGCGCAGCTCAGGTTCCAAGAGCAGCAAGACCAATCGGCGCAGGTGATGCACCAAATGCCTATAATAACAGAACTGGGATCATCCCACCAGCAGTGCAGAATAACAACTTCGAAATCAAGTCTGGATTGATTTCAATGGTTCAGGGCAGTAAGTTCCATGGGTTACCACTTGAAGACCCTTTGGATCACCTGGATAATTTTGACAGACTTATCTCCCTTACAAAGATGAATGGGGTAACTGAAGATGGCTTTAAACTAAGGTTGTTCCCATTCTCTCTTTTGGATAAAGCTCACCGGTGGGAGAAAAACTTACCTCAAGGAAGCATCACCAGTTGGGATGAGTGCAAGAGAGCCTTTTTAGCAAAGTTCTTCTTTACTTCAAGGACTGCTAGGATCAGAAATGAGATCTCAGGGTTTGCACAGAGGAACAATGAAAGCTTTAGTGAAGCTTGGGAAAGATTCAAGGGTTACACACTGCAGTGCCCTCATCATGGCTTCTCACAAGCCTCTCTGCTCTCAACTCTCTACAGGGGCGCCCTCCCAAACATCAGAATGCTTCTGGACACTACATCTAATGGTAACTTCTTATCTATAGATGTTGATGAGAGATTGGAGCTTGTTGAGAATTTAGCACAGTCTGATGGTAATTACAATGAGGAGTTTGATAGAACTCCAAGGAGTGCTAAAGATGAGTTGGAGTCTTGATAAAGATAAGTTGGAGTCTAGCAGGAAAGAGATCAAGGCCTTACATGAGAAGCTAGATCTGCTGCTAAGGGAGAAGAAGGAAGTCCATTGTGTTGGTAAGATAGTTCAGCTTGATGATCAAGAAGCTTGCCAAGTTGAGAAGATAAATTATCTTGGTAATCAAGGAGGCTACAATAGGTATGGCAACTACAGACCAAACCCAAACCTTTCATACAGAAGCAACAATGTTGCAAATCCTCAAGACCAAGTGTACCCACCTCAGCAGCAACAACAAGCTGGTCTAAGACCTTATGTTCCCTATAACAACAATCAAGGTTTTCAACAGAGGAACAACAACTTCCAGCCAAGGGCGCCCTACCACCCTCCATGATTCAATGCTGTAGTTCCAGCTCAAGCTTCCTCAAGCTCCCAAGATCCTGAACTCAAGAGTATGATGCAGCAAGTGCTTCAGAATCAGGTTAACAACACCATGGATATGAACAAGAAGTTTGATTCAGTTCATGTGGAGGTTACCAACAAATTCAAAGGGTTAGCAGCAAGAGTAAAGACTCTAGAGAACAACAAAGGGATAGCAACAGCACCACGTCCTCAAGGCACTCTTCCAGGCAAATGTGAGAATAATCCAAAGGAGTACTGCCAATCTCTTGAGTCTGCAGTTGCCTTTGCTCCTCTTTAAGAAGAAGCTATCATTGAAGACATCTTTTCCTTAATCAATGAGGACATTGACATTCACAGTGGGGGGGAGGAGTTATTGAAGTTTATGCCACTAAGGAGAACTCTCTTGAAGAAGGAACCAACAAGGAAGAAGAGAAGTGGGGCGCCACTTGAAGTTGCTGATGCTAAAATGGAAGCCTTTGTTGCTGCTGTTTTCCCTATCTACCAGCCAGATATCCCATTCCCTGGAAGATTCAAGGAGCAGCTGATCAAAAAGTATGAAACCCTCTATGCTGCTCAAATGGTCATGAGAGGTTTAGATGCTGAAGAGGAGCTTGAGAAACTGAGAGCCAAAGCTAAAGCTTCAGAAGTTAAAGAGCTGAACATCAAGAAGCTTGGAGATCCAGGTTGCTTTACACTCCCTTGTGAGCTTAAAGGCAAGACCTTCAAGAGCTGTTTGTGTGATCTAGGAGCAAGTATCAATCTGTTACCAGCTTCCACTGCTAAGGAGTTAGGCTACACTAAGTTCCAGCAAAGCAATGTCTCTCTTACTATTGCTGATGGGACTGTGAAGATGCCTTTAGGAGCTCTCAAGGATGTTCCTATGAAGATTGAAGGAGTAACCATCCCTACTGACTTCTTGGTGGTGGATGTGGAAGGACAGATCAAGAATGCCATTATACTTGGAAGGCAATTTCTTGCATCAGCTAGTGCTGTGTTTGATGCCAGAGCTTGCACAATAGATTTGAGGCTCACCAAAGACAAGGTTCTGAAGTTTGACAGCAGATGCAAAAAGTTGGAACATGATCATGCTTTCTCTATGGATCTTAACAAATTGAAAGGAGTTCACAAGAACTGGCCATAGTTTGAGGGCTACAAAGGAGAGAGTTTTGATGGCTGTTGTTTGCCAAAGTTGTTTGATGACACCACTGAAAAGGAGGTCCTTGAAGTGGTTGGTTACAAGAATTTACATGAAATCAAGTTGGTTACTAAAGGAAGAGAGGTAATTTTGCAAACATGTGACTCAAAGATAGGTGAAGTTTGCTTCAAGATGCAGCAAGAGCGGAAGACTGTGCCTTTTGCTAAGATCAAGCTGAATGGAGTCACCACCAGAGTCAAGGGAAGCAGGACAACACCAAGGAGTTCCAAGACTCCTTCTCCTCACGTCCACTAGTGAGGTAATCAAAGTCAAGCTAAGTGACTCTAAACAAGCACACTTGGGAGGTAGTCTCATGGTATCCTTTGTATATATTATGCTTTTTATTTCATTTTTATGCTTGGTTAATGTTTTTAGAAGCAGGAGTTTGGTTTGGGGCGTGAGAAAGTGCTTGAGGAAGCAAAAACAGGTGCATCTTGGCTACTATCGGTCACTGTATCGGTCAAGACCAGACCAATACTGACCTATCGGTCATGCTATTGAGCATGAAGTGATCGATAGTTGCGGAGCCAAGAATGTATCGGTCAACCTATCGGTCAGTTATGATCGATAGGGAAAAGGAAGTGCAAAGTGTGAACCTTATCGGTCACCCTATCGATCAGGGAGTGACCGATAGAAATGCATCGGTTGTATATCGGTCACCCTATCAATCAGATAATGACCGATTGAGAACGATCGGATGTATTTCTGTCACTCTATCGGTCAGGAATGTGACCGATATTTAACAGGAGAGCCATTGATCACCCTATTGGTCAACAAGTGATCGATAGCACCCTATCGGTCATCCTATCGGTCATCTCTGGTATGCGAGGTAAGCATTTCAATTTTCAAAAAAATTTCCCTCTCTTGGCTTGGAGCCAAAGGGGGTTTAAATTTAAATTTTTGGCTCCTTTCTGACACTCAGCTGTACTTCTGAGCACTTTTGTTTTTGTCTTCCACCCACTTGATTTTCTTGGTTCCCTATTAACCTCTATAAAAGCTAACTAGCTCCTCTTCTCTCTTCACACTTTATTTTCTCACTTCTCTCACCCAAAGCATAAAATTTTATCTCTCTTTTTCTCTCATTTATCTCTCTTAAGTGCTTAGAAGTTCTACAAAGGTTTCCTTTCTCAACTGTTCATCTCTTGTTCTTAAATTTTGAATTTAGTTAAAGTTGTTAAATCTATGCTTTAAGAACAAGATTTGGTTAGTTTAAGGTGTTTTACTTTGATTTTGCATGGTGGACATGATTAATATGAGCAAGTATGATATTTAAGTGTTGTTTACTGTTCATAAATTTAATTACTGCTTATTTTAATACCACTTTGCATAATTATCTTTACCTTTGTTTAGAGCCACCATGCTAGGTTCACATGCATAAATGTTTGAATCTTGTTATGAACTCTAGCATGTTTATGACTGCTAGCTTGTGAATTCTCTTAGCTCTTTAAAAGTTTAATCTTGTTTAAATACTAGTTAAACTTGTTTTAGCTTAGAGAGATTCTTTAAGGCTTTTAGTCATTGGTTTTTCAACTGTTGTTCTTTTACTCACAGCATCTTCAAGCTTTGTTCTTATAGGTACCACGGGAGAGCAAAAACTGCTGCTGGAAGCAAAGGGAAAGCACCACAAGAGGAAGCGCAAACTTCTCCAAACACTAGAAGAGATAAGGGCAAAGGTGTTGCTGATGGGCAGTCGTCAAAAGCTGCTGGGAAGAAGCCTGTTGGAAACAAAGCTGTCATGCCCAAAGGAAAGGGCAAAGCTGTAGAAGAAGAAGTCCCATACAAGGAGCCAAGTGCTAGAGAATTCATGGAGCACTTCAACAGATGCATTTTCAAGCCTACAAGATACCCATGTCCCTCCACAATGAAGGCGCTTGGGATCTATGTGGATTGCAAGACAATATTTGCGCATGTGGGGCTTGGTGACTTTATGGACAAACCGCTCCCCTCCTACAAGCAGCTCACTTATCAATTACTCTCCCCTCTCAAGGTGGTGAGCTATGAAGCGAGTGAACTTTCCAATGGGGATGGGTGGATATCTTTCAAGCTTGGCAAGCAAAGATTCACAACAACCTTCTTTGAGATCTCTCAAGCGCTTGCTCTGATGTCATATGCTCACAAGAGGAACAAATTCCTAATCACCCAAAGGCAGCACAACATGCTATGAGGCGTAATTGGGGCTGGCAATTTTATAGCTGGAACCACAAGGAATCAACATCTGAAGCATCTTGCTGTGAGATATGCTCACAAAGCTCTTGCAAACACATTTTTTGCAAGAAAGGAAACAACAAATCTCACAGGAAAGGAAAGAGACTTCAGATACAATGGGATGCATGAACTTGTGGTCACCAGCAAAGACGGAACCTCTAGAGCCACCAAGCAGATACCCATGCTATGTGACCATGCTGATGGAGCAGCTTCAATCCTATAGGAGCTGGATCTTAAACAAGGGAAAAAGGGAGAAAAACCCACAGCTCCACATTGGAGGAGTTGTGACAGCCATTCTGATGGCCAGTAGTATAAATCTTGAGGAATATGAAGAAGATGCTTTGGAGCAATTGTGGATAGATCTGGATTATCTTAGGAAGAGTCACTTCCTTGAGAAGAGCATCAAAGGGAAACATGTCGACAACTTTCTCAAGAACTTCAGAGAACCAGCAAGATTTCTCCTCCCTAATCCACATCATACATCCATCTCTATGAGGAGCAATATCAGCTTCTGCCCAGATGAAAATCAGCTGTACCATGGAGGCCTATCACAGAAGAGAGAGAAGAAGATAGTGAAGAAGATGAGCAAGAGGAGAGTGAAGAGAACAGTGAAGAGGAGGTACAAGTAGAGGCTACTGCTGGCGCTGAAAGCCAAGGAGAATCCCAAGAAGAAGAGCTTGATGAAGATGAGGTGCTGAACTACAACTCTGAGCAGTTCTACTTCAAGCCTTATGAAGTCCCAAGCCAAGGGAGCTCTCTGAAGTTTGCTCATGAGCATATCAACAAACTTCAGAAATGGTGTAAGTGGCAAGACAAAGCCATCAAGAAGTTGGTGAAGATGGTCAAGGAGATGTTCAAGAAGAATAAAGCTACATCAGGAGGAACTTCCCATCAAAGCCATAGTCATGAGTACACCTCTCACCATTGAAAGCCACCAAGTGATCAATGAGGAACATGGGAGCAACCAAGGGCTTCATCTTATGGGCCAAGGTCCCATACACCATCAGCATGGGAGGCGCCAGCCTACACTTCCTCTGAGGTCCACACAACATGGCAACAATGGGATACTCAAGGTAACTCATCTCAAGCTCAAGCGCTATGGTCAAGCTGGGTTCTTCCACCTTAAGAAGCAGCAACCTCTTCACAAAGCTATGAGAGGGGGAACAAGAGTAGAGCTAGCAAGTCTCCACAGCCAGAGACATCTGGATCATCTCACCACTCCTCTCACTAAAAGGTACCACATCCTTATCATTGTCTATACCACTGCATTTTTTTTAAGTTTTGTAATATAATATGTTGCTTCTCTCTCTCTCATTACTTTCATTACACAAGGGACTGTGTAATTTAAGTGTGGGGGAGAGATTTGGGGTTTGACTTTGTGTTTTGTTTTCTTAGTTTTACATCTTTTTCATCTTGAGTCACATGCATATCATGCATTCATCTAAGGCATAGAAAATCACAAAAAAATCGAAAAATTTGAAAAACATTTGCATGTTTTTGCAAGCCAAAAAGAAAGCATATAGTTGCATTACATTCTCTTAGGATTGAGTCCAGTGTTGCATATAGGGTGCATTGCATTCTCATAGGGCATAATGATGAATCTTCCTTGTAAAGTGCTTAGAGTTTAGAGATGATTTCAGTGTTTAAGTAATTAGTTGTTTGATGCATCATAAGAAAGCTAGAAGTTAAGACTGAACCATGCTTAGATTGCTAAATTTGATGCTCTTGTCTCATACTGAAAGCATTTGTTCTCTGAAAATCAACTCTATTAACTTGAACCTTAATTTGAATCTTTAATTATCATGTTTGTGCATTGAAAAGTGAATTCATGGCTACCACATACATATTTGGATTATCTTTTACCTTCTTACCACTCATGTTGATCCAAATAGCTTATCCACTCCCTTAACCAAACCTCCTTCGGAGCTTAAACACTATCTTGAGAGTTGTGAGACCTTTGCATATCATTTTCAAATTTCGTCTTGGCAAAAAGTGTTAGGAATAAGGCTAGCAATGATAAGCTCTCTTGTAGGTATCAGCTTGCATCTTGAGCTTGATTCTAGGTTAGGAGTTTGGGATAAAAGGGTAGAAGCTAAGTGATTTTGAGTTTTAATGTTTATATACCTTAAAAGAAGAATGAGGAGTTTGAAATGGTAGTATGGGGAAATAAGTCTAGAATTGTGGTTAAGTAAAGAGAAATAAATGCTCTAAGTGTTTTGAAATAATGGCACTAGCAACATCAAGGCTTTGAAGGGTCAATCCAAAGAATAAATCAGACCCAAGGCAGACCACCAAAGGTGAAAAATAGCGCCAATGCAACAAAGAAGAGCAAGTCCCAACAAAAAGAAGCAGACACACAAGCAAAAAGAAAAAGTTTCCCCAGCCATGAAGAAGGAAAAAGAGTAGAGTCTAGGAAAGGGTAGCTTTAGGGATTCACTTTAGGGTTTAGAAGTGTTTAGGATTCATCTTTGGGTAAAAGGGTAGAAGAGAGCTTTGAATTGCATGCATAAGTGTGCTTTTACCTTTAGCATTTTGCCTAAGATAGAATCATTTCATTAAGTGATCCCTTATGTTTGTGAACCCTTTGCTTGAATGAGATCATTTTAGTCTCATAACCTTACCCTTTTGAACAAAATGTCTTCACTTGATTTGCATAAACATGATTCATGGTTTTGAGCTTAATTGAATGTTAAAGAGTTGATTGATTTGAGCATTGTCTAAGTTAAGATTTGAGATCATTTTGAAACATGATAAGGATGGCTAAGTTCTTTGAAGCATAGCTAATTGTGTTTGCATCCCACAACTAGGCACTTAAGCATTGATTCCATCTCTTTACCTTTGCACTTTTGGATTTGAATGCCCACCTTCAAACCTCACTCTCTCATTTGTTCTTATTTACTTGAGGACAAGCAAAAGGCAAGTGTGGGGGTGTTGATATCTCATACATTTACATCATTTAGACTTGCATTTAGTTCATGTTTTGGTCTTCTTTTGCATGTTTTGTCTTTCTTTAGTCCCATTTTCTTCTCCTTATAGACTTAGGTTGCCTTTAGGATGTAGTTTGCATTTTCTTTGCATCAAGGATGTTATTAGGTGCTTATGGAGCTATGAGGAGTAAGGAGGAGCTGTGGGAATGAACCAAGAGGCTAGCTAAGCTAAGATGGAGCAAGAGGAGACAAGGCAGACGTTTTCTGGAAGCCCTATCGGTCAAGGCACGAAGGCTATCGGTCAAGGAGTGACTGATAGGGAACTATCGATCAAGCTATCGGTCACAAGGAGTGACCGATAGAAACACATCGGACGTATTCCGACAACCCTACCGGTCGTCTTCAAGACTGATAGCCAGCCTATCGATCAAGCTATCGGTCACATGGAGACCGATAGGATCCAGTCCGAACATGCTTCTATTTACCATTTTCCCATTATGTTAGGGTTTTTCTCTTTAAGTATAAATACCATGTTTTAAGGGTTTTTGAGGACAAGTCTTATCAGTTTACTGTTCTTGAGTTATTGTTCTAATTTTGTAAGACAATTTCTTTCTTTGCTTAATATAAGTTTGTATTTGCCTCTAATATTTTCTTAATCCATCTATTAATCATGATTAGTATCTTCTCCCTTTGTGATTTGATGTTAAACATGTTGCTTAGTGAGTAGTTTGATTAGGGTTCTTAGATGTGGAAGATTAGAGGGATTTAAAGCTTATATATGGTTTATTAGTGCTTAATAACATTGATTCCTTTCTATTAATCTGTTCTTAAGTTATATTTGTCTTGATCTCATGAATCTAGAATTAGGCTTTCTCTTATGCCCACCAAGTGTTTGATGAAATACTGATCTTGTTTAATAGAGGATTTACTAGCCTTAACTCAAGAGATTGACTGTTTGAGGAGTATTTTGACATGAATAGATTTGGTTCATCATGCTTGTTGAATGTTTTAGCACTAATGAGGATTAGTTCTTGTTAAGATGTTTAGCAAAGTGCTATTTGACAAGAGATTGAACTTAGCTTGCTTGCTTGTTTGTGAACTCTATGTCTAGGAATCAGCATTGGTAGCTTGTTTGCTTGATCAGTGATGTTTGTAACAACCTTAGTTAGCTTTTGAATTCCCCCAAAATCAATAACCACATCTAGGGACTTGTCTTCTCTTTATTTGAATTTCGAATTTGCTAAGTACTCTGCTTATTTACTCTGTTTTGCTTCTTTAATCATTGCTAAACTGTCTCTTCTTTAGTTCTCTTTGGTATATGATCACTTTAGGTTGCTTGTTCAGTTGCTTAGGCAAAAAAAAACCTTTCTGCTTCACTTGACTCAGAGCTTTCTACTTGCAACTCTTCTGTTATTGGGTGATTGACCAAGAGAGTCAAAACTCTTGTATCAGGTCTAAGGTGATAGTCTACACTGACCATGCTGCACTAAAGCACATCTATGCCATGAAAGACACCAAGCCAAGACTCCTTAGATGGATACTCCTCTTGCAAGAGTTTGACATGGAGATTGTGGATAAGAGAGGCATTGAAAATGGTGTAGCTGATCACCTTTCAAGAGTGAGGATAGATGATTTTGTCCCAATCAATGATACCCTACCAGAAGAGCAGCTACATGCTTTAGGCGTGAAGACAGCTGAAGTGATGAGTTTAGAAGAGAACAAATTGCCTTGGTATGCTGACTTTGTGAACTATTAGGTTATTGGCAAGATACCACTGAACCTTAAGTTACATCAGAAGAAGAAGTTCTTCAGGAATGTCTCTCACTTCTATTGGGATGAACCTTATCTCTACAAAAAAGGAAATGATGGCTTGTTCAGAAGATGCATAGCAGAGAAAGAAGTTCAGGGAATTCTACATCATTGCCATGGTTCAGCTTATGGAGGTCACTTTGTAACCTTCAAGACAGCCTCAAAAGTACTCCAAGCTGGTTTTTGGTGGCCTTATTTGTTCAAGGAAAGGAAGCATCTCCAAGAGAGATGAGATGCCTCTGAACTCTATTCTTGAAGTGGATTTGTTTGATGTGTGGGGAATTGACTTTATGGGACCTTTTCATTCATCCTATGGGAATAAATACATCTTTGTTGTTGTGAACTATGTCTCAAAGTGGGTTGAAGCAATAGACAGTCCAACAAATGATGCTAGAGTTGTGCTGATGTTTTTCAAGACAATCATCTTCCCAAGGTTTAGTGTTCCAAGGTGTGTTATAAGTGATGGAGGGAGCCACTTCATCAACAAGGTTTTTGAGAGTTTGCTAATGAAGAATGGTGTTAAGCACAAGGTTGCCACTCCTTACCATCCTCAAACAAGTGGTCAAGTGGAGGTGTCTAACAGGGAGATCAAAGCCATCTTAGTGAAGACAATTGGTGTTACAAGAAAGGATTGGTCTAATAAGCTTGATGATGCCTTGTGGGCATATATGACAGCCTTCAAGACACCCATTGGTAGAACTCCCTTCTCACTCCTTTATGGCAAGGCTTGTCATCTACCTATTGAGCTGGAGTACAAAGCCTTGTGGGCAACCAAGTTGTTGAATTTTGATATCAAGACAGCTCAGGAGAATAGACTCATCAAGTTACATGAGTTAGAAGAAAATCATCTTGAAGCTTTTGAGAGCTCAGGATCTAAAAAGAGAGAACCAAGGCTTTTCATGACAAGAGGATAAGACCCAAGGACTTCAAGGTTGGAGATCAGGTGTTGTTGTTCAACTCAAGGCTGAAGTTGTTTCCTGGAAAGCTTAAGTCAAGGTGGTCAGGACCATTCAAGATCAAGGAGGTGTTGCCATATAGAGCTGTGACTTTGCTTAACAAGGATGGAGGAGACTTCACAGTGAATGGGCACAGGCTGTACAAGTGAGTCCATTGGAGATGATGTAGACATCCATCTTCAAGATCCTCTACAAGAATGATTGGCCAAGGAAAGTCAAGCTAAGGACGTTAAACAAGCACACTTGGAAGGTATTCCCATGTTATCACTGTACATATTTTTGCATTTTATGTTTGTGTTTGTGTTTCTCTTTTGATCTTAGGAGCAGGTGGAGTTTAAATCAAGTGGTTAGCTGAAATAGTGCATGTTCTAGCCAGCATCGATCAGGAGCATCGAGCTAGTCAAGATTAATGTCACCAACATCGGACAACAACATCGAGCAAGGGAGATCGATGTCAACTGAGCAAGACCACATTGATCGATCACATCGTCTGATGTAAAGAGGCAGAGAGCAACGGGAGTTTACATCGAGCAAGGACATCGATCACTGAAGCTCAATGTGAAAGCATTGATCATTAGCATCGAACGATATAAACGACCCGAGAAGAGCCACTATGTACATCGATCATTAGCATCGAACGATGTGGAGGGGAGCAGAAAAACAGCCCAACATCCATCAATGCACATCGATCATGGCTGATCGATGTGAACCTCCTTCCTGCCAAAACCTCTTCTAAGGTACCCAACTCCACTCATTTCCTTATGAATCCAATATCTCATGCATTTGCATCATATAAGCTTGCATTTAGTTCATGTTTTGGTTCTCTTTTGCATGTTTTCTTTCTCTTTAGTCCCATTTTCTCCTCCTTTTAGACTTAGGTTGCATTTAGGTTGTAGTTTGCATTCTCTATGCATTAAGGATGTTTTTAGGTACTTAAGAAGCCAAAAGAAGCAAGGAGGAAGTGTGGGAATGGTTCAAGAAGTTAGCCAAGCTGAGAAGGATAAAAGGAGCTAAGGAGGGCGATTTCTGATGCTCCATCGACCAAGTGTATCGGTCAAGATTGACCGATAGGGGTCCATCAATCAAGTGTATCGATCATGGAGTGATCGATACAGATCCAGACTGAAGACCATGTATTTACAACTTTGCCATTTTCGCTTAGACTCCTATAAATACTTAAAATCCCTAATTTCTGGAAACAGATCTTTATCCAACAGTTCTTTCCTCTTTTGTTTTTGATTTGATCTTGTAGCTTGAATCTTTGGTTTATTTCAATATAAATTTGCATTTATCTTCTTTAATTACCTTTCTAATCATGATTAGCTATCTCTTTCTCTTTGAATTGATGGTTTTGATGGTGATTAGGGAGTAGTCTTTTTAGAGAATTAAGATGGGTTAGGTTTAGGGAACTTTAGGCTTAATCTATGTTGTCTTAGTGTTAATTCTTTCATTTCCTCTCTTGATTGTTGTGTTTGATTCCTGATTAGCCTTAGCTAAGTTGATTAGGATCTTAGGCTCATTTTATGCCCACCAAGTGTTTAATGAAATTTCTGAACTGCTTTGCAAGAGAATTGCTTATCCAAGCTCAAGAGATTGACTGTCTAGGGAGTGATTTGGCAATATAGGATTGATAGAATTGTCTTAATGCTTGATGTTTGTCATTTCACTAATGAGAATTAATTATTGACTTGATGATTAGCAAAGAGATTAGTGCCAAGAGATTGGATTAGTCTTATAAATGAATTCTATGCATAAGGAGTAGCATTGTGTGAGTTTGTAAGCATCATAGGTTGAGGTAAGAGTCCCCTAGCACCAATTATCTCATCTCAAGTCCCATCTTTTCTCTGTTTTTTAGTTGAATTCGAAATTGCTCTGTTTTTGCCTTTGTTTCAGTTGTCTTGCTTGTTGTTCACTCTTTATTAGATGTTTGATCACTTAAGTTGCTAGATAACTAAACTCTCTGTTTTTGATTAAATTAGGAGCTCTATTGCATTCTTACTGCTTCAACCTTCCCCTTTTTGGATTGATAAAACCTATGATATACTACAATTGATTAGTACAAGCAGGGTGATTGACCAAGAGAGTCAAAACTCTTGTATCAGAATTCTTTTGTATTGATTCTGAGTATCCCTTATCACCCTCCTTCAAGCTTTTGTCACACAGAAGACTGTTTAATCTAAGTGTGGGGGAGGGCATTGCATTTGACATTGTGTTTTATTTTCTTATTTTTCCTTTTTTACACTTGAGTCTCATGCATTCATGCATTCATCTATATGCACTGAAAATCCATAAAAATTTCAATTTTTTGGAAACAAAAAGATCATTTAGTTTCATTTGCATAACTAAGATTGAGTCTAGACACATTTCATATGAGTTTGCATACATTTGCATAGGGAGTACATGATAAACACTTGTCAAGATGTTAATGTTTGAGTTGTTTTCAATGCTTTGGTTATCTGTTGTTTGATTGCATTGTAGTGAGTTTGATGTTAAGAATGCACCATATCTTGAATACTTGCATTGATATTCTTGTCTTATGCTGAAGCTTGCTTTGATTTGATGCCAACTTTGTCTATTAGAACCAAGATCTTGATATTTAATTATCATGTTTATGCATTGAGAGTGATCACATGGCTATCCATATACATACTTGGGTTATCTTCTTCCCTTCTTACCACTCTTGTTAACCCAAGTAGCTGATCCTCATCATTATGGGACAGTTAACCACACCCTAACTAAATCCTTTTTTCTGAACTTAAACACTATTGTGAGAGTTGTGAGGTCTTGCATTGCATTATTTTTGATTATATCTTGGCAAAAAGTGTTAGGAATAAGGCCGGCAAGGAGAAGCTCTCCTGTAGACACCAGCTTGCATCTTGAGCTTAGTATTAGGTTAGGAGTTTGGGAAAGGGTAAATCTGTTCTTTTCTAACGGAACGCTATTGGATCGAATGACAAAGACATTGTTGAAAAAAAGATGGCTTTTCCCTAGTATAAGTGGTTTGAGTTTTATTGTTTATATCCTTTAAAGAAGAAGTAGAAGTTTGGGGATGGTAGTATGGGGGCCAACAATAACAAATCTTACAAAGGTCATCCCAAAAGGAGAAATCGGACCAAGCAATCTACCAAAGTGAAGAAAAATGGCGCTAATTATAGAACAATGAAGAGCAAGTTCCAACAAAGAATCAGCCACAGAAGCAAAAAGAAGTAGGAGTTCCCCCACCCCCACCCCCCCCCCCCCCCAATCTACCAAAAAGAAAAATGGTTGTAGTTTGCATTCTCTATGCATTAAGGATGTTTTTAGGTACTTAAGAAGCCAAAAGAAGCAAGGAGGAAGTGTGGGAATGGTTCAAGAAGTTAGCCAAGCTGAGAAGGATAAAAGGAGCTAAGGAGGGCGATTTCTGATGCTCCATCGACCAAGTGTATCGGTCAAGATTGACCGATAGGGGTCCATCAATCAAGTGTATCGATCATGGAGTGATCGATACAGATCCAGACTGAAGACCATGTATTTACAACTTTGCCATTTTTGCTTAGACTCCTATAAATACTTAAAATCCCTAATTTCTGGAAACAGATCTTTATCCAACAGGTCTTTCCTCTTTTGTTTTTGATTTGATCTTGTAGCTTGAATCTTTGGTTTATTTCAATATAAGTTTGCATCTATCTTCTTTAATTACCTTTCTAATCATGAATAGCTATCTCTTTCTCTTTGAATTGATGGTTTTGATGGTGATTAGGGAGTAGTCTTTTTAGAGAATTAAGATGGGTTAGGTTTAGGGAACTTTAGGCTTAATCTATGTTGTCTTAGTGTTAATTCTTTCATTTCCTTTCCTGATTGTTGTGTTTGATTCCTGATTAGCCTTAGCTAAGTTGATTAGGATCTTAGGCTCATTTTATGCCCACCAAGTGTTTAATGAAATTTCTGAACTGCTTTGCAAGAGAATTGTTTATCCTAGCTCAAGAGATTGACTGTCTAGGGAGTGATTGGCATTTTAGGATTGATAGAATTGTCTTAATGCTTGATGTTTGTCATTTCGCTAATGAGAATTAATTATTGACTTGATGATTAGCAAAGAGATTAGTGCCAAGAGATTGGATTAGTCTTATAAATGAATTCTATGCATAAGGAGTAGCATTGTGTGAGTTTGTAAGCATCATAGGTTGAGGTAAGAGTCCCCTAGCACCAATTATCTCATCTCAAGTCCCATCTTTTCTCTGTTTTTAGTTGAATTCGAAATTGCTCTGTTTTTGCCTTTGTTTCAGTTGTCTTGCTTGCTGTTCACTCTTTATTTGATGTTTGATCACTTAAGTTGCTAGATAACTAAACTCTCTGTTTTTGATTAAATTAGGAGCTCTATTGCATTCTTACTGCTTCAACCTTCCCCTTTTTGGATTGATAAAACCTATGATATACTACAATTGATTAGTACAAGCAGGGTGATTGACCAAGAGAGTCAAAACTCTTGTATCAGAATTCTTTTGTATTGATTCTGAGTATCCCTTATCACCCTCCTTCAAGCTTTTGTCACACAGAAGACTGTTTAATCTAAGTGTGGGGGAGGGCATTGCATTTGACATTGTGTTTTATTTTCTTATTTTTCCTTTTTCACACTTGAGTCTCATGCATTCATGCATTCATCTATATGCACTGAAAATCCATAAAAATTTCAATTTTTTGGAAACAAAAAGATCATTTAGTTTCATTTGCATAACTAAGATTGAGTCTAGACACATTTCATATGAGTTTGCATATATTTGCATAGGGAGTAGATGATAAACACTTGTCAAGATGTTAATGTTTGAGTTGTTTTCAATGCTTTGGTTATCTGTTGTTTGATTGCATTGTAGTGAGTTTGATGTTAAGAATGCACCATATCTTGAATACTTGCATTGATATTCTTGTCTTATGCTGAAGCTTGCTTTGATTTGATGCCAACTTTGTCTATTAGAACCATGATCTTGATATTTAATTATCATGTTTATGCATTGAGAGTGATCACATGGCTATCCATATACATACTTGGGTTATCTTCTTCCCTTCTTACCACTCTTGTTAACCCAAGTAGCTGATCTTCATCATTATGGGACAGTTAACCACACCCTAACTAAATCCTTTTTTCTGAACTTAAACACTATTGTGAGAGTTGTGAGGTCTTGCATTGCATTATTTTCGATTATATCTTGGCAAAAAGTGTTAGGAATAAGGCCGGCAAGGAGAAGCTCTCCTGTAGACACCAGCTTGCATCTTGAGCTTAGTATTAGGTTAGGAGTTTGGGAAAGGGTAAATCTGTTCCTTTCTAACGGAACGCTATTGGATCGAATGACAAAGACATTGTTGAAAAAAAGATGGCTTTTCCCTAGTATAAGTGGTTTGAGTTTTATTGTTTATATCCTTTAAAGAAGAAGTAGAAGTATGGGGATGGTAGTATGGGGGCCAACAACAACAAATCTTACAAAGGTCATCCCAAAAGGAGAAATCGGACCAAGCAATCTACCAAAGTGAAGAAAAATGGCGCTAATTATAGAACAATGAAGAGCAAGTTCCAACAAAGAATCAGCCACAGAAGCAAAAAGAAGTAGGAGTTCCCCCACCCCCCCCCCCCCCCCCCCCCCAATCTACCAAAAAGAAAAATGGTTGTAGTTTGCATTCTCTATGCATTAAGGATGTTTTTAGGTACTTAAGAAGCCAAAAGAAGCAAGGAGGAAGTGTTGGAATGGTTCAAGAAGTTAGCCAAGCTGAGAAGGATAAAAGGAGCTAAGGAGGGCGATTTCTGATGCTCCATCGACCAAGTGTATCGGTCAAGATTGACTGATAGGGGTCCATCAATCAAGTGTATCGATCACTCCATGATCGATACAGATCCAGACTGAAGACCATGTATTTACAACTTTGCCATTTTCGCTTAGACTCCTATAAATACTTAAAATCCCTAATTTCTGGAAACAGATCTTTATCCAACAGGTCTTTCCTCTTTTGTTTTTGATTTGATCTTGTAGCTTGAATCTTTGGTTTATTTCAATATAAGTTTGCATTTATCTTCTTTAATTACTTTTCTAATCATGATTAGCTATCTCTTTCTCTTTGAATTGATGGTTTTGATGGTGATTAGAGAGTAGTCTTTTTAGAGAATTAAGATGGGTTAGGTTTAGGGAACTTTAGGCTTAATCTATGTTGTCTTAGTGTTAATTCTTTCATTTCCTTTCCTGATTGTTGTGTTTGATTCCTGATTAGCCTTAGCTAAGTTGATTAGGATCTTAGGCTCATTTTATGCCCACCAAGTGTTTAATAAAATTTCTGAACTGCTTTGCAAGAGAATTGTTTATCCTAGCTCAAGAGATTGACTGTCTAGGGAGTGATTGGCATTTTAGGATTGATAGAATTGTCTTAATGCTTGATGTTTGTCATTTCGCTAATGAGAATTAATTATTGACTTGATGATTAGCAAAGAGATTAGTGCTAAGAGATTGGATTAGTCTTATAAATGAATTCTATGCATAAGGAGTAGCATTGTGTGAGTTTGTAAGCATCATAGGTTGAGGTAAGAGTCCCCTAGCACCAATTATCTCATCTCAAGTCCCATCTTTTCTCTGTTTTTAGTTGAATTCGAAATTGCTCTGTTTTTGCCTTTGTTTCAGTTGTCTTGCTTGCTGTTCACTCTTTATTTGATGTTTGATCACTTAAGTTGCTAGATAACTAAACTCTCTGTTTTTGATTAAATTAGGAGCTCTATTGCATTCTTACTGCTTCAACCTTCCCCTTTTTGGATTGATAAAACCTATGATATACTACAATTGATTAGTACAAGCAGGGTGATTGACCAAGAGAGTCAAAACTCTTGTATCAGAATTCTTTTGTATTGATTCTGAGTATCCCTTATCACCCTCCTTCAAGCTTTTATCACACAGAAGACTGTTTAATCTAAGTGTGGGGGAGGGCATTGCATTTGACATTGTGTTTTATTTTCTTATTTTTCTTTTTTCACACTTGAGTCTCATGCATTCATGCATTCATCTATATGCACTGAAAATCCATAAAAATTTCAATTTTTTGGAAACAAAAAGATCATTTAGTTTCATTTGCATAACTAAGATTGAGTCTAGACACATTTCATATGAGTTTGCATACATTTGCATAGGGAGTAGATGATAAACACTTGTCAAGATGTTAATGTTTGAGTTGTTTTCAATGATTTGGTTATCTGTTGTTTGATTGCATTTTAGTGAGTTTGATGTTAAGGATGCACCATATCTTGAATACTTGCATTGATATTCTTGTCTTATGCTGAAGCTTGCTTTGATTTGATGTCAACTTTGTCTATTAGAACCATGATCTTGATATTTAATTATCATGTTTATGCATTGAGAGTGATCACATGGCTATCCATATACATACTTGGGTTATCTTCTTCCTTTCTTACCACTCTTGTTAACCCAAGTAGCTGATCCTCATCATTATGGGACAGTTAACCACACCCTAACTAAATCTTTTTTTCTGAACTTAAACACTATTGTGAGAGTTGTGAGGTCTTGCATTGCATTATTTTCGATTATATCTTGGCAAAAAGTGTTAGGAATAAGGCCGGCAAGGAGAAGCTCTCCTGTAGACACCAGCTTGCATCTTGAGCTTAGTATTAGGTTAGGAGTTTGGGAAAGGGTAAATCTGTTCCTTTCTAACGGAACGCTATTGGATCGAATGACAAAGACATTGTTGAAAAAAAGATGGCTTTTCCCTAGTATAAGTGGTTTGAGTTTTATTGTTTATATCCTTTAAAGAAGAAGTAGAAGTATGGGGATGGTAGTATGGGGGCCAACAACAACAAATCTTACAAAGGTCATCCCAAAAGGAGAAATCGGACCAAGCAATCTACCAAAGTGAAGAAAAATTGCGCTACTTATACAACAATGAAGAGCAAGTTCCAACAAAGAATCAGCCACACAAGCAAAAAGAAGTAGGAGTCCCCCCCCCCCCCCCCCCCCCCCCCCCCCCCCCCCCCCCCCCCCCCCCCCCCCCCCCAAACATGAAGGAAGAAGAGATCAAGTGCTTTGGGGAAAAGGCAGATTTAGGAGTCACTTTTGGTTTAGAATACAATAGGTTCATCTTGGGGTAAAAAGGGTAAAAGAGAACTTTTACTTGCATGCATAGGTGTGCTATTACCTTTAGCATTTTGCTGAAGATAAAATCATTTCATTGAGTGATCCCTTATGTCTTTGAACCTTTATCTGAATGAGATCATTTTAATCTCATGACCATATCTCTTTAACCAAATGTATTCACTTGATTTGCATAGACTTGATCCACTGGTTACCATTAATGAATGTTAACGAGTTGGTTGATTTGAATGCTTGTGTAAGCTAAGCTAGGGTGCATTGTCTGCTATGATGGGTTTGGCTTAAGCTTTTGAAGTAGAATAATCTCTTTGCATCTTAGAACCTATAACTTGGGCATTGAATCAGTTTTTCCATAGACATCATTAGTTTTGAGCTCCCACTTTCAAACCTCACTCTCCCATTTATTCTTATTTGCTTGAGGACAAGCAAAAGGCAAGTGTGGGGGTGTTGATATCTCCTATATTTACACCATTTAAGCTTGCATTTAGTTCATATATTAGTCTTCTTTTGAATGTTTTCCTTGCATAAGGGATGTTTCTAGGTACCTAAAGAGCCATTTAAGACAAGGATGAAGTGTAGGAATGATCCAGGGAGTTCCCCTAATCAAAGAGAAGCAAGAAGAACCAAGAAAACAGAAGTTTGGCCTAGCATCGATCACAGAGAAGCCCACATCGTACGATGTGATGAAGCAGAGAGAAACAGGGTTTACATCGATCACTCATATCGATCACATGTAATCGATGTCAAGCCACTGGACATCCACATCGATAGTCAGCATCATGCGATGTAATGGACCCGAGAGCCTTGAAGTTCACTTTGATCAAGCACATCGATCAAAGCCTGCTCGATGTCAAGCGCCAGAAGACCTACATCGATCAGTTACATCGAGCAGACCAGATCGATATCAACACATCGATCACCAGCATCGACTAAGTTTGATCGATGTTTACCCAGTCTGAAGACAATTTATTTATAATTTTGCCACTCCTTTTGATTCCTATAAATACTTAAAATCCCTAATTTTTTGGATCATCCTATTATCCAGCAGTTCTTTCCTCTTTTGTTCTTGTTTTTATTTTGTAGTTTGAATCTTTGTTCCATTTTAATATAAGTTTGCATTTATCTTCTTTTTTAGCCTCTCTAATCATGATTATCTATCTATTTCTCTTTGATTTGATGGTTTCAATGGTGATTAGTGAGTAGTACTTTTAGGGATTTGAGATGGGTCAGGTTTAGGGAATTTGATGCTTGATCTATGGTTGCTTAGTGTTAATTCTTCCATTTCTTTTCTTGATTGCTATGTTTAATGCTTGATTAGTTTTAGCTAAGCTGATTAGGATCTTAGGCTCATTTTATGAAATGCTTGAACTGCTTTGCAAGAGAATTGCTTGTCCTAGCTTAAGAGATTGACTGTCTAAGGAATGATTTGCCAATATTGGATTGGTAGATTGTCTTAATGATTGCTGTTTATCATTTCATTAATAAAAATTAGTTCTTGACTTGATGATTAGCAAAGAGATTAGTGCCACGAGATTGGATTAGTCATATAAATGAGTTATATGCATAAGAAATAACATTGTGTGAGTTTGTAAGCATCATAGGTTGAGTTGATAGTTCCCTAACACCAATTATCCCATCTCAAGTCCTGTCTTTCCTCTGTTTTTAGGTTAATTTCGAATTTTCTCTGTTTTTGCTTATGGTTTAGTTGTTTTGCTTGCTGTTCACTCTTGGTTTGGTGTTTGCTTTAAGTTTGTTTGATCATTTAGGTTGTTAGACTTTAATCTTATCTATATCTGCTTTAATTAAAAGCTCTAATGCATTCCTGCTGCTTCAAACTTCCCCTTATGGATTGACTAAACCCTATGCTACAATGACTAATGTGGGTTGGGGATTGAGATAGGATAAAAACCTACATCAGAAGCAAAGCCAGTTACGACTCCTATGGCAACATAACCAAAACTGGTTCTCACCGGCGAAGCTCACTCAAATCCAACCGAGTATAGAACACTTGTTGGCAGCCTTCAGTACTTGGCTTTCACAAGACAAGATATCGCGTTTGCCATTAACAAGCTCTCACTATATATGCACAATCCGATGACTGATCACTGGCAAGCAGCAAAAAGGGTTCTTCGTTACTTACTTGGCACAGCTACACATGGACTCTTCATCACTCGAGACAAGAACCTCACGTTACACGCCTTCTCGGATGCAGACTGGGCCGGCGACAAAGATGACTTCACATTCACCAATGCTTTCATTGTGTACCTCTGTGATCAAGCAATCTCTTTGAGCTCAAAGAAACAAAAAGGCATTGCTCGCTCCTCTACAGTAGCCGAGTACGAAGCCGTATCAAACACAGCACCCTAGCTCAACTGGGTACATTCTCTTCTTACTGAGCTTGGCATTACAGTCCTCACACCTCCTGTCATTTACTGCGATAATATCGAAGCTACATATCTGTCAGCAAATCCAGTTTTCCATTCCCGAATGAAACATGTCGCTTTGGCATATCACTTTATTCGTGAACAAGTTCAAGCTGGCCAGCTGCAGGTTACACAGGTCTCGACTAATGATCAACTGGCCGACACACTTAGGAAACCACTAAGCAGAGCTTCGTTCATTCCTTCTTAGAGACAAGATTGGAGGTTCGCAAGCACCTCCATCTTGAGGGGGCATATTAGGATCCACACATATGGCAACTCTGATATATGATTGCATTAGTGATTCAATCAGCCTTCATTGTATTATATATGCCTTCCGTTATTACACTACTCATCGTGTATATATGTAATACTTCTCTAAGCAATACAATCATCATTCTCATAAACTTTATACTGGACACTCTATTTGTGCAGATGAAAGTTAGAGAAATCTCAATCAAGTTTCTGTTTCCAACTACTCAGTTTTGCTGTGCTATCTTACAATTTGTTGTATTCTTTTACCTTCCAGCTCAAGGTATGGTCAATTTGACCAGCAACATAGGAAGCCAAGCCAGAGTCATTGGCCTGTAGGTGGAAACATAACAGGATCAGGAACAGTTAAGAAATGTAAACATAACAAGTCTGCTTCAAGACTTTTCTTATGAGTGGATCATTACCACTATTCATACTATACTACTGGATGGATACCTACCTTGTTCATCTTTCGAAGGCCAATACCTTCAAAGTTCTTCAATGTCAGATTTGGAGGCAAAGTGGACCTGTAGTAAAAGAGCACACATCGTTAATCTATAATTTCTAGCTATCTGTTTGCTGTATGAATCCGATAAACTCTGATCACATTTCAGTTGACGTGGCTTTACCTGTTCTTGAGTTCAGACTCTCTGCGACCTAGCCTTGGGGTGTCTACAGTGAGAACAATAGCTTTGAACCCAGCCTTCTCGGCTCTTCTCACAAGCTACTCAATAACTTTCCTGTTCTTGTATACCTACTCACAGCGATCATAACGGCTCAAACATGTGACCAGGTTTTTATCACGATGTATAACAAGCGACAATAATACTAAGACAAGCGACATATAGCTGAAAGATTTGGATCCTTGGCCATGTGGAAGCAACTTCTTCAACACTGGAAGTAGCCCATGAAGAGAGTGTTTGGAAGCCATAAAAGAAAGAAAAATCAAAACAGAGTATTTAGAAGCTACAAAGACGGAAAAGGTTAAGAATCTTAACAATATAAATAACATATCATGATGGTTCTGGCAGAAGACGCAGCTCTAGCCGTAGCATATTTTTCCCTGCATTAGTTAAGCCTTAGTCTTTTCTCTCCAGCAATACTACTAAGGCAAGTTCTCACGCTCTACTGAGGCAAGTTCTTACGCATTACAAAATAATTATAGAACTTAAAAATATCAAATAACATTAAGAGTTTTTTTGTTGTGAAACGGGAAATAACACCGAGAGTTGCATAGATATTTTGAGAACATTTAAAATAAGAGGAAATGGTTCAAAATGACCCAGAATGATAAAATAATGTGAAATGGGTACTCTATTGAACGAAAATTGTGAAAATGACCCATTTTTACGATTTTTATAAATACCAGCGCTACCCTTCTAACTACTGTTATTTGTAGACTAATGACAGACTGAATGCAGACTACTGGTAGACTACTGGCAGACTGTTTGGTCAAATAATTGAATGTAGACTACTAGCAGACTAATGCTAGACTAATTACATATTTTTATAAATACCAGCGCTACCCTTCTAACTACTGTTATTTGTAGACTAATGGCAGACTGAATGCAGATTACTGGTAGACTACTGGCAGACTGTTTGGTCACATAATTGAATGTAGACTACTTGCAGATTAATGCTAGACTAATTGCAAATTACTGACAGACTAACAACGGATTGAATGCAAACTAATGGATATCTCTTATGGGTCATTTTAGGAAAGATCATGTTTCATAATAAAATTCTCAAGTTGATTATTTCAAAAATTATCCCTTAAAATAATAGAACCAAAACAAAATTTCCTTAACTTTTTTATAATACATTCAGTTGCAACGTTATCTCTTTGTGATTTTCCCCATCAAAATTGTGTTTTCATTGTTATTACGGGACTACAACGGTTCTCTTCCACATCACAGTAGAAAATCATATTCCATGGTGCACATGAACTCTGAATCCAATCTTCTTAGCCCATTCTGGACAGTGGAGTGTATTTATAATATGTATCAGAGGAATAAATATCATATTTAAATCTACATATGTGCGAGTTAAGGATGCAATCCTCCAACCACACCACTGTCCTCTGTTTCGAGATCTGCTTAACAACATCAAGCGGCTGCTCCTCAATTTTGATGATTAGATCATTGATCACATCTCAAGCAATCCGAGAGTGCTGATGCTGTTGCGTTATGTGGAATTAAGAGGTCTAGTTCAAACTTCAAACTAAGTATGTTAACGTATTATGGTTACTAGGTAAATTCTCCTTGCTATGCTGCGATATTGTTTTGAAATTTGTATATTTTTAATATGATAAAATTGTTTATAGAGAAAGTTCTTCAAATGCCATAGAAACAAGTTGTTATTCCTAATATATACTAACACACTAAAACAATACTTCCCTGACATATTTTATTACTACTTTGACCTGTTTGCCTTTATATAAATAAAAAAATCATCGACAATTTTTTTCCTACTTCACCATAATCGCTGGACTATGTGAGATCGGATCTCTGAATAGCATCGATTCCGCAATGAAATCTTGTCATCAAGTCGGAGAAACAACAGAGATTTATCTAGATTTACACCCATGATGTTGAACCAGATCCATTAAGCGTAGAAGTGACCCGAATTGTTATGCATTCCACGAGATTTCCTGTTCAAAATCATATAGTGGGAGATACATCTAACATAATTGGGTGAAAATCTCAAGAAATCTAAACTAAAACAATAACAATGGTGAAAAAAGAAGAAATCGGCGGAAATTAGGGTTTGGATGTCGCAGATGTAACGAAGGAGATAAGGGTAAACTTATGAAGATATTTCTAAACCTTTAAAAAGGCTTTCGTAGTACGTATAAATTGAGAAAGCCATTATATGTATTTAGGAAAACTTTCATAAATCCACATAATTGTTTTTTTTGGTTAATTTATACATCAACTCAAACTAAGGAAGCATTTTCTCAATCTAGGAAGCATTTCCCCAATTCAGGAAGCTCTTCCACAATTCAAGAAATTTTTAATAACTTAGAAAAGTTTTCCTAAATCATATGAAACGATGTGGAATTTTAGTGTTTGCAAGACCTTCCTAAAAATTCACGAAATATTAACAGAAAAAAAAACATTCAAAAAGACCTTACTAAAAGACAAAATTAGAAAAATACAAAGAAAAATGTTAAAAAATGAAAAACTTTTAGCTTCATTGTTATTTTTGTTCTGAAAACTTATTTTTATAGTAAATATGAGAATTGTCCTTGTTTTTATGGTGTAAACAAATATTATAGTTATTTAAAAAATATATATATTTACATGTTTTGAATCTGAAAAAACATTGTAAATCATTTATTATTTAATTTAAAAAATTGTAATTTGCTTTAAAGTACTAAAACAATATTGTATATCTTTTGTCGAATGGTTAATCTCATTCTTCCTTACTCTAATTGATTGAAACTCCATACTGAACATTTGATCAATTGTGACACAAGAGTATCTGGTGTTGTGCGATTTTAAAGTTTTAAATTCTTGTGCTTAAATCAAATAATAGTGTAAAGCTCCATCTTCAAGTGTTTTGTGACCAATCTCAAAAGTTGAGACTTTGCATCAAGAAAACATTTTTGTGATTACTTGATTGAGTAAATGTATTTTAGAGCCAAATGGAGAGATTGACTAACTGTCGTTGAAGCAGGAAACTATAACTTCTTCCTAAGTTTTGTGATATTTGTATTAATGATGCTCAATAGTTGTTCACTGTTCTTAAGGATTACGGCGATGGCGTTAGCGTGGAAATATGGAGAAAGAAAGGGTTATGAGTCATGGAAAGGTCTTTCATGGGAAATAGTAAGAGCTCTAAAAGCTGGTTCAAGCGATTATTAGTAGATCCTTAATTATCAGAGTAAACATCAAATCAACAGATTTCAAAAACACCATTCACATCTATGATCAAGGACTGTAAAATCCAAAGATGGACATTAAAGAAGATTAAGCCAGCAAATATTACCAGGAATAAGGTGATTTGGTCAAGCTTAGTGACAATCTCTTCACCAGAAGCTCTGTTCATGATTCATCCAGACCCCTCTGTAATGCAATAACCATGACTCATACAAGACAACACATCTCTCTCTGAAACGATTCAAGATCATTAAAGACGCAATTACAAGAATACCTATTGTTTCTTCTTGCTTTAATTTGATTTCGGCTATGCTTGACTATTTTCTCTCTATAATTGCAGAAAGAATGATGGCAGGAATTCTGTAAGTTCATGACTGTTTAATCCAATTAATTCCTTGCAGGAATGTACAGAAAATACGAAATTCATTAAATGCAATAGATTTATAGGAATAGTTTTTTTTTTCTCTTTTGAAATTGGAAAAGGAAACTTATATCTCCGTTATTTATACCACATTAGCATGCATTTATCACTAGTTTTTGGTCTTTAACCATGCATATTTTACTTGTTCTTGTCCCATTTGCATACATTTAGGAGTTTGAGTAGTTTTAGATGTTGCATTGCATTTTGTTTGCATTTGGAGTTTTATCAGGTATGAAGAGATGTTTGGAGACCAAGTGGTGCAATAGGTGTGAGCTAGGAGTGGAGCAAGGAGAAGAACAAAGGGCGGATGGACCAATATTGAGCTGGATATTGATGTAGCCTGGACGATATGACGTGTACTGGACTGTGTATCGATCACTTGCTGACGATACAGATGAGACGAGGCGTACAGAGGAGAATATCGACTGGAAGGGACCTCGATACATCAAGGGAAGCTTGTACCAGGCAGTGTATTGAGCTCCCAATCTGATACACTTGAAGACAGGACAATACTGAGCAGCATATCGACTTGAGAAAGCCCGATCTGCCTTAACTGGAGGCGATTGTATCCACGTCCATACAGAGAAGGGTCAAGCCGATACATCCCTTGAAGTTCGGCATATCGATGAAAACCAGCTGATACACTTGCAAGAAGGGCCAGTATCGATATGTGTATCGACTTCAACAGCCAACATGGACCATCTGAACCAGTTATAAATTGGTTTTCTCTTGGTTTACTAGCGGTTTCTAAGCCTCACTATAAATACTTTAAGTCCTAAAATGTTTAGGCAATCTGAATTTTATTGTTCTAAGCTTAGAAACCTTTCTCTTTTGGGTTATCTTTCTAAGAATCTTGTTTGATTTAGTGAATTTGTGTGTTTCTCTTAATCTATTCTTCTCTATTCTGCTTTCTAAGCATGCTTAGCCATTATTTCTCTTTGGAATTTGTGGTTTTGGCTATGGCTAGTGAGTAGTCTTCTTTAGGGTTTAAGATGGGATAGATTAGAGGGGTTTTAGGATTATATTAGTGATGTTTTGTGCTTAATATGATTGTCTCCTCTCTATTATATGGGCTTAACACTATATTAGCTTTGGCCAAGTTTGTTTAGTAGCATTGCTTTTCCTTATGCCTAGTAAGTATTTGATGAAATGCTGCTTAGTCTTTTAGAAGATTTGTTCATCTTAGTCTAAGAGATTATATGTCTACGAAACATTTTGGCATTATAGAATTGGATTTCTGTTTGAATGCTTGCTAATCATTTGTTCACTAATAAAAGTTAGTTCTTGAGTAAGTGCTTAGCAAAGTGATTAGTATCCAAGAAATTGGACTAGTTATAGCTGTTAATTCTATGTCTAGGAGATAGCATTGTTTGATGATTTGTGAAGCATTACTAATCTGTTCTAATCCCCTCTAGTTCAATAACCCTATCTTAGGTCCTTCCTTTTATCTATTAAGTTTCATACTTTGAATTTGCATTGTTTAGTTTTGATTGAAAGAGTTTGATCACACCTGTTATCTTGATTTGACTTGACTTAAGTGAACTGTTGTATTCATAGTGACTTAGTTGCCCATTTGGATTGATACTTCACATATTACAATGACATGAGTGTATGTGGGAATTGATTACACGTCAAAACCTTACATCAGAAACCAATATTAATTTCAAATTGCAATTCCATAATGTAAAAATATTTAATTGCTAAAACAACAAAAAATATCAAATTTACCTGTAAGTTCTGGCTGGACCATCACCGGATAAACAAAGCTCAATCCATGGCTGTAACCCTTCCAAGCTCATCCATGGTTGTAACCCTTCCAAGCTCAATCCATGGTCGTAACCCTCCCAAGCTCAATCCATAGCCGTAAAACCTCAAGCACCTCCTCTTAAATCTTTCCGACGTTGTGAAGAACATAATATTTCTCACAGAAGAATCTCGCGAGGTAAGCGATCCACTCACTCACTCGCTGCAGGCTTAGGTTTCTTGAGGCTATGATTGTTAGAGGGGAAATGAGCACATTTCTTAAAAGGCTTTATCTAGCAGTAGCCTAAGCCCGTCAAGACCAGAAAGACCGCGCTGACCTAGCTCGGATTAAAGGAAATCCCTGTAGGATAACCTTCAAAGGCCGGAAACATCGGATCAACTCAAGAGATAAGGGAGAATTTCCATATTGTTCAGAGAATAAGGGATATTTCCATATTGGCGATATGGAAATATGGAAATATTCACCAAAGGCAAAAAGGAAAAAGAGTTCGGAGCAACCGACCTCCTATCCCTATAAATAAAGCGACCATGAAGCTAAGAAGGACAACTCATACATTCTAGAGAGCAGCAGAGCTAAAACCAGAGACTCCAACGCTTTCTAGTTTACTTTGCAAACACCTTTTTCACTTCGGCGTAACCTCACGGTTATACCACTCTTTGTAATCGCTTTGCTTTATTGCTATTAATAAAAGACCTTATTCTCCGAAACCCACAACTGTTAATCAAATCCCTAGTGGTGATTTTCTGGTTCAACAGTTGGCGCCGTCTGTGCGCACTAGGAGAATAAATTCTTAGAAAACTAGCAAAAAAAAAAAAATCCAAAGCGATGAATCTCCCGATCGACAACAGCGATCTCATCCGCAACAACGACGATACCACCACGCATACTGAGACGTCCGAGCACATCAACCCTATCACCGCGATCCTACCACCCACGGGAGAACACGGTCACGTGACACTCAACGATATCTGCATGATCTTGGGTGGAGTATTCAAAGACCCCAGTTCGCTCGAGGAAATAAAACAACACGAAGAAAAAGCAGCGGCAGCAAAACGCAACTCGCTCGCCCCGAGGCACGAAGCACCAATAGGTTTCACGGCAGAGGATCTGCACAGTTCGCACACACCACACATCGATCCACTGGTCATAACTTTACAGATTCATGAAAGCACAGTCACCAAAGCTTTGGTCGATAGCGGGAGCACCATCAATATCATCTTCAAGGACACGCTGTCAAGGATGAACATTAATGAAAACGAGATAACAACGACAAAAAAACCACTGACGGGATTCACAGGCGACACCTCCTACAGCATCGGTTCGATACATCTAATCACTTACGTCGGCGGCATCGCCAAGAAGGCAGAATTTGCAGTCATCAACTGCCCGACCATCTACAACGTCATCCTCGGAACTCTGTGGATCCACACCATGAAGGCCGTCATCTTGACGTACCATCAATGCTTCCAATTCTCCTACCGGTATGTTCACACTGCAGGGTGAGCAATCAACAGCACGAATGTGCCTTCTCAGTCAAAGAAAAATCAGAACGGCAACTACTTGCATGGTGAACGAAGACTTAGACCCGCGTCTTCCCTTCCACAAAAGATCGAAGCCCGAGCGAGTTATACAGGTAAGCATTGACGAGCAACACCCGGAAAGAACTGCAAGCATTGGCGGCAACCTCGCAGAAGATATAAAAGCGGAGCTCGTCAAACTTTTACGCGACCACGTGCACTTGTTTGCCTGATCCATGGAGGACATGAAGGGAATCGACACCAGAATCACGTCGCATAAACTAAACGTAGATCATACGTTTAAACCAATCAAACAAAACCGCAGGAAACTCGGTCCCAAGAAGGCACAAGCCGTAATCGACGAAGTGAAAAAACTGCTCGGTGCTGGATCGATTACCGAGGTTTAATACCTTGACTGGTTAGCTAACCCCATCGTGGTCAAAAAGAAGAACGGTAAATAGAGGGTCTGCGTCGACTTCACCGATCTCAACAAAAGCTTGCCCAAAGGACTGCTTCCCACTTCCTCACATCGACCGACTGGTCGAATTAACAGCCAAAAACCAGCTCCTGTCCTTTATGGATGCCTTCTCCGGGTACAATCAGATCTTTATGCATCCCGACGACAGAGAAAAGATGGCATTCATCACCGGTCGTGGAACACATTGCTATAAAGTCATGCCTTTTGGACTAAAAAACGCAGGTGCCACATACCAACGGTTGGTCAACAAGATGTTTGCAAGTCAGCTCGGTCGTACCATGGAGGTTTACATAGACTATATGCTAGTCAAATCCACAATCGCCAAAGATCACGTCGGCCACCTCAGGGACTGCTTCAAAACCCTCGACAGATACGGAATGAAATTGAATCCGGCTAAATGCACATTCGGCGTAACCTCAGGAGAATTCCTAAGCTATGTTGTCACCCAAATGGGAATAGAAGCAAACCCAAAACAAATTTCTGCAATTCTGGATCTCTCATCACCCAAATATATGCGCGAAGTACAACGACTAACAGGAAGAATCGCCGCTCTAAACAGATTTATCTCGCGCTCAACCGATAAATGTCTCCTTTTTTATCAGTTACTTCGAAGTAATAAACGCTTTGACTGGGATGACAAATGCGAAGAGGCATTCACACAGCTGAAGGAGTACCTAACCACCCCACCAATATTAGCTAAACCAGAGGATGGCGAGACTCTGTACCTTTACATCGCAGTCTCAACAGCAGCAGTGAGCGGCGTCCTTGTCAGGGAAGACCGTGGCTAGCAGAAACCGATAATCTACATAAGCAATCTTTGCACCAGCATTCACATGTTTCGTGCATTTTGCATCACAATCAGGTTGCTTTCGGTTACTTTGGAGCTATGGAAGATTCGTGGACGTGCTGAGGTTCGTGGAGAAGCCTATGGACACTTGGAGAAATCAGGATTGCACGCTAAGGACCTGAGATCGAGCAGCAGATCGAGCAAGGCAGATCGATCTAGATGGGATCGACCAGAAGATCGAGCATTGAGATCGATCTGGAGTACGAACGTAGACGACGCCATGCAGATCGAGGACCGGATCGAGCTTCCAACCCGATCAGCACAAGATCGACTCGAGGATCGACCAAGAGCCACTCGATTCAGGATGTGATCGATTGCCAGATCGAGCTTCATGATCGATCCCAGACCAACCTTATCCGTCCAGCCTGTTTTTGGACCGTAGCAAAGAGGGGGGACCATTTGCGGTTTGGCCATTTTAGGCAAAAACCAACGATCCCTTTCCTTATCACGTTTGGTCGACTACTTCTCTATCTTCTCTCTCGTTTTTAGGCGATTCGCCATTGTTGAACTTGAAGCTTTTTCTTGTTTTTGCTTTTGAATATTGGATCGTTTAAGTTAAATCAATCGCCTTTCATGTTTAGTTCTTCGATTATTGCATTTTGTACGGTTTATCTCATGAGTCGCATGTTGAGAGGACTCAAGGGGTCGAAAGGGTTTTCAAGTTTGGTGTTTTCTTGTTTTTAAAGGCTTTCTCTTCTAGGATGTCGAGTTCTTAAGGCTTAAAGAGTCTCACGCCAAGATCTTTGTGATCAGAGAGTGCTCTTACCTTGACAGGATCCAGAGATCTCTGAAAATCGCATCCTAGAGATTAGTTACTCTTTCCCAAACGCCATGGTATTTTGGAGGACTAGTTAAGCCGCGTGTTTGAAATCTGTTTTCCTTGCCTTTCAATCTATTCTTCCACCAAACGCCATGGGTATGGAGGAGAGAATGAGAGAGTGATCCATACCACACGCCATGGATGGATCTTGATTTGTTTTCAAGGCTTAGAGAACCTCACAAAGTGAGTAGATCTAGAGTTTTCAAACCAAGCTTGAACCTTTGAAACCCCTGAACATGAATCTCAACCCTATACCCTCATTTTAGCATATCTTAGTCTTTGTTGATCATTCGCTTGTGACTTGCTTGCACCTTGGTCATTAGATTTACTTTCGCTTAAAACTGCTTTTTAGATCGATTGCTTTTGCTCGATCTAGTGGTCGATCTCGTGGACGATCCACTAGTCGAATTTTAGTAATTCGTAGTTTTGCATTTTAATTATTCTGTCTTTACCTCGTGGTAGCTAGTTCGTTCTTGGTATTTTTAATATAGTTTTGCCGTGCATTTGATCACTGCATCTAGTTTTTAGGAATTTCACAAAATCATTCATCATTTGCCTAGCTTTACTCGATCCTCGCATTCTCATTGCACTTTCTAGCTCCTGGATTGGATTGACTCCTCTTGCATGCTATACTACGACTGTGTGCTGCTTGAGTTTTGATAACCTCCTGTTGCATTTGCTCACCCCTAGAAAAATCCCGTTATCAAATGGCGCCGTTGCCATTCTTGGAGTGTTTAGAAAGCATTGAGATTTGGGGTTTAGTAAAGACTAAGCCTTTACTTTGTTTAAGTTACTAATTTCTCTACTCTCAAACGTGTGTCTTTCAGGTACATGAATCTTCGTTCAAGGGGAGACAACAATCTACTTCAACCCTTGGACAACATTCACCAATTCGGACACTCACGACAAAGAAGAGTTAGAGAGCAAGCCAGCGCCTTTGAGGAGATTGTTCAGCATGGTTTGGTTGACTTTGAAGCTATGGCTGAGCAAGAGCATCCAGAAGGACCTCCACCAGTTCACGGGGCAGTGGAAAGGGGCAATGGAAACCCCCAACACGCAGCTAGACCCCCAAGGATCATAGGAGCCGGAGATGCTCCCAATACTCATCACAATAGGTTTGGGATCACTCCTCCTCCTATACAAAACAACAACTTCGAGATCAAGCCAGGTTTCATCTCCATGGTGCAAAACAACAAGTTCCACGGCTTAGCAATGGAAGATCCCTTGGAGCACCTTGACAACTTCGAGCAAGTATGTGGGATGATCAAGATCAATGGCATATCCGAAGATGCTTTCAAGCTGCGTCTCTTCCCCTTTTCACTCGGAGACAAAGCTAGGCATTGGGAGAAGACCCTACCACAAGGCACCATCACCTCATGGCCGAGTGTAAGAAGGCTTTCCTCTCAAAGTTCTTCTCTAGCACCAGAACAGCACGGCTAAGAAGCGAGATCAGCGGCTTCACGCAAAGGAACAATGAGACTTTCAATGAAGCCATGGAACGGTTCAAGGACTATACTATCCAATATCCTCACCACGGCTTCAGCGAAGAGACTCTTCTAAGCACTATCTACCGAGGAGCTTCACCAAAGATTCGCTTGTTGCTTGACAAGGCTAGTAAAGGAAACTTCCTTGGTCAAGAGGTAGAAGAAGGCATGGAGCTGATTGAGAACTTGGCATTAAGCGACGGCAACTATGCTGAGGATTATGACCGTGCACCGAGAGGTTCTGAGCTAGAGTCTCACGAGAAAGAGTTGAAATCCTTGCATGAGAAGATTGACAAGTTGGTTTTGGCAAATCAGAAGCATGTTCACTTTGTTGGTGAAGCGGATGAGAGCCAAGAGGAGCTTGAGTTGAGCCAAGAAGAAGCCAATTGGGTGGCGGGTCAAAACAACTACAAACCTCAAGGCTATTCACAAGGTTACAACCAAATCAACAATCTCTCATACCGTAGCACTAACGTGGCAAACCCTAAAGACCAAGTGTACCCTGCTCAGCAAGAAAAGCCTTTCGTACTTTACAAAAAAGGTTTTCAACCGAGTGGTAGCTTCCAAAGGCAAGGGCAGAACAACTTCCAAGGACAACAGCAAGGAAACAAAGATTATACGCCAATGTACCCTCCGGGCTTTGTACCTCAGCAGCAACAACTGATGCAACAACAAGTTGATCATGTCCAAGCTATGTTTCAACAACTGATTAAAGGGCAAGCCTCTACAAACAAGAAGTTTGCCGAGATGAACACTCGCTTAGACTCGTCTCTCACAGACTTCTCTACTCAGATTACAACCTTGAATAATAAAATCAAGCAACTTGAGAAGGGAAAGGCAAGCTCAAGCGGTCAGAATAGTTTATCGGGCAAGTGTGAGCAGAATCCCAAGGAATACGCCAATGCCATTACGCTAAGGAGTGGGAAAGAGCTTTCACCTACGGTTGCTCTCAAGATCAACGAGGACGTTGTGATTAAAGAGGGGGAGGGTAAGCTTTCAGCCGATGATGAGATAAACTTTGACAATGTTTGGATTCAAGGACCAAGGAGAGGTGATAAAGCGGTTGTTGAGAAGAAAGCGGAGCAAACTACTAAGGAGAAGGATGCTTATGTACCTCCACCGTATGTACCAAAGCTACCTTTTACTGGCCGTTTCAAGAAGCAACTTATAGAGAAGCATAGAGTTTTGTTCGAGAAGCACCTCAAGGACGTAGAGATCAAGCTACCTCTCGTGGACTGCCTTGCAATGATGCCTAAATGCGCTAAATTCTTCAAAGACACTCTCGTGAAGAAGAATAAGGAAAGCAAGGAAGTGCTTGTTCTAAGTGAGGAGTGTAGTGCTGTGATACACAAGGAGATAGTCCCTAAGAAGTTGGGAGACCCTGGAAGCTTCACTATACCTTGCGCTTTAGGTCCTTTGGAGTTCAAGAGTTGCCTTTGTGATCTCGGAGCTAGCATAAATCTGATGCCCCATTCCGTGGCAAAGAAGCTTGGCTTTACCCATTTCAAGGACTGTAAAATCTCGTTGGTACTAGCTGACAGAAGTGTGAGGCTACCTGTGGGCTTGCTTGAGGACTTGCCAGTCAAGATTAGTGGAGTAAACGTGCCTACGGACTTCGTTGTGTTGGAAATGGATGAAGAACCAAAGGATCCACTCATTCTCGGTAGACCTTTCTTAGCCACTGCCGGAGTTATCATAGACGTCAAAAACGGAAAGATTGCCTTGCACTTGGGTAAAGATATAAGGCTGGACTTCGATATCAATGAGGTTTTAAAGAAGCCTACGATAGAAGGGCAAGCTTTCTACATTGAAACGTTGGATGCTTTAGCGGATGAGTTGCTGGAAGAGTTGGCTCAGGAAGATCATTTGAAGCTGGCATTGACTAAGGAGCCAGGAGAGTTTGGTTACATGGATCAGAGGACTCAGGAATACGTCAACTTGCTCGATTCAAGGAAGGTTGTGCTAGAAGATGAAGGCGGATGCCTAGAGATCGACTCCGAGATCGATGACATTACTCGATCCAGGGGCCAAATCGAGAAGAAAATCGAGAGCACAACTCGATCCGGTGTAGCAATCGACAGTCAGATCGAGGAGGGTGATCGATCCAGAAAAACAATCGGGTCCAAGATCGAGAGAAGCCTTCCGATCAGTTTGGGGTCTAATCTGGAGATCGACTCTGCGTCTCGATCTCTCACTCGATCCACATTAAATCGAGTGAGTGAATCGAGCGAAACTGCTCGATCTAGACGACATCGAGAGCAAGATCGACTGGATGACTCGATTTCAGAAGAGATAGCGGTTGGAGAAAACAGCTTCAAGGACCATGTATCGGGCTCAAGGGAAGGTTCCAAGGAGGAAAACAACAGCAACAGCCACGAGGATGATGGGAGCGAACTGCTTGCCCCGAAGGTCGACCTTAAGGAGCTTCCGAAAGGGCTAAGGTACGCCTTCTTGGGACTTAACGAAACATATCCTGTAATTGTGAACGAAAACTTAAATGATGATGAGTTGCACTCACTCTTAACTGAGTTGAGAAAGTACAGAAAGGCCATTGGGTACTCTTTAAGTGACCTCAAGGGCCTTTCTCTGATGCTTTGCACTCACAGGATTCATTTGGATAATGAGAACGCCTCCTCAAGGGCCTTTCTCCGAGGCCTTTGAATCCTAATTTGAAAGAGGTTGTTAAGAAGGAGATTCTTAAGCTTTTAGAGGCTGGCGTGATCTATCCCATAAGTGACAGCACGTGGGTTTCTTCCGTACACGTGGTGCCTAAGAAAGGAGGGATCACGGTCATTAAGAATGACAAAGATGAGCTTATACCTACTAGGACTATTACAGGGCACCATATGTGTATTGATTATAGGAAGCTTAATCTTGCAACTAGAAAAGATCATTTTCCTTTGCTTTTTATTGATCAAATGCTTGAAAGACTTGCTAATCACCCCTACTATTGCTTTCTTGATGGATATAGTGGATTTTTCCAAATACCAATCCATCCCAATGATCAGGAGAAGACGACCTTTACATGCCCCTATGGATCCTTCGCGTATCGAAGGATGCCATTCGGGTTGTGTAACACACCGGCTATGTTTCAGCGGTGCATGATGTCGATTTTCTCCGATCTAATAGAAGAGATGGTAGAGGTGTTTATGGATGACTTCTCGGTCTATGGTGTGTCCTTTTCTGTGTGTTTGTTAAATCTTTGCAGGGTATTAAAGCGTTGTGAGGAGACAAACTTGGTGTTTAACTGGGAAAAATGCCACTTCCTGGTTAATGAGGGGATCGTGCTTGGCCATAAAATATCAGAGAAGGGTATTGAGGTCGACAAGGCAAAGGTTGAAGTTATGACAAGCCTTGAGCTGCCAGTTAACGTCAAAGGAGTGAGAAGCTTCTTGGGACACGCCGGCTTCTACAGGCGCTTCATCAAAAAAATTTCGAAGATTGCACGCCCTCTCACGCGGCTGTTGTGCAAGGAGGCTGAATTCGTCTTTGACGAGGAGTGTTTGAAAGCTTCTGTGACCATCAAGGAAGCCTTAGTGTCCGCGCCTATAGTGCAAGCACCGGACTGGACTCTCCCGTTCGAGATTATGTGCGATGCTAGTGACTACGCCGTGGGAGCCGTTCAAGGCCAATGGAAGGATAGGAAGTTGCACGTGATTTACTATGCCTCAAGAACCTTGGATGACACGCAAACAAGGTACACTACCACGGAGAAAGAGCTATTGGCAGTAGTCTTCGCCTTTGAGAAGTTCCGGTCATACCTCGAGGGTTCCAAGGCCATTGTCTACACAGATCACGCAGCTTTGCGCTACATCTATTCAAAGAAAGACACTAAGCCGAGGCTTTTGAGATGGATCCTCTTGCTCCAAGAATTTGACATGGAGATAAAAGACAAGAAAGGGATAGAGAACGGCGTTGCTGACCATCTCTCTCGGTTAAGAATCGACGAGTCTCTACCTTTAGATGATTCTCTCCCCGAAGAACAACTCATGGCGATCACTACGGCTGTTTGTGGGAGTCTAGAAGGGCGGTTTGAGGAAGTTCTGAGTTTCAAAGAGGAGGATCTCCCTTGGTACGCGGATATTGTGAACTACTTGGCATGTGGGGAAGAACCTTCGCATCTTGACAACTACCATAGGAAGAAGTTCATGAGGGACGTGAGCCACTACTACTGGGATGAGCCCTATTTATACAAGAGAGGAGTGGATAGCCTGTACAGAAGATGCGTGACAAAGGAGGAAGCAAGAGATATCATCTTCCATTGCCATGGTTCTTTGTATGGCGGGCACTACGCTTCATTCAAAACCGCCACTAAGGTCTTACAAGCCGGTTTCTGGTGGCCGTCCATCTTCAAGGACACCCATGACTTCGTGATGAGCTGCGAAGCTTGTCAAAGAGCAGGGAATATCACTAAGAGGAACGAGATGCCTCAAGTTCCCATCTTCGAGGTAGACGTCTTTGACGCGTGGGGCATATACTTTATGGGGCCGTTTCCTTCATCATACGGCAACAAGTTCATACTCGTAGCTGTTGACTACGTCTCTAAATGGGTTGAGGCCATTGCTTCCCCAACAAACGACTCTAAGGTGGTGATCAAGCTCTTTAAGAGCATTATTTTCCCAAGGTTCGGAGTTTCCAAGGTGGTAATAAGCGACGGAGGGAGCCATTTCATCAACAAGCTGTTTGAAAATCTTCTAAGGAAGTTTGGCGTGAAACATAAGGTAGCTACTCCTTACCATCCTCAAACGAGTGGCCAAGTGGAGGTCTCTAACAGTCAGATCAAGGCGATACTCGAGAGAACAGTTGGGACTACTCGGAAGGACTGGGCTGTGAAGTTAGATGATGCTTTGTGGGCGTACCGGACTGCCTTCAAAACGCCTATTGGTACCACCCCTTTCACTCTTCTCTATGGCAAAGGATGTCACCTTCCTGTTGAGCTGGAACATAGGGCGTTGTGGGCTGTGAAGTGGCTGAATTTTGATCTGGAGACGGCTCAGGAGAAGCGGTTGATCCAGTTGCACGAGCTTGATGAGCTAAGGCTGGATGCTTACGAAAGCGCTAGGATCTACAAGGAACGTACCAAGGCTGCTCACGACAAGAAGCTGGTACCTAAAGAGCTTAAAGAAGGGAGTTTGGTGCTGCTATACAACTCGAGGCTCAAGCTCTTTCCAGGGAAGCTAAATTCACGGTGGAGTGGTCCGTATGAAATCAAGGAAGTATTACCTTACGGAGCTGTCACGTTGGTGGGCAAGAGTGGGAGTGCATTTACAGTGAACAGACATAGGGTTAAGCCATACATGGCGAGTGCATTTGATAAGGAGAGCACCTCACCTCAATGCTTCTCCAAGACCCACCATCTGCCTAAAACAAGTAAAGTCTAGCTAAAGACGTTAAAGAAAGCGCACTTGGGAGGCATTCCCATGTCTATCCTGTACATATTTTTACTTTATTTCTTTTCCAGTTTTATGCTTTTATCTTCTGAGTGTGTAGGAGCAGGTATAAGGGATTGCAGGCAAAGATCTTAGATCCAAAAGGAGTGAGAAGGGGCGAATATCGACTAGAGATCGAGAGCCAGATCGACTAAACCTAACTCGATCTTTACTAGATCGAGTTAGTGAATCGAGAGGAGTTAGTCGATCTATACGAGATCGAGTGACAAAGTCGATCTAGATGAGCACGGATCGATCGGTCCTATCTAGATCGACCGATCTAAAATGTCTCGGGAAATTCTTGGAGTTTAGATCGATCGATCCAAAAATGGATCGACCGATCTACTTTCTCTCGAGAAAATCCTTCAAAGACAGATCAATCACTCGACTCGATCCATCACTCGATCTAAATCGAATCGACCCCTGAATCGAGAACATGGCTCGATCACGCGGACTCAGCCTAGTTGACCAAAAGTCAAGGAACGAGAGAGTACACTCGATCTAAGACTCGATTCTAGTCCAATCGAGTCACTGATTGATCAAATCTCTCGATCCAGCCATTATGAGCATGAGATCGAGTCCTAGATCGACCAAAGGGACTCGATCTCATGCCGAGGTAACAAATTTTTTTCCCTCTCTTTCTCCTTTCCCTCGCTTTTTAATTTTGAATGGTGGTCAAGGCAGGAATCTTTGACCACGAAAGTTCTACCTTGACCACCTTTTGTCAGAAAACCACTTGCACCACCCATGGTTTTGGATTTTGTTGCCATTAAGTTTTCAACAATTCTACACTCTCTCATTTCTACTTCTACGAGTTTTAAATCAAGAGAGAGTGTTTTTCTTCTTTTCACAAAGGCAACTAGCTTTTATATTCGATCTTGCAAGGTATTTCAAGGTTTTTGATTAAATCTTTTCAATATTTCCCTTTTATAACCGCTTGATCGATTTAAGTTGCTAAAGGTTTATTCGAATTTTAAAAACTAGCTAGAAATTATGAAATAATCTTGATTTAATTCCATCTCTAGATTTTCTTTTCCTTTATCTAGATACAATTTTTATAATTCCCCAAAAAATATAGGGTGTTAGTTGTGGATTTTTCTTTCTCGCTACTCTCCTTCTCGATCTCTCGCCGCCTTTTCTTACTCTTTGTTTGAGAATCGTGTTTCAGGCACCAATGGCACCTAAGAGAACCAGAGAAGAGGCTGCACAGAGAGAGGATGAACAACGAGTGGTTAAACAAGTTCAAGAGGAGAGGACCTGTTGGACTAAGGAGGAAAAGGCGGCGAAGAAGAGGTTAGAGAGGCTGCGCTTCGAGCCTACTAAGTTTGCGAGCAGAGATTTGCTGGAAAGGATGGGTCTCCTGGGGGATTTTGACTCCCTTCTATAAAACATGGGGCTTGCTTGCCTTTTCAGGATGGACTGTCCAACATATCCGCAAGTGACGATGGATTTCCTATCTACACTGGAGTTCTCATATGAGAATCCGAGCCTCCCAACTCCCTCTCAAGGGCATCTCAGCTTCAAGGTCAAAAAGCGGTCCTATCACCTTTCCATTGAGGAGCTTTGCCAAGCATACGGACTCAACACCGCCGCTAAGCAAGTGGAGTTTCCGCCTCTCAAGAAAGCCAGCATCATCTGGGACGTGCTTTGCAATGAAGAGTACAAAGCCAACACGGCTAAAATCAAGAAGGTTAGGAACCCCGTTCTGAGGTACACGGTCAAGTTGTTGGCGAACACCTTCAGCGGACGAGCCGTGTCTCCCATGGCGACAAAGACCGAGCTGTGTTTCCTCTTCCAAGGGATCAAAGGGATATTATGCAGCAGCGAAAAGGAGAACCATGATCCGCTTATGGATGACCTCGGTAACGATGTCAATTACGGGTGTATTCTAGCCTTCTCCTTGATGAAGTACAAAGCTTACGCTCTTAGATGCAAGGCGAGCTCAGCTTACTTGGAGGGTTTCTCACGCCGCTCTTCATCCGAGCCGGTGTACCACTTCAGCGGTTCGAGCCTTGCGCAGACAGGTCATACATGGACGAGACTTACATGTGAAATACCGATAGCTTGGGACCTACGCCAGCTCCAGGATTCCTCGCTTATCAGTTCTACGATGGCGGTGGGAAGAAGAACGTGTGTATCTTTCCCAACGCCGAGGAGACTAACTTGGATGGCATCGGTACGATTCAGTTCTGCCCAACCCACGAGGAGTGCTACGCTCCGCTTGGAACAACAATGATGCCCATTCAGTCCACGTGCGAGCCGTCAGAGTCACCACCATCAGATGGAGCAATGCCGGCCCACTTTGAGCTTCCGAGGATGGACTTTGAGCCGCGGACCAAGGCTGAGAAGTTTCTTGCCTCAGTAGTGGAGATGCAGCGGAAAATAACCAAGTGGCAAGGAAAGATTATCAAGAAGCTTGCCAAGAAAGTCAAGGCGCTTCAAGGAAGCTCATCCGCGAGGTCTAAAGGTTCCAAAAGCGAAGAAGTTAACCAGCCCGAGAAGAGGAGGAGATCAACTGGAGGTATTGTCATCCGTGAGCAGCAAGGCACCGCGCAACAAGCTCGCCATTCCGTTCATGGTTTCCCCACCGAGGATAGAGGAAAAGGCATAGCCCGACACTCCTCTAGCACGAGCAGCTCTGCTGGAACATCCTCAAGTTCCAGCCGAGTCTAGCTCCGAGGTACCAAACAACCTACCCTTGTATATACCATTCATATTTTCTTTCTTTTTGCATTGTGTTTTGAGCTCCTTTGAATTTGTTTGCCACCGGGACGGTGTCATTCAAGTTTGGGGGAGTATGTGTGTGGTTTGACATGTTTATTCTGATCTTATTTTCCCTTTAGCATCCTTGAGTCTTCATTGCATGAAAAATTGGTAAAAGATTTAAAAAATTTTAAGAAAAATTCATGTAGTTGCATTCATCTTGTTAAGCATTTTAGGATTGAGTCTAAGATTTTTAAGCATCTAGGTTGTTTGCATTTCCATAAGGGGTTAAAGTTTTCTTAAAAAGGTGTTTTAAGCTTATGAATGGTTTCAATATCCTAGTTGGTAGTTCTCTAATGCTTTGCTCATACTTTGAAAGTAAGTTCTTACCATGCTTGGATCACTAGTTTTGATTTTCGTGGCTTGACTTGTACTCTCATGATTTGAAACTTGTCTTATTAAGTGAGAACCCTAACTTGAATTTTTAAATATCATCTTTATGCATTTGAAAATGAACACATGGATTTTAAAATATTTAGGCTCTCTTCTTCCTTTTACCACTCTTTGTGAGCCTAAGTAGAACTCCCGCCTTGATCCTTACCTTTCTTTGAAGCCAAGTTTTTGTGTGTGACATCATTGTAAGGCCTTTTTCCGGTTTGAACTCAGCATAAAGTGTTAGGTTTAGGCGACATGATTAGGTTCTCATATGTTTGCTAGCTTTGCATTTTGAAGCTAGATGTAGGCTTAGGATAAGTTTGGGGGATCATTGGGGTTGCTTGCATATTTATATGCTTTCGGTTTCAAAAGAGTTTGGTTTTTGAAGTAAGAAAAAGGTTTTAAGTAAAAGGTTTTGTGTTTAAAAAGTATAATGCTCCAATAATTTCAGAAGATAGCTCTCTCAAATATAAAAAATATATATATTTATATAAAGAGCCTAAGTGCCAAAATAAAAAGAAAAGAAAAGGAAAGAAATAAAAAATAATAATAAAAAAATAAGAAAAAATAAGAGAGCTATCAATAAGAAAAAAAATAAGGAGCTTAATATTTTGAAAACCTTTTCACTAGCCTAAAAGAGTTAAGGTGTTTCCTGTTTTGTTTTGGGGATTGCTAAGCTTTTGCTTTGGGAAAAAGGGTAGACTCTAAGTGGTGAGTGAGCTTAAATAAAAATAAATGAGAGGGGTTTTAGGATCATTGTTAGTTTACATGGGTAGATGAGAATCTGATCATGTATGCATCAATTGCCTTTACCTTTAGCATTATGCATAAAGTTCTTACCATTTTTGAGAGAAACCCTTATCTTAAATAAAAACCCTTTTTCAAATGAGATCATTCTATACTCATAGCCTATACCCTTAGCCAAATGTGTTCTGCTTTAAAGTGCATAAGTTTGATTCATGGTTCGGATATTAATGAATGTTAAAGGATGAGTTTCTTTGATTGTTTGGAATAGGAGAGTCATGATTTGAAATCCTTTGTGTGATGAGTATGGCTAAGTTCTTTGGAGTATGAGTGTGCGCATTGCATTTTAGAACTAGTAACTAGGACGTTGAGATTGATTCATTTGAAAAACATCTTTGCAAGAAGCTTAAACCCCCGTCTGTTTTAAAACCTCTTTTCCTTCCTTATTTTCTGTTGCTTGAGGGCAAGCAAGAAGTAAGTTTGGGGGAGTTGATATAACTGCATATTCCATGCATTTCGCATACATATAGTTTAGTTTCTCATGCATTTACATTGCATATTAGGTTAGTTTGCATCACTTTAGGTCCTAGAGTGTCTTTGCACCAGCATTCGCATGTTCCGTGCATTTTGCATCATAATCAGGTTGCTTTCGGTTACTTTGGAGCTATGGAAGATTCGTGTACGTGCTGAGGTTCGTGGAGAAGCCTATGGACACTTGGAGAAATCAGGATTGCACGCTAAGGACCTGAGATCGAGCAGCAGATCGAGCAAGGCAGGTCGATCTAGATGGGATCGACCAGAAGATCGAGCATGGAGATCGATTTGGAGTACGAACGTAGACGACGCCATGCAGATCGAGGACCGGATCGAGCTTCCAACCCGATCAGCACAAGATCGACTCGAGGATTGACCAAGAGCCACTCGATTCAGGATGTGATCGATTACCAGATCGAGCTTCATGATCGATCCCAGACGAACCTTATCCGTCCAGCCTGTTTTTGGACCGTAGCGAAGGGAAAGGGGGGGGGACCATTTGCGGTTTGGCCATTTTAGGCAAAAACCAACGATCCCTTTCCTTATCACGTTTGGTCGACTACTTTTCTATCTTCTCTCTCGTTTTTAGGCGATTCGCCATTGTTGAACTTGAAGCTTTTTCTTGTTTTTGCTTTTGAATATTGGATCGTTTAAGTTAAATCAATCGCTTTGCATGTTTAGTTCTTCGATTATTGCATTTCGTACGGTTTATCTCATGAGTCGCGAGTAGATTTATTGGGTTTTGGGGTTGAGAGGATTCAAGGGGTCGAAAGGGTTTTCAAGTTTGGTGTTTTCTTGTTTTTAAAGGCTTTCTCTTCTAGGATGTCGAGTTCTTAAGGCTTAAAGAGTCTCACGCCAAGATCTTTATGACCAGAGAGAGCTCTTACCTTGACAGGATCCAGAGATCTCTGAAAATCTCATCCTAGAGATTAGTTACTCTTTCCCAAACGCCATGGTAGTTTAGAGGACTAGTTAAGCCGCGGGTTTGAAATCTGTTTTCCTTGCCTTTCAATCTCTTCTTCCGCCAAACGCCATGGGTCTGGAGGAGAGAATGAGAGAGTGATCCATACCACACGCCATGGATGGATCTTGATTTGTTTTCAAGGCTTAGAGAACCTCACAAAGTGAGTAGATCTAGAGTTTTCAAACCAAGCTTGAACCTTTGAAACCCCTGAACATGAATTTCAACCCTAGACCCTCCTTTTAGCATATCTTAGTCTTTGTTGATCATTCGCTTGTTACTTGCTTGCACCTTGGTCATTAGATTTACTTTCGCTTAAAACTGCTTTTTAGATCGATTGCTTTTGCTCGATCTAGTGGTCGATCTCGTGGTCGATCCACTATTCAAATTTTAGTAATTCGTAGTTTTGCATTTTAATTATTCTGTCTTTACCTCGTGGTAGCTAGTTCATTCCTTGTATTTTTAAAATAGTTTTGCCCTGCATTTGATCACTGCATCTAGTTTTTAGGAATTTTGCAAAATCATTCATCATTTGCCTAGCTTTACTCGATCCTTGCATTCTCATTGCACTTTCTAGCTCCTGGATTGGATTGATTCCTCTTGCATGCTATACTACGACTGTGTGCTGCTTGAGTTTTGATAACCTCCTGTTGCATTTGCTCACCCCTAGAAAAATCCCGTTATCAGATTCCAGTAGAAGTCATCGAGCAACCCAGTATTCAACTATCCAAAGGATCTTGCAACGCGGTATTACACCAAGACGGCGAAGTGGACGATCCAATGGAAGAAGACACCGAACAACAAAAACAACCTTGGCAAGACGAAATCAAGTCTTACTTGTTGGAAGGAACGGTCCCATAGGATATATGGGCAGCGAGACGCCTCCGAAGAAAAGCAGCACAATATTTTATTGAAGACGGAAACCTGTTCCGATGGACAGCAAATAAAGTAATACTACGATGATGCGATGAAACACAAGCAAAGAGAATTATGGTTAAAACTCATGAAGGAGCATTCGGCAACCATTCAGGAGGAAGGGCATTAGCATTAAAAATAAAGAAGCAAGGCCTTTTCTGGCCTAGAATGATCTAAGATTGTGAGCAGTTCGTACTGCGGTGCGAACAATGTCAGAAATACGCGCCCATCATCAACGCACCCACCGAACTCCTTCAGACTGCGGTCCCACCATACCCCTTCATGAGATGGTCGATGGATGCGATTGGCCCAATGCCCAAGTCAGGCCGCAATCAACACATTCTTTTCATGACTGATTACTTCACGAAGTGGGTCGAAGCTAAGGCATACCCCACTATAAAGGCAATTGACATCCAACTTTTCGTATGGGAGTATATCATATGTCAGCACGGCCTCCTACGAGATCGTTACAGATAACGGCTCGCCATTTATTGCCTTAAATTTTCAAAATTTTTGCCAAGTATGGGGAATACACATAAGTTATTCAACGCCTTGCTACCCATAGGGCAATGGACAAGCGGAAACCTCTAACAAAACTATCTTCGATGGCCTTAAGAAACGTTAGACTGACCTAAAGGCAAGTTGGTCAGATGAGCTAGACGGATTCCTCTGGTCGCACCAAACTACCCCTCGAACGGCAACAAGAGAAACCCCTTTTTCGCTATCTCACGGCTGTGAGGCTTTAGCGCCAGCCAAACTGCACGTACCTAGTGCTCGGCAAACTTTAATGATTCGGGACCCTCAGTTGAATGGAGAAAAACTAATCGACGTAGTGGACAACACAGAAGACCTTCGCGACAAAGCTTTGTTACGAATTCAGAATTACCAGCAGCAAGTCTCTAGGTATTACAACAAAAAAGTCCAAAGCCGACTATTCTCGCTAAACGACCTTGTCTTGCAAAAAGCTATAAATCCGATGAAACTCGAAGCAAACTGGGAAGGACCATATCGCATTTTAAAAGTCGTCAAACCCGGCGTCTACATATTAGAAGATATGAAAGGAGAACCGGATGAGCGAGCTCGTAATTCTATGAATCTAAGAAAATACTACTCTTAGAAAATACAGTTCGGCATTTAAGCCTACATTTGTTACTAAGAACTACGGATGACTTGATCCCACTTTGGGTACGTAGGCAGCCTTCGGGTCCAGTCACTATCTTAATAAAAATATCTTTGCAACCAACTCGGCGTTCAAAGTAAAAATCACTGGTCAAAAGTGATAATATATTCAGCTCGGCATATAGAGTCTTATTTTCTCATGCGAATGCATCTTGCTAACTCGATGTTCTGGCCAAACATTCGATAATAAAAAGCAAGCGTAAAACCTAAATTAGTGGCTGATCACCACTCTTTTGACACTTCGGTTTGATTTAATTGCTTTCAAATTAGATAAGACGAAAGCCGAGGACAATACTCGCACGACCCTCGATCATACCTTTCAGGCCGAAGCGAATCCTGAAAGCTTGGTATTCGATCTTGATAGTCGTTTGGTATAAGACGGGCAAATGAATCTCGCTTCCAGCACCGGCATAAAGAATGCCCCCGCACGGCAAGGCAAAAAAAACTTTTTTACTTCGCAAAAACTTTAAACTTAAGGGCTAACTCGTCAACAAGGATAAAAAGACATGGATAATAAAACTATCAAATTGCCTTTATTCATTAAGAAAGCATTTGTCTAACCTACATCTTTCTAAAAACAAAAAAAAACTACAAATTACAAAAGTCTAGAACGCCGCTTCGGTAATCGGATTCCTGCCGCTTCTAGCTCCGCGTCAGGAGGTCGCATATGAACTCGTGTTGGAGCAGCAAAGTCATCTGGAGAAAGCGGAGCATCCTTCATCCCATGACGCTCTATCTTCAAACGATCGGCTTCGGCGGAGTGAGATAGAAGTTCCTTAATCGGAACCTCGTGTCCTGCCGACCTAAGTTGCTTATAACAATCTGCTCTCGCCTCGGCGTCAACAATCTGGAGCTCTAGCCGATGAATATCGGGTTCTTGCGCCATGAACGCCCTAATCCGTTTAATGCGGGGGTCGTACCACTCGCAAAGACGCCGGTACGTCAGATCAACCACGCGATCAACTGATTTGCATTGATAGTCCCAGAACTCCTTCTCGGCAGCAGCTGTCTTTTTGGCCTCTTCGGTCGTCCTCTTCTCTAGGCCTTCCCGGTGAAGTTGCTTCTCTTTGGCGGACTCAACCTTAAGAGAATGACATTCTAGCTCCAATTTGAGCTTCTCGCGCTCAAGTTCTTTGATCTTCGCCAAGGCACCCCGAAGCTCTCGGTCCTTGGCTACCAGCTCCTCAGCTTTATTCTCCTCTCGAGCGGATTCTTTGTTATATGACTTGATCAAGGATGCACATAAACCCAAACCCTGCATAAAACGCTGCGCCATCCCAGAAAAGCAAGAAAACCGCTTCAGCTTCTCTATCGACGCCCCTTGGTTAGGCTTCGCCCTATATTGCCAGGCTAAATTCACCGCGAAATACTTGTTAAGCATTGCCGGGGAATCCCCGCCCCAACGAAGCAGGAATTCATGAGGATTGAAACCAGGCTCCTCACCGGCATCTTCTGGGTCGACCCGTCAGATTGAAATCCTGCTCTTCTGCCGATGCAAAAGCGGAGCCTTGCTCCTCGATTGGCGATTCGACCTTCGAACCTTCCGCTGGAATTCCTCGCTCGATCTCAGGATCTTGCGAAGGATTTTCTGCGTTAGGCTCGCTTGGTGAAGTATCTTCAATAACCGGATCCTGCGGAGGATTCTCCGATCTGGACTTCTTACACGGAGAGAAATCGGAGATATCAATGTCTAGCGAAGGAATCTTGCTTCTCTTCCTTAGCCCCATACTTTTAAGAAATCCGAAATCAAGAAGAATGAGGAACGAAAATCTTTGGAGAAAGAAGGATTATCGTGGAACAGGAGAAAGTTGAAAATTTCTAAAGCAAGAAGGCGAAGAAATATCCGGAGCAAGAAGACGATGAGATAAAAGTAAGTAATGATACGGAAATATTCACCAAAGGCAAAAAGGAAAAGGAGTTCGGAGCAACCGACCTCCTATCCCTATAAATAAAGCGACCATGAAGCTAAGAAGGACAACTCATACATTCTAGAGAGCAGCAGAGCTAAAACCAGAGACTCCAACGCTTACTAGTTTACTTCGCAAACACATTTTTCACTTCGGCGTAACCTCACGGTTATACCACTCTTTATAATCGCTTCGCTTTATTGCTATTAATAAAAGATCTTATTCTCCAAAACCTACAACTGTTAATCAAATCCCTAGTGGTGATTTTCTGATTCAACAATAATTTTAGTCGTAGTCGAAATCGACGGCATTGGAGGTTTCTGTTAGAACTGGGATCAAATCGGTGTGTTTAAATCTACGTATCGAGTGGTTGCGTGTAGAAAGGATGGGATCGCGATTACTTATCTCACAGTATGGATCGATTTGGGTTTAAAGATAGAGAAAAGTGACATGTATATTTGGAATGTTTTGATTGGTCTTTCATGTGTGTTTCTTATTTTCGATACCGTAGAGAAAAATAGAAGAAAGGAGTTTGTGACTAGTTTTAATTTACTGGGAATAAAAAAACCAATTGAGCATATACATGCGTGGCAATAGTAAACACCTTTCATATAATTCAAAGTTGAAAAATAAACAAACACCCACTTAATTTAAATTCAATAATTCAATTCAAGCTACATTTAAAAATATTTGCAATAACAAAAAATATGAACATTTTAGTTATTTTGCAACAACAAAAAATATAATATGCAAACTTTTATTTATATGTATCATTTTCTGCAATTTACAATACTTTCGATATGAAGTTTATTCATTTAGTTTAAATTTTGTAGATTAAAAAAGATAAATTATTGACAGAAAACTGATAAAGAAAATAAATCATTCTAATAGAAATTGTTTTTAATACTCTTTGTTGAAACTTTTTCTATTTATAAAAATTCTACAGAAAAATGTATTTTCATATAAACTGACAAGAACATCAACTCATCGTCTAATAACTTTTTTTTTAGTGGATCTTACTATCAGATTGAAAGTTTTGAACAAAATTTATTTTAAATCAATATAAATTATTTTCTGTGCATAGCGCTGGTATTTACCTACAGTAGAAACTTATAAATTAATAATGTTAGAACTTTGCTATTTTATTAATTTATCGGTTTTAGATAAAGTAAATTGTTAAAAGAATATTTTCTTTAAAATTTATATTATTTGTCACAATTTTCATTATAAAATTAAAGATAAATGATAAAATTATTTGAATTTTAATATGAAAAATAACAATATACTCATATTTTAATAGATTATCATAATTACATATTTATAAAAAATTAATTTATATAATATTTATTAATTTATGGTATTAATGAGACTATATTTTATATAGATTTTTGAAAAAGTATTATCTTATTAATATATTAATTTATATTAAATTTTGAACTAGTCCAACTCGGGACCGAGCAAAATTATTGATTTATCGAGTTTATTAATTTATCAAATATTAATTTATAGAGTTTATGCTGTAGTTAACTCCCAAAGACAATCAATCTGGAATCAAGTTAGGATTAAGAATTTAATCTTTTTTTTCTGCTGACTTTTAAAGATCAAACTATAATACAAATATTTATATGTTAGTGAAATGCATTATGTAAGAAATATAATACAGTATAAACTCTATAAATTAATATTCGTTAAATTAATAAACTCGATAAATCAATAATTTTGCTCGGTCCCGAGTTGGGCTAGTTCAAAAGTTAATATAAATCGATAAATTAATAAGATAATAAGATAATAATTTTTTTAAAAATCTATGTAACATATAGTCCCATTAATATCATAAATTAATAAATATTATATAAAATAATTTTATATAACTATATAATTATGATAATCTTTTAAAATATGAGTATATTGTTGTTTTCATATTAAAATTCAAATAATTTTATCATTTATCTTTAATTTTATAATGAAAATTTTGGCAAATATTATAAATTTTTAAAAAAATATTATTTTTAGTTAATTATTAATAAACAGTTTACTTTAACTAAAACCGATAAATTAATAACTCTATATATTAATAAAATAGCAAAGTCCAAATATTATTAAAATATAGAGTTTCTACTGTATATAGATTTAAGTATAAGTAAAAAGCAGAGTAACAAGATCATTCTATAGACGTTTTTCGTTTTTCTTTTCTATATTCACAGTAACAGTATACCACCAATCATAGCATGAATTTGCATCCAAATAAGAAAATCACTTCTCATATCAGTCAAAGACTAGTCTATTACTAATAAAAGTTGATGTTAAATGTTTCTAAGGATATCCACATAGGATTAAAAAATTCGATATGATTGGTCCACATCGGTATTTTTTATTAAATAAGGAAAATATTAAGTATGATTAAAACATTAATTTTATTTTAATCATGGAATAATTAAATAAAAAACTTAAGTAACATATAGAAAAAAAAATTATGTTAAAAAACCGAAAAATAGTATCCTTAGAAATAAAATAGAAATTTGTTTTCAAAAGAGTTAAATTAACAAAAAACAAATATCATAAAAATTGAAACTTATAATATAGATTAGAAAAATTCTAACTTCTAAATTAATTGACAAGAAAATATAAAACATTGATTTCGTTTTATAGATGGAAAATCAAAATAAAAAACCTTAAATAACAAATAAAAAAAGAAAATTGTGTTAAAAAACCAAAATATAGCATCCATCAAAATTTAAAATATTAATTTCGTTTTATATATTGAAAAATTAAAATAAAAAGGCTTAAGTAAAAACAGAAAAGAGAATTATGTTAAAAACCAAAAAAATAGTATCCTTCAAAATAAAATGGAAATTTATTTTCAAAAAATATAAACTAACAAAAAAAATCAATATCATAAAAGTTCAAACTTATAATATAGATTAGGAAAATTCTAACTCCTAAATTAATTGACAAGAAAATAAAAAATATTAATTTCGTTTTATAGATGAAAAAAAAAACTTAAGTAACAAATAGAAAAGAAAAATATATTAAAAACCTAAGATATAATATCCCTTGAGATTTAATGGAAAAAAGTCAAGCTAACCAAAAAACAAATATCGTAAAAGTTAAAACTTATAACATAGATTCGAAAATTTATAACTTATAATGTATTGCACATATACAAATTTATAATAACAACATCATATACTATGTAGATGCTATTAGAAAATTGATAATCGTCAACGACAAAAACTTTCTTTGTCTAGTTAAGCTAATGATATTACCAATGGTGGAAGTCATAATAAAATAAATGTTCACTTGCAATTAAAAAGATAAATATATTTTTCCAACAACTCATTTATATATTCTAATCTGTATTACAATCTACGTTTACGTAGCACCCTTTTACATTCGAAAGGAATTGTATATTGTGATCTGAAACCATCAAACAACTTGATAAAAACGGACATATTAAGGTACGCATGTTGGCTGTTGCTGTCTTTTCTATGTAGGTGTGTGTGTAGTTTAATTGGTTTAAATGATCTCATATTGCTGTGTGTTACAGCTGTCTGATTTTGGATTGGCAAGGAACCTAGATGATATTTCTAAATCTCCTTCCACGGTAAGCAGTTTAGTCCGTCTTCTTTTTCTTCTATATAAGCTTTACGGTATTAGCTAATCATTAATGATTTCAAATTACATTGTAAATACTAATCTTGTGTGATAACTTTCATCAGGGAATACGTGGAGCTCCGTGTTATATGGCTCCAGAACTATATGATAATGAAGGGGTCCGTTCTTTTGCTTCCGCAGCTCCAAAGAAGATAAGCGGAGTTCACAAACGATGCTGGAAATACATCCCAAACCTCTCAAAGACCGCAACTGCAACAAACTCTACAACCCCTGAAGTCCAAGCCGCATGATCTTCTGTTGTTCACTCTCATTGTTGTGTGGGTGCTTCTCGGTATATCGGTTTCTTTTCCTTTGGAAGATATACTTGTGGTTACTTGACAGTTCCTTTGAATTCGTTGATAGTGTTTGTAGCAAATGATTCATAATTTTCGGATGATGATCGGTTTCTAGGTTCATACTTTACGTGAATTTGAATTTTGATGTGCCTAAGGTTTTTGTTACTATCGAGTATGGGAACTTGCTTCGTTGGAGATCTTCTGGTTTTAAAACATATGCAATAAAAGACCTCAATTACCAGTTGCAGGTTTTGGTTTGTATCCCCAACGTTTTTGTTTGTCATTTGAGAACCGAACTTTTAAAAAGTGTTCAGTATATTTTTAGTTCCATGTCAAAGTCTAGGTATCAAATTAGTAATTCCACATAATTGATAAAGAAAGTTCGATGTCTAATAAGCTTCGCTGAACCTTAGTTAAGCAAAAATCTGTAATGATGATCTTGACCCAATCCTTATATGGTCGACTCCAATGCTTGCTCTCACTACATGCTTTAATCTTTTCCCGGTCCTTCTTCTTCATCTTCTTGCACTGTCAACATTTTATTTGTGTCCATCAAAGGCTTTCGCTGCGTCTTTTGTTTCACTTGACGACTTTTGTTTGAAAAGGTTGACTTGCTTCTTGACTTCCATATTCTCCATACCATACGATACGTTAGAAGAAGTTGTTCTGTCAGTTGATAAATTTGGATATTATATACTCGATTCTTAACATTTTCTTCCAGACTTTGTGAAGCTCGAACTAAATTCTACATTTTCTCCAATATTTGAAAGCCTCCATGTCCCTAGGAGCATGAAGACTTGTGAAAAAAAAGATATGATTTGTTGTCTCCTCTTTAACACAACATCTTCCGCAATAAAGATCAAAGCTGGTTACTGTTTTACCTAAATGTTCGGAAATTGATATTCAAAGAAAGTGTGTAGTACTTTTGATAAAACTAAAATTATTTTACAGTTAGCTATTGAGTTCTATTTGTTAAATTTTGAAATAATTTTTAGCTTAGAATATAGAAGAACAAAACACATGACACTGTAATATTATATAGTTCACCTGTGATTTAAGAACATTTGTGGATAAACAATGTCAATAACCATGGTTATATTTAAATATATATATATAGTACATAAATTAAATAATATTAATTTTACTGTTGCCATAAATATATCGAACCGTAGTTTTATTTATAATTATTTACTATATAACTACTTTTATACAAACATGACTATCAGATATACAACAAACAAGCAGGAGAATTTAAACTACTCAGTAAAACATACTTATGTAATTTCAAAGCTAATAGAATATTTTACCAAAAAAATTCTAATAGAATACAATAAGTTAATCAAAATCATTACATTTTAACCCCAAGTACGGTATACAATCTCATAAAATAATTTTTCACATTATGGTGTTTCTTTTATTTTTCTTCCGAACAATTATTAAAGAAACCGTGAGTTTTCTCTTGGCCAACATTATTACATCCTGGCACATGATCAGCATAGTTTGATTAACGAAAACCCTTAAGACAGTTCACATATATACATACTCTTTAGAAACTCATATTTACGATTGTGTGTGTATGTTTTGATTTTTCTGGTGAGCATTTAAAAGCATAAATAAATGAAAGAAAATATAGAATAATTTAAACAATATTTATATATTATAATAGTTAACAATTAAAAAAATTCAGCATTATATTTAAAATAAAATATTATACTAACTATATATCTAAAAATATATCATAAAATATAAATCCATATGTATAGACGGGTCATCACCTAGTCAATAACAAAAAAGAACTTCTCACTCTTAAGTCTTTGAAATCTTTATTCAGAGAAAAATCTTGAACTTTAATCAATAAGCAAGCAAGTGTTCGTTGCAATTCATTGATTGCCAAAACCCTTGTTTACCCGCAGCAATATCTATACTATTATTTGAGAAGTAGATTTCTAATGTGTCGCTCCCACGTTCATTCTCACCATACTTTAGCCATCGATTTTTCTAATTATATCCTTAATCAAAATCTATAAACCCGTTGATTTTAATTTTGGGCCGTAGCCCACAATATATATATTTTCGATTGTCAAAAATCCTAATCATTAACCTATAAATATTGTTATCCATAGCGCTGCGGTATTCAATTGCTATCTTCTTAGTAGTTAGGGTTTTATGGAGGCTATATATATTATTCTTACGTCTCTGTGTTCTGAACTTTCTTCCACGTCTTAATTATCTGTTAGAGGGGAAATGAGCACATTTCCTAAAAGGCCTTCCCTCGCAATAACGTAAGCCCATCAAGACCAGGAAAACCGCGCCGACCTAGCTCGGATTTAAGGAAATCTCTTAAGGATAACCTTTGAAGACCGGAAACATCAGACTAATTCAAAGGACAAAAGAGAATTTCTTTATTCCTCAAAGAATAAAGGATATTTCCATATCATAGATATGGAAATATACACAAAAGACAAAAAGGAGAAGGAGTTTGAATCGACCGACCTCCTACCCCTATAAATAAAGAGGACCTCAAAGTCAAGAAGACCATCCAGTACATTCTAGAGAGCAGCAGAGCTAAAACCAGAAACTCCAACGCTTTCTAGTTTACTTCGCAAACATTCTTTTCACTTCGGCATAACCTCTCGGTTATACCTTTCTTTGTAATCGTTTTGCTTACTTGCTATTAATAAAAAGACCTTGTTCGTCGAAACCCACAACTGTTAATCAAACTCTAGTAGTGATTTTCTGGTTCAACATTATCTTATTTCTGTTGTCTAGATTATTGTTTACGCCTACTTTTTGTTTTTGTATTATAGATGTTGTAGTTTGTTCCTGTTGTAGACATCTCTACAAAGAAACAAAGATATACGGTGTTATCAAAGAGGTCCCATGTAAGTATCCACAGGCGAGACAAACCAGGTGTTAATAAGCTTTCTAATTTGTTGTTATTTGTTTCTTTTTTTTTATTATTCTTGAGCTGATCGATCAATTTTTTGTTGTGTGTAGAGGATTTATATCTTGTATTTAATGTTACCGCATCTTATTCCGAAGCCCTAGGTAGGAACCCTAGATTGTATATATTTTGTTTGCATGTTATGTTTTCATGCCGTCGCAATAGTTCTTCTATATATCACTTTTTTTTCTCTATATTCGTGGGTTGTATTATAACCTCCATCGTGCTGCCATGATTTAGTTACGTTTTTATTTGCTTATTTTAGAATATTAGATATTTTGGATGTAGACTTTGTTCCTCAAAGCTCATGGCGTTGTGCAATATTATGTTTCTATGTTTTTTTTTTTAACATGTGCTTAATATTATGTTTCTATGTTGATTTGGTTTTCTTTAGGGCCAGCCATGAATGATCAATATTCAATACGGTATGTTAGAAAGGTTTTTAACTTTCATTGGTTTTTAGGTACATTTGTATATAGTTCTTTTGTATTGAGATGAAACCTACGAAGAGGAAGAATAAGAAGACAGAAAAGCCTGATAAGGAAGCCAAACGAAGAAGAAGCAGAATAAGAACAAGAGGAACGAAGATGAAGAAGCGAAGGATTCTGCCTGATCGGTCCGCCGCGGCTACTGCGGCTGCGGTTGGTCGAGTGGCAGGGAAGCCTAATGAGGCGAGTGACAATGAAGAAGCTGAGGAGTAGGGGTACGATGAGAATCAGAACTTTGATGAGTTTGAATCTACATAAGACTTTTGTAAGTATCTTGCATCCAAACCTTCCTTTGATCATTCATATCTTCTAGGATTATTCACAGTCGAATGTAAAGTTTGATCTTTAAGTCTATGCTCTATTCCCTTTTTAATGTGTTGCAGAAGAGAATCTCACAGAAGTATGAGACTGAGAATGAGATATGTCGTTCCTACGAGGTTCTGTGATTCTATCTCTTGCTTTCTTCTGTTTTGTGAAGCTGCATACGAGACATAAATCTTCTATATCTCTTTATTTTTGCTGCAGTTTTCGTTGAAGCTGAGTACGAGACATAAATCTTCTATATCTCTTTATTTTTGCTGCACTTTTCGTATATAGGTTGAAACCTTGAAGGTTTGATTCAAGTGTGTTCAATATTTGTTATTTGATTTTCATTTTCTTAATTGGGATGATTTACAGTGTATTTCTTCATTTAATCTCAATATATTAGTATAATTGATTGTTATTATTATTTTTGTAAACCCTAAACTCTCAACAATGTTAAGCTTCTCTAACATTCAAAAGCGATAGTCCCTTTGAATTTTAATGACTAAATCCTTAACATTTGAATCAAATCTGTGGCCAGAGAACGTGTTAGCATTGCAGCTGGAGAAAGAAACAGATGCGGCTGAAGCGTGTGGAGGAAGAAACAGATGAACGGGCTGAGTCTGAGTTGAAGGTTGCTGAGGAAAAGAAAGCTTTGTGGAGGAACAAAGTACAGAAGAAGAGAAATGAGTTTAATGTGGAGACGAGGTTGATATACTTACGTTGATATATGTATCAATGTACTTGCGTTGATATATGTATATCTGTGGCGAGCTTTATCTTTGTTTGATTTGGTTTTGTTGTATTTACTATTTAGAAAATCTGTGTTTATGTTGAGTTTGTGTATGGTATATTAATTTTTAAGATAGTTTCATTGACACAGTTTTGATCAAATTGGATCTCATATATATCGATTTCGTAATCATGCTGTTAGTTAGGGATGGTATAACTTACATTCGGTCTCATCATATATATCGTTTTGGTAATCTTGCTATCTAGGGATGGTATATCTTTAGCCATACTTAGATAAATCTGATTGTTTGTATGAATAAAATCACCATCAAGAGATCACTCGAAAGATCATCATTAAGAAAAACATGAGCAGCTGTAAATCTGGATTTTGGATTCAGCACCTTATTGCTTCCAAGAATTAAGGTGGTTCGTTTCATCTTAAATTATTTCTAATACATGATAAATGCGTTGGTCAAGCTCTCCTCTGTTACAACGTCGGTCTATGTAACTCTCATTGTCTCCATGTTACTCTTTCCAATTTTGTTGCTTCTGTTTCTAATTTGCAATGTGTTTTGTGTTTTTGAGGATGAACCGTACTTTACTCTCTTCGTTGGTGGCCTCGCTCATCTTACGATGGAGAATGCAGGATACTCTTTGAAAGGTAAGGAATTGCGTTGGATTTTGTGTGAAAAATTAGAAGCTTGGTAGTTCACTTCAGCGTAACTGTGTTTTTTTTTTTTTTTTTGCAGGCTATGATGAGTAACTATGGCAGGAATAAGAGGTTGGGCTTAGTCAGTCAATTTCTGCTCACGATACTAATTTGCTCCATCTTCAGGAAATTTATCATATATGTCTCTGCTAGATCTCCCTTTAACTCCAACATTTTATTTGTACTCTTTTTTTAGTGACATGCTTCACGACCTTTGTGGAGTATTGAGGCTGAGGAGGAGAGGCCGTGCTTATGAGAGTCTGTGATTCTATCACGATATAAATCTTCATCTTAATTCATCAGATTTATTACATGAGTAATAATGTCTTTAAAATTTTGTCAAATTTTAGTTTCACTTATTTTAGTTTTATATTGTATATTGTATACAAACTTGGTAAATGAAAAATTGTGTTTACAAAAAAATGGTTTTTCTGGTGGTTCTAGCGTGAAAGCCTCTTTGTTAAGTTTGCATATTTGTTAAGTTAAACTTGGTATATCTATTTTGTTAGCCATGTTTGTGCTGCAGATTGTAGTTTGTTGATGTTGTGCATATTTAAAAAGCAAACTAATTTTCCGGGCATATTTAATAATTGATACACTCTTAACTCTTCAAATTTTTCGATTTGGATACGTGATGTTAAAATATTATGTAACTAAATTCTTTAGCAAAAAAATCTTAGTAAACATAGCAAAATAATTATGTCGATGGGCCTTATTGGATTTCAAAATTGATTTATATTCATAATATATAATTACAAATAAATAATAGTCAGAGTGTACGTAGATATTTATTTGTTACAAATTAAATAGATTAAAACTTTTTTTTTCTTTAATTTGAAATAAGTTAATTTCTTTTAACTTTGTTGACCAACTTTATAAGTAAGTTAATTTCTTATTAAAGAAAAACAGATTTAGTATAAAAACAAAAAGAATTTTAATTTTTTTTTTGTTTAATTATTTGTGAAATAAATGTGCATGGTTGAAAATAACCATCTGAACAATAACAAACAAAAAGGTAAACTACTTTGTTTTTTTAGTGCTTTAAACATGCTTAGTTTTGGGAGGCATTCATTTGCATATATAAAATTTGATGTTCTTCATGCTTTTACGTGTTATTGATGTTTTTTTTTTCCTGATTTCATCTCTTAGCACAAGTAAGTAGACGATCTTACTCTTATGCCAAGGGTGAATTATTACATCTTTTTGGACAAATTTCATTGTTCTTTTTATTTAATTTGATTTTGGTTAGGTTTCAGAAACTCCTGGTTTTTATAAATTTAAAAATCAGATTTAAACCACATATATTTTCTTTCATTTTTCTGTATAATAAAGGCAACTCGGTGTTGCCACTGCTCATTGTAAGATTATTTGTTTGTTGCAAACTTCATTAAACTTTTGTGTGGCCAAGAGATACTTCTTTAAAGATGTCTTACTTGTGTATGCTTTGATCCTTAGCTGCCTACTCTGTTTCTTTTCTTTGCAACAATACATGTATATGCTTGATTACGGTAATTTTTTTTTTAATGGGACACTAACTCTTCTATACTCTTAGTCTTATCTAGGTTGCAGTGGTGATGATGATGTAATTGTAATTTTGCAAGCACCAATATCATTTTGTTTATTATTAAGTAAACTTATTTCATTTTATTGCTTATTAGTTATGTTCTCACGGAGAAAGGAGAGAGAGAAGGGAGAGAGAAATAGTTAGGGGAGAATTAATAGGAGAGAAATAGGAAGAGAAAAAATAAAAAAGCTATATGCTCAAAGAACTGATTTAGTCGATTGGTCTTGAATATGATGTTACATTATTTTTCTTTTGGAGTCTTCTTGAGTGATTAAGTGGGTGAGTTGAAACTAAGATTTTTATTTGAAGAAGATCTGAGAGAGAGAGAGAGAGAGAGAGAGAGAGAGAGAGAGAAAGAGATAGGGGATAACTAAAAGGAGAGAAAGAGGGAGAGAAGAAATAATAAAGCTCAATACTCAAAGCACTGTTTCATTCTATTAATCTTGAATAATATGTTAGGTTTTTTTTATTTTTGAGTTTTCTTAAAATTAAGTGGGTGGGTTGAAACTAAAATTTTTATTTGGAGAGAGAGAGAGAGAGAGAGAGAGAGAGAGAGAGAGAGAGAGAGAGAGAGAGAGAGAGAGAGAGAGAGAGAGAGAGAGGAAAATGGTAGGGGTAGCGGGAGGGGGGGGAGGGGGAGGGGGAGGGGGGGAGGGAGGGGAGGGAGGTGATAGAAAGGAGAGAGAGAAGGGAGGGAGGGAGGGGTGGGTGGTGATAGAGAGCTCGGTACATTGCCTCAAGCTCAAACCCTATTGCTCTTTTTAGGGTTCATTGGTTCGCTCTAATCATCAAAAATTTCAGTATGTATCCTCAATTTGTCTGACTCAAGTCTGTTTAGATCCATCAACTGATGGCTTTTTTCTGAATTAGTCTGCATTTATAGAGATGTTAGAGCTCCGGTTGTAGATGAAGAGGTGGCTATGATGAAGCTAATTAGTCATGCTAGATGGGTCTGATGGTGAGATGTAGGTTGTGATTTTTGACGAGAGGAGTCATGACATTGATTCAGAGTAGATGCAATAAAAGTGTAAGCCATATACCTTATCTTTGTTCTTACATCGCTCATAAGCCTTATACCTTATCTTTGTTCTTACATCGCTCATAGTCTTCTTGGAAAGCTTGATTGTACGTTATAACTTGGTTTTGAAACAAATCTCATCTTTAAGAAAACTATATCTACAAATGGAAATCTTAATAAGATTATAAACAGGCGAGTGCTTTTGATGTGGATATCACTTTGTATAGGTGGAGCTAATGTGAATCATCAGATATCTCTTGTGGCAGTGATAAAAAAACTTCACAGGTCATACCATTGTTGCTTTTGCCTGTGCGTTCCAGTTACATTTCCATATCAAAATTATATTATATCGCCGTTCGTGTGATCATATGCTAATAGATTTTCTGCTTTCAGGTCATGGACTCAAAGGGAAAAAGTTACTATAATCTGGTGTTTAAATGTTTTTTTCCTTCTTTGTTTTCTTGTGCATAAAGAAATGAGATTGCTAGAGGCTTTTCTACTTATCAGAGATTTTTTGTTGGAAACGTTTGTAATCTAAACGAGTGGGGTTTTTGTTTTTGTTTGTTGCATCACTATTGTTTTAATCATATAAGGATTAAATGAATGTAGAAGCGATTGTGGCTATTCACCAAATGATATTCATCTAATGGAAATGACATATGAGAACCTTCATGAATGTATCGTCTTCTCTGCTCTTGTAAACAAATGAAGATTTTTTTTATTACACTTTATATAGAAAAATGCATCCTCTAAATGAACTACCTTGGCAAAGAACCCAAAAAAGATCAGAACCCATTAAACCAGAAAATGTACGGTTTTACAAGTAAGAATAAGAAGTGGAATAAGACAAATAATACAAAGAAGATAAAGAAAAAAGTGGATGAAAATTGAAGGCTGGAAAAAGATGACGAAGAAAATAAGACAATTAAGGAGGAAAGAAAAGAGGGTGAATAAAAAACTAAAGAAAAGACTAAAAGTATGAGAGAGAAACAAAAAGGCGAAACAAAAGAACGAGACGAGAAGTAAGAAAAAGAAGAGACGGAAAAAATCAAAAGCATAAAAAATGGAAAAGAAAAAGATGATGAAGAAGAATTTGAAAAAGAAGAAATCAGCAAAAAAATTAAGGGTGCAAAAAATGAAATAGAAAAAGACAAAAACGCGACAAGAAAAAAATGTAACAATAGGACAAAGAATGTAAAGATGATAAAGAAAAACAAGAAGAAAATTGAAAACTATAAGAAGATGAAGGAAGTTCTATCATGTAGGAAACGTGTGATCGAATGTTACGCAATAGGGAAATTGCTTGGAGATTTTGTCTTGCGATGGACTCAAAACTATGGTGGAGAATTGTTTATGTTCTGAGGTGGTGGTATATCAATAAACAATATGATGGTATTGTGAAAATACACCAAGTTATAAGTCATATGTGTTGTCTTATGACCTTATATTTTTTTTTTTCGTGTAGGCATTATAAATGTCATTGCAAGTAAGAAGTATTGTGAATTCCTTTTTAATGCAGATATTGCTGATGTTCATCATTTTCGTTATAGGTAATGTTACTATAAACACGATAAATCATTTAGATTATTAGTTATTAACTCTTTAATCATATTATAGATTTGATTATAGGTTACGATGTGATGAAAAGGTCTCGACTACAAAGTATGGTACAAATGATCCATAAGCCAGTTATTCTAAGGTATTATTTGTGAAAGAGACTACAAGTATCCCATTTGTCTTACAGGAATACTACTGGCTTTGCGTATTTCTTATTAATGTAAGCATGTATGGTACTTAGTCGAATGTATGCATGCTTTTGGCTGGATATTATTATGTTAGTACTGGCCTTATTTGTTCTCTTTGAGTGTCTGCCTTCTCTATATTTATTTATTTGTCTTCTCTTCTTGGGTATGATAAAGTCTAATTCAAAAGTTAAAATGAAATTATAAGAGTTAATTTATATTTGGTGTTATGTTTTTAAGGATATACATAG